>CM066171.1:34403442-35103442 GCA_033629205.1 Lithocarpus polystachyus
TATATATATATAATATAGTATATTGCTTCAATCCGTATATATATACAAAAAGGATGATTCATCCAATCCATATATATAAATATATATGGGTTTATATATTATAATATATATATATACATATTATATTTTATATATATATATATATATATATTATAATATACGGATATAAGCCTTAGCATGCAAGCCTTATATATTACATGCAAATAGAATCATGCAAGCCATCCTTAATAAATAAGCCTTTATATAAAACCCATATCATGCAAGAGACATTATATATAGAGTACACGGATTGCCAATTCACTCAATATATATACAAAACAATTGTCAATTCATGCAAGATATACATGCGGATTGTCAATTCATAAGCCTTGTATTAGCCAAGCGGTTCAATGGCTTCAATGCTTATATAAAATTTACATGTAAACTTATATTATATTATATATATATATATATATATATATATATGACAATCATGACACCTTATATATATACAATATAATATACTATACAGATTATCAGATGGCTATATCACATTCAAAATGCCTATAAAGGCATTTAATCTTAATTCGTGTTTTCTATAGCCAAGCGGTGCAATAACTTCTTGCACGCACATGGAAGTTACATCCAAGGCGCTGCATTTGATATTAATATTCGGCAATCCAATTTATACATTATCATCATTGAAATTCCAGCAAACACAAATGAAATTCCAGCAAACACAATTGAAATTCCAGCAAACATCATTGAATTTCCAGCAAACTTAATACTAACCCTAACACTAACATGTCAATGATGAAAACCCAGCAAAATAAAAGAAAAAAAAGGCTTTCCTAGAATGATGCTTACCTCAAAACCAAGATGAAGTTGCTGGCTGCCCTGAAGTGCACAGCCTCCTCTTCTTTTGTTTTTGAGAAACCCTAATTTTCTTTCATATAAAGCTGTTGCACTTGGGCTGAAAATTCAGAAGCCTATTTCAGGTTAAGGCTAATTTCACTTGGGCTGAAAATTTAGAAGCCCACTACTACTAAAATAAACTTCCAAGACCTACCTTTCCACTAAACTCATTATAAGGTTGTTTTAAATAGGCTAAAACCCTAAAGAATTCCAATAACAATTAAACTCCTAGTCCAAGTAGGTTTTAGTCTCTTATCCTTTTCCTTAACTGATAAGGAGACCAAAAGTTAAATTTAAATACACCACAAAATAATTATTTTCCTCCAAAAATAAATTAAGAAATTTATCAAATCCACTCTCTATAAGCAATTAAATTAAATTTAAATGAGACGGGTGTTACATTCTCCCCCTCTTATAAAATTTTCGTCCTCGAAAATTCAAAACATACCTCACTGCAGAAAAAGCTGGGGATACTTGGATTGCATTTCGTCTTTACGCTCCCAAGAAGCTTCTTCTATGGAGTGGTTCCTCCATAATACTTTAACCAAATGTATAGTCTTATTACGTAACACTTGCTCTTTACGATCTAAAATCTGAATCGGGACTTCCTCGTAGGATAAGTTCTCTTTGACTTGAAGTGGCTCATAACTCAAGATATGAGAAGGATCGGGAACATACCTCCTCAACATGGATACATGAAAAACGTTATGTAACCTTGACAAGGTCGGTGGTAAAGCAAGCCGGTAAGCAACAGAACCAACTCTCTCCAAAACTTCAAAGGGCCCCACGTACCTAGGGCTTAACTTACCCTTCTTGCCAAACCTCATAACTCCTTTCATAGGTGACACTCGAATGAAAACCATGTCTCCAACTTCAAATTCCACTTCTCTTCTCCGTGGATCAGCATAACTTTTCTGTCTACTCTGAGCTGCACGCAACCTTTCCCGAATCACATCAATCTTTTCACTGGTCCTTTGAACAATCTCAGGACCCAAGATTCTCCTCTCTCCAACCTCATCCCAACAAACTGGGGATCTACACTTTCTCCCATACAAAGCCTCATAAGGTGCCATCTTAATACTGGAATGATAACTATTGTTATAAGCAAACTCCACCAAAGTCAAATAGTCATTCCAACTACCCTTGAAATCCAAGACACAAGCTCTCAACATGTCTTCCAAAGTTTGGATAGTTCTCTCAGACTGTCCATCCGTTTGAGGGTGGCAAGCAGTACTAAAGTTCAACTTAGTACCCAAGGCCTTTTGCAAACTATCCCAAAACCCTGAAGTGAACCTCGAATCTCTATCAGATACAATAGAAGCTGGCACTCCATGCAACCTCACAATCTCATTTATATAAAGTTCAGCCAGTTTGTCAAGAGAGTAGTTCATTCTAATTGGAATGAAGTGGGCAGATTTAGTCAACCTATCCACCACCACCCAAATGGCATCATGATTCTTAGGTGATCTCGGTAATCCACACACAAAGTCCATGGTGATATTCTCCCACTTCCTCTCAGGAATAGGTAAAGGTTGTAGCAACCCTGATGGCCTCTGATGCTCCACTTTGACTTGCTGGCAAATCAAGCATTGTTCCACAAATTGAGCAATTTCTCTTTTCATGTTAATCCACCAATAAACTTCTCGAAGGTCATGATACATCTTGGTACTACCCGGATGCATAGTATAAGGCGAACGATGTGCTTCCTCCAATATCTCTCTTTTAATCAAAGAATCATTAGGCACACAAAGCCTATTACCAAACCTCAAAACACCATCATCAGAGATACTAAAATCAAATCTACTTCCACCACGTACTTGTTCCATGATCTTAAACAATTGAGGGTCACCACTCTGAGCAGCTTTGATCTTATCAATTAGGGTGGGTTGTACACTTAAACTTGCCAGGTAGGATTGGGAGTCTCCAGTCACTATGTCTACTCCAAGTTTCTGAAGATCAACAACAATATGCTTCTGAGTAGTTAATAAAGCAGCTGAGAAACTATATGACTTTCGACTAAGCGCATCAGCCACCACATTGGCTTTACCAGGATGGTAATTTATGGAACAATCATAGTCTTTAATCAATTCTAGCCATCTCCTTTGCCTCAAATTTAATTCTTTCTGAGTGTATATGTACTTCAAACTTTTATGGTCAGTGTATATTTCACATTTCTCACCATACAAGTAATGCCTCCAAATCTTCAATGCAAAAACCACTGCTGCGAGTTCCAAATCATGAGTTGGATAATTCTGCTCATAATTCTTTAGTTGTCGAGAGGCATAAGCAACCACCTTCCCATGTTGCATCAGAACACAACCAAGACCCTTATGAGATGCATCACTATATATCACAAAACCACCTGAACCAGATGGAATAGTCAATACTGGTGCAGAAACCAACCGTTGCTTCAACTCCTGAAAACTTCTTTCACATTCCTCTGTCCACTCAAACTTTGCATGTTTTCGAGTTAATCGAGTCAGAGGAGTTGCAATACTGGAAAATCCTTCCACAAATCTTCTATAATAACCTGCAAGGCCCAAAAAACTTCTTACCTCACTTACATAAGTAGGGGCAGCCCAATTAACTACAGCTTCAATCTTACTAGGATCCACTGTAATTCCATCTCTAGAGATCACATGACCTAAGAATACCACTTGATTCAACCAGAACTCACACTTCTTCAATTTAGCATACAACTTCTTGTCTCTTAAAATCTGCAACACCATTCTCAAGTGTTCCTCATGCTCTTCTTGGCTTTTGGAGTAAACCAAGATGTCATCAATGAAAACAATGACAAACCGATACCATATGTAACGACCCAAGGAAAAGCGCTAGCCACATCTGCGCTATACCTCAAAAGGACTAGTCACTATTGAAGCTCCTTGTAGTTGTTAATAAAGCCAGATCTACCCAGTAAATACCCGATGTGGGACTCATCACACACCCACACACATCACACAATCAATCAATCAAATTGGGACATCACAATCTCCCCCACTTAAATCCCTAACGTCCTCATTAGGGCTCACTTTATGGGGTAGTGTCTCCGAGCCCACACGGGGTTACCAACCTGGCTCTGATACCATAACTGTAACACCCCAAACCCTTAAGAAGGATTTAGATGTATAACCTGACTTAGAAATAATCAACAATGATATAATGGAACAGAGCGTAATATTTATCCTCAAATAAACTTCTTGAATATCATCAGATTTCCTTAACAATCCATAAAAACAAAACAACAATAATATTCTTGAATGTAAAATCTCCAAATAACATCTCAAAATAGTTCCAAAATAATAATCTCATTGTCCTGAAACAATTTTACTAAAACAACTCAGCAACTATCCAAGCTCCAAACGCAGTCATCAATCTAAGGCTTCACTGATCTACCACCAAAATACACTCCAAGCCTCTAATCTGAAAGGATGGAAAAAGGGGTGAGCTAAAGGCTCAATAAGAGACTACAAACATGAGGATGTCTTCCAAAACAAAACGATAATATTTTTGACAAAATATAGTCCTCACAATACAATTACAATTAGTTTAAACTGTAATATAATTTATTCCATAAAGCTGTTAAAATAAAATATATCACTATAACGCTGTAAACATTAATACAATAATAACCACATTAATATGTCAATATGCACCAAATAGGTAGAAACACTTTATTTTGAAAATAAACACTTTTTTACCTAAAAGAACAGTAGCAAATAAACAGTAATTCAATATGAAAAATATTAGTCAAACATAGACAAAAGCTGCTAAACACTCGGTGGGTGATTTCCCATGGGAACAATAACACTAACCTCAAAGAGGCAACACTAGCTCCGAAAAGCAACAATAACACTGCACCACACCACACTAACACTACTTCGGCCGAAGACCAACACTTAACCCTGTGTTGGCAAAGGTTGCAGACTGTCTAGTTGACCATTTGAAACAATTCTTGACAAATACAATTTTATAATAACATACAATAGATAATAAAATTCGAGTATGTGCAAAGCACTAACAATAGTATAAGTTTTTGGAACTTCATCTTTGCAATTATAAACATATATAGATAAATATATATTTTTACCACGTGTATATATATGTCCTGAAAGACGTCATGTGCTGAAGTCTACTTACCTCTAGTGGCTAAACCAAGCTTCACTTCAATTGCTCGAAACAACGTCAACTAGAACCTAAATAATAATTAAACAATTCAATAAGGGCAGGTTCTTTAATAACCACAAAGTCCTCTTGATAAAACAATTCCTCAACCACTATGAAGATTTGGCAAGATAAAATTTAACGTGTCTTTCTAATATAACTCCAAACCTATTCTAGATTAAAAATAATAGTATACCCTAAACTAACACTTAATATTTATATAAGAACACGTTACCATAAGCAACCCTATAACCTATGTGCCTATATACACCATATATCTTATCAATGCATTCAAAGAAGACAAAAGAATGATACATTAATTAAGATTTTGCATGTAAACCTATAATATATATATATATATATATATATATATATATATATATTATGACAATCATCACACCTTTTATATATATATAATATAGTATATTGCTTCAATCCGTATATATATACAAAAAGGATGATTCATCCAATCCATATATATAAATATATATGGGTTTATATATTATAATATATATATATACATATTATATTTTATATATATATATATATATATATATATTATAATATACGGATATAAGCCTTAGCATGCAAGCCTTATATATTACATGCAAATAGAATCATGCAAGCCATCCTTAATAAATAAGCCTTTATATAAAACCCATATCATGCAAGAGACATTATATATAGAGTACACGGATTGCCAATTCACTCAATATATATACAAAACAATTGTCAATTCATGCAAGATATACATGCGGATTGTCAATTCATAAGCCTTGTATTAGCCAAGCGGTTCAATGGCTTCAATGCTTATATAAAATTTACATGTAAACTTATATTATATTATATATATATATATATATATATATGACAATCATGACACCTTATATATATACAATATAATATACTATACAGATTATCAGATGGCTATATCACATTCAAAATGCCTATAAAGGCATTTAATCTTAATTCGTGTTTTCTATAGCCAAGCGGTGCAATAACTTCTTGCACGCACATGGAAGTTACATCCAAGGCGCTGCATTTGATATTAATATTCGGCAATCCAATTTATACATTATCATCATTGAAATTCCAGCAAACACAAATGAAATTCCAGCAAACATCATTGAATTTCCAGCAAACTTAATACTAACCCTAACACTAACATGTCAATGATGAAAACCCAGCAAAATAAAAGAAAAAAAAGGCTTTCCTAGAATGATGCTTACCTCAAAACCAAGATGAAGTTGCTGGCTGCCCTGAAGTGCACAGCCTCCTCTTCTTTTGTTTTTGAGAAACCCTAATTTTCTTTCATATAAAGCTGTTGCACTTGGGCTGAAAATTCAGAAGCCTATTTCAGGTTAAGGCTAATTTCACTTGGGCTGAAAATTTAGAAGCCCACTACTACTAAAATAAACTTCCAAGACCTACCTTTCCACTAAACTCATTATAAGGTTGTTTTAAATAGGCTAAAACCCTAAAGAATTCCAATAACAATTAAACTCCTAGTCCAAGTAGGTTTTAGTCTCTTATCCTTTTCCTTAACTGATAAGGAGACCAAAAGTTAAATTTAAATACACCACAAAATAATTATTTTCCTCCAAAAATAAATTAAGAAATTTATCAAATCCACTCTCTATAAGCAATTAAATTAAATTTAAATGAGACGGGTGTTACATTTCTCAAAAACAAAAGAAGAGGAGGCCGTGCACTTCACCTGGGCAGCCAGCAACCTTATTTTGGGATTGAGGTAAACCTCCTTTATAGATTAAAGTATTGTTTTCACTGGACACCTTTTTGGATTTAGAGGAAACGTTGGTCACTTTGCTAGTCCAATTTTTAGAGTTGTTATTGCATAGGAGTGGAATTTCATGGAAGTTTATTGGCCATGCATTATTTTATTCAATATTTTGAATCAATCCTTATATGTACGTGGAGTACATCTCCTCCTTATAGAATATCAATTGAATTGATAGCCGAATTGTGTTTCTATTTGACTTTCACATTCACGTTGTTGGCCGAAAAGGAGAATTGTGATATTAGATGTCTTTGGGTGATTTTCATCAGGTGGATTACGTGTTCTTTTATATATATATATATATATATATATATATAGGTATATTAGGTGTTAGTTTAGGGTATACTTTGCATTTATAATCTAGAATAGGTGGGGGTTTATTAGAAGGAGATGTTAAATTTTAATTTTGCCAATCTTCTTAGTGGCTGAGGAATTGTTTTATCAAAGGACTTTGTGATTATTCAAAATCTGCCCTCATTGAGTTATTTAATTTTTTATTTAGGTTCTAGTTGACGTCGTTTCGTGCGATTAAAGTGAAGCTTGGGTTAGCAACTAGAGGTAAGTAGACTTCAGCACATGACGTCTTTCAGGACATATATATTTATATATATATATATATATATATATATATATACACGTGGTAAAAATATATATTTATCTATATATGTATATAATTGCAAAGATGAAGTTCCAAAAACTTATACTATTGTTAGTGCTTTGCACATACTCGAATTTTATTATCTATTGTATGTTATTATGAAATTGTATTTGTCAAGAATTGTTTCAAATGGTCAACTAGACAGTCTGCAACCTTTGCCAACACAGGGTTAAGTGTTGGTCTTCGGCCGAAGTAGTGTTAGTGTGGTGTGGTGCAGTGTTATTGTTGCTCTTCGGAGCTAGTGTTGCCTCTTTGAGGTTAGTGTTATTGTTCCCATGGGAAATCACCCACCGAGTGTTTAGCAGCTTTTGTCTGTGTTTGACTAATATTTTTCATATTGAATTACTGTTTATTTACTACTGTTCTTTTAGGTGGAAAATTGCTTATTTTCAAAATAAAATTGTTTCTACCTATTTGGTGCATATTGGCATATAAATGTGGTCGTTATTTTATTAATGTTTACAGTGTTATAGTGAAGTGTTTTATTTTAACAGCTTTATAGAATATATTATATTACAGTTTAAACTAATTTTAATTGTATCGTGATGACTATATTTTGTCAATGATATTATCGTTTTGTTTTTGGAAGACATCCTCATGTTTGTAGTCTCTTATTGAGCCTTTAGCTCACCCCTTTTTCCATCCTTTCAGATTAGAGTTATGGAGTGTCTTTTGGTGGTAGATCAGTGGAGCCTTAGATTGACGACTTCGTTTGGAGCTTGATAATTGCAGAATTGTTTTAGTAAAATTGTTTCAGGACAATGAGATTATTATTTTGGAACTATTTTGAGATGTTATTTGGAGATTTTACATTCAAGAAGAATATTATTGTTGTTTTTGTTTTTTTATGGATTGTTAAGGAAATCTGATGATATTCAAGAAGTTTATTTGAGGATAAATATTACGCTCTGTTCCATTATGTCATTGTTGATTATTTCTAAGACAGGTTATGCATCTAAATCCTTATTAAGGGTTTGGGGTGTTACATCTAGTTGTTAATGTATATATTTGCTAGGTTTTTATAAAAAGTAAAAATTATTTAAGATATATTTGTATTGTTAGGTTTTTATTATGGGTATGTAATAGATCATGACTCTTTTTTCTTTTTCTTTTTGGTTTGATATTTTTCTTTATCAAAACTTATGTTAGAATGATTTGAAATTTTGTAATGGAGGTGAGTTTTGTCATAGTTGAATAGCCAAATTTAGTTGCAGCTGTATCTTTGTTTTTTTTTTTTTTTTTTAGTATGAAATGATAATGATTAAGTGTGTTTGTATGTGATGTGGGGTAAGTATATGCAAATGTGGGGTGTGTTTGTATATGCATATGATGTAACAAGTTGTAATTTTGTACTTTGACTAGATAAAAGGTTTTGTCATTGATGTTAAATGAAAGAGATAAAATATGTTACTAACATATTGCACTTGACTCTAATAGGTTCACAATCATAACTGAAGATGATTGATATAAATATATACTATGGTGGACCCCTTATCAATCCTGATGAGATTGACGGATTCCTATTTAAAGGGCTAGGTATCGAGTGCTATTATATGATGATACGTTGTAAGTTGAAGGCGTTGAATGATTTGAAGATGAAAACTATTTAAGAATTGAATTTGAACCCTGCTTTTTATGACATAAAAATTATGTACCGTTACCCATAAGAAGTCTTCCATGAATGGATAAATTACAGGTATATGGCGATCAAAGAAGACAAACATGTGAAGATTATGTTTAATAGGATCCATAAAATGCTCCAAGTAAATGCTACTGAGTTGTACGTCAGTTCGGAGCCACTTGCAGAAGTTGGTGTCGAGGAGGTGCAACAAACAACTACATCTTTACACTTTACATCCCTAGATAATGGATGCACTACAATAGGAGGCTATACACTCTCAGCTTAAGAGACACATTTAGGGGAGGAAGACGAAGATAAAGATCATGCTGCCAATAATGGTGAAACACTCCCACCTCAAGAGACACATTTAGGGGAGGAAGACAAAGACAAAAACAAAGATCATGCTGCCAATAATGGTGAAAATCTTGATGATATAGATAAGTACAAAGAGAGGATTGAGCGAGGCGACTTTAACAGGGATGTTAACGACCAAGAAGTTGCTCCCAATTTTCAAGATGAAAATATGGTTGATTGTGATGAAGGTGATGCGAATGATGATATTGGTGCCCAGCATGTTACAAATATGACCACTTCTTACACACCTCCTGCCTCGTCATTCTATGCAACTACTTGGAAAAATATGGTTGATCCTTCATGTCTTTAGATACCATTTGTTTGTACTTGAGAAGAGGGGATGAATTTTAGTAAAGGTGACTTTTGCAAATAAAGAGGCAGTGAAGCATGCATTGATAATTTACGCAGCAAAGGATAATAAAAATTTTACAATCAGTAGGTCGACCAAAAGTAAATTATGCGCGATATGCATTGATGAGTCCTGCAAGTGGTACGTTGGGGCATTCATGAAGCTTAAACTTAATGGTCTATGGATGGTCACATCTTATGTGAGTCCACACAGTTGTGTACCCTTTGGCCTGCGAAGAGACAGTAGAATAATGGATTCTAATTTTTTTGCATCAAAAATTATTCCAAAATTGCGACAAGATCACAATGTTCATATTTATTAACTCTAGGACATCATTAAAACAAAGTATGATCATGAGCTTTCTTACTATAAGGTATGGGATGCAAAATAAAAGGCTATTGCGAAGATATTCGGGGATTGGGAACAGTCTTACCAAAGGTTGCGAAAATTGTTGTTGGCATACTTGGATCAGGATCCGGGTACCCAGTACTTCTATCACACCATACCCAGGAGCATACTTGGTACTACGTTACTGCGCTATGTATTTTGGGCATTCACTCCATGCATTGATGGATTCAGATATTGCAAGGCAGTAATCAGTATTGATGAGATCTATTTGTATGGTAATTATCGAGGGGTGTTGTTAATTGCAATGGCAACCGATGCTAACAACAAGGTTTTTCCTCTCGCCTTTGCCGTTGTGAACAAGGAGTCAGGGCCTAGTTGGGAGTGGTTTTTAGAGTGCCTCAGGGTTTCGATAAGGCATGTGGTACCTGAAGAGGGCATTTGCATTATTTTTGACCGGCATGCTAGTATCAAAAGCGCCATTGTAGCGTGGCTTAGAGGTGATGACGAAAGATTACAGGTATTTCACCAATATTGCCTTCAACATGTTGCTAGTAACTTCAACGCACAGTTTCAAGACCCGATTCTAAAGGCATTGGCCTTGAAAGCTGGATATGCTACTCAAAAAGCTAAATTTGAGTCCATAATGCAAACCATTAAGAAGTTGAGATTAATGCCCTTAGGAGGAATGTGATGGTACAAACGAAGAAAGACAAACTGTACACTATATGCCATTACACATATCTAATGAGTGAGGATCTAGACACATGGACCCAGTCACATGATGGTAGAAGACGTTATGGGGCAATGACAACCAATATCTTAGAATGCTTTAATGGGGTACTTAAAGGTGCCAACGACTTGCCCATTGCTACAATGGTTAAATTCACTTGGTGCAAACTTGTTGTATATTTCTATGATCGATATATAGAGAAATTATTTCTGATCTCTCTCGAGGTAAGGTGTGGAGTAAATATGCCTTGGGGATCTATGGCTCAAATTTGCACAAAGCTTCAGGACACTCTATGAGGGCATTTAATCATGAAGCTGGTATATATCAAGTAGTTACCCTATACAATGACTATAGCGGTGGAGGGGGAAACCACAGTCATGAAATAAACATAGTGGCTAAAACATGTGGTTGTGGAAAGTGGCAAAACATTAAGATCCCTTGTTCACATGCAATTAGATTTTTTCAGTGTTTACAAATTGATCCGACCAATTATATTGACCCATGTTATAGTTTGGACAATGCCATTCACATATATTCACATTAATTTTTTGGTGCCAAAGTTAGAGTCATTGTGGAGAGAAGTTAATGGCCCACAGTGGGTGCTTGACCCAAATCTGTTGCGGGCTAAAGGTTGACCTATGAAATCAAGAATACGGAATGAGATAGATGGGGTACGGCAATAACCGGTAAGCTAGAGGGAAGAGTTGGACTTGAGGGAGATTCAACCGAAGCAGTGATGAGGACTGTGTCATGAAGAGGGGCATAACCTAAAAGATGTCCCAATTCCTATGGGGCTTTGGCAAGCGGTGATGTTACAAACTAGGTAAGTGCTATTTTTATATAATATGCTCGAATTGTACAAAGTAGCTGAGATGTATAGAATTTCTTTGTGAAATAATGACCATATTTAAGTGTTTGTCAGGAGAATGGAGACTCGATTTTGGAATGGCATTGTTGCTAGAAGTTGTGGTTATCTTTAGTATGGATAAGTGCACTTATCAAACTAGGCTATGTTGTATCGACACAATTATTATTTTGTTTATCACTGAATGTACTTGTAATCAAACTATTCTCTATCCTATGTATTGTAATCGAACTATTCTCTACCCATTGAACTTGTTGGATTAGTTGCGTTGTGCATCTTTTTAATGCAACTGACTTCAAAACTTGTGAATCCAAAATCGTAGTGAAAGTAAACACATACATACAGTAAATACAATTGTAAAAGCAAGCACTGCCATTGAACCATAGAAGTACTTTCTTGTGGATGATATTTCCCCTGATAATCTGATAGCACTTCATATCAAATGTTCACCCCACTTGTAGAAAAACTATAAATTGACAAAATATGAGCATTCCCTCATATATATATATATATATATATATATATATATTTTGTGGGACTATTGTGCTCTATTTTCTCTGTTTCTACTATTTGCTTTGTTTCTGGTTGTTTGCTGTTTCTGTGTGTTTTTGGTGTTTCTGGTTGTTTGTTGCCTACATGTGAAAAAAAAAAATCCCAGCACAAATCGAGTTTGTGAAACTCGATTTGTGGAACTCGAGTTTTATATACTCGAGTTCCACTGAGCTGTTTTTTTTTTTTTTTTAGGCATAACTCTCTGCCTAGAAACCTGATTTCCCTAAACTCGAGTACTAAATAGAGCTCGAGTTATATATACTCGAGTTCCACTGAATTTTTTTTTGTTTTTTATTTTTATAAAACAAGGCATAACTCTTTGTTAGAATTTAAAAAAAAAAAAAGAAAAAAAAAGGCTATTTCAATCAAAAGCCATTTAAAAAAAAAAAAAAGTCATTTCCTTGTATATTCATAATCAAATTGTACTTGTTCACATAATATGACACATCAAAAAGGCATTTTCTATATCACCATTGCTTGTTCACATAATTTGATACATCAAAATACTAGAGACATGTCTAACTTTGTACACTTGCTCACATCAAAAT
This sequence comes from Lithocarpus polystachyus, assembly GCA_033629205.1. NCBI lineage: Eukaryota > Viridiplantae > Streptophyta > Magnoliopsida > Fagales > Fagaceae > Lithocarpus > Lithocarpus polystachyus. Next base: position 34,416,324 of record CM066171.1, read on the forward strand.
ACTAGACTAATGCCTATTTCTACACATTCAACATCAATGTACTAGCAATTACAATCTTTGTCGACCAACAATTACATTACAATCCTTATCAGCTACCTTTTTGAAGCTTATGTTGTCTCATATAATATTTACTTTGCAGAAGAGAAGGTCTTGCATGTCATTGGTCAGATGCCTCATGCCCAGCTTTGTGTCCATGTTTGTGACCACCTATCCCATAAAGAGGTGCCTTTAATGTGCATTTTGGCAGACCTTCTGGCTCTACAGGTAATCTAACAGCCTGCTTAGACTGCACATGCATATGTAGTTGCTGAGCTTCACTTTGAACATGGTCAGCATAAGGTGGGTCGATGGCCGAAGTAGGGCCAGTAGAGCTAGTGGGTGGGAGGGATTCATGGTCTATATGGCCACTAGTATGGGAGGGTGGCTCCGTGTGCATGACAGGAGGGGTTGGATTGAAGTCAATACCCAAGTCAGAGGATGGAATGGGTGAAAGCTGAGGAAATGAACGTGGGGAGGGTGGAGAGGGATCAGGGCTAGCGACAACTCGAGGGGTTGCAACACGCTGACCACGACCACATCTGGCAAGAGCTGTGCTCGTGCTTGGCCTTTCAGTAGCTGCTGCCTCAAGAGTAGCTACCTCTTCATTCTGGGCCTCAACAATATGACCACATACATGGTTAATCTCATTCACTACCTTCAGCACATCAGTAATGTCCTTGTATTTTGGAGTGCCCACTTCGTGACGCCTCAACAAACGGATATATCCTTCAATCTGCAAGTACATTACTACTATTAGTAATACAATACCAAATCAAAATGGAGAATTGTGCTAGTAACTTCTACTCTTATAAGGAGATATAGTCATTTTGCTAATGACTATATTATCAATAGCAAAATGATATATCTAGCAGCCTCACAAGCAATTATTACAGATGACACTTTCTAAATCTATGTACATTTTTGAACTGCATTAATCTATAGTGATTAAATTTAATGTTAAGGTGAAAGTATGCTTCATATATCTGTTACTTAGAACCATTTTAACCAAAACAAAAACCATAAAATCCAACAACAACAACAATTCGACAAAGCATATTTGATGCTCAGCAATGTTTGAAATCAAAGGCTGCCATGAGGAAATGCTTGAAAATTCTCATGCCTAACTCAGAATGCAAAAGGCTCCTAGGGAAACAAATTCCAAGACTAAATAAGACATCGAGAAATGAAAGAACTTACCATTATAATCATTTTAGCAACCCCCACAATCGATGAACCTCCGAGTTACCCTATGGAACTAGTCGAACTACTTATAGTTAAGAGGCATATCACTAAGCACTGCAAGACACCGCTATTCAAATCGATTACCCTAATTGAGGATATGCCCAACATGTTTTTGCATCTAATCGACACCGACCTTCCCCCTTAAATCAATCCCAAGAAGCACTACATCAATATTAATTGGTTGGGGAATTTCCTGGACTATCCCAAACAGATGAACGACATGATCCAGTGTATGTTTCTCTACTAGGTGGAAACATACAAGGGTCACCATTGTCGTCCATATTGCCCTCCCTACAATGCAATACATAAGAAGGTTGCTTAATTCAGCTTCATACGGTTGCCACACCACCTACAACAGCCAAAACACAAGTAGGCAACACATTAGGCAACTTTCCATCTTTTTAAGTAACAGAAAATTACAATGTGTATATTTCAAAGTTCACCAAAGCTATATCCTGTTCCTAAACATGTCAAAAAACACATTTTGGTACCTGGTCCGACAGCATTGAAGCTATTTGCTCACAATACCAGAGCAAAAAGATGTTAAAGGGCCTGATTTTCTTGCTTGGGACCCATAACCACCTAAAATCTGGAATGAGGGGATCAATATCTACAACTTCCCTACAAACATACTCTTATGATTAAAACCCCAGAAATACATTTTAATTTTTTTTTATGATTAAAACTATAATGTAATCAATCTATAATGTAATCAAGTTACATGGTTAGGTAATGATCACAAAATTTATATGAGATGTTTGAGGTAGAGACTTATGTCGGGGGCAAAAAAGTTTTCCTTCCGACAAATGAGATTTGTGTTGGGTTGAGAGCCTAAACCAAAACTCGACAATGGGCTTAAAGCACGGCCCAAGGGCTATTGGTGAAGTTTTTGAAGAGTTTTCCTTATTTTATGTCTTGGGCTTAGTATGGGACTAACAAGGGTTATAGGATGGCCCAAAAATACTTCTTACAGCAGACATGTCAGCACAATAAAAAGCATACCACAATAAATAAATAGCCCAACAGTAAAATAATTCAACAGTAAATATTCCAACGGTGAAATGGAACAGAACAGGATAAACTTCTAGCCGTTAATTAGTTCACAGATTAAGGAAAAAATCTACATCTTCAAGATCATCATCTACTAGTTCTGGAGAAGAGTCTTCTAATACAATAACAAGAGGGAAAAATTCTATAGTAACAATTATATCATAGCCTTCAATAATAAATAAATAAATAAACAAATATCATAGGTTCCATTATAGCAAGTTATGAGGAAACTTAGTGTGAGATGAAGGGAGAGAGAGAGATTCCAGATAGTGCAGCAAGATCATTATGAAGCCAGGGCATGCTTATGGATATAGTATATGTAGTGAGTAGAGAGGGTCATTTTGAGTAGTATGAGTAATGAGTGAGAGTATTTAGTAAAGCTGTTGGAGCTTTCTGCTGGGGATAGATGAGTGTTTATAAGTAGAGGTATAAAGGGTATTTGTGAGCTAGGAGCTGGAGAACTTAGTTTCAAAGCTTGAAGCTAAGAACTCAGTGACTTAGAACTTTGCCAGAGCTTAAATAAGGCTAAACAAAGAAGTTAAGGTAGAGTTCTTCTCTATTAGTGTATCTCTTAGTGTGTATTGGTTTATCTTGAAGTATTAGGGTAGAGTTCCATTTATAGTTGAGTTTGAGGGGGTAATCAGCAAATAATCTCTGTTGAATCATCCTCAATCTTCTAAAAATCTTTGGAGAATCGTTCCTAGGATTTGGTCAAGAGTGATAAATTCAGCTTTAGAATATTCTTTCTTGTTTTGGGTAAATGGCAGCTGGAGTTCTGACTTAGCATTAAATGCTGATTGTCCTCAGCTGATGGGATTAGAGCATGTATTAGGCTAATGATCTTGGTTTTGCTACTGCTAGAATCAGAGCTCCTTAGGGCAAATTGCATCATCTCAAGCCAGGAGGCAATTTTGAGCCATTTGCTGGGAACTCTGCTGGAAATCCCTTTGGTGCCCTCCAAACCACATTTCCCTAAGTTCCCCATTTGGGTTCATGTGTTTGGTCCATGAACCAGAAGGTACACGTTTTTGGCATGATAATGAGCTGTTTTCATGTTACTCCAAGAGTTTTGATGGTCTGGTTATGGCTACCCTTAGCCTTTGACCGAATGGGTTGGAGAAGAAAGAGAAGACAGCTGGTTGAAGCTTCCCAGCTTTATGTCATGTCACCTTAGCTTTATGTCACATGAGAAATGATGAAAATGAACTTGGCAAGGGAGGGTTTAACCCCTACTGGACAAGTTGGAACTGATGGTAGTGGGCCCAGCTGTCAAGTTGTGCTGAACTTTGACTTAACAGCTCACGTGAGCTTCGACTGCTGAGATTTGCATGTGAGCTGGGCTGGTTCAGCTGGGCCTTATAGTTGAGCTTCTTTGGGCTTGTCCATTTCTACAAGATGAATAGTTTTCCCATGGGTGATATACATGGGCTTTTGTAGTTGGTTGATTATGGGAAAAGTAAGCATAGTTCCCATAAATTTTGTAAAAGAAATATTTTTGAGAGATGAGTAATTTATATTTTCCATGAGTTAGGGACCTTAGTAAATGAATATATGTTTTTGCCAAGAAATAATATTGGGCTTTGAACATAATGTAATTGTTTTTACCAAAATAGTATTTAGGCTTTTATAAATAGGTGTCAAAGTATTATTGGGCTTTACGAGTAGTTGCCAAAATAATATTTGAGCTTTATAAAATAGGTTGCCAAAATAGTATTTGGGCTTTGTAAAATAATTGCCAAAATAGTATTGGATTTTATAAAATAGATGCCAAAATATTATTGGGCTTTGTAGGATTTTGTAAAAATATTGCCGTGGAGCAACGGGCTTTTAGAGGTGCTGTGTAGCAGTGGGTTTTAGCGATGCTGTGTAGCAACAGGCTTTTAAAAGGTGCCGTGGAGCAACGGGCTTTAGAGGTGCTATGTAGCAACAAGTTTTGAGAGGTGTCGTGTTGCAACGGGCTTTTAAGAGGTGCCATGTAGCAACAGGCTTTAGAGATGCCGTGTAGCAACGAGCTTTAAGAGGTGCCATGTAGCAACGGGATTTTAAGAGGTGCCATGTAGCATTTAAGAGGTATCGTGTAGCAACAGGCTTTAGAGGTGCCATGTAGTAACGGGCTTTTAAGAAGTGCTGTGTAGCAACGGGCTTTAGAGGGGGTTTTATTGGGCTTTTTGGGTTTTACGCACAATGTAAATGAATTTGGGCCTTTTTGTGGAGATAGTATGATTTTGTGGCCCAATTTTGGTAGTAATGTGATAAGTATTTTTGTGAGAACCCAAGTTGGATAATATGTGGGATATAATAGGTAATATTTGTGAGAGGGCCCAAGATAATTTATGGGACTTATATAGGAAATATTTGTGGGAGCCCAAGTTGGGTAATAAAACGGAGAGTATTTAGGTAATATTTGGGAAGTATGTAGAAAATATTTATGTGAGCCCAAAATAGTTTATGGGCTTGTATGGGTATTTTTTAGTGAGTGGGCTAATGAGATTGGGGTCCGAAAATTTGTTCCTCAACAACTTACTTCATGGACAATGAACCACACACTAGAGGACCATAAGTACCTACTGGCAGGCCATGCTTAACCCTCGGGCACAAAAATGGGAACCTGGCCCATGCCCAATACTGGACCTGTTAGGACATATGTGAGTCATTGTTAGGTACATATGTCACTATTTTGTGTAGTTGGCTAATCCTTTGACAAAACGCGCACCTTACTTGTAATTGGGTAGATTTAGGATGTGTTTAATACTTCAAGAAACAAGGTTTCAAGCTCAAGTGTTAAAGTCATGCAAGTCTGTCCAAAAATCAAGTGAAGAAGTGTTGTTCATTAAAGCTCGACAGCTAGTATCTATCAAGGCTTAAAATAGCTGTTTCAGCTTAAGGCTTGACGACTAGGGTATCTGTCGAGATTTATGAAGTTCAAATTTTTAGTTCAAATTTTCATCCAATTCGTGAATGTATGTTTGAGCTTTATTTTCTCACAACCCTAAACATATATAAGGATTATTTTAAGAGCTGTCAAAGATTGCATGAGTATGAAGCAAAGTTTTGTTCATGCAAATTGTGACTGAAGACAGAATTTGACCTAGTTCATCTTTCTCTTGAAGAAGCTGCTCTGTTTTGTACACCGTAGGGTTTTATGACCAAGCAACTTCATGATCTTCATCATGTGATGAACTGAAGAACTTTTCAGCCAACATCCTTCTCAAGTTGCTGATCAAGTCGCATACTGGGATTCGTGTAATTGGTTAGTCACGTACTGGGAGCCATGCATTGAAAAGGAAGGATTGCCACTACAAAACAAGTCCAATTGGGTATTGGGGTAAGGGTTCAACTGTAGGTTGGTATAAGGTACTAGAATTCCTTTACTTGTAATCGCTTGTTTTGATAATAGTGGATTCTCGGAAGTGGTGACCTTAAAATCACCCACTGAGGTTTTTGCCATGTAGGTTTTCCCCATTCGTAAACAAATCACCGTGTTAATTTATTTTCCGCTGCATACTTAGTTTAATTGGTGATTTGTTTGTGCTACCAAGCATTTTGCATGTTAATTTGATTAAGTAATAAACTTGGCTAATTAATCAATTAATTCATCACAAGGGGTCAATACATTCTTGGCCTTTCAAAACAAACAGCAAGGACCCACCAATCTGACTGGCCGTCTTATTGCTTGCCTTGCATAACTCTCTGTACAACCATGCAAGGCAAGCACTTCCCCAACTATACCTTCATGGGTTGCGAAGGTCTTCCAATAACTGCACAAACATTAAATGCACCTTATCGCTAGACTTGCCCATAAAAATTGTGTCCCCCATTAGCCCTAGAATGTAGCACCGTGCATACTTATGCACCTGATCCTTTTCAGCATTAGGCAGCAATGGAACTGCAACTTGCTCCAAAAGCCGTTTGATGACAATCCTCTAGCCTTGCAGCATCGGTGTATTATCCAAAGGAACAGTAAAGCCAAGGAAGTCCTGGAACATGTCCTTCCAAATTTTCTCAATGCTCCTGACTACAGCCTTGCCATCAACAGGAAGCCCGAAAAGAACCTCCACATCCTGCAACGTGATGGTCACCTCACCATGTGGCATGTGGAAGGTGTGAGTCTCGGGCTGCCATCGCTCAATTAAGGTTGTTATCAGTCCATGATTAGTCTCTATACCTGGGGTCCTTAAGAGTCCCTTCAAACCAACTCCCTTAATTATGTCAACCACATGGTCATCCACCATTGGCTCTAGATTGTTAAACTCTTCATTACAACTGCAGCAGGTAAGTGCCCTCGGATCCTGCACACGACAGAATTACGGATTGATATAGAATTTACATAAAGTTATACGACATAATGTGTGTCTACGTTCTATGAACGAAATGGGGTACCATATGAAGGATAAAATTTAGAACATAACAACTGGTTTTAGTGTTGTGTTTTACCTGCCCATTCCAAATAACATTTGACCGATGCTGGGCTTGCAAAGTCAACACTGAATCATCAATGGGTCCAGGTCACGCAGCCTCAATCTCGTCAGCATTCACAACAACCATACTGCACAAGAATGATAAGCAGTTAGTTTGATAAATGAGTGACTTGCAAGGTATTAATTGTTTAACATACATTACCAATCTTAAAAATAAAACATAAACAAAAACAAGCGCATACCAATCTTAAGAGTTATAAGTTTAAATTTCAGACTAACCAAAAAAAATAAATATAGACATCAGAAGATGAAATATCATAGATTGAATTCTGGTTCTGCAGCAACTGCAGTTGCTGCACTGATACCAAATCAAATATAATTAGTTTTAATGCACGCCTAAAATGAATAATCAGCTTTTAGATTGAGCAAAGTCAACTCAGATTATAATAATGAAGTTTTTCAGTTCAGTTTTTAATAATGCTTAACATAAATTGAGCAAAGTCAACTCAAGAATAGCAAAATTAAGTTTCAATATATCCAAATATACCTTAAATCTGACAAGGTATTTGGAATCAGGGCATCTTAACTAGAGAGTTCAGACATCAGAAGATGATAAATGTCATACTCATAGATTAAAATTCTAGTGAATGTTACCAAATCAAATATATATCTCAGAAACACTAATCGCATTGTTTAGCAAAAAAAAAAAAAAAAAAGCACTATATATAGAAATGCATTAATGAAATATATACTAAATCAAATTTAATGTTTAATTTTGAAATGATATCGTTTTGTCCCGAGCATGACAGGATTTACTTATGCCCTTGAATCACATCAAAAAACACTTGTTTCCTTTTGTCCTTCCTAACTTTGCTTGTACCATTCAATAAGTAGTTTTCTAATGCAAGTCTTATCTTATTTGTATCAACACTGTCAAATGGATTGAAAGGTTGAACGCTGCACAATATTTCTTTTCTTCCTCTAACAGCATTTGCAACTAAAACCGTCCTATAGCTCATAGCCAGGGCTAGCATTATGTTAAAGGCCATTTAGGCCATTGTTTAGGGCCTCAATCTAATAAAGGCCCAAAAAATTTTGAGTTAATAATTAGATATTGAAATTAATTAATTCGTTAAACAAAGAAAGAAATAGTGAACCTCTCTCACTCTAAGAAGGCTTCTCAAACAACGAGACAAAATATAAATTTAACTCAATTAAAATCCTAAATTTTTTCGCCAAAAAAAAAAAGAAGCTAAAATAAAAGTCATATAAGTTTGATGAATTTTTGGTTGAATCCATTAAGTTCAAATTTTGTCATTTTCATCTATTAACTTTAGCAACGAAATAATTTTAGTCCTTTCGTTCATTACTGGTGAAACAATATCATTTCAAAATTAAACACTAAATTAGTGTTTTTGTTTTGGCTAAACAATGCGATTAGTGTTTCTTTATAACAGATAATGGCAAAAGGAACAATATAAACCAAATCAAATTTAACTCTTACTATGGACCAAAAAAAAATTAACTCTTACAAGCTATTAATGAAATGAAATGCGTATCACAAAACAATGCATAGAAATTTGATAAAAGATCCATTCAACTCACACACTTCTGTTCCCTTTTTTTGACAAAATATAGAATAGAAATTTGATTTTTCTGATTCTTTTTTTTTTAATAGTGAATTTTAGGACAATGAGGATCTGTATATCAATATATACATGATTCAATGATTTAAGCATATATCAACAATTCAACCCACAAACACAAAAAAAGAGTAAAAATAAAAAATCAAACCCACAAAACAAAAAAGCATTTAACAAAGAAATGGACTACTTGGTGTTTCACGAGCTTTTATAGATTGTGGGTTTCAGTGAAACAGAAGCTAGGACTTACAGATAGTGGGTTTCAGTGAGGCAGGGTGGCTGGAGTGTTTGGGTGTGTGTGGGTTTCGGTGCAGGGGGAAGCTCGGAGTGTATAGGTTTGATTTAGGGGGAAGAATTGAGGGAGAAGAATCCTTGTTTGGACAAGGAATTTGGTGGAGGATGAGGAATTGAGAGTGTAGAGGAAGAATTAAAGTAAGGAACGAGAGTGTCTTTGTAGTGAGTGTGAACGACTGAAAATAGAGAGTTGAACTCAAGTTCCCTCAAAAATTTTCTGGCAATTTTTTCAAAAAACTCAAGTTTATGGAACTCAAGTTATACGGCAAACTCGAGTTTCACAAACTTGAGTTTCAAAAAGGTGGTAGATGTTAGGATATGTGCCCTTAAATCCTATTGTATGATGCTATGTATGATATTATGTATGACATTATTTGAGAAATGATGTATGACTTAATATTATGTGTAATAAAGTTGTTTTATTCTTATCTAAAATAATGGTAACATGAATATTCGGACATTATCAAATTGTCCATGAGATGCATAGTATGTGATTTATGTGATTAAGTCACAGAAGATGTAAATCACAAGTTCTTTGTAAACTCAGAATTTTGGTTCGTAGTCGGTGATGAAATTGGGCATTTCATCTGCGAAGACTATAACATATTAACTACGATGATTTGTCTTGATCATGGAAATGGTGATTTCTAGTTAATATGTTGATATGTTTTAAGTGTTAAGACATATTGAACTGGACCGCTGTGAGATTTATTATTCTCCTAACGACTGTCAATTGAATAATAAATCTCACGACTTGTATTCACATGAACTCTTAATCCTGAGAGAATAATGGACCTGATCATGAAATGTAGGTTGCTTTGATATATCAGGAGTGAGATCTAAAGTAACGGTCAAAACCTCAGTATGTTGGGCAGCCACATTTAGTGTTGATGGAACATATATTCTCAAGATGGAATTCATAGTCTCTTAACGGAGATATAAAATATTCCCTTGAGATAAGTTTAATGGGTACAGTTATTCAGAGAGTTAGGCCTAACCAATTTAGTAAGACTAAAGTATATATTTATGAAATTGGATTTCATAAATATATGGTGAATAACTCATAAGGATTAAACCGGGTACTCAAGGATTAAGATGTAGTAATTTACAAAGTGGCAGTCTATTTTCATGACTTTGTATTACTACGAATATTTTATGAAGGGGTTGCATGTATAATAAAGTCTTGGGATATAATTTATTAATAAGGCCTAGAGTGCAATTATATTTATATAGTGGTATTAAATATAATTAATGGTAACTTTGGACTTGTCAAGAGTTGACAGAAAAGCCCAAGGCCCATTGGAGCTAGTGTCTTATTTGTTCCCTTTTGGTCCCACTCCAAGCCACACACTAAAGCCCAATTGGGAAGGCCCAAAAGGCTAGCCCAATTAGATAATCAGTTATGTGGAGAGAAACATACAGAATTTTATATAGAATAAAATGGTTTGTATGTTTTAAGATAATTAAGGTAATGAAATAAGGAAGAGAGACACTCTTTCATATTCTCTCTAGAAACATAGAACTGATTGAGAGACTACACATCTTGGGCATCAAGTGGAATTGGAGTGAAGATTGAAAGTCTTCCCGAGTACTTCTTCATTCGGTTTTGAATTTCACCGCATCAAGGTACACTCTCTTGTTCTTATATTCTGAAACCTACATAGTGCATGTTATCAATTGCGAATGAAGTAGATCCGTTTATTTTCCGCTGCGTATGTTTTGTATTCGATGCAAACATGATGATTTCCCAACAGTAGATCCCTACATATTTCCAAAACAGTGGTAAATTGATATACATTTCAGTAAACAGTGGTATTTGGCCATTTTGACCCCATTTCGTTAGTTAGCAACGTTGGCCAAAATGGCCAAATACCACTGTTTACTGAAATTTATATCAATCTATCACTATTTTGGAAATACGTAGGAATCTACCATCTTTTTGAAACTCGAGTTTGTGAAACTCAAGTTCCATAAAATCAAGTTTTTTGAAAAAATTGCCTTCAAAATTTTTTGTGGAACTCAAGTTCGTGGAACTCGAGTACCATTAAAAATTTTCAAATTTTTTCCATAGAACTTGAGTTCATGGAACTCGAGCTCCCTAAACTCGAGTACCCAAAAAGTGGTAGATCCCTACATATTTTCGAAATAGTGGTAGATTGATATATATATATATATATATATATATTTCGGTAAATAGTGTTATTGTGACATTTTGGCCTAGCAACGTTTCCAAACTAAATCTTGAGTCTCTTAGACTCAAGTTCACTATAGCAACTCGATTCTCTAAGACTCGAGTTCTATGTGCTTTCCTTCTTCCTTCGTTCTTTTTCTTTCCCCATCTTCCTTCTGTTTTTTTTTTTTCTTTCCCTACCTTCTTGTTGTCCCACTAGTCTTCTCTTACTCTTATTTCTCAAACCTCCAAGCCTCAAAAACTCAAGAACAAAACCCAAAAAAAAAATATGATCCGATCAGAAACCTAAACCCAAAAATAAATAAATAAAACCCCCCTGTGAAGAGGACAAGGAAGCAAGAGATCCCAGCGTAGATGAACCACCACGCCGTTGGTTCTGATCAACATCTGAGTCGCAATCACTTCATTGATTAGGTGCATTGCAGCTCTCTGTCTCTCTGTGTGTGTATTTATTCTGTTGTCAAAGTTGAAGTTGAAATGAGTTTGTTGTTCGTTGTGGGTTGAAATGGGTTTGTTGTTCGTTGTGGGTCTCTGGGTTTGTTAGGTCTCTAGGTTTGCTTGGGTTTGTTGATTTCATGTTTCTCTTTGGGTCTGTCTCTAGATTTGTTGATGAATGTTTTGCTTTAGTGAGTGTCTTTAAGACTTGAGTTCCACGTTTCTACTTCAACTCTGCCATCACATGGAACTCAAGTCTCTAGGACTTGAGTTGCTACAGTGAACTCGAGTCTAAGAGATTCAAGGTGTTAGTTTGCTAAATAGTTTTGAAACGTTGCTAATTAATGAAAGACGAATCTTTGGCTTCTTTTGGTCATTTATTGGAGTAAGTGAAACTTTCTATAGATGCTTTTAGCAATATCTCATTTTCTCATACTCTTAAATTAGGCAATTCTGTAGCTCACAACTTAGCTAAACATGCTAGAGGTTTAGCAATGTGGTTCCTACCCATCTACATTCTATTCTTTTTGCCAATAATGGCTAATTTTTTTCAATAAAGGTTTGCAGACTTTCTTCTTAAAAAAAAAAAAAATCTGTTTAAATTTCAAGTTTTGTAATCTAAAATTATACATAAAAAATAAGTTTAAGGATTATAAAGTAAATAACATCTGATTGACATAAAATTTGATGTGTGTTAAGAACATAAAGAACATGCAATCTAATAGTTAGATTTTCAAAATATATAGCCATATTAATTTTTTAAAAAGAAGTTGTAGCCTTAGGCTACAATCAAGTTGTATTCAATCCTTGAAAGTGTAGGATTATTCATTTAATTTTCTTTCAAACATGAGCCAGCTTCAAGCTCATCAACAAACCAAAAAATTTGTTCAAGTTTGGTTCATGTCAAATAAGTCAAAACTTATTCACAAAGTACTTAATTAACTTATTCTTTTTTATATGTAGTAAACACCACAACTAATTTTTTTTTTCTTATCTATTTTCAAATTTATGCTAACTAAATTATAGTTTAAATTATATTGCTTGATTTAATTAAATATAATATTTTTGTTTATGAAATTATGAAATTTTGATTCACTAACCTTGAATAGTAGAAAAATTTTATGTAATATTTACTAACAATTTTTTTACAAAATGAACTATTTATTATCTTATGAACTTGTTTACAAATTTAAAAATCCAATATCAGTTTATATTTATTTAAGTGTATTCACACACACGTGAGTGCGCGCACACGCGCACAGAGATTTAAGCTTGGTTTGTGCACTGAATTAACAAGCATGAACAAGTTTTCCTCTAAGTTGAGCTTAACTTGTTCAAAACTATTTGCTTCATTTGTTACAACTCTTTCACATTTTACACTATAGTTGAAGCATCAAGACCTGATCATGCAATAAATAGAAACTAGCCAATATCTAGCACAATGTGCGGTGCATTTTTAAAACTTTGTAAGAAATTATCTGATAACTCATTGGATTCATCAATACTTTTATTCTTAGTTATGACAGTCATAGTTTATGTATGAAATTTGCTAGTGAAAGTGAAAAATAATAGACAAACCAAATCCTATTATCATTAAAAACCAAATCTACAAAGTTTGCTAGTAAAAGGGGCAAAATGGGCAAACGTCCTTTTCGCAGAAACTAAGCAGCGTTTTGCCCCATTTTCCAAACTAATCAAGGAAATGCCCCTCTTTTGTAACTCGATAACATATTAATCGAGTTATATGAATAACTCGATATTATAATGATCGAGTTAACTTAAGCTTTGTTCCACGTTGGACTTCCAGCGTGGTATTTTTTTTTGAATCCCTAAATAACTCGATTATTTTAAAATCGAGTTATGTAACCGAGTATACAGATATCGAGTTATGCTCTTGTTAAACACTGTCTTGCTGTCAGGCGTACAGTTCTTTCTCTTAATATAACTCGAATATATGAAAATCGAGTTATAGACCATAATCGACTTTCACAAAATCGAGTTATTGTTGTATAACACCTTAACATATCCTCCCTTTCAGAGTGTCTTGCTTTCCGTCTGAACTGATTTCCAATCTGCTCGACAAATCCTCAGCTGCTTCCGGACTCAACTGAAATTAGTATCTCCTCAAGTAAAAAACTCACACCAAAATTTTAGGACAATGGTATGTTCATTTGATATTGTACTGATTTTTTTTTTTGGTTGAATGAGTGTAAAGTAAGTACATTGGTGTGGTTTTGGTTGTTTGTTGTAGTAAACATTGGTCACAAGAATTTTAGGGCAATGGTATGTTCATTTGATATTGTATTTTTTTTTTTTTTTGGTTGAATGAGTGTGAAGTAAGTACATTGGTGTGGTTTTGGTTGTTTGTTGTAGTAAACGTTTTGGTTGTTTGTTGTAGTAAATGTTGGTCACAAGAGAACGAAATATTTACTATAGCAACATTTTGTATTGCACATAATCAGTATTAGTCATAATCATATAGGGGCGTATACATAATTATCATTATTCATTGGTCAGACATTAACAACAACATTTTGTATTGACATTAACAACAATGTCTAATGTTTATGGTAAAATGTTGGTGTTAGTATTTCATTTTTAACATGTAATAGTACACAAATTTATGAATGTCTTTGTCGTGTACCATCTTATGTAGAATTACATTATTTACTAACAGTTGATGCACACTGTTAACTTGATTATTTGATGTTATTATATTTAGCGTCAATGTCTGGTTCTGGCAACCCACAACTCTATAGGCCTCATGATGTGTTCACTGCTATGTGTTGTTGTTGGGTATTGGAAGATGAGTTCAGCTATCCAATCAATCCGAATCTGCGAAATAGTGCTTACGTTCACAATACCACGAGACATGAGTGGGCTTGTTATTTTGTGAATAGCAAATGTTTTATGATGAGTTGGTTGGTTTTAAGTTGCCAGTGCCTCGGCGACTTGCATTGCAGATGCCGAGAGACACGATTGACGAACTTCGTAAAGCATTAAATCGCATAGGAGAAGAAAATAATCGAATAAAGATAAGTCTTAATCGATATCTGACCCAAGTCAAGATTCGAGAGTCAATGGAGGGAGGGTGGTACGTGCACGCTCAGTTCATGCAATCACTTCTTGCTGATCCCATTTATCAGTCAAACGTGGAGATGTCAGATGAAGAGTAATTATGCCGTAGTGTAATTAGATTTTGTTAGAGAACTATTTTGCATAACTATGTTTTATATGTATGTGTGTCATTGTTGTTGCATTTGTACTATGTAAACCTTATTATTGATTGTGAGGAGCATGCACGTTATTTGTAATCTAGATTATTCTCACATAACGCATAAAATTAAATATTCCCACACATGTTGTTTTTCAATAAGCACGTACGACATAACACAGAAAACTTAAAATAATTTACACGATGCCACCAATATGCATGCATTGCATATTAAACACTAACGCTACTAGCATTATTAACTTAACCCTAGACATAACACACACACCACATAGGCATTCATTCTGATAGGTAGTCCTCGTAGTTGAGGACATTGTTACGTTCTGCTGGAGTGAGTTGCCTGTTCGTTGCCTGTTCGTTGCGGCGGCCAGCTCCTCCACTAGTTGTAGCATGTGATACCTGGACCTACGGAGTATCATAAGATTGTTCTCTTTTTTTATTTTAGTCACTGCACGCTTATACTGGTGCATGTTTCGCCGTGGCAGTGTGAGCGAGCTACGGTCGACAAGAGGCGCTCCGAGTCACACGAGATCATCGTGCAGAGCGTTGGATTTGTTCACGCGAAAGTCCCACTCCCGCCGCAGTTCGGCATAGTATTCCCTCTCGTCGGAATCTTTTTCCCTTCTATAGTTATCTGGAAAATGAGGTAGCATCCAATTGCGCATTGACATTGGAAAATGTGACTTTGGATTGGTATGTGTAGATGTTTTCTAAGAGTAGATGTAAATGGGACTTCAGTATGTGTAGATGTTTTGCAAGTGTAGATGTAAGTGGGACTTTATATAGATGTTTTACAAGTGTAGATGTAAGTGGGACTTTATATAAGGGTTTTGCAAGGGCAAGTATTCACATGGATGTGACTATATGTAAGGGTAAATATTCACGTGAATAAAGATGATATGACTCAATAGTGTATTGTTCAGTGGCGAGGTGTTAAGGAGAACATGACTTGGTTGTACAATGGCATCTGTTGGTGCATGTGGTTTGCTGAGATAGCTGTTTGATATGGCTATAGCTTATGCTATAGCAACGGGCTGGTGATGTGTACTACAAAAGAGGTTACGTATTTATTCCCGTGAAGACTATTCAGCATTCATGTGCTTCATCTGACATGACTTGACGAGACATGCCGAGCTGTGTTAAATGTATCATAAACTTTTCAGGGATGCTCTGCATCTTTGAAAACGGTGCATTGCAAAAGGATGCATATCTGTGTATTGACGTGCATGTGGTGATATGACTAGACATGGTTCAATAGTGTGAAGCTATTGAGCAGCACATGCAGCACTATGAACATCAGTGTAGCAATGGTGGACAGCTCACCCCTAAAATTGATGTATAAATTTTTCAGGGATGCTTTGTGTATTCACGTGAGTGTAGATGGGTACTTGTGGTCAGGGTTCAACAGTGCTGAGCTATCCACCGTAGTGTAGACACCTCATTTTACAACTTGCATTTAACCAACCGGTAGGTCTTCAAATTTGTGAAACAAAACAAATCTTGGTGCTCTAACGATCATAATGGTATGTCATGGGTTTTGATCGGACCACCTGATCAAAAGTTATCATACAAACAATTTTCAATGATCATGGCTTACCTACACAATAGGCCTGATCACGTCCTATCTTAAACACTTAATTTTGATTGGTTCCAACAAGAATTAATATTAATTAAGTGTGAATTTTGATTGGATTTCATTTTATTTATTTTAATAAAAAGTATTTTCCTTTGTGGCATCTTATCTACTCTTTTGAAAAAAAAAAATTTAAAAAAAAAGAAAAGAAAAAAAAGAGGAGAAAAATGCTCAAAAAACGTTATTATCTTCAGCAGAAACTTGATTCGCATTTTTGGTCTGGAAATTGTTGAAATTTGATTTTATCTATTTCTTGAAAAGTTGTAGAGAATTAAATTTCCTTTCAAAAAACACCAAGCCCGAATCAATTGGAATTTTGGGCAGAAATTTATGGCCAAAATACGAAACAGTTGCAGAAGATAATACAAAATCAGCATCACCTTCAGTTTTCTTTCAAAATTTCAAATGAGGATCAACACCCAATCTGATCAATCTTATCTAATAAGCTTATTCCCTCCCTTAGCTTCAGAATAAATCTTTTGAAAAACAAGTTGGATAAAGAAACAGATACATCCTGTGAAAAATTTCAAAAATGCTCAAAAAACGTTACTATTTTCAGCAGAAATTTGAAACACATTTTTGGCCTGGAAAACGTTGAAATTTGGTTTTCTCTATTTCAGGAAAAGTTTTAGATAGTTGAATTTCCTTTCAAAAAACACCAATCATGAATCAATTGGAATTTTGAGCAGAAAGTTAGAGCCAAAATACGAAGCAGGTGCAGCATCATCTTCAACTTCTTTTCAAAATTCAAATGGAGATCAACACCAAATCTGTTCCAGCTCATTTAAACAGGTTATCTCCACCCTTAGCTTCAGAAGAAAGCTAATAACTTAGCTTTAAAGTTAAGCCATCCCTTCCCTATAAATAGAGAAGACCTCTTCCATTTTCTGGACCCCGAATTCCCGCTAGAGACCTAGTGAGAAAGCAGAAAAAAAAAAGCTGTCGAGCAACCATTGTTCTTACTTTGGTTGTAGTTTAGTAATTCCTTGCTTTCTCCCTAGCCCTTTAAGTGATCACTTCCCCCTTTTAACTTATGTTCTATGTTGGTAAGTAGTTAATTATGTTCTTAACTTTCTACACATGCTTGAATAAATGTTTAACAAGTCATTATTTGTTTCTATGCTTGAATGAACATGCCTATATGTCTCATTAACATTCCTTTTACATGCTTAGATGAACACTTCTAGGCTAAATCATAATTTTCTCTTGAATGCTTAGATGAACACTTCTAGGTTAAAGCACAATTTTCTCTTACATGCTTAGATGAACACTTCTAGGCTAAATCACAATTTTCTCTTGAATGCTTAGATGAAGACTTCTAGGCCAAAGCACAATTTTCTCTTGAATGCTTAGATGAATACTTCTAAGTTAAAGCAAAATTTTCTCTCACTTGCTTAGATGAACACTTCTAGGCTAAATCACAATTTTCTCTTACATGCTTAGATGAACACTTCTAGGCTAAAGCACAATTTTCTCTTGAATGCTTAGATGAACACTTCTAGGCTAAAGCACAACTTTCCCTTGAATGCTTAGATGAACATGTCTAGGTTGTTCCTTTACTTAAAAAAAGAATGCTTGAACGAACATGTCTAAGTATTTTGATTCTCTCTAGATGAACATGTCTAAGGGATTTTTCCTTTATTTTTTTATAATTGCTTGGATGATAAAAAATGCTTAAATGTTTTATTTTATTTTATTTTCTTTGCAATTATGTTGATGATAAATAACATGACAACGTTGTCTTTTCTTCACATGCTTAGATGAACATGTCTAGGCTAGGAATTCTTTGTTTACATTGATTTCTTGGATGAACATGCCATTACCTTCATTTTTTTACCTTAAAATTGTTATCTAACAAATTTCATTTTTTTTTTTTGTTTCTCTTTATGTCAAATTCCTCTAATACATATTTGCTTACATTTTTGCAAATTAACATGTTGGTATAACATATTGTTTATATTTGTTTGACATGACATGATATTGGACACCTTAACCTAGGAGACCGGTTTTACCGGGCGAGATGGGTGCTTAATCCCTTCCCATCTCGTAAATTAGCCTCCGAACTAAGATCAAGGGTTCTAGACTATGCATTTGTATATGTAATTTTACATTTTTTTAGAATGTAACTAGGAAATAAAGCAATGTAATTTTCTTTTCTTAGATTGTATCTAGGACAAAAAAGCATTGTAAATTTTTGTTACAAATTGATGTAAATTGTCATATACATTAATACAACAGAAGTATTTTTTTTTTTATATTGAAGGTTTTCTTATTTTTCCGTTCAAATTAAATAAGTGGTGACTCCATGTAAAACCCTCGATCTAGGGGGAGTACATTTCACACGTAGCTACACTCATTGCTCTCTATGGTGGTATTTGGCAAGTGGGATTGAAGAAAGCTAATAACAACATTTGGTTTTGTAATAGTCCGCAGAATTTTGTTGAATACCATTCTATCTGTTATGGTTATTTTGTAGTCTTCAGATATGAAGAAAATTCAAGCTTCCATGTTCTTATATTTGATAAGACTGGCACTGAGATTCAATATCCACACAGCAAGAACTATAAATTGGAAGATCATCAGGTAGGAATAATAGACTTAGATGAAGATGATACAAACATATCTCCCTCAATGTACAAACCCACAAAGCATGAAGTCAGAGAAAAGTTTGTTACGAAAAAATGGAATAGCATATAATGTTTGAGTAAAGAGAGAGAGCAATCCAAGTAGCCGAAAAGTTCAAGCCTAAAAATCCTTCTTTCATGGGTATCTCACGGTTGCCTAATATGGTGAGCCTTTATACATAATGTGATCATGATGTTCTCTTAAGTATCCACTTGAAACATATATGCTTTAATGCTTTAGTTGTTTCTCCTTCTTGTGCAGTATGTACCTGCTGAATTTTCTACCAAATATATTATTGGAAAGCAATTTGTCACACTTCAATGTCTTGTGCTATTACCGCCCATCAATGAGATTCGGGAAGGGATGGGTTGCATTTTCGAAAGACAATAGTTTAGAAGAAGGAGATGTCTATGTCTTTGAGGTGATCAAGAGGAAGCCTGTTATGCTTAGTGTCTTAATATTTCATGTGGTTGACCATCAGAGTTCGGACTAGGATAACCAATTTCAATTTTAAACTAGTGATGTTTATGCTTATATTTAATTAGGGACTTTGATCACTGGTATGATTTATATTTGATGGATTTGGTTTTAAGACTTTCCTCTGACCAGTTTGGTATGTCTTGTTGAAGACTATTCAGCATTCCTGTGCTTCATCTGACATGACTTGACGAGACAGTGTCAAGCTGTGTTAAATGTATCATAAACTTTTTAGGGATGCTCTGGATCTTTAAAAACGGTGCATTGCAAAAGGATGCATATCTGTGTATTGACGTGTGTGTAGGTGATATGACTGGACAGGGTTCAATAATGCAAAGTTGTTGAGCAGCATATGCAACACTGCGAACATCAGTGTAGCAACGGTGGACAGCTTATCCCCCAAAATTGATGCATAACCAATTCAGGGATGCTCTACCTCCTCGAAAAAGGTGCATCGTAAAAGGTAGCACATCTGTGTATTCACGTGAGTGAGGATGGGTACTTGTGGTCAAGGTTCAACAGTGTTGAGCTGTTGAGCATCACATGCAGAACTGCGAACATCAGTGTAGCAATGGTGGAACTGCTCACCCTTAAAATTTTGGTTACACTTTTGAGGCATCCTCTGCATCCTTGAAAAACACTGCATTGCAAAAGGTTGCATATCTGTGTATTCACATAAGCATGGATAATATGACTAAACAAGGTTCAACAGTGCTGAGCTGTTGAGCAGCACATGCAGAACTATGAACATGACTTGGTTGAACAGTGCCGAGCTATGTCAGCCTTCTCCAACCTCACTTGCCAAATGCAACTATTATGAGCAATGAGTGTAGCAACACTGAGTTTACATAAATATTCTCTTACAAACTTTTCAAGGAGTCTTTGCGGATATGCGCTGTAGTTACATACTTCTCAACATCAATGTAAAATTACATGAAGAGAACTATGCTTCCAAGGTTTACATCAATGGCTTCCGATCATCACAATCGCAACGTTAGGGAGTTTTGGATCAATGCTACAACAAACCAATAACTTGAATGAAACATTTTAAAGGTTGATTAGGCTTTTAGGCATTTACCCTATTTCTAAGCAAACCAAGTATCGTTGTGACAGTGTGTTGTGTGAGCCATATGGATTACTAGGTGAGTGAGTGGTTAGTCTGGTTTGGATGAGTCTTTATGTAATGTATCTATATAAAGTAGTACACTATCAGAACTAAGATACACGGATACGTGTATATGATTCCGCAACTAGAACAACTCATATAAATGAATTATTCGTATTATTGAATCATATGTGTGGTTGGTCTGTGTGGTTTGGATGAATCTGTATGTATTGAATCTATTAAATTTTCCTACAAGTAATGTGAAATAAATCTAAGTTGGAGGCATTTCACTTCCTAAGGTTTTTCCTACATTACAAAGCAAAGGATATTGTCCAACCAAAGCACAAGAATCGTATGTAGCAACAAAGAACAGCAGAGAAAAAATGAGAAACTGATGTCATATAAATTTAGCCAAAACTAATGAACAGTTAATTTTTAGAGCTGCAAATGTTGAACATACATAATCATCATTTGCCAAACATTAACAACAATGTTCTATATTGCACAGAATGTGTAGACATTAACAACAACGTCTAATGTTCATAGGTAGAAATTTTTGGAAATCATCATTGCTTGAATCTGAGAAATCTGAAATATATCTTTCATCATTTAATGCAGTAATTTCATTAATAGACTTGATGGCTCGCTCTTGCGCCTTCCCCTTTAGATGCTTCCGAGCTTTTTGGATTGAGTGAAAACGGTCTAGTCGCCTTTGCATTTGATTGTTCTCTTGTTCAAGACAAGCAAGTATGTTGGCAGGTTGATCTCTAGGTAACTCGGCGGAGTGTGCCTTCGGAACTCGTAACCCGTGCCATCGACAATACACCTTTAACTCACACCGCTTCTCGTATAGGGTTGACCATGATGGTTCTGCTATAGTGAACTCTATTGCGGTGGTATCTGTAGTTAGTTTTGTAGGTTTGCCGACCATGATGTGCCCGACGCTTCCAAGACTCTTGTATGTGTATATTGGCATATTAATGAAATCTCTCTTCTTCCCAACCCATTTCCCTCAATAGTGGTCTGTGTATGTATGTAGTTGTTGATCAGTTGGAACTTGTGATGATTCATTTGTTAAAGTAGATCCAAACTTGTTTCGCATTGTACGATTTGATGTTAAGGCGTTGCTACTCATAGCTTAATCAATCTACGAAGTTAGCAGGGTAAAAAGAATGTCATTATTATGGTGCATTTATAACCTCATTTCATGGTCCAAGCATTACAATTTCAGTTATTAGGGTTTGTCATGTCAATACAGGCTGAAAAAACACTATATGAACAAGATTTTAAATATTCCCAATGTCACATCAAAGGTGGGCAGTAGTTGCAACATTGTGTCTGAAACAGTGGTTCCTACAGTTAGAACTATTTCAATAATACTAATAATAGTAACGATGGGATGAAAATAACCATCATATTTGGTTCACAAATTACTTTCCACAGATACCATGTTTTTCAAACTGCCACTAAAATAACAAAATCTACAATTGCCTGAAAGCCACTTCATAGAATTGTCATACAATTCTCCAAATATGCTACAGCAACAACAAAAAATTTGTCCCCCCTTTGGGTACAATGCCCGATGGCAATCATCAAGAGTCAGATGGTAGAGAAGGTGGCACAGGACGTCTATAGTCAGCTAAGTCCGCTCGCAGAGCTGCAACCTCGGCAAGAAGACCATCTAGAAGCTGCCTATGGGCTACCTGAGTCGTCATAATGGTCTCCATCGTTGCACGAAGAGAGGGAGGAGGAGGACTTGTATGTGCTGCAGCAGCAGTGTCAACATCTACCTCATCATCGCCATCCTCGGCAGCAGTAGCTGTGGGATCCCTATGCATGTCCTCATTTGGAACATCTCTAGTAGTAGACCGTACTCGTGGTCTCTTGGATGAACCAACACTGGGTTCGACAAACTTCATTTGGGCACTTCGCTGTTTCAGAAATGTGGCTCCTATGGGGGCTTGGATGTGAACCAACTCTTGGGAAGGAAAGTTATTTAATCCTAAATATTTGAGGACCCTATGGATGAGAACCGGAAAAAACAAACCATGCCTCTTATACTTGCTCCTACACACCTCCACAATGGTTTCAATGAAAAGGGAAGGAAAACAAATGGAACTATTGGTGACGAGGGCGTAAAGAAAGAAACACCTGTCTACATGGATTGTATGTATATGAGAGATAGGGAATATGTTGTGACAAGCTATCCTAAAGAATATATAATTAAGCTCAGTCAACTCACTCGAGCTAATACTTCGGTCAGAACCCTGAGTGGCTGATCGTCCATAAAGGACATCCATAACATCGTAAATATGAGGAGACCTAGAGTATGGATAAGTAGGTGTATCAATTATAGGTACATCAAGAGCTTTAGATACGCGCTCCCTAGTTATTGTAAACGGCACACCACGTATGGACAATGCTACTTTGTGACCACCGAGATCCTCATGCACCGAGAGATTCAAATAGAATTCTCTAATCAAGTCAGTTGGAGGGGGTTTTATGTTTGTACACAGGGATAGCCAATGCCTACATTGTAGATTCTCACGGACAGAAGGATGGAGTTCATGTAGATTGATTTTCCTTTCTCCCCAAATACACCTACGCTTATTCAAGGTTTCAAAGGTTTGCTCATTTTCGGGCGTGAGGAACCTTAATTGATCAAACAATACTTCAGGTTCGGATGCAGCTTTGGGTTTTGCCCTCTTAACCCTTTTTTGAGCCATAACTAACTGATGGTCAGTAGAGGAATCACGATCAGCTCATAAAAAAACGGAACCAAATGACGCATTATGAAATTGAGATAAACAGAACATTCATACTACCTAACCCATTAATATTTTCATATCCAAACAGATCATCTCATCACAATCTATATAGACAATGAAGTTTGAAGCAGAGAACAAAATTTGGAGAATAATGCACTACCATGTGTAGAAAATCATCCATACAATGTACTTGATATATAGTTTACAACAACACAATGAAAAAACTTCATGAGAAATTCACAGGTTGTTTAGTTGGTGGAATAATTGTAATGCATTTTGGTTCGAGTGAATAATTTGAAGATAGAGCCGTAGAGTATATAAGCTTTAGTTGAACTCAAAGAAATACTATGCAATTTGTTAATATATTGAATTTTGTCAAAATGTTCAATAATGTCACGCACTGATAGAAAGCATTCTAACAGCAATAATATTATATAGGAAACATACAAGTGGACGTAAGACCTGAGACATTTTCGAAATTCCTAGCTACATGTAGTAAGTTTCACCAATTTTGCCCCAAAAAACTTTAAATTGCACAATGTACAGTTCAGACATACAAATAGCATAAGGGCTACCACACACATATGGAGGCATTGGCAAGCTCATTTTGTGGAAGGAGACTAGTCGAAGCAAACCTACAAGATAAGCAAGTAACCTTACTAACAACAAAGCATTTGACTAGACAAACACCCAATTTCATCACAATCTACATAGACAATGAAGTTTGAAGCATCAATCAAAAATTGATGCTTAACATCGCACCACCAATGTGTAATTTTAAATACAATAACGGTTAAAAGAGTCTTACTATGTCAAGCCTTCGAAGAATTTGTGCGAAAATTTGTCGATTCTAGCCGGATTCAGCGAGAGCAATCGAAGATGCAATTTTGGACAGCTGTAAATGTTGCAGAATTGAGGGAGAGCTTATAATGGTGGGTACTCACATATCTCGAGTTATGTGCAGTCTGGTCACTAACCCAGCACAGATATTTGGACTGATCCCCATGCAGTCCAAGAAGGACCTATGTAGTCTAGAGGGGCTGTCCACATAACTTGATTATTATAAAACCGAGTAATGCTCTAGCTTATACCTCGATTACTAAAAACTCGAGTTATGTTCACTGGGCCTTCACACCCAGCCCAGATATGTGGACTGATCCACATGCAGTCCAAGAGCAATCCAAGTGTCCAGAGGGGTCCTACACATAACTCGATATCCAAATAATTGACTTATTGCCTAAACTCAATTATCTAGAAGTCGAGTTATGTTCATCGGGCCTCCACACCCAGCCCAGATATGTGGACTGATCTATATGCAGTCCAAGAGCAATCCAAGTGTCCAGAGGGGTCCTACACGTAACTCGATATCTAAAAAATCGACTAACTACCAAAACTCGATTATCTAGAAGTCGAGTTATGTTCACCGGGCCCTACCACACCCAGCCCAGATATGTGGACTGATCCACATGCAGTCCAAGAGCAATCCAAGTGTCCAGAGGGGTCCTACCCATATCTCGATATATCAAGACTCGAGTTATAATTACTTGTATAGGAAAGTTGGTATTGAGCAGAAATCGATTATATACATGTCGAGTTATGTTCATGGGCTCCCACACCTAGCCCAGATATTTGGACTGATCCATATGCAGTCCAAGAGGAATCCAAGTGTCCAGAGGGGTTCTCTGTATAACTCGATTATACTATAGTCTAGTTATGTATCCAAGCTAAGTCCAGTTTGTCTTGCACAAGTGGTCACTAATTCATTTGATCTCGAGTCCTCTCAGTTTAATCTCTAGAAACATATAGTAATTATTCTACATTTCAACTTAATAGTAGCGTTTGCTGCTGTACTAAATGCTATTATTTCATCACTTTTACTAGGTACCCAATGCACAAGGACGGAGCTAGGACTTTAAGTTAAGGGGGGCGACTCTGACCTCTAGCTCGGTGGCTTCTTAGCCACTGAGTTTTTTTTTTTTTTTTTTTTTTTTTTTTTTTTTGAGTTTTTGATTTGTGCGGCTGCTGGGCAAAGGCAAAATTATTCACAAATTACTTTTTAAAGAGCTAGTTGTTTGTTTGAGTGAAATTGGTTAATTGGACTTAATTTATTTTAGCTTTTTTATTGGTGATTTTGTGTTGTTGCACAAATGTTTTTGGGCTATTATATGTTGTTTTAAATTTTAGATCTATAAACTTTTTTAATGGCCTTTAAAATGATGAAAGTGCTAGAGGTATATTGTCGCTATAGTGAGTGATTATTGGTAAGTAAAAGATTTATGTAAGTGATAATCTCAGTTTTGAACCAATATAAGAATTTGTATCTCGACAGTTTATAAAAATGTTGTAGATAAGTTTGTAACTATAACGTTACTCTAAAAAAAATCAAAGATATTGTTAAGGGGCAAAACGTAATTGTAACACCCGTCTCATTTAAATTTAATTTAATTGCTTCTAGAGAGTAGATTTGATAAATTGCTTAGTTTGTTTTGGAGGAGATATTATTTTATATTGTGATTTCTATAATAATAATAATAATAATAATAATAATAATAATAATAATAATAATAATAAGGGGTAACGTGAATAATTATTTTGTGGTGTATTTAAATTTAACTTTTGGTCTCCTTATCAGTTAAGGAAAAGGATAAGAGACTAAAACCTACTTGGACTAGGAGTTTAATTGTTATTGGAATTCTTTAGGGTTTTAGCCTATTTAAAACAACCTTATAATGAGTTTAGTGGAAAGGTAGGTCTTGGAAGTTTATTTTAGTTGTAGTGGGCTTCTAAATTTTCAGCCCAAGTGAAATTAGCCTTAACCTGAAATAGGCTTCTGAATTTTCAGCCCAAGTGCAACAGCTTTATATGAAAGAAAATTAGGGTTTCTCAAAAACAAAAGAAGAGGAGGCTGTGCACTTCAGGGCAGCCAGCAACTTCATCTTGGTTTTGAGGTAAGCATCATTCAAGGAAAGCCCTTTTTTTTTCTTTTTTTTGCTGGGATTTCATCATTGACATGTTAGTGTTAGGGTTAGTATTATGGTTGCTGGAATTTCAATTGTGTTTGCTGGAAATTCAATGATGGTTGCTGGAATTTCAATTGTGTTTGCTGGAATTTCAATTGTGCTATTAGATATATATATAAGTATATATAGATATATGGGATTGCCGAATATATATATATATATATATTTCATCAATAGTTCACGGTTTGATTTATATGGGATTGCCGAATATATATATATATTTCATCAATAGTTCACGGTTTGATTTATATGGGATTGCCGAATATATATATATATATATATATATATTTCATCAATAGTTCATGGATTAATTCATATGGGATGCGGCCATGTGATGAATGTCTCCAGAGAATAGAGTTATATTACATTGTTTCTTGCGGCCATGTGATGAATGTATACATATATATGCATAAATTGCCTTTATGAAACTATGACCTTTAATGTAAATTGCTTATGCGGTTTGGATTGTGAAGGCTAATGTATATAAGGCTTGGCACTACTTGGATATATATATATATATATATATATATATATATATAGGTATATTAGGTGTTAGTTTTAGGGTATACTTTGCATTATAATCTAGAATAGGTGGGGGTTTATTAGAAGGAGATGTTAAATTTTAATTTTTTTGCCAATCTTCTTAGTGGCTGAGGAATTGTTTCATCAAAGGACTTTGTGATCATTCAAAATCTGCCCTCATTGAGTTATCTAATTATTATTTAGGTTCTAGTTGACGTCGTTTCGAGCAATTGAAGTGAAGCTTGGTTTAGCCACTAGAGGTAAGTAGACTTCAACACATGACGTCTCTCAAGACGTATATATTTATATATATATATACATATATGTATAATTGTGGTAAAAATATATTTATATATATATATACATACACATAATTGCAAAAGTGAAGTTTCAAAGACTTATACCATTGTTAGTGCTTTATACATACTCAAACTCTATTATTTATTGTATATTATTGTGAAACTGTATATGTCAAGAGTGTTTCAAATGGTCAACTAGACAGTCTGCAACCTTTGCCAACACAGGGTTAAGTGTTGGTCTTCGGCCGGAGTAGTGTTAGTGTGGTGTGGTGCAGTGTTATTGTTGCTCTTCGGAGCTAGTGTTGCCTCTTTGAGGTTAGTGTTATTGTTCCCATGGGAAATCACCCACCGAGTGTTTAGCAGCTTTTGTCTATGTTTGACTAATATTTTTCATATTGAATTACTGTTTATTTGCTACTGTTCTTTTAGGTGAAAAAGTGTTTATTTTCAAAATAAAGTGTTTCTACCTATTTGGTGCATATTGGCATATTAATGTGGTTATTATTGTATTAATGTTTACAGTGTTATAGTGATATATTTTATTTTAACAGCTTTATGGAATAAATTATATTACAGTTTAAACTAATTGTAATTGTATTGTGAGGACTATATTTTGTCAAAAATATTATCGTTTTGTTTTGGAAGACATCCTCATGTTTGTGGTCTCTTATTGAGCCTTTAGCTCACCCCTTTTTCCATCCTTTCAGATTAGAGGCTTGGAGTGTATTTTGGTGGTAGATCAGTGAAGCCTTAGATTGATGACTGCGTTTGGAGCTTGGATAGTTGCTGAGTTGTTTTAGTAAAATTGTTTCAGGACAATGAGATTATTTTTTTTGGAACTATTTTGAGATGTTATTTGGGGATTTTACTTACAGGAATATTATTGTTGTTTTGTTTTTATGGATATTTAAGGAAATCCGTTGATGAAATAAGAAGTTTATTTGAGGTTTTAATTACGCTCTGTTCCATTATATTAGTGTTGATTATTTCTAAGACAAGTTAAACATCTAAATCCTTGCTTTGGGTTTGGGGTGTTGCAGTTATGGTATCAGAGCATAGGTTTATGATTCTGTAGACTTATAGGTTTGATCTTAAGACTATTTTGGAACAAGAGTGTGATTACAAGGAATTTTAGTGTTAGAATTATTCGACCTTTCATAGTGATTTTATATTTTATTTTGTTTTGTTTTGTTTATTATTCTAGAGTGTGTAGGAATGATTGTTGTACTATCTATGTGTTTGGTTTTAACCCTCTGAAATATTTGAAACATTTATTTGTGATATCTTATTGTATTGCTTAGAGAGATGGCACCACCTAGGAGGAACCCAGAGAACAGTCAACCAAATGCTGGGGGACCTACTAATCTCCAGGCTATTATTGAAGCCATTGGGGGCTTAACCAATATAGTGCAACATCAAGTTGGAGCCACCAATCCGACTAGTGCTTTGGAGAAGTTTAGGAAGCTTGATCCTCCTGCTTTCAAGGGTACAAAGGATCCAATTGAGGCTGACAACTGGCTTAAGGAGATTGAAAGGCTCTTTAGAGCAATGGAAGTTAGTGATGAGCAACGAGTTGTCCTTGCTGTTTTTGTACTGAAAGGTGATGCATTGGAATGGTGGGAGTCCACGGAGAGGACACATGGAAGAGAAGTTATAACTTGGCAGCATTTTGTTGAGCTCTTTCGTAAGAGGTATTTTCCTGATAGTTTGATGGTGCAGAAGGAAGCTGAGTTCATTCGCATAGCACAAGGTACTCAATCAGTGTATGAGTATGAGCGGAAGTTTGCTGAATTATCCCGCTTTGCTCCACACATGGTTGACACGGAAGCAAGGAAGGCCAGACATTTTGAAAGAGGTTTAAGGGAGGAAATTCAGGGACCGGTTTCCATGTTCAAATTGGAAACATACGCAGAAGTGGTGGATCGAGCTCTCATAGCAGAAAGAAATTGCAATCGTCTCTCAAGGGCCAATGATCAAGAGAGGAAGCCAACCCAGAGTCATTTTCTTAAGGGGAAGTCTAGTGGAAGTTCATTCAAGAAGCAAGGGGTGCCTAATTCAAATAAGAAGGCATACAAAACTTGTCCAAGATGTGGAAAGGCTCATAGTGGAACATGTTATTTGGAGTCAAGGGCGTGTTTTAAATGTGGCAAGACTGGACACTTCATCAAGGATTGTCCAGATTTGCGAGCTGAACAAACTACCAATCCAAATGGGAGCCAACAGAGACCTAAGGTTCAGGGTCGAGTTTTTGCTTTGACTAAACAGGACGCCGAGGCCTCCCCATCAGTGGTTTCAGGTACACTTCTTGTTTCCAGTCAGCATGCACAAGTGTTATTTGATTCTGGTTCAACCCATTCTTTCATTTCACGTAGACTTGCACAAAGGCTAAACATGGAACCTGAGAGTTTAAATTATGTATTGTGTGTTGCAACACCTTCTGGACAACAAATGATTTCCCATGAAGTGTACAAGTCTTGTAATGTTTTAGTCTCTGGGAGGGAATTAAAAGCAGATCTTATGTTGCTTGATATGTTTGAGTTTGATGTGATTCTAGGGATGGATTGGTTATCTACTTTTCATGCTTCCATAGAGTGTTTTGGGAAGAGGGTAGTATTTAGAATTCCTGGGGAGCCAGAATTCTTCTTCGAGGGAGATCGTGTGGTGAAACCACCTGTATTGGTGTCAGTGATGCAGGCAAGGCGATTGCTAAGGAAGGGATGTGAAGGGTTCCTTGTTTGTGCTTTGAAGGGCGATAAAGTAGAGTTAAAAGTTGAAGACATCCCAGTGGTGAAAGAGTTCCCAGATGTGTTCTCTGAGGACTTACCTGGACTACCCCCTGACAGAGAGGTTGAGTTCTCTATTGACCTAGTACCTGGTACCGGCCCAATTTCCAAAGCACCTTATAGGATGGCCCCTACAGAGCTCAATGAGTTGAAGGAGCAATTGCAAGACTTGCTTGATAAAGGCTTTATTCGGCCTAGTGCTTCTCCTTGGGGTGCTCCGGTGTTGTTTGTTAAGAAGAAGGATGGTAGTATGCGGTTGTGCATTGACTATAGGGAGTTGAACAAGGTAACCATCAGAAACAAATACCCTTTGCCACGAATTGATGATTTGTTTGATCAGCTTCAGGGCGCTCAGGTCTTCTCTAAAATTGACTTGAGATCTGGTTATCATCAGTTGAGAGTTAAGAAAGATGACATACCAAAGACAGCTTTTCGAACCAGGTATGGTCATTATGAGTTCTTAGTGATGCCTTTTGGTCTAACTAATGCTCCTGCTGTTTTTATGGATTTGATGAATAGGGTATTTCATGAGTATTTGGATCGGTTTGTCATTGTTTTCATTGATGACATCTTGGTTTACTCCAAAAGCCAAGAAGAGCATGAGGAACACTTGAGAATGGTGTTGCAGATTTTAAGAGACAAGAAGTTGTATGCTAAATTGAAGAAGTGTGAGTTCTGGTTGAATCAAGTGGTATTCTTAGGTCATGTGATCTCTAGAGATGGAATTACAGTGGATCCTAGTAAGATTGAAGCTGTAGTTAATTGGGCTGCCCCTACTAATGTAAGTGAGGTAAGAAGTTTTTTGGGCCTTGCAGGTTATTATAGAAGATTTGTGGAAGGATTTTCTAGGATTGCAACTCCTCTGACTCGATTAACTCGAAAACATGCAAAGTTTGAGTGGACAGAGGAATGTGAAAGAAGTTTTCAGGAGTTGAAGCAACGGTTGGTTTCTGCACCAGTATTGACTATTCCATCTGGTTCAGGTGGTTTTGTGATATATAGTGATGCATCTCATAAGGGTCTTGGTTGTGTTCTGATGCAACATGGGAAGGTGGTTGCTTATGCCTCTCGACAACTAAAGAATTATGAGCAGAATTATCCAACTCATGATTTGGAACTCGCAGCAGTGGTTTTTGCATTGAAGATTTGGAGGCATTACTTGTATGGTGAGAAATGTGAAATATACACTGACCATAAAAGTTTGAAGTACATATACACTCAGAAAGAATTAAATTTGAGGCAAAGGAAATGGCTAGAATTGATTAAAGACTATGATTGTTCCATAAATTACCATCCTGGTAAAGCCAATGTGGTGGCTGATGCGCTTAGTCGAAAGTCATATAGTTTCTCAGCTGCTTTATTAACTACTCAGAAGCATATTGTTGTTGATCTTCAGAAACTTGGAGTAGACATAGTGACTGGAGACTCCCAATCCTACCTGGCAAGTTTAAGTGTACAACCCACCCTAATTGATAAGATCAAAGCTGCTCAGAGTGGTGACCCTCAATTGTTTAAGATCATGGAACAAGTACGTGCTGGAAGTAGATTTGATTTTAGTATCTCTGATGATGGTGTTTTGAGGTTTGGTAATAGGCTTTGTGTGCCTAATGATTCATTGATTAAAAGAGAGATATTGGAGGAAGCACATCGTTCGCCTTATACAATGCATCCGGGTAGTACCAAGATGTATCATGACCTTCGAGAAGTTTATTGGTGGATTAACATGAAAAGAGAAATTGCTCAATTTGTGGAACAATGCTTGATTTGCCAGCAAGTCAAAGTGGAGCATCAGAGGCCATCAGGGTTGTTACAACCTTTACCTATTCCTGAGAGGAAGTGGGAGAATATCACCATGGACTTTGTGTGTGGATTACCGAGATCACCTAAGAATCATGATGCTATTTGGGTGGTGGTGGATAGGTTGACTAAATCTGCCCACTTCATTCCAATTAGAATGAACTACTCTCTTGACAAACTGGCTGAACTTTATATAAATGAGATTGTGAGGTTGCATGGAGTGCCAGCTTCTATTGTATCTGATAGAGATTCGAGGTTCACTTCAGGGTTTTGGGATAGTTTGCAAAAAGCCTTGGGTACTAAGTTGAACTTTAGTACTGCTTGCCACCCTCAAACGGATGGACAGTCTGAGAGAACTATCCAAACTTTGGAAGACATGTTGAGAGCTTGTGTCTTGGATTTCAAGGGTAGTTGGAATGACTATTTGACTTTGGTGGAGTTTGCTTATAACAATAGTTATCACTCCAGTATTAAGATGGCACCTTATGAGGCTTTGTATGGGAGAAAGTGTAGATCCCCAGTTTGTTGGGATGAGGTTGGAGAGAGGAGAATCTTGGGTCCTGAGATTGTTCAAAGGACCAGTGAAAAGATTGATGTGATTCGGGAAAGGTTGCGTGCAGCTCAGAGTAGACAGAAAAGTTATGCTGATCCACGGAGAAGAGAAGTGGAATTTGAAGTTGGAGACATGGTTTTCATTCGAGTGTCACCTATGAAAGGAGTTATGAGGTTTGGCAAGAAGGGTAAGTTAAGCCCTAGGTACGTGGGGCCCTTTGAAGTTTTGGAGAGAGTTGGTTCTGTTGCTTACCGGCTTGCTTTACCACCGACCTTGTCAAGGTTACATAACGTTTTTCATGTATCCATGTTGAGGAGGTATGTTCCTGATCCTTCTCATATCTTGAGTTATGAGCCACTTCAAGTCAAAGAGAACTTATCCTACGAGGAAGTCCCGATTCAGATTTTAGATCGTAAAGAGCAAGTGCTACGTAATAAGACTATCCATTTGGTCAAAGTATTATGGAGGAACCACTCCATGGAAGAAGCTTCATGGGAGCGTAAAGACGAAATGCAATCCAAATATCCCCAGCTTTTTCTACAGTGAGGTATGTTTTGAATTTTCGAGGACGAAAATTTTATAAGAGGGGGAGAATGTAACACCCGTCTCATTTAAATTTAATTTAATTGCTTCTAGAGAGTAGATTTGATAAATTGCTTAGTTTGTTTTGGAGGAGATATTATTTTATATTGTGATTTCTATAATAATAATAATAATAATAATAATAATAATAATAATAATAATAATAATAAGGGGTAACGTGAATAATTATTTTGTGGTGTATTTAAATTTAACTTTTGGTCTCCTTATCAGTTAAGGAAAAGGATAAGAGACTAAAACCTACTTGGACTAGGAGTTTAATTGTTATTGGAATTCTTTAGGGTTTTAGCCTATTTAAAACAACCTTATAATGAGTTTAGTGGAAAGGTAGGTCTTGGAAGTTTATTTTAGTTGTAGTGGGCTTCTAAATTTTCAGCCCAAGTGAAATTAGCCTTAACCTGAAATAGGCTTCTGAATTTTCAGCCCAAGTGCAACAGCTTTATATGAAAGAAAATTAGGGTTTCTCAAAAACAAAAGAAGAGGAGGCTGTGCACTTCAGGGCAGCCAGCAACTTCATCTTGGTTTTGAGGTAAGCATCATTCAAGGAAAGCCCTTTTTTTTTCTTTTATTTTGCTGGGATTTCATCATTGACATGTTAGTGTTAGGGTTAGTATTGTGGTTGCTGGAATTTCAATTGTGTTTGCTGGAAATTCAATGATGGTTGCTGGAATTTCAATTGTGCTATTAGATATATATATAAGTATATATAGATATATGGGATTGCCGAATATATATATATATATATATATTTCATCAATAGTTCACGGTTTGATTTATATGGGATTGCCGAATATATATATATATTTCATCAATAGTTCACGGTTTGATTTATATGGGATTGCCGAATATATATATATATATATATATATATATATATTTCATCAATAGTTCATGGATTAATTCATATGGGATGCGGCCATGTGATGAATGTCTCCAGAGAATAGAGTTATATTACATTGTTTCTTGCGGCCATGTGATGAATGTATACATATATATGCATAAATTGCCTTTATGAAACTATGACCTTTAATGTAAATTGCTTATGCGGTTTGGATTGTGAAGGCTAATGTATATAAGGCTTGGCACTACTTGGATATATATATATATATATATATATATATAGGTATATTAGGTGTTAGTTTTAGGGTATACTTTGCATTATAATCTAGAATAGGTGGGGGTTTATTAGAAGGAGATGTTAAATTTTAATTTTTTTGCCAATCTTCTTAGTGGCTGAGGAATTGTTTCATCAAAGGACTTTGTGATCATTCAAAATCTGCCCTCATTGAGTTATCTAATTATTATTTAGGTTCTAGTTGACGTCGTTTCGAGCAATTGAAGTGAAGCTTGGTTTAGCCACTAGAGGTAAGTAGACTTCAACACATGACGTCTCTCAAGACGTATATATTTATATATATATATACATATATGTATAATTGTGGTAAAAATATATTTATATATATATATACATACACATAATTGCAAAAGTGAAGTTTCAAAGACTTATACCATTGTTAGTGCTTTATACATACTCAAACTCTATTATTTATTGTATATTATTGTGAAACTGTATATGTCAAGAGTGTTTCAAATGGTCAACTAGACAGTCTGCAACCTTTGCCAACACAGGGTTAAGTGTTGGTCTTCGGCCGGAGTAGTGTTAGTGTGGTGTGGTGCAGTGTTATTGTTGCTCTTCGGAGCTAGTGTTGCCTCTTTGAGGTTAGTGTTATTGTTCCCATGGGAAATCACCCACCGAGTGTTTAGCAGCTTTTGTCTATGTTTGACTAATATTTTTCATATTGAATTACTGTTTATTTGCTACTGTTCTTTTAGGTGAAAAAGTGTTTATTTTCAAAATAAAGTGTTTCTACCTATTTGGTGCATATTGGCATATTAATGTGGTTATTATTGTATTAATGTTTACAGCGTTATAGTGATATATTTTATTTTAACAGCTTTATGGAATAAATTATATTACAGTTTAAACTAATTGTAATTGTATTGTGAGGACTATATTTTGTCAAAAATATTATCGTTTTGTTTTGGAAGACATCCTCATGTTTGTAGTCTCTTATTGAGCCTTTAGCTCACCCCTTTTTCCATCCTTTCAGATTAGAGGCTTGGAGTGTATTTTGGTGGTAGATCAGTGAAGCCTTAGATTGATGACTGCGTTTGGAGCTTGGATAGTTGCTGAGTTGTTTTAGTAAAATTGTTTCAGGACAATGAGATTATTTTTTTTGGAACTATTTTGAGATGTTATTTGGGGATTTTACTTACAGGAATATTATTGTTGTTTTGTTTTTATGGATATTTAAGGAAATCCGTTGATGAAATAAGAAGTTTATTTGAGGTTTTAATTACGCTCTGTTCCATTATATTAGTGTTGATTATTTCTAAGACAAGTTAAACATCTAAATCCTTGCTTTGGGTTTGGGGTGTTACAGTAATTTTATAAAAATGCTCCCGAAACCACTACAATCTACCCATTGTAACCATCCCACCGTCCTTGTTACTGTCAAAAGAAAAATATTGCTCAAATGCTTCATTCACCCATCTTTCACACCTTTAAAGCCTAGTTTTCACCCAAATGCTCCACTGACAATCTCAGCTCAATCCCCATCACCACCAACTTTATAAGCCAAAGGAAAATATATATAATTTTATGGAGAAGACAATTTGTTTTCCATTCCAGCTTCGAATGCTGATTCTTGAGCAAGAAGAAAAGGTCACAAATTCACTGTACATAACTTGATTTCAAATTCAAAGGAACATAACTCGATTACTAATAAATTGAGTTATGCGGCAAACCCTTCTGGACAGTTGGATTCCTGTTCGACTGCTGATGGATCAATCCAAATTAAAATTCATTGGGCCGAATTAGGAATATACCTCGATTTCAAAGTAATCGGGTTATGTGGAAGACCCTTCTAGTCCCTTGGATTCCTCTTGAACTGCGTCATGAATCAGTCCAAATATCTGGGGCTGGGCGTGGAAGCCCAGTAAAAGTAACTCGATTTCAGTATAATCGGGTAACATAAATGTAACCTGGTTTATGTAGTATCGAGTTATGTGAATTGGTCTCGTGTGTTACAATGCACATAACTCGAGGTCAAAGTACTCGGGTTATGTGGAAGACCCTTCTGGTCCCTTGGATTCCTCTTGGACTGCAAATGGAGCAGTCCAAATATCTAGGGCTGGGCGAGGAAGCCCAGTAAAAGTAACTCGATTTCAGTATAATCGGGTAACATAAACGTAACCCGGTTTATGTAGTATCGAGTTATGTGAAACAACACTGCATGTAACTCGATTTTTTAATAGTCGATTATTGTAATCTGATTTTTGTAGTATCGAGTTACGTGCAAGCCATCCGACCCAACATGGATTCCTTTCAACTTCTCTAAAGACAACATGGATTCCTTTGAAGAGAAGAAAGTACATAACTCGATATCCTTATAATCGGGTTACGTGGAAAACAGATTATTTAGTACTGAACCTACAAAGTATCAACAGTTGATTTACAGTTTGCACAAAAAATCGAAGTGAAAATTTGTAGAACTATGACTTCTCAATGGCAGAGAGACAATGAGGATGGTCCCGCTGATCTGACCACAAAGGCCACCCACTTTTTCAAGATCATTATGCCAAAAACTCTTCAAGAAGGAAAGCTTGTAAGTATGGTAGCAAGTTCGGTATATTTTTGTCTCCTCAATCATATGCTAACTAACGTCGTCCACTTGATATTGTTTAGTTGTGATTCTTGAAAATATTTACATTTGTTGATTACCAACTTCAAGAAAATCTGTGAACTTGGTCCCATGTATTGTCACATTACATTTTGATGTGTTTTTGTGGCCTTGGGTATAGTTATAATTGGGTAAGAATTCCTGCACTTTGATGGAAAGGTACAGGTAAAGAAGTTAGTTCAAGAGAATAGGATTCGAATAGGCACTTAAAACAGAGACGTTAACTGGGAAATTAGTGGAAATAGTAGATACAATAATTAGAAGCATAAACATAAGGGGCGGAGCCATGTTGCTCCTTGGGGGGGCCATGCCCCCCCCCCCCCCCCCCTCCCCCCAAATTTTAAATTTTCTCAACAGCATATATAGCAAAAAGCCAAAAAGATATAGGCCCCCTCAAAAAATTATAATCGGCCCCCCCATTTGTTCAGAAGACTTAAATTTTGTCTAACAGGTAAAACTTCTCGAATAAAAGAATATGGGTAGGACTCCCAATTATTCAATGACTTGTAATTAATCTACTGGACAATGACCTACTCTCTACAAATAGAATAGATGTTAGCCCATTGCAAAGCAAAGCTTTTACATTTCCTCTTCATTCTCATTCTCAAGCTACGTGCCTTTTGCTTTTTTCTCCTCAATCTGCCAGCCTCATTGTTTAGTTAATATCAAAACAAAACTCATCTCAACATAGTCACACAAAACTAAAAACCCTCACAGCTAGTAAAAACAAATTTATCCCTTTTTTTCCATCTCATTGCTGCTATAGTAGAGTAGTGAACTTGGAAGTGTGTGAGGATGTGGGTTTGTGTTGGGGGTTAATTCATAAAAATATTTTAAAAATAAATAATATGAATGATAAAGCGGATGTTGCTTAAAATAATAGTGGAATTTGTTTTTCTTTAATGTGAGTAACATTTATATAATTGAGAAAAAAAATTAAGGTTATTTTTAGGTTAATTCATGAGTCATATTAAAGATATTAGTAATTTAAAATTTAGGACATTTGTAGCAACAAATGTTTTTTTTTTAATGCAAAATGTTCTTCTTTAATGATTTGATGATAGTGGCTGAATTTAAGATGCCTGTAGCAACATTTAGAATTCATAAGCTCATCTCAATAATAGATTAATTTTATTCTATGAAAGATTATCGTCATGCAAATTTTTTTTTTTTTTTGGGATATTATGTATGTCTATAGTGAATTAGAAAATTTAAGGATATATTAGAGTTGATAGCTTTGTATTCAATATATTTATGAATTATGATTATTGTATAAATACTATAACTTGGCCCCCCCCCCCCCCAGTTAAAAATCCTAGCTACGCCCCTGAATTAATATATCTTCCCATCCAACACGTCACAAGATTAAAAGATTGGCGGCCCCTCCAACACGTCACTCATAAAATTCTTCCCATCCCAAATCCCAACTGTGCAATCATACAAGCATGAGAACCTTTTGTCTTTTCCATTCTTCTCTAAAGCATGATAGCCACATTCATAGATTTTTAGTTTTTAGTTATACAATTTTTGTGTAGTACATCAGATTACCTGATTAAAATCATATGTATTGAATTTAATTGTCCTTAAAAATAATATATAGTAATGTATGTATTTTATTATGAAGGTTAAACATGTGCTTGAATTTAATGTTTGAACCTAATGTATTATACTTAGAACACTGTAACCATGTTATGGAGATTTTTTTTACAGCGGATTCCAAGGAAGTTTATAAGCGAATATGGAGTTAAACTGTCAGATATGGCCTTTCTTACGATTCCAAATGGTACAACATGGAAACTCAAGTTGACAAAACGTGATGGGGAGGTTTGGTTTCAAAATGGTTGGTGCGAATTTGTAAGCTGTCATGCTCTAACCCTGGGGCACTTGCTAGTTTTCAGATATGAAGGAAATTCACGCTTTCATGTACTCATATTTGATGCCACTGCAACAGAAATAGACTATCATTTACATGACCAACTCCAACTTTGTAGAATGGAAGACAATGAGAGTGATGATAACTTTGTTGAAATCATGGACGGCTGTACTAGGGGAGAGGGTTCAGGTTTGAATCTTACACTTTTGTCAGGAACTGGTTGATTTTGTAAGCCTGTTTACTATTAATTTCATGTGCATGACTTCATATTTTCATGTCATTTCAAGATCAGGTCATGGTGTTGGATCGGAATCTGCTTGCAATAGGGATTTTGGGCCATCACATGACCAATGTCCTAAGAAAGATGGTGGTGTAGCTAAAAATCTTGTGAGAGCTAGTGCTTTTAAATCGAAAAATCCCCTTTTCACGGTTATCATTCATCCATCATACGTTAATGGCAAGGATCGTGTGGTAAGCTTTCAGCTGAACGTATTGTTGGATTTTAGAGATGCACTATAACTTTGATTTTTCATAGATCAATTAGGAAGCATGTAGCAGATAGTTGTTGGGTTCCATTTTGTTGGTAATGATTTGGTTCTTTGTGTTTTTAGGGGAATTGAAGTTTCATTTATATTTAACAGTATCGCCTAGATATGAAATAGTATCATCTTAGGTGGTAGAAGGAAATCACATGCTTCATGTAAAATCATTATGAATAACATGATCAAATCACTGGCATCCACATAACTGCCCTTCAACCATCAGCATAACAAATAATAGTATTGCGTCAAAACTGCTTTTCATTCAAATGGGTTCAACTATTTTTAAAATATATGTTATTATTTTTTGTACAGAGTTTACCCCGTGCCATTATCAACTACTTATCGACAAAAGGCCTTACCAAGGACTACACCAAAGGAAGTATACACACTGTGAAGCTCCAGGTTGTGGACCAATTATGGCCTGTGAAGTTATACGTTTATGAACGAAGCGTGGGTTCATCATGTGTCGTATCTATTGGTTGGTCTGCATTTGTGAGGGGAAATAGTTTGCAAGTAGGAGATGTTTGCATATTTGAGCTGATTATGGGGGACGATGTTGTGTTCAAAGTCCACATTTTCAGATGTTAACTGGTTACAAACTCTATTGCGGTTGTAAATAATGTAGATTGTATGGAAGCTTCTTTTTTTTTTTTTGTCTTTTATATGCTGCCCATAGTTGTGACGATCTAAAGTATTTCTTGCTAAATGTTTATGTCTATGTGATTTTCTCATTAGTGAGAATTTTGTTGTCTTTTACATGACATAGTAAGACTATGGACAGTGATTAATGAATGAGTTTAAATGTGCTTGGTGTCAGAATGATTGATGGGGGGTTTCAATGATGTCCCTAGGTTTGTGTATAATGTGTCTTACTCGATTGTAGGCATGATTCAGTTATAGTTGTTATAAATGGTGTCAAACTAATTACGTTTCAGTCTAAATAGTTGTTGTAAATGGTGTAAAAGTTCATCTCATGTCTGTAGCACCAACTTTTAGCTCTGAAGCAGAACCCATCTCAGAAAGATTGGTTGTATTGGCAGGGACGGAGGCATTAATTGACTATGGGAGGCAATGCCCCCCCCCTAAATAGTAAAAAATATATATAGCATTAAATTTTGCAATTTTATGCTGAAATCTCTGTAGCTTGAAGATCGAGTTATTTGGGAATATATTTCCTGCATGGAGTAACAGCTGATGCAGCACTGTTCACACCTAAGATGATACTACTTTGGGTTGTTTATTCATCATAAAAGTGGACCTGTTCACAACCATACTATACACAACAACTCATCCATCTACTTCTAACCACTTCCATAATCAAATCGTCTATACAACAATTTCGGACATGCATCAAACAAATCATTTCCTCGTTTCTAATACGCGAAGAAGAAAATCATCTGTGTTTGTAAGTAAAGCTACACATTTAAATCCGTTGATGTAAAAAAATAAAATGTCCAATGAGGCATTTGATGCTTCACAATTGTAACTTGAAACTTGGAAAGCATACGCCGACAATGGTTTTAGGCAGTCGTGGAGTCTGCACATTTGAGTCCTTGGATTTGTTCTCTTCAAAAGATGGCCAGTTCTCTGAGTATGACTGTAAGATTTCTTCAATCATTCTGACAACTTCATCCATGGTACGTCCCAAGTCTGGCACCTTTGCCACACAGGACGTGGCAATAGTATTGGAACTACAAATCTCCCTTTGCTGCAGGGCTGCCTTCTTTCTGAGGAGTAACCAGAACAAAAATTAGTATACAACCCACATTAATTAATAAATTGAATTGACAAATACAGAAGAACCTTAATGCTTGCCTGCTTGAATGACGAGCTTCTAAAGTTACACCTTGGCCAAAATTAGCAATCCAAAGCAAAACATATACAGTTAGGGAAATAGAGACCCGATGAATACCGCCCCATTTCAATTAGCA
The DNA here is from genome assembly GCA_033629205.1 of Lithocarpus polystachyus. NCBI lineage: Eukaryota > Viridiplantae > Streptophyta > Magnoliopsida > Fagales > Fagaceae > Lithocarpus > Lithocarpus polystachyus. The sequence continues at coordinate 34,457,139 of CM066171.1, forward strand.
ATCTAACATCACGTATACCACCCTATTTCAATCCGTACTGTTTAGACCTCTTGTAACAACACTAATTAACAACACTAATGAAGAATAACTTATGATACCCCCTTGTTACTATGACTTGTAATTGTTACATGCTACGTAGCACCATGGCTTGTTGATACCACATTTCTCGAACATCTACGACGGTTATGACCCTCTTGGTGACACAGCTCACACTTCAACTTTGGTCCATTCTCAATCCACAATGACGTTGGCAACTCCCTATCCTCTTCATCCATCTCATTGCAGATTCTCGTGGACTTCGGCTGACCTTTCTCTCGGATCAACAACGAGTTTGGCATCACGGTTCTCCTTTCTTCTAGCTCCAGCCATTCTAACTTGTCTTTCAATGGTTGGAATATCGGCTCGTAGCTGTGATACCATTCTCCCACGCGGTAGAAACGATCCATATACTCCGTGGCATCGTGGTTGTGCTTGGCACAAACTACTATCAAGTGTGAACAGGGGATCTTCTTTGCTTCCCATTTCCCGCATGTGCATGTCATGTCCATGAGGGAAACCCTATGGGTGTGAGCTCCCCTACCAGTGTTCAAAAATGAAGACTGTGTGTCCACTATATATAGTGCTGTTGCGCGCTCATCCTTCTAACCATATGGAGCTTCACCTTCTCTTGATTTGCCTCAAACTTGTCATAGGCATATTTGCACCACAATTGCCCCTCTTCCAACTGCTCTAGGGTTTTGTTTCGACGATCATCAAAGTACAAGTTCACCTTGTAAAATGTGAACATCACCATTGCAGTTATGGGCAAGCTACATGCGCCCTTAAGTACCCTATTGAAGCACTCTGACAGGTTGGTTGTCATTGCCCCATATCGGTGCCCATGGTCATGTACAAGTGTCCACTTTTATTCATCTATCTCCTTAAGATAGTTGTACGCAGCCCGGTTGACATTCTTGATGCAATCCATAGTGTTTTCAAACTTCCTAACTTAAGTCGCAGTTACTGCCTTCCATACCAAGTTTTTCAACGCCACACTATTGAAGTTAGTGTTAACATTGCTTACTAAATGGTGGAGGCAATACCAGTGATGGGTTAAGGGCGGTTGCAAGTAGCCCCTAGTGGTGTCATCGAAGCATGATTATATCCCACGATGCCTATCGGAGATTATACACAAATTGGTCTGGTCCGTAACATAGGTCAGCAGGCATGCCAAGAACCATCCCCATGTTTCCGTGCTCTCGCTTTCAACAATGGCAAACGCTAGTGGATAAACCTCGTTGTTACCATCTGTACTTTCCATAGAGGTGTGTTGCATCTATACTTATCATTGGCCTACAATGCCTAAACCCTCTAACACATGGACCAAAAGCCCAAAACGCGGAGTTGAATATACAAGTCCCCGAGACACAGGGATCGCACTTTAACGTGGTTACAATGTCTGGATCTACATCGGACAATGCCGCTAGAAACCGCGGCAATTCTGCGTAGGACTCATCAAAATCCCCGTAAATACGCACAACTGCCTTTTGTTTGGCTTCCCAAACCTTGTACATAGTTACATCATGCCCGTGCTTCGCATGCAGCATACTACGTAGGTCCTTTACCTTTCGGGTTAGGTCCTCCCGTACATACTTCTCAAGCGCAATAGAGATGAACTTTGAATCCATCATCCGCCCATCGGTCGCTACCTAGAAGGATGTGCAACTGTGGGGACCCTTACATTTATTGATTTGCCACATCCCATGCTTCTTGCTATAACTGGCCCGAATTGACCATGGACATGCCTCATGTATGCACCGCACCACCAGCCTATTGGTGTCAGACTTGATGACCTTGTATTGCTTATTGTGCTCCATAGAGTAGAGGGTCAACACATACTTCACGGAGGCTTTATTTTTGAATAGCATCCCCTTCACTGGCTGGTCACCTTTATGCCAACTTGTAAGATGTTCTGCACCCAATGCAGGTGATGGGTCAAACACATTGTCCCATATGTTTGATGTGAACCATTCTGGGATCAGCACTGTAGTAGGGCAATCCTCCTTGTTGTTTTCAATTTGTGGTGCATCTAAGACCTCCGCATCGTCCACTGGTCTATTAGTATCAATGAACTCTTTGTACACATCTTGGCTGGCATCAATATCAATTCCCCCGTCCATATAGGCTTGGACATGTTCATATGCGTGACTAGACCTTCCCACGTCATCTGTATGGGTAGCGCCCAACATTTCGGTGTTGTCCAAGAACCCAACCGCACTGCATGGTTGACTATTGTAGGGCAAAGGCGTGGCATCGGCAAAGGAAGCATGCACGTCAAGCGGCAATGACCGTGGCTCTTCCACCCCACTGCCATGTTGTGAACTTGCACCAGCATGGACCCCAACAGCCTCAACAGTTACATACAAGTTGGATGCTATGAACTGGGGGGTCCGCTTAATCACTGTCCACATCATGTCCACGTTAGCATCGCAACCCAATGGATTTGAGTTGTAGACAACCTGAGTATTCACAAGTAGCTGGGGGGCACAGTGCACGATGGATATCTTATGTGACTCCCTATCCAACCCAAGAGCTTTTTCTATCTTCTGGTGCATTTTTCTCAAGTGTGTTCCGCGTTTCAACTAAATGAACTTCTGCTTCACTGACTCGGCTCTATAGGATAGCCTATGCAAGTCATGGAAATACTGCTCCCCATCGTAGTAAATGTAGAAGCAATGATGAGCCATGGTAGACCTGGGTAAGGACAATTAATTGTGGTTATCATGCAGAAGATAGGGGGCTATATTAATGCAGCAGCAATTAATCTTTTACAGACGCAATATAATGATATCCTAAGTATTCTTCACAAACTTGATTCCCCCGTACACAAACATTGGCCTTTGAAGGGAGACGTGTCACAACAATGAAGAAGGGGACCACAACTGTTGCACGCTTGGTGAGAATGCAATAGTGAGGAGGAAAACGCTAACATGGTCAACAAAACTTGTTCACCTCGCAGGCTTTCTTTTTCAGAACCCACACACTGAAGCCTTTCAGAACTGAGAGAGCCATACAATTTAAACCTCTGATTGTTTGTTACATCATTGTTGATAGCTATGGATGAATGAATGCAAAAGTCATAGGAATTTACCCTACAGTGTTTGTTTATATATATGTTCCCATGTATCTATACATACATTACTATATATATATATATATATATATATATATACACATATAGACCAACAATATGTATTCAATGTCACTATCACACACACACACACACACACACACACACACACACACACACACTTGCTACCATTTCAGTGTTATAGGATGTTGCTAATGTGTGTCCTAAGAGCACACAATAATTAATTATTTTGTGAGAAAAATTTTCACTTCGAATTGAACAGTATTGACAGTTTTTGCAATTCCGAACAAAAGATTTTCAGAAATGAATAGCATTATATATAAACATACCTATATGTTTATATGTGTGTGTGTGTGTGTGTGTGTGTGTGTGTGTGTGTGTGTGTGTGTGTGTGTGTGAAAATCATCAATATATGGGTAGGTAGCTTTGTTTATATATACATATATTTACACACACACACACACACACACACACACACACACACATATATATACATACATATATATACATACATATATATATATATATGTATAGATAATCTATATATACACACACAAAGTCAGAACCATAGTAAGAAGGTAATCAAAAGTATACTAAAGTGTCAATCTAAGTGTAATCCCAGTTTTTCAGAAGTCAAGATATACCTGTCAGGGAGATGTGCCACAACAAAGATGAAGGGGACCACAGCTGTAGCACGCTTGGATCGAATGCAATAGTGACAAGGAAAATGCCTTTCGGGTCAGTAAAATGTGTTCACCTCGCAGACTTTCCTTTTCAAAAACCCACACACTGAAGCTTTTCAGTGAAGCAGGAGAGAGACACGTGCATGGGTTCTAAATTGTGGCGGGGAGGGTAAATTATAACTCGATATATAGTAAGTCGAGTTTAATTTAAAACTCGACTACCAAGTACCTGAGTTACTGTTGACGCAATACGTTGATGTGACAGCAATTCAGAAACTCCGTAAATCTTATATCGAGTTACTTGTAACTCATATATATGTAAAAGTTGGTATCGCTATAACTTGATTTGCTAGAGATCAAGTTTCTTTTTCCATTTTTCCTACAAGATCCCAGACGTACTTCACTAGTAAGAAGGTGCATCCTCCATTTTGGTGCAAGTACTTCCCACTATCGCGTGTTTGTAGAGCAGGATGGGACGTACCTATGTTGTGTTTAACGGTCGTGTTCCAGGCATATACAACAGTTGGCTAGATGCGAGCAGACAAGTTCATAAGTTCCCAAATGCCAATCACAAATCATATAAAGATCGAAGGGAAGCAGAAGCCGCATACATGGAGTATTTGAATTGTAATGGTATGGACGCGCAGAGTGGTGCATCTGCATCGTGGGCAACTCCAAACATATCAACCTTAACTCCACCGAGCACTTCTCGAAGTGAAGGAACCAACTACGACAGTGGAGACATTAGGAACACCTTCTTAAGGTATCAGTTGGAAGTTGCCATTGAGGAGCGTGACCACGCAAGGAGGATTGCAACCTTGAGTGCAAACATGTTGAACGAAGTGGTGGCCCATGTTGTGGTGGATGATGAAGTTGATGCACCCACGAGACAACGTACGGGTAAATGAATGCAAAAGTTTGACTTCTTGTTATGGTATTCAGTAAGATATATATGCCAAGTAACTAGTTTCGTGTGTGTAATTTAAGTAAAAGTGTCATCATTTTCCAACTATTTGATTGGCAGCCATGTATATATGGGAAGTAACTGTAATAAATAATTTGTTGAAGTGCACTACTTTGGTCTTATTCGGTCCATTATATCTACTTTGGTCTTATTCGGTTCCCTTTGGTCCTATTCGGTCTAGTACATTCTATTCGCTATATTAATGTAATGCTTTGGTCGTATGAGATCTATTTGGTTCACTTAAGTCCATTATTGTGTAGTTACAAAATACAAGATCAGCCCATACACAATGAGTCACGATTAACGAATGTATATATGGGAAGTAACTATAATACTCGAGTTTGTTGAAGTGCACTACTTTGGTCTTATTCAGTCCATTATATCTACTTCGGTCTTATTCGGTCCCTTTTGGTCCTATTCGGTCTAGTACATTCTATTCGCTATATTAATGTAATGCTTTGGTCGTATGAGATCTATTTGGTTCACTTAAGTCCATTACTGTGTAGTTACAAAATGAGTCACGATTAATGAATGTACATGACATGAAAAACAACAATGAATGCAAAACCTCTGGACGGATGATTTGGAAATCCACTGGGAGGATTCACTGCAATCCATACCAATCAAAGAAAATTCAAACTTTAAACGCCACACTATTGGAATTTTCCATACATGAAAAGCGTCCAACACCAGAAAATGAGTCAAAATTCTTCAAGTCAATTCTGACAACTTAATACCCAGAATATACAAAGTCAAGAACAAAATAACCATGAATAAAAATTGACACCAACCAACTAATAAAACAAGTAAAACAGCTATATAAAGATTCTTGAATCCCAAACACACTAAATAAAACCCCAAAATGATTACGTGACTTGTAATATTATTCTAAATTAATATATAATATTGTTCTATCACGAAAATTACTCTAACAAATGTTGCACTTCAACTTCAAAAGTTAACGTGTCAATCTAAGTGTATGATATACCTTTCCTCAAACCCAAAAAAAAAAAAAAGTGTATGACACCTATATAGTTCCCAACAAAGATTCCATTAGTTAAGTGAATGGCAGCCCAAGTACGAAGCACATGTCTTAGTCTTCAAGTTTAAGGACTGTAATTGCACAGTGGAGTAGTACAGGTTTCAATCCCATCTACTATAATCTACCCTCTAGCTGGCTCGAGTAGATGAAATAGAGCACCTATGAGAGTGGTCTTCCCACTACCAGTTTTGCCAACAATTCCTATTTTATGCCCTCCCTCAAATGTGCAACTGATCCTCGGAAGAACAAGTGGTGCATCAGGCCTATATCTGATCTGTTTTAATATTGATATTCTTAGAACCTCAGCATAAGAACCTTCTTTAATTTTAACATTAAATCAAAAAAATATTGACCTACAAACCACAGACGGCCAATTTGTTGGACGCTGATTCCCTTCTAACAGGAACATTCTTCAAGAGTTTTGGTGTAACGCCCCAACAGAGTCCTTTTCCCTAATAGATGAGGAAATGTCTCAGGTTGATAATGAAGCAAGCATTTGCCAAACCTATCATCCATGACAATTATCGCATTTTCAACTAATGATTATAAAGCTTAATTGTCAAAATGTTCAATGCTTGCTTAACCAATTCCCATGAACCCATATGCTACCTCTGAATTAGTTAAATGGGGCTAAGCTATATCTAAGTTTGTTTCTTTCCATGGTACATAAGCTTAGATCAGACTATATCCTATCCAGTCAAAAATATTATGCATTTGAGAAAAAGAGTTTGACTGGTCAGTTCAGCTAATCAAAAGCAAAAACAAAGATACCATTCAATACTGTCCAATGGGAAGAAAGGGAAGTCAGCTACACCACCAATTTTTTAGTACACTAGTTAGGGCAGCACGTGCAAGGCACGTGCTTGATGTGAAAAAAGAGTAATGATTAAGATAATTCTAAATTTTATATACTTTAAAAATCAAATGATTTATATCACAAAACATAGATATAAATCATTTGATTTTTAAAGTATATAGAGATTTACATTAATCAAATCAAAAGAGACATTAATTCTCAAAAAATAAAATACATTAATTTTACTATATGCAAATGAAACACTAATATATCCTTCTCAAATAAAAAGACATTAATTTATAGGGAAATGAATATAGTTGTATCATCCATTTTAACTTCACCTCAGCAGCTAGAAGTTGAACAATGAAATGAATAATCAATTACAAACACTTACCTGTAGTCTATGTGATTGTTCTTTGGAGAGATACAGAGCTTCAGTTTCTTAGCTCAAGGAAGCTCAACAAAGACGTATACATATTATTATCTTTTGGTTTTTCTATTCAGCTAGTATGTATATATCACCGCCAAGAATTGCCAATTCAAAGTTTCAGCAACTACTTGCCAGTACAAGCTAAGCAGATGAACCATTGGGAATTTATTCAACCCTTCATATGCAAGCAGGCCTATAAAGTCCTATAGCAATAACAAATTTTCCAATGAAAAACCAGATGAATGCTAGCAGAGAAGCAATAATTTATAAATTCACTCTCTAGGAAATATTGTTGCTTCTCTGCATACCATTTTCCAGAGCAGACAAGTCCTCATTCTTCTCCTGCAAGTCACGTGCCAGTTGATATGTCAGCTCAATGGTCTTAAGTGCATTTCCCTCCAAGGAAAAATGAAAATTCCTGAGCATAAACTATACAATTAGAAGCATCAACAACCATGTATTCAATAGATAAAACAACCAATAAAATATTGATGAATTATTCAAAAATAACAAATAAGAAAAATGGCTGAGATGATTATCAAGATCTATAATTTATATTCCCCTTTGTTATCTCCAGAGGATGTGTTAACACAAATGGTTAGCCAAAATTCATAAAATTTTGAGCAAATTGATTAGCAAGGCATTCAACCACATAGAGAATAAACATAGATTTGCAACTACTTGGAAGGGTAAGCAAAGCCTTAGAAATTTTTTCAATTTAGCGTCCACTAACACCCATATGCATATTATATAGCTAACTTTGAAGCAAATAACTCAACTCTCAATCATGTGAAGATAAATACAAAGCCACTCAGATTGGTAATGAATGCCGGACGGTGGTTATGTTTTCGACTTTGCGTATCAAATTTTCCATCATACAAATCAAACCACCAATCTTGAGGCCATCTAAACCACTTTCTTGAATTACATAAATGTAAAATCAAACACATATCATCATATAAGTATCTCTCAAAACTACACAAAAAATTCAACAAAACAAGCCTATCGTGCAAGTGCAATAATTATAGGAGTGTGCTCTGAATCCTAATGGTGTGAGTAACCATCATACAACACTAAGAGTGAGCAGCTTTAACTCCTATTACTTTCCCAACCAAAATAGTAAATTTCAATTACTTTTTTTTTTTTTCAGTTCTCCATGCCCTCAAGATAATCATTAGGCTGTTTCATCCCCAGTTCAAGCAATGAACGCCCTCCAACATTTCATTAAAGCAAATTACGGACAAGATTTGCGTATCAAATCGATAGCCAATGACACACACAATATATATATATATATATACTGAAAATCATAAAATAAGAAGGCTAATTGATGAACAAATCAATAATCAATTTTTAGTTTCTTATTAAGTTCCCAAATTGCTAGCAAAATGAAAAGCTAATAATATATACAATGTTAAATATCAATTACAAACCCCAAGAAGCCAAAGGAACAAAACATGCCCACATAACTAAGATTTTTGCCGTTTTGGGCTTTAGGTAAGTTATATTGTGAGCTGCTCTAGAACTCAAAAAAAAAAAATACAAATTCTATTCTCTAAAGTTTCTACTAACAAACTTGTAATCAAATGTACACAGATCTAATTATTCTAGAGAGGAGGGTGAAAGTTCAAATAGCATATAAAACACTATAAACGTTTAGACTCCCAAATTACAAATTATCAATTCAAGCTTTAACACAAACGATAAACGTGCGGAAAATGAATTAAAGCCTAAAACAGAATTGATAACCATCTAAGTCAAATAAAATCACATCCATAACTAAAATTAAATGACAAAGATAAAGGGAAGAGAGATGCAAACACATGGACAACACAAGACGTGTTATCGAAGAGGAAAACGAAGCCCTCGGCAAAAAACCTCACCGCCGCCCTCCAAGCGGTCAAAATGATCCACTAAAGAATGTAGTTAGGATACAAGGATAGCAATAGACCCTCCAAGCCTAATCTACCCAGGTACCTAAGCCCTCCAAGCTTCCTGCTCCAACGAGGTTACGTCCTTAATTTGAGGTTACGCCGAACCTATTTCTTCTTCACCATACCCATAGCATCTACCAATATAAATTAGCTCCTTCCTAACTACTTCCCAAAACACCAAAGAGCCTTCTCACAGCTGTGGGTATGGTGAGAAAAGGTTTTGGCTAAAGTACCTCTCAAGGATCTACAATGGAGAGGAAGAGAGTAGAGGAATTTGAAGAGTCACAAGGTTAAGATTGTGGATGAATCAATCTTGTTTTTCTCTAGGGTTTCTCTCTCAAAATTCTCTCTGGAAGCTCTCTACATTTCGTGGGTATAAGGGGTATATATACTGGTGGGTGTTTGGAATGCGAAGAGACAGATTTTTCACAACAGAGTAGGCTGGCGGCTTGTCCTCGCGGCTTGACTGAGTCGTGAAGGAACTGAAAGGCCAGACTGGAAATTTTGTCCTGTAGTGTGACAGTTGGCACGATGGTTCATATTCTGGCAGCTTCCAGTTGCGAGCCACCCGCGAGATCCAGTCGCGAGTTCTCCTCTGCACGCTTCTCTCATGTGCAACATCTGGCGGCTTGACAGTCGCGAGACACCAGCGACGTCCAGTCGCGAGTCTCTATTTTGCAGCACAGACTCGAGCAAATCTTCACACTCTCTCACACACTACCCTTACATGATTCCCACCTAAATACAAGGTTTCTAAATGCTGAAAATACAAGCAAATTGGCATGGAATAAAGCCAACACAATGGTTGATAAAATTCAACCTTACAGAGGGGATTTGAAGGAGATTAAAAATAAGAGAATGAGGAGGATCTACCAATCTAGGAATTTTAGGGAAGGCGAATCAGAAAATTAGGAGAAAGACACATACCTAGCCAAGCCACCCATTTCTCTCCCATCATGTAGAGAACCATTAACCGAGTAGAGAAAAACTCCCGGCTCCCTTCACTTCCATCCCAAACTTTCCCTCGCCACCTCCCACACTCTTTCTCTCTTCAAGTTTTGTTTTGGTCCCTCCACTTGAAACAGCTTTGCTTTTCCTAAAAAAAAAAAACTCACCGTTTTAGGTACCAAAACAAACATTACGTGACTAAACACAACTCCATACCCAGCAGCTAAAACTTTAGAAGAAAAGAAACCTAAAATACCCATATTGGAAAATGAAAAGAAGAAATCAAGGAAATCATAAAGAAGATAAATTTAGAGAATGTAAATAGCTGTGGTATGAGTTGAGAGAAAAACCAAAGCCTCAAACCAGACCTTTGATTTGTATAATAGTTGAAAAGCCCTCTCCATCCAAGTAGGCAAGCCCTCTCTGCTCTTTCAGCAAATAGAGTGTGGATCGGTGAGAGAAACTCAGAGTTCTTTCAACTCTGCTATCACTGATGAGGTCTCTCGTCTTTCACCCCTCTCTGTTTGTCGCTCTCACCCACTCCCATCTCTGTTTCTTGTGTAAGCCGAAAATACCCAAAACGAAACCAAATCTCCTTTCTTTATCAAAACCTAAAAGACCCGTATTTAGCAAACAATCAAAAAGATTGAAACCCACAAGGAAATAAATACAAACGCAGATCTTAAGAAAAAAAAAGGAAATTTTGAAGAAACGGAGAAAAAAAATAGAAAAGAGATACTTACTGGAAAAATTAGTCGGTCTTTCTTCCCATGTTTTTTTTTTTTCCTTTCTTCCTGAGCCGATCTGGTCTTATCGTCCTGAAATGAGAGAGAGAGAGAGAAAGAGAGAGAGAGAGAGAGAGAGAGAGAGAGAGAGAGAGAGAAGAGATACGGAGAATTCCATAAGGAAAAGAGAGAAAGAAGAGATACAGAGAGTTCTTTTTGTAGAGTAAAAAGAGAGAAAGAAGAGATACAGAGAGTTATAGAGAAAAAAGAGAGTTCCAGACCCTCTCGCCTCTCTCCCTTTCTTTGTTACTGTCTCTCTCCCTTTTATTGTTTTATTCAGCCAAACGCATCGTTGAGCCCTCCACAAACGAACAAAAATTAAGGACTCATGAAACCAAAGTTTTACTATAGAGGCATAGGCACTTTTTATATAGTTAATAGAAATGTTCCATTTCCCATCAGTAAAACCATATGCCAAGAAAGTTACCTGCGTCATTTTTCAAATTCTGTTATATACGCAATTCTAAAAGTAAATGAAGAATTAATATGATACTCCAGGTTATTAGGGTTTGCATGGATTAATATATTGTATGAGTGGTGAGCAGCTATATGTTGAGTCCTACATTAAGTGCTTACTTTCTAGATAAATCTTGCTAGAAAACCTAGGGGAAAAAAATTGAAATAGCAAAGAAACAAAGAGGCGTAAGGGCGTAAAGACACATATATAAGAGATTATGAGAAACCTCAATTGTAACATTGCCTCATAATAAGAGACTAAGTGATATTTTGTTGATTTGCCAAGTTCTACTCCATGTAATGTGATTTAGAGGATTCGCATTAAATCAGAAATTTGCCCATTCGAGTAGATATTGAAATAGTTGGAGAAAATTACTGGCTTTAGCTAGCAAGAACAAATGCTACACATTTGAATAAAAACAAAGTAACTTACATAGATACCCATGCATTGAGAATTAGGATTTATGCAAATTTCCTATTTGATCATGGAATAATAAGACATAACTCAGATCCTAAACCATGGGAAGTTGTCTGGGATGTCCACTTTGTAGACAATAATTAGCATTAGAAGCAGGAATGGAAAATAGATTGTCTTCTCCATAAAATTATATATATTTTCCTTTGGCTTATAAAGTTGGTGGTGATGGGATTGAGATGAGATTGTCAATGGAGCATTTGGGTGAAACTAGGCTTTAAAGGTGTGAAAGATGGGTGAAGCATTTGAGCAATATATTTCAAGTTATTAACAATAACAAGGATGGTGGGATGGTTACAATGGGCAGATTGTAGTGGTTTTGGGAGCAAAGAGGTTGTGGTGATGATGAAAGTGACATTGTGCAGAATTCTAGGGGCAAGAAACCAAAGTTATGTTAGGAAGAAGGAATTGGAGGTCTCTTCAAAATCCTTCAAAAAAATATATATATATATATATATATATATATATATATTTTCCCTTCTTCTTTTCTTGATCTTCTTCTTCTATTTCTTTTGTGTGTGTGCGTGTGACAGGCACATATAATGAAATTAATGGCAGGGAGTTATTTTCCACAATGCCTAAAATTTGGAAACTGATTGCTCTAGTGTTAGAGTTGAGGGGGGAGCAACAAACCTAACCCTAAAGCTTAATGAAAAAATGCAATTTACCTAGAAATCATGAAAGTAATAACTGACAGGAGGCAGGTCACATATAAAATTCTATTTGTTGGCCAACCAATTCTCAGAACATCACAATTGAGACCTGATTCAAAAGCATAACTGAATAGCATTCTTGTGAATAGCACACATTAAGGCATTTAATGATCTTTTCGTTTCCGCCCTTATGCCCTCACAGGTCTAATCTTACCTGTTTCATCAGACACAACAGCATAATTAAATTAACATATTCAATCAAATGCATAGTACAAGTAGCACAAGAAGATGGGAAGTGTAGACGAAGTACATACCATCACCGATCCCGCAATCAGGAGTATGCGCAAGAGGGCGTCGTGATCTCCGCAATCCCTCCACTGGCTGAATGTCCTCAGCGAGTATCTGCTCAATCTGTACAGCCTCTTCGTGCGGGGTTGGAGATGAAGTCGCCATGCTGGGGTCCACGTGCACTAGAGGTGAGGTGGGCATGCCTGGTGTGGGGACAAATATGCATCCACCATCATGGGCAGATCCACTGAAAACTGGGGGCGACATATGGGGAGGGTCCTCATAATCCGTGCTAGCACCACGGGGAGTAGTCTGGGCTGGAACAGTGTCCTCATGACCAGCAGTGTGGGATGGTCCAGCACCAGCGTTAGATGTGCATCTCGGTGTCTTGCCACCATCGTCAGACAGTACCCAATTAGTGCCAAGCCATGACTCTTCTGCACCCAAGTCATCCCTTTCCTCGTAGATGGGATTTGGCTCAGTCGTACGGCCACGACCAGCTCGACCACCTCTATGAAGTCCACCCCCTCGAGACCCACCACTTTGCCTGTCGCGACCTGGGCCCTATGTACCAATGTTGGATGCTTCTGCGAGTGCATCCGCCAATTTAAGTCAGCCCAGCTCCTCCACAAGCCCTAGTGTATATTTAAGGTCATTGTGCGTGTCAGAACCTTCATTGCACCTCTGTATAGACCTAATCATTGTCCGAGCCTACAAAACAAGGGCGTCATAAAAGCAAGAACGCAGGTATGATGCAAAACATGGATAAATATGTTCCAAAATCAAAAGAAAAAAATAGTAAACATAGCGAATGAAATCCTTATATTACTCATAATTATTAAACATCTGTAAAAAGATAGCATATAAAAATAGGGGTTGGCCCCCCCTGTGCAAAAATTTATAGTTCCACTTCTTACACTAAAAAATTTGCAGTTTCCTGCTATGTTTGTGGCTATGCAATCTAAACATTGAGATAATACTTCTGAAACACACGTATGGTTGGTTGTACATAAGTTGAATCTTAGCATAAGTGAAAATATCTCAATTTCATTTGTGTATGTAGGCTTCACCAGAGTTACAACTCCATTAATATCATACTGCAATCAGGACACAGATTTTGAAGTTATTATTTCCTAAGGTACACCAACAATCCAATTAAGTGATTTGATCATGCAAGCTTAAAGTTTCAATCAAGGGAAGTACCATAAATAGCAACATATATCATACTAGAATCTAGTAGTCGTGGTTGCATATCATAAAATATGTAATTAGCTTTCAATCCTGGTATCACTACTAAAAAAAGTTGCACCGTCCATTTGAAATTACAAGCCAACCAAAAATAGGTTGTTAAAAACATAAAAATAAAAGAATAAAACCCAACCCACCCTTTTTAAAATTTGAATGTAATTATATGAACAGAGGTGTGGTCATTGCCAATTAACCATTCCTCGCGCAAAGCAATTGGATCAAGACAAATTCACTTATTTATGAAGAAGTTAAATCATGCAGTATTTTTTGACTTTGAAACATAATGAAAGATAAAGTCATTGAGATATAGAGATGTAACGACAATAATTATTGTGGAGTTTTGCATGCATGATAAACCTGCTGAAGATATTTAATCGAACAATGGTTTCAACAAAAGGGAAGGAATTGTTGCCTCACCATGAGTTCCCAGTACGTAAACTCTGGTGTTATGTACCGCCTTGTGTTGCGATTATACCACATCATGTACTTAACGAGGTACATATCATCACCATCCAGGAGAGGGGCAGTGCGAACTTCATCCCTTCAGTTGGCCCATTGCTGAATATGGAGTTGATGTTCTGCCACCCAGTCCTTCTCCCATTTACCCTGGAGGGATATCTTGTGAAGGGCAGTCGACGTATCCACCACAAGTGGAACTGGTTGCTTCATCCCAAACTGACGGAAGACCCGCTCGGGATGATGCCCCTCCACTATCCAAAAGTATATCAATGGCACCTCAGCCCTCCAAATATGCTGCCCGGCAATGCAATACGCAGGCAAGGAGCCTAGCGTATGCATGTATGGCTCCCCCATACAATCTACATAAGTGGATTATGTTTGTGATAGTGAGACATCATACTAATTTCAGATTATGTTTGTGATATGTAATATGGAAAGCATGGAATTTGTTGCTTCTATTCTTACACAAAACTTGCAGCGATTATTGGCAGAAAGTAAAAGAACACCAACATTGTGTGAAAAATATTAACAAAATGAAGTCAACAAGCAATTAAGATTGATCTGCAAAAAATAGTAAAAGATATAGGTTGTCCGAGATCCACATTGCATTTTCAGCCCCATGTTCACATGTATAACATTCAAAGCTAAGTGACACCATCAGATACTAGGGATTTCAATATGAACCAGACTTAGAGGAGGGTACTGGAGCATCCTTATGGCTTTAAGATGAATCCAAGTTGATGATTTCACAAAAGCTTTTTATCGTAATAGAAAACTTGTACCAAATTAATTGCATTAGTCATTAATAATGTTTCATAGTTTTCAGAACAAAATGACTATTAATCATTCTAAGAGTAAACTAACTGTACTGAATTTTCTCTTGAAGCTATCAAGTATATGGAGGGAAGACATATATTTGGTCTGCTGAAGACATTGCATTTGAAGTAGCACTTTTTATTGCAAGAAATGGAAGCTATGTAAATCATTACATGATATGGTATTTTAGTTATAATTCTCATCAAATACTGTTATCATATTATCATATTTCTATCTAAATATATTTTCTTTTAAATTTTAGTGCTAGAAATTACATAAGCCTTATTGTTCTTTTGTTAAACTAATTGTGTCAATGTCTAAAATTACATTCCTCATCTTAGTACCATGTTGGAACAAATTTTGTGGAACAAGCTCTGCATATATCATCACAGCTTATTATGATCAAGCTCCTCTTGATGAATATGGTGAGTAGCATAAGTTCCTATGGTTCTAAAGTAGTAATTAATAATCCACAACTTTTAATAATTTTAGGATTATTAAGGCAACCTAAGTGGGGACATCTTAAGGAGTTGCATGCTGCAATTAAATTGTGCTCTACAACTTTGCTGCAAGGAGCACGAACCAACTTTTCATTTAGGTCAACAACAAGAGGTAATGTGTCAAAAGTCTTACAGTTTTCTCATATGTCATTGATTGGCAACTGTGTCTTACTAACTATGCTAAATAGAATGTTACTGTACAAATTCAAAATATACCACTTGAATTGCTTCCGGAAGTCGATCAGTATTCTCCCAAAAGCCAAAACTATAACCTTCAATTCAGCAAAGGTAATTTATAACTTACAATGGAAAAATGTTTTTTGGAGTTATATACATGTTTGTAATCCTGGATTCTAACAGTTAGAACAAGAAATACTAAATTGTCTACTTATTAGGTAGAGCAATAACTAGCGTTTTGAGCTCACAACATTTTATTAATTAATTACGACCTGTACAAGCTTAGTTTTGTTTTTAATCAAATTTCTAGCATATAATGTTTGAGTTTTGAAATATCATTTATATTCTAATATGCCTTGATTCCCTTGTTTTGAAAAGACCCATATTTGTCAAATTTATCGTAGGAGGCCTCTTGTTTAGAATTTAATTAATATCTTGTGAGTTTACAATCATTCGGCTTATATAAAGTTTTGAAATTTTTTCTTTTCTTTTGATGGCAGGCTAAAAGATCTATTTTCTATTGTCTTAAATAGGTTAAAACGGTGTATAATGACACAATCAAACAATCAACACAAACTTTTGATTAAATTAGTAGCTGGGAAGAATTTAAAGATGTCATCGTAAATTTCGAAGATGCATCATTAAAATCAAATAAATTACTTTAGCACACAAATACAACCAAAGGCAAATCTTATTATCTTTGGTATAGTCTTAGGTAAATTCATTTCTCATTGAATTATAACCAATTACATATGAACAATACGTGTGCCTTCTCTTCATTGCATCAGCCTAATGACATTTGTAAGAACTAATGGAGTTTTTTTTTTTTTTTTTTTTTTTTTGCAACACAGGCTTGAACACACTTTGTCTTGCACTAAACCAGTACTTCATGCTCAATCTTTTGCGCATGTTGCACGTGCTTTTTTTAACAACATATATATAGCTAAGTTACTTATTCAATTCAAACATCTTGGAAAACGGACAATTTCTTCTTCTTTCTTTCTTTTTTTTTTCTTTTTTTGGCGTAAATCACAAACATTTCCGTACATAATGAAGGATATAGTCAAATTCTACTTAATATATATATGACTAAATTTAAATATAATCCATTGATCCAACCCAACTTAACCTAACTCACGTGAGTCGGGTTGAGTTGGTTTCTACACATGTAATGAGTTAGGAATTTCTCAACTCGACATGCTTAGGTTGAGTTGGAAAAAACCCTTCAATCCAACCCAACTCGACCCATGCTCATTTACACTCCTACTTTTGATAATAAGAAGTCCCCAAATATAAGGTTTTAAAATTGTTGGATTATATAATATTTGTTTATGCTAGGTTAAAATAAAAGAATTGAGGCCTTTGATTTAACATTGGCAAGTGGAATTTTGAGTTTATGCTTGGTCATATTCATGCAGGTGCTGCAAATGGAAGTTCTAATGTGAAGTACTTCACAAGGACAAAATGATGGGATGAAACCAATATTCTTAAATCAACTCATTCCTACAAGAATCCAAGAATTCAAACAAAAATAAAAACCTCAAATTGAGGACATAAATTAACCGAATACCTGTTCTGTCCGTAGTGTAGCCAGCGATGTCCGGTACGCAGCAAGGACATGTGTGGCATGCTCTGCGGTGCATTTTGGCCCACTCCACCTACCAAACATGGGGTTTCGACAAATGCTCGTTACTGAACTTTACATTTAACAAACTTTGCTTTATATTTCACATCCATATACTAATTATTGATAAGTTTCTTTTGTTTGTTAGTTTAACATATTTTTAATTATATCAAAGAGACAAATTAAATGTAATATACTATTACGCATAAATAATTATTCCTAAGAGACACTTAGCTTGAATAACGAGAACTCAATGAACGTACCTAATGGTAAGGAGCCCTGAATGCACTGGCGGCAGAGGCGGCCTCACAATAGGGCATATTCGTGGGAACCTTGAATAGGCCCATAGCTGCACCAACAAGAGTGCTCCTCCAATCTGCATCGTATCCTTCTTCGATGCACTACAAAGTTGCCTGTATAGCCTAGCTAATGCTGCACTGCCCCAGCTGTACCGTCTCGCATTGCTAATTGGGTTGAGCAACTGTAGAGGCAACAATGAGACCCGGTCTGCAGACTTGTCCATGAACAACAGGGCCCCCATCTGTACAAGTAAGTGGTAGCGGGCATGTTGCTGCCCAACTTCGTCACTAGCGTCCGCAGCTGGGGGAGTGGCAAACTGTGCATCAAGCCACTTGTATTTTATCCTCGCCCTAGTAAGGGTAGACTTGTTTGAATTTGGTATCACGGGCGGAGGTTCATGGCCCAACAATTCTTGGCACACCACATTCCATTGCATGTCTGTCCTCCCAGTGACAAGCAACCCATCCACCGAAATCCCCAGCATCACCTCCATACCTTGCAAGGTGATACCCATTTCTCCATAGGGTAAGTGAAACGTGTGCGTCTCTGGACGCCACTGCTCGACCAAGGCTGTGGTCAAGGCGTGGTCGACCTCCATATCAGGAACCTTGAATAACTCAGTCAAACCTGCTGCATCTATGTATTGCTTGATACGTGGGTCTAGCCCACCCTGCGGCAATACACATTTACGGCGTCGAACCTTTATAATGCCAGGCACCTCCTGCACACAAACGAGTATTGTGTTAGGTAGTGCACACGAGATAATTATAAAACAGACATGTATTAATAATACAACTACATACCTCGTTGGTGGCGCACCTCCAAAGTGGAGTTGACCGATTATCCAGCTGCCGGTTCAACTGCGTACGATCGTTGGGTCCAGGCTGCACTCTATCTAGTGCCTGCATATCTGACATGGCAGCAAATAGATTGTTAGCAATTATCTAACAAGTAAACCACAATTAATATAAAATAAAAGCATGGATACATCTTGTTTGACATATTATGATCCCAACAAGATTGTCAACATTACTTCTTACCCCCACTTAACATGCAATCCAAAAGCAATCAAATTAAAGCTTAAATAAATAAGAAATTGCCATAATTTTACATAAAAACACTTCTTCTTCTTTTTTTCCTATTATCTGTATTTGAAGTAAAAAAAAAAAAAAAAAAACACAAACAAATGACTAATTAATGTGCTAGAAACTTGATTGATACCTAGATGTTCAACATCTGAGCAATATTTATATGTGACAGTTCTTTTTGGTTTATGATGTCTTTGAGAGTGATTTTAACAGGGAAAATATCAATTACAACTATTAGGGGCTGCATATGGAGGGAAGAGATATTAAATTTAACCATGCGACACACAATATGTGATCTTCCCCCAAGGACATTTAAATTCAACTCTAAGGCTTATGACCAATGCAATCACATAGTAAATATAAATTGCAACAACTCAATGTTTAGGTATTCTATTCTCAGACCTGTTCAATCAAACTTGGTCTTTTCAACAAAGTAACAATCTCTATAAGGTCATCCTTGACAGCTCCCCGTTTTATGTCCTATGCAATTGCCTGTTTATGATGGACCACTAAGATCCCTACAGCTACAGGTTATTTGGTCTCCAGTTCTCAAATTAATATCTAGAAACCTATAGTAATTATTCTACATTTTTACCACTAGACATGTAAGCATACCATGACTCAGTCAGCCCATTTCCCTACTTGTTAGGTCTATTTTCAACATTTTAGGAGTTAGCCCATCTCAAATTCACCAAAGGGTGCAAGACCATTGAATGTTCAATTATTCCTCTCCCCCTCCATATGGTCAATTTTAAACAAAGAGGAGTTGTATTGCAAGCAAAAGAACTTCTATGCAAAATAGTTGGTGCTAGAGGCATGAGTTGTACCAGGGAATGAATTTTTTTTTCCCGTAAAGTTACTTTAAATTTTCTACATTGGACTAATATGCAAAACAAAAGTAGTGTCAATTCCAAGATATAATAATATTTATAAAAACTTAGATATACCAAAAAAAATGAGTAGTAAAACTTTTAAGAGATGTGAAAGAACTTAATTTGTTTGTTGCTGTACTAAACACTACCATTTCATTTCATCACTCTTACTGGTTTTTAACTGGACTTACAGTAGCAGACTTTCTGTTTCATGTGAATGTTTATTGCATTTCATAGATTTATGTATATAGGATGTCATTATGGGTGGAACATAACAACCAGAGTATCAAAGTTTTCATCATTTTTTTCTTAACCTCTGTACCTAATAGAACCAATTTTTATGAGATGGGTTCTGCTTCAGAGCTAACAGTTGGTGCTAGAGGCATGAGACACATTTTACACCATTTACAACAACTATTTAGACTCAAACGTAATTACTTCAACAACATTTACAACAACTATTTCGACTCAAACGTAATTAGTTCGACACCATTTACAACAACTATAACGAAATCAGGCTTACAATTGAATAAGACACATTTTACACAAACCCAGAGACATCACTGAAACACCACCACTCAATTTGCCAAAACCCCCCATCAAAACCCCTAACCCCAAGCACATTTAAACTCATTAATCACTGTCCATAATCATTGCGACATGTAAAAGACAACAAAATTCTCACTAATGAGAAAATCACACAGACATAACCATACAG
Source organism: Lithocarpus polystachyus (assembly GCA_033629205.1). Lineage (NCBI taxonomy): Eukaryota > Viridiplantae > Streptophyta > Magnoliopsida > Fagales > Fagaceae > Lithocarpus > Lithocarpus polystachyus. The sequence goes on from CM066171.1 coordinate 34,477,525, forward strand.
CAAGAAATACTTTAGATCATCATCATTGTAGCATAAAAAACACAACAAAATTCTCATCTTCATTAGTATATTTACTATTTTTTAAGAAGTTTCAACAAAATAATCAAAATCCCACATAAAACACAACCTAATATTAACCAAAATAAAAAAAGATATCAGAGGAGAGAACCGTACCTGTAATCAACGGCGGCGGGAAGCAACGACGACGGGAAACAACGACGACTAATGGAGACTGGACAGAGAGAGAGACTGATGGAGAGTGGGGAAGCTTGATCGCAGAGCGAGCGAGGGCGAGTGTAGTGGGAGAGTGATGGCAGAGAGCAAGAGAAAGAGAGAATGAGCGAATAGGCGTTGTGAGATGTTAGGGTCCTATTGATTCAAACCGCTGAAGAAAACTCGCTTTTAGGTTTACCGAGTTATGAATAACTATACAAACATTTTTTTATTGAAAAAAAACCACGTCAGCTGCGCCAGTGTGGCACAACGGTCAGACTAACTCGATCATTATAATATTGAGTTCTTTATAAAAACTCGAGTCCCCTACTATCGAGTTACAAAAGAGGGGCATTTCCCTAATTAGTTTGGAAAATGGGGCAAAACGCTGCTTAGTTTCTGCGAAAAGGGCAGTTGCCCATTTTGTCCTAGTAAAAGTGTAAAAATGTTTGTAGAGATTTAAAAATCCCAAACAACCTTTCTCATCATTGGCAAACCAAATCCTAACCAAACCACAAAAAGAATATTAGCCACAAACCATCGACATTGATATAGAATAGATGCTGAAGAACATCAAAATGAAAAAAGAAAAGAAAAACTTGACTTCTAAGGGAAAATTCAATTATGATGATACATTGGCAATTTTGGTGGAGTAGAGAGAGAATAATTGAATTTGGATATGCTTGAATTCCTCGCTATTGCCCTTGTCATGGGATTTCATAAGTCAATTCCTTATATATATATATATATATATATATATATATATCTGACTATTCTTTCACTATAATTCCAACAAAACACTCAACACATCTAAATTGTAAACTCTACATTTGATTAGGGATCCAGACAACGGGTTAATTGACTATCTTAGGAAAATTTTAATATAAATTTTATGGAAAGCAGTTACTTTTTTCGTTTCTTATAAAAAATTTCTAAAAATATTTCCTAAATCAATGCCTTAGAGCATCTAAATAACAATGCAATTTTTTTATTTTTTTATTTATTTTTTTTGCTTCAATGACCAACCGCTTCTTGGTTTATATAGATAAATTTTATATAATAAATAAATTTAGTTCATATTTGTGTTTTCTCTTACTTATTTAAGAATGCAATGCCTTTTCTGAAAAAGGGAAAAAAGAATAAAATTGTAAACCCTTACTCACCATTCACATTTAGATCACTATCTTGCCTACACAAACAAAATTTTAAGTTATAAAATCGTGAATACTAAAAAACACATTCTAGAATTACCACTATAGAGCATACTTGTGATTAATCACACAAAGCTAGCAATGACATTGACAAACTAAAAATTTTAGAAAGGAAAAAAAAATAAACATGAAAAGGAGAAACTAAAAAAAGAAGAGGAGTAATGGTAAGAAGGCATATTGTTACTGCGATTTAGTCCTTTTTTTGTTTTTGTTTTGTTTTTGTTTTGTTTAATTTGAGAAGAAGACAAATATTCATTGCATTGAAGAAAAGAGAGAAATATAGATGGGAATTAGACTTAGCTTCAGCAATATTAGCAATACAATCAAGCACATCCTAAAACCAAATGGAAGGACTATCCAGATCAACAACGCAACCTTGCTCGCCAATCGGTTTGTAGCCTAGTTAACTTCACACCTGAGGTGCTTAGACTTCCATGCTCGTAAATCTGATGCAGCAAGCTTTGCATCCTCATTGAGATGATTTATCTTTGATGTCTTTTCTATTAGATTGCTGAGAGCATTTATAACCGAGGAAGTGGAAGAGTTTAGAGAACGAAAAAAAAAAAACTTTTTAGAATTCTGAATATCCTATTGAATTTATGGGGAAATGGAAGGGGGAGAGAGAGAGAGAGAGATAGTAGTGTTAAACGGTGAGGTGGAAGTTGAAAAAACAAAAACAAAAAAAAACAAAAAAAAAAACTGGATGGCTGAGTAATCAAAGAAGGGCACCATTGGGCAAAACCTTGTACTTTCTCACACGAGGTCTTTGCTTTTATATATATAAATATATATATATATATATATATATATATATTCTCACACCAACATATGTTACAAGCAACCAACTTAATAAAGAACAAAAATAAATAATTTGATCAAGGAATTATCAGATACAAACTAATAAAAAGGTAACAAGATGCATACCCAAACCTACAACTCGAGGTTTTACTTTTACATGAGTTGAGATGTACTCTTCTGCTTCATCTTTACTTAGATCTAGTAACAATGAGTATTTTACAGTGATTACAAGTTGAGAGCCATTTCACAAAATTAGCACATTTAAGATAAGTTTTTGAGATCATCATCTAAGAATGCACAACTATCTATACGAGAGAGAGAGAGAGAGAGAGAGAGAGAGAGAGAGATTTATAAACAGTTACATGACCGATTATTGCCTTTACATAATGTCGGCGAAGTGTACTTGAAGCAAAGGTTGAATATGAGTTTACAATTGGAGCCCTTGTTCTGTTGTTTAGGGCGGCTTGACGCATTTGGGGGACTAAAGCGAAAATTGATTATCTTATTTTAGATGCAAAATTACTACTAATTAACATGACCACATATAATTTTTTTTAGATAGTTTATAAACACAAAAATTTCACAAAACTTTTTACATTTGTTGACGTGGCAAATTGATAGTGGTAAGTAATAGAGTAATGTTAGTGGTGGACCTAGATGATAACTAGTAAAAGTTTGCTAATTTAACTATTATGAAAAATGTTGTGAATTTTTGTGTATTGTTATTTTTTTTTAAAAGTGCTACATTCACAATATTTTTCACAACAAATTTTAGGTATTAAGTTACTTCTTGTTTTCTATTTGAACCCACTACTAAAATAATTTTTTACTATCAATAATAGCTTGTAACAATTTGTTATTTAGGATTTGTTGTAAAAGCGTTGTAAAAATTGTTATGTTGTGGATGTAACATTTTTTTTTCATTTGATAAATTTATTTATTTATTTATTGGTTAATATTTCAGCTTAATTAAGTTAAAATCAGGGACGGACTTACATGGGGACCCAAGAAGACCCGGGCTATTGGAAAAATACATGTTTATATCACATATAAAGTATATGCGAAAATTAACGGATCTACTTCATTCGCAATTGATAACATGTACTATGTAAGTTTTAGAATTTAAGAATAAGAAAGTGTACCTTGGTGAGGTAAAATTCAAAACAAAAGATTAGAAGCACTTGGGAACACTTTTAATCTTCACTCCAATTCCACTAAATGCCCAAGAAGTGTGGTCTCTCAATCAGTTTCCAATGAGAGAATAAGAGGGTGTCCAACACTCACATACAAACCATTTCATTCCTTATAAGATCTTAATGAAAACCTTTCATGAAAAGACTTATGAAATTCTGTATGTTTCTCTCCTTATATATAACTAATTATCTAATTGAGTTAGCCTTTTGGGCCATTTCAATTGGATTCTAGTATGTAGCGTGGAGTGGGACTAAAAGGAAAAAATAAGACTCTAGCTCCAATGGGCCTTAGGCTTTTCTGTCAACTCTTGACAAGTCCAAAGTTACCATTACTTATATTCAATACCACTATGTGAATATAATTGCACTCTAGGCCTTATTAATAAATTATATCCTAAGACTTTATTATACATGCAACCCCTTCATTAAAATATTCATAGTAATACAAAATCATAAATATAGACTGTCACTTTGAAAATTACTACATCTTAATCCTTGAGTACCCGAATTAATCCTTTATGTTATTCATCATAAATTTATGAAATCAAATTCCATAAATATATATATTTTAGCAACTCCTTATTAAAGTGGTTGGGTCTAACACTCTGAATAACCAAACCCATTAAATTTATCTCAATGGAATATTTTATATCTCCGTTAAGAGATTATGAATTTCATCTTGAGAATATATGTTTCATCAATATTAAATGCAGCTGCCCAACATACTGAGGTTTTGATCGTGATTTTTAGATCTCACTCTTGATATATCAAAGCAACCTACACTTCATGATCAGATCTATTATTCTTTCAAGATTTAGAGTTGATGTAAATAGAAGTCGTGAGATTTATTATTCATTTGACAGTCGTTAGGAGAATAATAAATCTCACAGTGGTCCAGTTCAATATGTCTTAACTCTTAAAACATATCAACATACCAACTAGAAATCTCCATTTCCATGATCAAGACAAATCATTTTAGTTGATATGTTATAGTCTTTGCAGATGAAATGCTTAATTTCATCACTGACTACGAAATATAATTCTGAATTTGCAAAGAACTTGTGATCTATGTCTTTAGTGACTAAATCACATAAATCACATACTATGGACTAAGATAATGTCCCATTAGTTCATTTATAAATAGTCTCATATAATTAAACAATTTAATTATTTATGACATGCCAATAAATTAGATTTTAGGGCATAAACCCCAACACGGGCCCCCTTGATATTCCTAAAAGAAATTTTTTTGTATAATATAACCAAGACCCAAGACAAATAGAGTTGGGGCCCCCCCTTACTTCAAAAAGCTTGCCCTTCCTCCAAAACTAAAATCTTAATCCAGCCCAAAAAACAATCTTCAACCCTTTTTACAAATAAAAACCCAACCCAATAAAGTCAGAATTTACCCATTATTTTTTTTTTTTAAAAAAAGGAAAATTAGAATATCAAAGAGAGAGAGAGAGACGCATACAGACAATACCCAAACACCCAGTACTCACATAATGCCGACAAACGAGTCACAAAAGGCCAGCTGGCCAGACCCCACTACCAACATCGCCACCGTCGGTCATCACGACGCCACCCTCTATCTGCCAAGTACTTCTCTTTCTCTTTAAAAACTTGAAGTTTATAACTACTATGATTTTTTTTTTCTCCCAATACTTGATAACTGGTAAGGCTATGCTAGTCTACTAGACTAGTGTACTACTGTTCTGTGATTGTGTTTTTTATTTTTGGGTTTATGGTTGTGATTTTGTGATTGTAAATCTTTATCTCAGGCTGTTGTTTTTTGAATTTTTTTCTCAGATTTGTGTTGTAACTAGTTATGAGATGAGAATGAGATGTGTGAGAGTAAATTTATATTATAGAAAGAGTGTGTGTCAGATAGTAGAGAATTAATAATAGTGTTATTAAGTGTTTGACTGTTTATTGGTAGTGGGGGCAACAAAAGTGGTAAAGTGGGCTAGCAATGCAGTGAGTCAGGAAAAAAAAATGGTAAAGTTAGGAAAATGGTATGCTGGCATATCATAATAAATTGACAATGTCTTATTGGGCAACAATCTATATAGAGTTGAATATTAAATATACTATTGTCCCACAAATTGAAGAACATAACAAAGACACATACATCATAGAATAAAAATGTTGCACAATTGAACAAAATAAAATTGTCACACTTGTTCACGTTGCTAACTCATAAGACATAATGCTTTAATTAATATTTTAAAATTATATAAATTTATGAAACTAATAAATCTATCAATTGAGAAGTCTAAATTTATATTTGATGCATTATGTATATTACCCATGAAAGTTCAAATAGTGTATAAAACACTATGAACGTTTAGACCCCCAAATTACAAATTACCAATTCAAGCTTTATATCAAACGATATACGTGCGGAAAATAAACAAAAGCTTTAAAACAGAATTGATAAACCATCTAAGCCAAATAAAATCACATCCATAGCAGAAATTAAATGATAAAGATTAAGGGAAGAGAGATGCAAACACAAGGACAACACAACGATGTGTTATCGAAGAGGAAATCGAAGCCCTCGGCGTAAAACCTCTCCGCCGCCCTTCAAGCGGTCAAATAATCCACTAAAGAATGTACTTGGGATACAAGGACAGCAATAGACCCTCCAAGCCTAATCTACCCAGTGTACTTAAGCCCTCCAAGCTTCTTGCTCCAACAAGGTTACGCCGAACCTTTATCTTCTTTAGCTTACCGGATTCCGCTACTAGTCCATAGCATCTACCAATATGAAATTGGTTCCTTCCTAACTGCTTCCCAAAGCACCAAATAACCTTCTCACAGATATAGGTATGGTGAGAAAAGGTCTTGGGTAATGAACCTTTCAAGGATCTAACAATGGAGAGGGTGAGAGTAGAGGAATTTGAAGAGTCACAAGGTAAAGACTGTGGATGAGTCAATCTTGTTTTTCTCTAGGATTTCTCTCTCAAAATTCTCTCTGGAAGCTCTCTACATTTCGTGGGTATAAGGGGTATTTATACTGGGGCGAGAAAGGAATGCGAAGAGTCAGTTTTTCCAAAACAGAGCTGGCTGGCTAGCGGCTTGACTGAGTCACGAGTTCAAGCCGCGAACTAACTAAATGACCAGACTGGAATTTTTGTCCTATAGTGCAACAGCTAGCATGACTGTCCAGCTTCTAGCGGCTTGCCAGTCGCGAGCTATCTGCGAGATCCAGTTGCGAGTTCTTCTCTGCATGCTTCACTCGTGTGCAACATCTGGCGGCTTGCTAGTCACGAGATACCAACGAGATCCAGTCACGAGTCCCTGTTCTGCTACACAGACTTTAGCATTTCTTCACATTCTCTCACACACTACCCTTACATGATTCCCACCTAAATACAAGGTTTCTAAGTGCTGAAATACAAGCAAATTGGCACGGAATAGAGCCAACAAAATGGTTGATAAAATTCAACTTTACAACCCACATTATAAAATTTGTCTTTCCTTAGCAACAACAATTAGTCATTTTGTAAAATTTAAAAGAGCGTTGAGTTCCATTTTCATAGATAATTGCATTATAATATATTAAGAAATAATGATGTTTTGTGTCTTTTGTCTTTATTGGTAGATGATTGCATTTTAATATATTAAGAAACAATGATTTTGTGTATTTTTCTTGGTTGATAGTTTATTAATACTATATGAATGCTTATTTGGAGTTTTTTTTTGTCTTATACTCCGGCTCTCCCTATCTTGAAATCCTAGGTCCGTCCCTGGTTAAAATTTGGGGATTTTTTTTTTTTTACGTGGGGCCTTAGACAACTGCATCAATGACTTATACCCTTGAGCCAGCATTGTGTTTAGCAGTACCTCATCACCTTCCATCCTTGTATATATCATGTTTAAAATATTATCAAAATAAACCACTCTAAGAGCATTCACATCCGGTCTCTTAAATGCCATATGTTGGTATATTTTAGCATCAAAGCACCAAAATGTCACGTTACTCGGTCTTCTAATTGTAAAACAACTTACAATTGTGCTACAATATGATTGTAAATTTACGAGCATACTGTAGCAACGTTCTAAACAAAAATATTAATATTTTAGTCACAAATATCAGTCTCCTTTGTAGCAGCGTACTGTAGCACTATTGTATTTTGTTTCTCTCTCCTCTGTCTTCTCTTTCTCTAGGCTGAGATGGTTTCCTTTTCTTTCTCAACTCTCTTTCTCATCTTTGTCTTCTCGTCTCCCCCTCTCTCAGTCTCTGACTCTCTCTCGTCTCCCTCATTCTTCTGGCGTCGTTGTTGGCCGAAGCATTCTCTGACGAAGGCGTGAGCTTGATAAGGTGGGTATTTTTTGGGTATTTTTTTGGCGTTGTTTTTCTTGGTATTTTCTTGTCTCCCTCACTCTTTTCGGCGCCCCTTTTTGGGTATTTTTTTGTGGTGAAATCAGCATAGTATGGTGGTTTACGGCAGCGTGTTCATGGATTTTTGGCGTGGTTTGCAACGGCAAGATCGGCATGGGTATGGTGATGGATTTGGTCGTGGGTTTCTCTGTATTTGTTGTTCGTGGTGGTGGAGGGTTTCCATGGTGGTGGGGATGGGTAATTGATGGTGGTGGTGGTTGATGTGGGTTCGTGGTGTCGTGGTGGTGGTGGGTAGACAGCAGTGGGCATGGTGGTGGCTAATGTGGGTTTGTTTGGTTATTTTTTAATGGGCTTGTAGATGGGTTTATGGGTGTTTTTTGGTTGGTTTGTGCCTGGTTATTTGTTGGGTTTGTGGTGGGTTTTTGGTCATGGTGGTTGCTATGTGGTGTGAGTTTGGTGTCAAGGTGGTTACTATGTGGTGGTGATTGAGTTTTTTTATAGTTTTTTTAATGGGTTGTGGCTAGGTTTGTGGTTGGTATTTGCTGGGATTACGGTGGGTTTGGGGTCACGGTGGTTGGTGTGTGGAGGTAGTGTGGATGAAAGGGTGGTTGTTGTGTAAAGATGTGGCTGAGAGAGTGACACAGAGATAGAAATTAGAAATGAGTGGTAGATAATTTTGTATTATTTTATTGTATAATTTATATTATTTTGATGTGTTAAATGGTAAAATAAAAATTGAGATATTGGATGTATTATAAAATAGTATGGTATAAATGATAAAGTAACTTTTGAGATGGTAAAATGAATTCTTTTGTAAAAACCAGATGTGAATGCTCCAAATTGAATAGCTGAAAAAGCACATTTATTAATACTCTTTTCACAGCTGTATGGATATAAAATACTAGCATCAGATACTGTTTCTCCCTTTAATGTTTTTTGATAAAATAAATAAAAAGAAAGGTACGGTTTTTCATTTTAAAAGTATCCAACTGAAATTGTAAAAAACAGAAAAATATGCTTAGTAGCATGCCAGTGAGGGTCCTTTTACAAGGTAGTGTTGTCTTCGATACAGAACCATCTTTATCAGTGTGCTGGTGGTAGAAGAATAAAAGGTGACGAGGGTAAAATCCATTAGGGTGATAGACCTGAGTTTTGATTTACTGATATTAATGTTTGAAGTGGACGGATCCGAAGATGACGAGAACTTAGTGGACGGGTACACGTGTCATCAATAGAAGTAACTTGCGTCATACACATTGTTAGGATATGTAGAATCTCAATGGGAATAGAATCTCGATATAAAAGGGATTCCGCAATGTTCACCCAATCAATGACAAAGTTTTATATAGAAAAGACTTCTTACTCAAGGAAAGAAGGTCGGTTCTACACTACTATAAAAAACCCCAAGGGCTCCCACAGAAAAGGTACACATACTATTCCCCAACTCTGGCACTCTAGGGTTGTGAGCATCTACTAACTTAACCTTCGGATGGTCCTTGGCCGGTACCACACTGGTACCCTTTCAAGGTTTTTCTTGTTTTGTGATTTGCAAGTTGTATCGAGCGTGAATGAGAGAACTCCGCAGCCTACTGACGATAATTTGAGCATCATCAGTTGGCGCCGTCTATGGGAAAGTCACAAGGAAAAGTCACTACTTTGTGCTTTCTGGACAAAAGTTTGCGTGGTACTCACACGCTCGATGGTGACCACAACAAACGATCAAGGGGAGACACACACAACAGCTTTCGAAAGACAAATTCAAACCCTAGCAGCAGCGGTAGAACACCTTATGAAACGTAACAACGACCTAGAAGAAGAACTGCGACAGAGAGACGCAACACTCCATACCCAGGAGGAAGAACATGAGGCCAGCAGCACCGAAAGGAGAACCCAGAAAGGGTCGGAAGGGAGTAACACCCATAGCAGGCCCGAATGACAGGATACAAATTGACCATCAAATGCAGAGCAGGTCCCGTCTAGCGTAGTGGCAGAGATGCAGATGATGAAAGAGCGCATGGATGATGAACGCTCTCAAAGGACGGGTATCTAATGACCTGGACGACTTGGTTCATCGAACGGATTCACCATTCACGGTGACCGTCAATTCATAACCTCTCCCTCAGAAGTTCCGCATGCCTCAGATCGAAAGCTATGACGGATCCAAAGACCCATTGGATCATCTAGAGACCTTTAAGACGTTGATGCATCTACAGGGAGTAGCAGATGAAATTATGTGTAGGGCTTTCCCCACAACATTAAGAGGTTCCACAAGGGTCTGGTTTAGCAGGTTAACACCGAGCTCCATCAGCACTTTTAAGGAGTTGAGCGCTCTCTTCGCCTCGCATTTTATAGGAGGGCACAGATACAAGAAATCTACGACGTGCCTGATGAATATTAGGCAACGGGAAGATGAAACGTTGAGGTCATACATTGCCTGCTTTAACAAAGAAGCACTTTTAATAGACGAAGCGGACGACAAAATACTGGTAGCCGCATTTACGAATGGACTGCGGAAGGGTAAATTTCTATTCTCCCTGTACAAGAACGACCCAAACACCATATCTGATGTACTATACAGGGCGACTAAGTACATGAACGCGGAGGATACACTCTCGGCCCGAGATAAGAAGCCCTCCAAGAAGAGAGAAAGACAGGACGATGTACATCACGATAGGGGACGGAAAATGGCAAGGACGGGAGAGAAACGAGAAGAGAGGCGTCCTAAACCTCCAGCTGGGAGGTTTACACACTTCACACCGCTTACAGCCCCGATAGACCAAGTTTTGATGCAGATTAAAGATGAGGGAGCCCTCACTTTTCCAAGAAAGCTGAAGGGAGATCCCAATAAAAGGCCTCAGGACAAATACTGCCGCTTTCACAGAGACCACGGCCATGACATGGCGAACTGCTATGACTTGAAACAGCAGATAGAAGCACTCATATGGCAAGGGAAGTTACAGAGGTTCGTTAGCAGGGAGAGAACGGACCCACCACAAGAACAGATTCCACGACAAGAAAACGAGCGTCCAAGACCACCCCTAGGGGACATAAGGATGATTGTGGGGGGCACGGCGACGTCTGGCTCGTCAAAAAAGGCTCGAAAAACTTATCTCAGAACGATCCAGAACGTTCAGATGACGAGCTTCATTCCTATGAAAGAACAGGATGAAACACCCGTCATTGGGTTCTCAGAGAACGACGCTCGACGTCTTCACCACCCACACGACAACGCCCTTGTTGTTAGCATACAAGTGGGGGACTACAATATGCATCGGATCCTGATTGACAACGGAAATTCCGCGAATATCCTTTACTACTCGACTTTCCAACAAATGATGATTGGTAAAGAGCGGCTGACTCCAACAAATGCCCCTCTTGTCGGGTTCGGGGGAACCAAGGTATATTCCCTCGGAGCAATTACTTTGCCCGTCACGATCGATGATTACCCCCGAAAAATTACAAAAGACGTCACGTTTATCGTGGTTGACTACTCGTCCACTTACAATGCCATAATTGGACGTCCCACTCTTAATTCATGGAAGGCCATAACTTCGACCTACCATTTAATGCTTAAATTCCCGACTAAATACGGAGTATGAGAATTACGTAGGGACCAGGTCGCCGCACAAGAATGTTTCGTAACGATGATGGAAATGGATAACCAGATGCAAACCATGAACATCGAAGAACAGCAGACGGTGGCTAAACCTGTTGAAAAGCTTCGGAAATACAATTGGATGACTTAATTCCGGAGCGAACGACCCGAATTGGCACCCTTGCTAGCCCAACGATCCTGCAAGGGCTAGAAGTGTTTCTTAAGGCAAACTAGGACGTTTTTGCATGGAGTCATGAAGACATGCCAGGGATTGACCCCTCCGTCATGATTCACAGGTCGAATGTATCTCCCACATTTCCACCAGTTCGTTAGAAAAGCATGTTTTCGTGCGAGAAAGAGACCAAGCTATAGCAGAGGAAGTCCACAAGCTGCAAGAAGCGAACTTCATCAAAGAGGTCTACTACCCCGATTGGCTGGCAAACGTCGTAATGGTTAGAAAGGCCAATGGAAAATGGAAGATGTGCGTAGACTTCACAGACTTAAATAAGGCCTGTCCAAAAGACAGTTACCCTCTCCCAAGAATTGATACTCTAGTTGATTTGATTGCGCAACATCAGTTGCTGAGTTTCATGGATGCCTTCTCCGAGTACAACCAGATTAAGATGGACGAGGCAGATCAGGACAAGACCTCGTTCATAACAAGTCAAGGCCTCTTTTGTTACAGAGTGATGCCGTTCAGCCTCAAGAATGCTGGAGCGACGTACCAGAGACTTATGAACAAAATGTTTGCAAAACAGATTGGGAGAAACGTCCAAGTATATGTGGACGATATGTTGGTCAAAAGCCAAAGGGAAGACGACCACTTGAACGACCTCAGAAAAACTTTCGACACCCTTCGATCATACAATATGAAGCTCAATCCGAGCAAATGCGTGTTCGAGGTAACAGCTGGAAAGTTCTTGGGGTTCATAGTGTCCCATAGGGGGATCGAAGCTAACCCAGATAAGATCCGCGCTGTATTAGAAATGACACCCCCAAAGAATGTGAAAGAAGTACAGAGCCTTAACGGAAAGGTCGCTGCGTTGAATAGATTCGTATCAAGAGCGACAGACAAATGCCTACCTTTCTTCCGAACATTGAAGAAATCCTTTGAGTGGACGGAAGAATGTCAGCAGGCATTCGAAGATCTTAAAACATACTTTTCTTCTCCTCCACTGCTGAGTCCAACAAGAGAAGGAGAAGAGTTGTTCTTATACCTAGCCGTGTCACCAGCTGCTGTCAGCGCTGCTTTGATCAGAGAGGAAGACAAGATTCAAAAACCCGTGTACTATACGAGCCGAGCGTTTCGAGGAGCGGAAGAAAGATACCCGCCGATGGAAAAGCTCGCCTTTGCCTTGATTACGACGGCCCAAAGACTTAAGCCCTACTTCCAGGCTCACACTATCATTGTCCTGACAGACAAACCATTAAGAAGAGCCTTGAGCAATCCCGAAACAGCTGGAAGGATGGCACTATGGGCAATTGAGTTGGGCGAGTTTGATATACAGTACCGTCCACAAACAGCCATGAAGGGACAAGCAGTGGCCAACTTTATTGCAGAATTTACAAGTCCAACTAACCAGGGGGCAGAGGAGCATCCTCCATGGAATGTCTACACTGACGGCTCGTCGAATAAGCAAGCTAGTGGAGCAGGCATCGTACTTCAATCTCTGGAAGGCGACGAAGTGGAATGCATGGTTCGCCTCAACTTTCCTACGACGAATAACGAAGCAGAGTATGAAACTTTGATTGCAGGATTGGATCTCGCCAAAGCCGCTGGTGCCACCAATGCAATTGTCCATTGTGATTCACAGATAGTCACCAATCAGGTGAACGGTAAGTATGAATGTAGGGGCACACGGATGAAGATGTACCTGGACCAGGCGAAAAAGAAGATGTACAACTTACAGGCTCAGATAATGCAGATCCCAAGAAAGGAGAAAAAGCAAGCAGATCAGCTAGCCAAGGCCGCATCAGCAGAACATATGATCGTCCATGATAAGGTACTTTCCTTTGTTCAACTTTCACCTGCAATTGATAACATAGACGTACAGGAGATAGTTACTGAGAATAATTGGACCACACCAATAATCGCCTACCTAAAGGAAGGCATGCTACCAGACGCGAAAGAAGCTGCTAGGAAGATGAAGGTCCAAGCGGCGCAATTCATACTAATCAATGATGTCCTATACAAAAGAGGGTTCTCACGCCCATACTTAAGATGCCTGGGTCCCGAGGAAGCGGATTATGTAATGAGGGAAGTACATGAAGGAGTCTGCGGGAACCTTCAGGGTCGCGGTCGTTAGTTCACAAGCTGATCCGAGCTGGATACTACTGGCCCACTATGCAAAAGGATGCCCAAGTATACGTCAGGGCTTGCGACAAATACCAGAGATTTGGCAATTCGATGAAACAACCAACGGAGGAACTAACTCCAATGACTGCCCCATGGCCGTTCGCCCAATGGGGTTTAGATATAATAGGCCCCTTTCTCACAGCAGCCAGGCAGCTGAAGTTCCTAGTCATCGGCATCGACTACTTCACCAAATGGGTAGAAGTAGAAGCACTGGCTACAATCACGGAAACGAATGTGTGCAACTTTGTATGGAGGAATATCATCTGCAGATATGGCATACCAAGGGTTCTGGTCTCGGACAACGGAAAGCAATTTGACAACAATCTTTCAGAAATTTTTGCTTAGAGCTTGGGATCAAGAATCATTATTCATCCTTTGCACACCCTCAAGCCAACGGTCATGTTGAAGTTATGAACCGATCCTTGCTGAAGATCATCAAAACTCGGCTTGAGGGGGCAAAGGGTACATGGCCAGAAGAACTCCCTAGCGTGTTGTGGGCATATAGGACGACGGCAAGAACTCCTATAGGCGAGACACCGTTCCGTTTGGTGTACGGAAGCGAAGCAATCATCCCCGCAGAAATTGGGCTTACCAGTTACAGGGTGAATAGCTACAACGAAAGAAGAAACGACGAGGCTATTCGTCTCCAACTCGACCTAATTGACGAAGTCAGAGCAACAGCTGAACAAAGGCTTGCAAGATACCAGGATCTCATAGCCAAGCACTACAATTCCAAGATCAAGCCCAGAGACTTCAAGGTCGGGGACCTTGTTTTAAGAAAGGTGATGGGCAATACTAAAGACCCGTCTTAGGGTAAGTTGGGTCCAAACTGGAAAGGCCCCTACAGAGTTACCTCATGGGTAAGGAAGGGCACCTACCACCTAGAGACCCTAGATGGACAAAGATTATCTCACCCGTAGAACACCGAACACCTCAAGAAGTACTACCAGTAGAAGAGAGAACAATGAAGGATGACTGTAACATTATTTTCCTAGATTTTAATTTTTTTTCCTATTTTTTAATTCAATTGTCGTTTAAGGATTATTTGGTTTTTGCTACAATACTTTTAAGCCCAAGAGGCAAAGTTTCTACTTATGCATGAGGAATTTATTCAGATATATGTTTTACTACATTAACTACGATGCCTTTACAATGAACGGAAATAAAAGTGACATCCACTAGCTACAAAGTCCTTAATAGGACGGAAACATCCCAAGTGGATGTAAAAACCTAAGTCCTTAATAGGACGGATACATCAAACAGGGTCATAAATATTAAAAAGTACTCAAGAAGACAGACGAGGCAATTAAATTCAAAAATATTATCAAATACATACAAGGACGAATTTGAAATAAAAAGTACATTAATGTAAATGCTTTCAAAGGCAAATTGTTTATGACGGTTCAAAAATTAAACTTTCTACAAAAACAAAGTATAAAGCTACTGGACTGGGGAATCAACAATTTTTGCTTCAGCATCCATGTCTTGTGCCTGAGCCTGAACCTGGACGGCTGTCTGAGCTTTGTCATCTCTATTCTCGTACCCTTAACATCTTGATCTTCATCAAATAAACGATCTGTACTATCGAAAGCAGCAGGGAGGACGAACGTTTGAGCTTGAGCCTCATCAATGCTCACATGGGAGAGATCCAACTCTGGGTGAGAGGCCTTCACTTGACGGAGAGCATCATCAAAACCGTCTGCGAATGTGCTGCCCAACTCCGTCAAATAAACTTCAAAGTCGCGATACTCTTTAATAGCGTCCTCCTTTGCTTGACGGAGTTGGTCCTTGACGGATATAATCTCTTTCTCCTCGTCGCTAAGAACTTTTTGCAGCACCTCTGTCTGCTTCTCTAATTCAACCCTTTCTTGCTCTGACATGGCTAGCTTCTTTTCAATAACTACCCCCCAGGCTTTAAATTGAGCTAGCTCGTCCTCCGTCTCAGTTGCTTTAGCCCGTACACGGCCCAGAGCCGTCTCATTGTGAACACAACGGTCCATAAGACCTTTCATCATAACACGGCCTAGAATAGGAAAAGGTTAAGTCAGACAGGACGGTAAATAAATAAAAAATTATTATTTTGACGGATAATGTATTTACCTGGGCGAGGTTGAAGAGACCCGTCTCACCTATTGCCTCTGTCGCATGGTTTCCAAGGTCTTCATAGTCGTCTGACGTTATGATTGAAGACAGCTTCTTCAAGGCGTACTTGAAATCCTCGCGAAGGAGGACGAGTGGCTTCTCTACATTAGGAACTTGGTCACCTGTCATCAGGCCCTTTCCTTTGCTATGTTTGACGGGGACTGTTTTCTTTGCCTCAGCCTCGAGACCCATGACGGTTTCAGTCGTGACCTTTGTCTTTTTGATGTGACGGTCTGTCTCCTGGCCGAGTTTTCTTTCGTTGACGGGCAGCTTGGGGGCGTCAGTTCTACCCGTCTGGCCACCCCTTTTTCTGGCGGCTACCTGCTGCTTAATAATAGCTTTCCTCTTAGCATCTTCCATTTTTGCAAAGGAAGATGGTATATAAGTTAATGACTTTGAAAATAAAACTGTGTAATACTCAAGTGAACTGACTTACGTGCTCGAACTTGTTTCTCGTATCGTATTGCTTCCTTAGACGGTTCAAGTCCGTCACAGTGCCAATGGATGGTTTCAAGGCTCACCAATTTAGCCCAAGATCTGTCTTCCAATTTAGTTTTTTGGAAAATCTTCTCCAAAAAACTCCACTGCTCAAGTGTAACTTGAGGACGGTCTTGAGCTGCATAAAGAAGACGGTTAGAAATCAACAGTGCATATGATTTTCAAAACAAGGAAGAGACGGATGCATACTAGACAAGGGTAATACACCCTATGTTGTGTTGACTAGCATGAACTCAGTCTCACCAGGACGACACATCCATTCATTACCGTCCATAAAAAAGTACCTAGACTTCCAGTCCCTATTGGAATCTGGAGTATCACTCACTAGTCTTAGTAATGAACTCCTCGCTACAAAACTATACATTCCTTTTGATTTTGTTATTTCAACTGGATGGTAACAATGGAGGAACTCTTCTACTGTTAGTCTTTTCTTCCCCTTGGACATTGCTCCGTATAGGACCTCTACTCCCAAGAAAACCCTCCACGCATTTGGGGAAACTTGGTTGACGGACAGTCCTAGATAGTGGAGGAGATGACGGTGTAATTGACTTAAGGGAAACCTCAATCCAGCCTTGAGCATTTGCTCATAAATCCCGACACCCTTGACACCGAAGTAATAACACTTCTCAGATTTATTGGATAGACGGAGGGGTATGTTGACGGGTATTTGGTACTTATTCCTTAGTGTTTTGAAGTGGGATTTCTTAATTGAGGACGTAAAGTCATTCACCGTCCATAGAGAAAGCATTATGAACTTCCTCTAGACCGTCACTAAGGTTTCTTTCTGTCCTATCACTACTTGAGAAAGAAGAGGTGGTAGATGAACTCTCTTCACTTGAAGTGTCAGGATCTCCTGGACCCGACGGGTGAACTTCATCGTAGCCCGCTCCGTCGCAGACAAATGACTGGTTACTGGACGCGCTAGACATCTGTCACCTACATGTGACGGAAAATCCTAAGTTTAACTAGTCTAAAGATATTTGACGGTGATAAAAATGAATGAATAAATAAAAAATATTTACCGGTTGCGTTTGCTGTTGGAGAATGCAATCGACGGATGTACGAACGTGACGGGCAAGCAGGATTGACGGATCAAACGTTTTTGGCTAGGTGGACGGATGCGCTCTGATCATTTGATTTTAGTGAAAAGTGAAAAATGAGGAAGGAAAAGGGAGGCTTATATATGAGGAGTAGCGCGGAAGGCAAAGGGACGCCTCGTTCTTGACGCACAATCATTAAATTGACGACATGTGTCCTACATGATTAATTATTCAACATTAATTACCGTATGGCAACATATCGAGTCAGGTCTCTCTCCTCGAAAATGAAACCGTCATCCCCTCAGTCCGTCTCCTGTGGGGTCATGGACTAATGGGATGAGGGGGCAGCTAACGAGGGTAAAATCCATTAGGGTGATAGACCTGAGTTTTGATTTACTGATATTAATGTTTGAAGTGGACGGATCCGAAGATGACGGGAACTTAGTGGACTGGTACACGTGTCATTAATAGAAGTAACTTGCGTTACACACATTGTTAGGATATGTAGAATCTCAATGGAAATAGAATCTCGATATAAAAGGGATTCCGCAATATTTGCCCAATCAATGACAAAGTTTTATATAGAAAAGACTTCTTACTCAAGTAAAGAAGGTCGGTTCTACACTACTATAAAAACCCTAAGGGCTCCCACAGAAAAGGTACGCATACTATTCCCCAACTCTGGCACTCTATGGTTGTGAGCATCTACTAACTTAACTTTCGGAGGGTCCTTGGCCGGTACCACACCGGTACCCTTTCAAGGCTTTTCTTGTTTTGTGATTTGCAGGTTGTATCGAGCACGAACGAGAGAACTTCGCAGTCTACTGACAATAATTTGAGCATCATCAAAAGGAGAAATAATAAATAAATAAATAAAACCTGATCTGTTTCTTACAATATTTCATGAAAGAACAAAAACTTGAAGCCTGTACATGAGGAGGAAGACGATAGTCACCGTTTTGCTGGGAGCTTTAGGGAATTTTTATGTTTTATAGTTATTACCTTTTTTTTTTTTTTTTGTGAGTAAATATAGTTATTACTTATTGCGTATATTAAGAGAATGGTTATGGTCCCTCTAATAAAGAGTGGTTAATTTTCATTTTTCTTGTCACAGAAATACAACTAAACAATTGAATAGTTATTTCTAACTATTCCATTACAAAAACTATTACAGTGTACCAAGCATGCTTTTCATGCAATCTAATTCCACTTCCAATGCTTCTATTATTAGAGCTAATAATGTTAGTGCTAGCATTTTGCTTCCATATCTTGCACTTAAGAGCAGGTTTGGTAAACTGTGACGGTAATTATAAAGAAATAAGAATATGTATTACAAGAAATACAAGATGTTGTAATGTAATACTTATTACTATTCATTTATTTGGTGGCAACACAAAATAGAACCCTGAAAACAATGGAATGAAAGCATTTTAAATCAAACTTAAGATATATTTTAGGAAATATCTTACTCATATAATTATATTTTCTAGAAAATAATTTTTTTTTAATTTGAAAAAGATATTAGTTTTTTTTTATGATTTTTTATTTACATAATTGTTATGTGCATATAAAAATTGAAAAGTTTGTTTATTTAGAAATATATTAATTTTAGAAATTAATTCACCTACTAAAGAATACTCACTCAATCCCACTTTGTTTGTCCTTTTTGAAAAGTCAAATTTTTTAAGGGGACATTATTTATTGTCTTGTCTACCTTTTAAAAATGTATAGGTTTCCAAAACTACCCTTAAATAAATTTTATTGATTTTCTTTTTAAATAGTTTTGAAAATAAAATAGGGGTATAATAAGAACATTAGTAAGTTAATGACTTTTATTTTTAGAAACAGGACAATATTTTGGAACATCCCAAAATGGAATAGAGGACAAATAAAGTGGGACGGAGGGAGTAGCTATTAGGGAAAATTATTATGTTCTCTTGGAGTACCATAAATACGTCTACCTTCTCTCACATGAATGGTGAGTCTCCTTAATTAAATTTATGGTGAGAACCACCATCTATGTGAGAAGGAAGAGTACGCATTTATAATACCTTAAGAGTACCTAATAATTTTCCAGCTATTACGACTCTTTTTGAGATGAATAGTTATTCCTCATTTTAAAATATCGTTATTCATAAGGAATAACTATTCTCTGTAACAAAAATATAATCAAATTACTGAATAGCTAACTATAGGAGTAACTATTAGTATATTACAATGTCTATTACAATCTACCAAATATACCCTAAGTTTTAATGGGCCAAGAACTTTGTAACTCAACTAGTACTTTTTTAGTATTTCCAAAAGAAACACCCATAATTCGAATCCCCCCCTCTCACTATATAACTATCGAATATCAAAAAAGACTTCGTGGAGGGAAGCCAATAAGCTGAGCCAATGCTTTAAAATTGGGCTTGGCCCTCACCCCAACCAACGACCGACATTCTTCTTGGCTTCCACCTTAGCCCTAGCCAACAACCACCTTTCTCTGTTTGAGAGTTTGTGCTTGTGACAACCTTTGTGTGTACATTTTCCAATTAACAGAAAAGGTTTGCAGGGTTGACCAAAATTTTAAAAGGAAACAACCACTTGAAAAGGATGATAGTATTTTTCAAAAAAAAAAAAAAAAACGTTTTACAACGAAACTGACAAAACATATTCCCTTTATTATGCAGTGGTCAGATTGTACAAAGCTTTTCTATCAAACAAATGAACCGTACTGGCTTCACTTTATTAAACAAAAAGGTATAATCACATTATTTGGGATTGGCAAATAAATCGTTTTTTCTTTTCTCTGGTGGGAACAATTTACACACAACAGTAACTTGTACAAAGCTCTATCACAGGGTAGGTCATGGACTTCGTGGGAGCCAAGGGACCAGAAAATACTCGATGAAAAACAAAAGAAAAAGAAATCAACAGCTCAACTGGACCTTGGAGCACAACAATTGAAGAATAGCAGTCCACCTGGTTTAGAAGGCCTTTCCATGTTTAAGATTAGCCCCTTTGCCTCTGTAATCTGAAAAAATATCTTGAGGGCCTATCTTCTATCACCCTTCACCTGGTTGGAGCCAACATGCCCTCTATTTATGTTCTCCTCATTCCAAGAAGGGTGCACCGTAGGAAGTAGATATTCATCAGGTTTCAGGGCCAAAGCAAAGTCAGGCAATGTTGGCGCTGTCTCCATGATTCTGCAGTCAAGATTACATGATCATTGTGAACCTTCATCAATCAAGAAGTATAAAAATATGTATGTATATATATATATATATATATAATCTCCCCCCACCCCTTTTCTTTCTTTACCCACACCAGTCCATCAAATATAAGAAAAGCATCATACTTATTTCCACTTGAGCAAAAACGTACCTTTCATGAGAGTACAGATCACGATTTATCCGAACCTTGCTTGAAGTATCTTTTGGAATTTTCTCGGAGAGATACTTCATGGTCCCCCAAAGCGGCGGATTTCTACAATGAATGCAAGTGAGGCCACATAATCCACATATTTCCTTCATTTATAAAAATTAAAACAAAATATAATAATAATTTTTAAAAAAAAAAGCTGAAAACAAATTGTCTTATAATAATTAATTGCTGGAATTATGACAGACAAGATCCTCACCAATTAACTCAGTATGAAACAAAAGGCACAAAGGGTTGGTGATTGGAATGATCTGCCACAATCTAAGGCTTTATGTAAAATTACTATTATTTGATGAAAGTGGAATGACCAGAGTTACATGACTTTCCACTATAGTAGACATGTCAAATGATATATTAATTTAAAAGATTTTCAATATGTATATATGTTAATAATTAATCTAAGGTCTAGGAGAGTTTTGAACACACAATTAGAATCCATTAAGAATGAACAACCTAGAGCGCACACACAGAAATAGGCAACTCTTCTTGGGACCTTAGGCTTCAAATGCTTTTCCCGGGGAAATCACCTCTTCCTTAGGGACTAAAGATTTATGGTAAGATTTGACTTCATACCACCTATGTCTAGATGCAGTCCAAGAAAGAGGATAAGGACTCCAACTCTCAATCTTGAACTGTTCTGATTAAATTCAAAGCCTGGTGTATAGTGTCATTAGGAAACTGCATATGATCCACAATGAAAGCTTTCATATTACATTTGAGGTGAAACAGTTCTGGGAAAGCCTTCCTTTAAAGAGAGATCATCGCAACAATTATCGTACCAAAATTTAACTTTGATACCATCACCCACCTCAAACTTAATGAAACATAAAAAGTTTTCCCAGTCTCTCTATATATATAGACTAACACCATTAGGTCCATTAACAACAGTAGTGCAACAGTAGCGCATCACCCTGTCCACAAAGTCACAACTTCCATGTATAATTGACACATATATCTACTTTAAAACTTGCCACATGAACCATAGTTTTACCAACCCAAAGTTCTGGGCAGATGATGTGATTGTGATCCAAGTGACTGGATTTGTCCAGGGTTTTTTTAATTTTTTATATATATAAATGTCTGTCCAGTTTTTAGACACTAATATCCATATCATAACATTAGTAGAAGTAGTTCAAAAGAACATGTTAACTAAGTAATAAGACTACGATTTCAAAAAGAACAAAAGAATGCATGTGGTTGATCCTGAATAATCTATTGAGGATCCATAGCCGACCCCAAAAAATGGCTTTGTTGTTGTATGCATATCATAAGTTTTCTATAAGTTTGATGGCAGACTCTACATTTGCATTATGCAGATTGCAGACCAATATGATATGTCACCATAGAACAACTGACAGCTACAGCTCTAAGGAAAATACATAGCCCCTTGTACTTGTGTCCAAGAGTGCTACTAGTATACATCATATGAAAGAAACTTATGACAGGATTTTAAGTTTATGTCTCTCTCCTCTCAAATTCCAAAATCTATGAAATTTCTTTGAATTTGTTCTTAATTTATTCAATCACTCAGCGACTTCAACATTGAGAAAAGAGCCTACATATTACAATATAAGATAAATAAAGATAATCAACAAATACCTTGAACTGGCATTAAGTGAACTGTGAATAAAAAATTACTATTTTAGTATAATTTTTGTATATTGGAACTGAAAAACTACCAATGCAACTAGGAGAAGCCTAAGAAGAAGCAAGTTTAGAGAAGATATCAAGACCACTTGGGACCTTACATGATCAATTATAGTGCATGTCAGCTTTCATGAATTATTATTTATCCTCCTTTTAAACACAAGATGATAATTATATTTATTTCAAAAAGCTAGCTATGGCATATGAGAAGAAACACTCCTACAATGATTAAAAAGGTAGTAAACAATTTATCTACTAGCACTCACAAATGTATTTTCAGGAAAACATCATCTCTTTTTCATCTTTTTTTTTTCCCTTCTATTTTGGTGATAACAAACAGATCATTTACTAACTGCTGATTACCTTGAGAGAGGAGGAGCTGTATTAAATGCCTCACATGCCTTCTTGCTTTCTTTGAAATACTCATCAGCTGCTTGCAAAGCAGCCACAGCCATCCCATGGGATTTCTCTGTGTTCCCCTCATCCAGGATCAGACCATGATAATAATATGCTGCAGCCTGGTAAAATTTTAAGGAACAAGAAAAATAAGCTTGTAACTCTTAGGTTTGAGCAGCTTCAATACTCAATTAAGAAATCATATAGGGAATATGTCATTCTGTCAATATTGGTAGTCAAATTTATGTGGAATGTCCATATCCAGATGTCAGATTGTATAAACCAAATATAATCAGGTAACAACATACATACATGCATATTTATATAGCAAACTACCACACCTCAATGACTAAATATTATCTAAAGCCTAGATATTTAGCTTCCAAACTGCATACCATTTTCACTTTCAGACTTGGAGAAAAATTCTGAAAGAAACCTGTACTGATCATGAAATAAAGACTAGAGCTGAATGTGTTAACACAGCTGAAAGTAGGAGATTGAAATTGTGCAAACCACGGGATGGTTTGTCCTATTCAGATACTCATGACCAAGAAGAACTGCTCTCTATTGGATAGACCATGAAAGGAGAAGGAAATCTGGAATGCAACAGGCACCACTTATTAAATTGCTCATTCAGTAAGCATTCTCAATTTTATGCCTTGAAGATCTTTACCCCAGATTAATTATTCTAAACTTTCAGACGGGGAGAAAAATGATCCCTAATCCTGCATAGATTAATTTTTTTAATTCATAGCCAATAGTAGTCCTGAATAGTAGCCAATGCTAGTTTTTTTTAATCATTTTCACTCAATTGGACTATCCCTTCATTACCCCATAGCAGCTCCACATATATTGGAGCTTTCTGAAAGAGAATCCATTCCTCAACTGAAATACTTGACTTCAATTACAATTATTTCTGATAAACTACCACTTATCCCAAAAACATAAGTTGTTAGGAAAGAATGAATTTAATCACTTAACCATTACTCTCACACTTCACCTCACATGTGGGTCCAGACGGGCTCAATAGGTAGGGCCCAAGAATCAAACTGACAGTCATCTATTGACTATACAATAAAGACCTGTCAATTCCTAGGGACAACTGGCCTAAAACCTATATGAATACCTAGTGGCATGAGAGAAATTAGACAAATACGACAATTCATCAGCTAAATATAGGAAATAAAGAGAACAAGCTGGAAATTTTAGTAACTATTGACATATTTACGAAATCCATTAAAAAAAGATCTTAAGATATCACTAGAGCAAAAGTATTTGAATCATTGGACACAAGATCTCTTCCCCTAAGTAAAATGTTATACATTATACAGGAGTTTGCTATATCACAAGCATGTCTTTCAAAAATAAATCTCCAATTATGTCTTTGCCACATATCAACAGCAAAATGTAACGAGGAGCAATAGGATCAATAGCATAATGCATAAAGTGAACTGAAATTCCCCATATCAATGGCACAATGTAATAAAGTGCAACTGGATTTCTCAACCTTGAACCTACTAGCAGAAACATATATGCATTTCAAGTTCAAGAGATTAGCACTTGGTGACAACTACCTATCTCAGTCATGGTATTAGAGGCCTTCAATACAATTAATTGAAAATAAATATAGTGATAAAGGAATATTGTGAGATGTAGATAGAATCTTTAAAGCATCCAACATATGATATTGCCCAACATGAATTTTATTTTAAAACTTGGTCTAATTAATGCTCTTAGAGGACTTCATCGAAAAGGTATATTGTGATACATATATACATCTATAAAGCATCCAATCTGTGTAAAAAACAAAGTTTGATTTAAAAATTACTCTAATTCATGATATTAGGAGTGCCCTCAATATAACATATATAGAGAATGTACAGAAATATAGACTTTCCTTATGGAAAGCTTCTTTTTTTCTTTCTTCCTTCTTTTGTGGTTACCATCAATTTGAGTCTAAATCCTCTTGCATCAACTTATAATTTGGATGGTTAAATTCAGTGGCTTCTCTTTTTTTTCACAAAGCTCTTTAGAATCAAGTGAGGACCTTGTCCAATGAGCTGAATAGCCTCTAATATATTTGAAAGGTAAGTGTATATTTCTAACTGACCATGCCTCAACAGTAAAGTAAATTTCCCTTCATATGCCATAAGTTAAAAGTGTGAGTCTAATTTTCCTGTGAAAGTTTTTGTGCAATCTAATATAATGAGAAGCAATCATAACATGTTTATAGACAATCAAGTCATACATGTGACAACACCAAAGTTGGAAAGCAGATTAAGAAATAAAGACAATTAGCGAGATCTGTGAATAACAACAAGGAAGACTTAAAATAGACACAAAAGAAATAATAAATTACCTTTGCTTCAATGTATTTCCACTTCACAAAGAGTCGATGTTTTTCCCCCCAACCATTTGTTAATGGAAGGTTCATCAAGTTATCTTGAGCCTGCAAAGAGAACAGCATCAACAAAAAGCAATATATATGTCCAGAAAAACCAATTGCACCTACATTTAACAAAAGATAATTTAATTACTAATTGAATGATATACATAATTCTTGAGGAACAAAGTGAACACTTAAAAAAGATTTTTTTTGGTAAAACATATGTTATCACTATGAAACCAACCAAATATGTGAAATGTGCCAATAGCAGGTTTCCAAAGCCAAGAAGTACAAAATCATAAATTTCTCATCCCCATCATATATCATGAAGTAAAAACAACAGCAATCACTTAATATCAGGGGAAACAAGGAGTATCTAAATTAGGACTACATGAATGACAAATATGAGGCAGGAGCACAATTTTCGGAATTTTTTTTTCAGATTTTCATTGGATTGTATCCTATTTTAAGTTTTTTTATTTATTTAGTTTGAGTTCAAGTAGGGAAGCCTAAGATTACAGGGCTGTTCTAGGTGGTGAATCCTACGCTTTCCTGCATCAAATTCTACTGAAAATAAGTTTTAGAAACAGAACCTAACCCCATGTGGATACATGAAAATCTTGTCTAAAAAGAGAGCAGAAAAATTCCACTAAAATATCGATCTTCAAAAGTTGCAGCTTAACCAAAAGTTCCACTGTTTATGGATTGGTTAGCAAGAGAAAATTAATGAATAAAAAGACAAAATGATCATCCAAGAAAACGTATTTCGAGTAGTAATACAGTAGGCTCCAAAAGGCATATGAACTAAATTCTGAGAGTAGATAGTCATTAGTAAATAAAGAAGGATAAGAAGGTCAAAGATCATTCCGCTTAGCTACAATAGAACTGAGCGACTAGGTCTGAAAAGGAAGTATATATTCAATTAGTTACAATAATACATTAATAGGAGTAACTTCATTTCTGAAAACTGTAAGCCTACTAGCCAAAGCTAATGTCAGCTGAATACATCAGATTTATAAACACTTCCACAATCCTACCTGAAAGGGATCCAGATACAATGTCATTTTTATTTCAAATGGGTAAATTGGGCAAGAACGAACCTAAGAACAGAAAAAGAATGCTTTGTGCTGGGATAGGGCTGGGGGAAGGTTTCTGTCTGACCTATAGCCTTTTTATCCAAAGTTCCCTTCCACTTGGTGCTTTGGCATTCTATTAAGCAGAGGGTATCAGTAGAAAATTAATTAATTTCCATTTTCATTGCTCACATGAGATACTTTTCTAAAGGACAAGGTTAATCACTGTCTCATTAGCATTCACAAAACTTTTTTTTCTATATTACAGAAAGACCCCTTCTTTTACCCCTCTATTCCAAGGTTAAACTGATAAACCACAATCACTAATAGGTTTGCAAATTTTTGATAAAGCAAACCTAACACAGACGCAGACACACACACCCTCTCCTGTCATCCTTTCAGAAAGAGAGGCACCTACTCACAAGCCAGTATTCTTTAGCATTCTGCGCTTCTGGCTGGTTGTAAGTGACCAGTAGTAAGTGTTACCTGGACCAGTGAAACAACCAAAATGGATAAAATCTGGACTTCATAGAATGGCAATGGCGAAGAGTACATATTGTTGAGCAAATCAATTCAGCCTTCTAGCATGGACTGTAGGGCTACAACCTACAACTATCCATGCTCAACTCGAGATCAAAAGTTCATGTTTGAGCTCTAGAAACCAGAAATCTACTCAATTACCACTTGATTAAATAAGGAGTTTGATCTTGAACTTGAGCTCTAGCTTAGATTGTGAAATTTAAAGCCACACGCATACACTTGAAGATCATAAGAGCATGAAATGACTGACGTTCTCAACCAAATAAACAATGAAGACAAAGCAAATAATGGAAGTAATTGAATATATTTGAGTTTCCAACCATGTATGCACACACAAGTATTGATTTCACAATTCAGAACAAGCTTACAAGCTTTATGCATGCAGTTATAAAAAATTTGAAAAAGAAAAAAACATATTCCATATGCATCTGTGACACTAATAATGGAAGTCCTTATTCCCAGTGTGTTGTCCCTATTATTAATTATTGTTCATAAGTGATTTCTTAACGAAGATGCTATAAATACATTTACTATCAGAACTGTAAACTACATAAATAAAGTGGGTGTTAAAGTATAAGAGATTAGAATTTCTACCCAAATAATAAAATAAAAAGAAGAAACCTTGTAACATATGTTGCAGAAAAGACGCTCTGATGGCATCCTTCCATGGATCAAAATTAAAGTGCTGACAAAATATAGATTTAGTGATTGCTAAAGCCTATTCACTCTATGGATATTAAAAAATCATATATACAATCCAAAGAACAAGAAGAAGCAACAGCAGCATGGAAAATTTTAGCAGACAATCAATAGTAAAAAGTCATGTTCATACCTGCTGCCAGTACTTCACCATCTCACATGCAAGTCTTCGCTTTACTGCAAGAGTAGCTTTGGTACTATCAATTGCCATTCCAAGTTGAATGTCAACACCCTACGTGATACATTGGAAATATCATTGGTGCAAATAAAATTAAAAATAAAAAATAAAAACAGAGTTAGGTGGGGAGAACAAAACAAGAAATTCCAAGTCCACCTTGATCAAGTCTTAAGAGCAGACACTTCGTTCAACAAAAATACTTAAAAATAGAACCATAGAAAAGCCACCCCTCCCAAAACCCTACATACATAGGTAGGACCAACAATAGTTATAATCTTTTAAAAGGAGAGTGCCTTGGCGTGGACACAAGATACAGGCGCCCCCAATGACACCCATTTACGGATGTCAGCACCAAAGACTGCCCACCCAATGACTTTGTGGATGGACAATTAAAATCTGCTGCCAGTTGAGCCTGATTGAGTAAATAGATCTTATTTTGGGACTAAATTTATTTTCTTTAATGCAATTGGTTAAGAAATTTTTATATTTCCTTTCTTGGTTAAGAAAATAACCCCAAATCAAGCCCTTTTTTACTTATCAAAACCCTAAATCTCCACATAATTTTTTCTAACAAATAACCATCAAATAATTCTTCAATCCACCTTTTAATTCCTAACATAACCCCAAAACCCTTTCTTCAACAACTCTAAATCCTATTTCCACAAATCCTCCTAAACCTTAACCCACCACAACCAAACGGACAATTCCCAAATTATCCCACATCATCCCCACTGGCAAAAGCCAAATGAATCACTCCAACTTTTGAGGGGGAAAAAATATTACTAACTGGATAGCATAAACCTATTTACGGTGATTGTTTAAATATTATGCAAACAGATGTTTCTCATCTCTATCTTTCTCATCTTTATCAGGAAAATATCAAATTATAAGTATGAAATCTTGAGATATAAACACCCCAACTATTCATCCAAAGAAAGAGTTTGCACCTGTCCTAATGCTTGTAGGCAAAGTGCTCGAAGAACGCCTTCTGCTAGGTCAACTGGAAGATTTCTCCTACAATCAAAAAGCAGTCAAAAAAGTAAGAACAACCCTAAAAAAACATGAAGCTGGTCCAAGTAAAACTCAAAGGCAGTTGTAATTAGCGAAAGTCTTTCACCCATATAAACCTGAGTTCAGCAGACAACTGTGGGAGAACATGTCGGACAGCACAATCTAGGTATCCTGCTGCCTTCAAAAAAATGTCAACGGAAGCACGTCTACTCTCTGCCACCAAAGAACCAAACCGACACTACATTAGTAGGATTGAACACGAGTAAAAAATGAATATGCAGCCTCCAGGCTTGAAAGACCAACCATCACTTAAGGAGAAATTTAATTGGTATAGTATTTTCTTACTAGATGAAACAAATGGTCTGTTACAGGAAAGATTGTATATCCTTGACAAACAGATTGTATATTCTTACCAGATGTTTCTCTATTATAAGTTTATACATGATAGCCAATAAAAATTTTACAAAATAAATAACAAAATTAGATATCACAATAACTCAAGCATAAAGTTTTGCAGTAAAACTACCTTCTGATACCTTTGGCTGGTAACCATCAGCAGATGTTCTTGGGAGAAGTAATAAGTTGGCCTGTGATAATGATAGCATTGCCATCAAGTGCAAAACTGACAACACCTCATACCAAGCATTAGACATGCCTGTTTCCTGCAAAAGAATTGATCCATATAAAAACATCAATTCCACTGAACGGAGGAGGGATGTAATGACAACTAGAAATGAAAGGCAGAACAGAAATTTGAAAATTGATAGATTAGTCCTATACTCCCACCTCTGCGTCATCCTCCTGATTTACCCATACAAATTGTACCTTGTATTGTAGATGGCTTCCTGCAAATAACAGATAAGCGCCACTATTATGAATTATCCAAAACAGTTAAAACATTCAAATCATAGTGGCACTAATACACGCTTTACCATCTTTAACTAGTCCTAAAAGAACAAGCAAGTAATCTTCCAGAGCCTGCTGAAGATCAGCTAAGGTTGAACCTCCTACAAACAACAAAATTATCCAATGTTTCAATAACTGAGGTCTCACAATTAGTAAAGCAATATCAAGTTTTTTCAATAACAAACCATGTTGGGTTTTTCTCCTAGTTCTTGTAACTGTAGGAGCTTCTTGACCAGCCATTACAACGATACGAGTTCTCAGAGCAGATAGGCGCTCCACTAAATTCTTGGACAAGTGATCACCCAATGAGTGGGAGAAATCAACAGGTTTAGGAATCCGAAAACCAGGAACATACACAGAAACATCCCCAATATTCCCTGGCCTCCTCCTATTTCCACCAGTATCCTTTGGTGTTGACACTAGGCATCCCATATTCAAAGACTTTTTACAATCTCTGCCAACCCAAATAAAGTAAAGTCAATCAGCTTCAATGGCATTAAGTTTCCTTACATATATACATAGAAAAAAAAAATTTACAAATGGGGGCACATGTAACCTCTCTCTCAAGTCTCAAATGATAAATTAAGGGGTATTTCAGTCAAAGTCTAGAGAAGGTAGACAACACTCACAAGGAAGGTGGAAGATTTTGAAAACAAAGAACAAGAAGCAAGCCATAAATATTGAGTAACTAATTAAAATGGCAACCAACAAAGCAAAAGTAGTAGTAGGTTACTCACGAGCAGCATTCAAATGACTCCTACTAGAACTATCCATGTGTTTGATAGAAAATGATATTGCAGCTGCTTTTTCTTTTTCTTACTAGTAGTATTTATTCAAAATAATAAAAAACCTTTCACTATCTTTCCCATAAATGGATTACTAGTTCTTTTTTAAAAGGAAAAAAAAAAAATCAACTATTGATCAACACCCACCTTGTCTTTTCTTTTTCTTTTTCTTTTTTTTTTAAATTATTTTTTTATTATTTTTTATCATCTAGTAGTTACTACTTATTTCTGCTGCAGGAAAAAAAAGAAAAAAAAAAGAAAAAAGAATCACATGGAAGGCATGAGTGATGACGGTGTTGAGTTTTTTTTTTTTTTTTGGTCAAACTTTTTAACTTATTTTTTATATTGAAACTATTGTAAAGGTAGGAATCACCCGTGCAGCTCGTTGCCCTTCTAAAACTCTATAGTCTATACGCAACTTCATGATAATATCTCAATCTCAGTCTCAGTCTCAAACAAATAATAATAATAATAATAATTAATGTAGTTCAGAAGACCCTCCTCCAAAAAAGTACATTATATCATCAAGGAATTGCCAATTCTTCACAGACAGACCTGAATAAACAAGCAACTGGAAATGAAAATACTCAACAACACAGGCTCAATTTTGATTTGAGCAACATAAATAAAACTGTTTCTGAGGAACCAAAGAGCAGAATTAATATTGAGATCGAAAAGGAAAGTGAGGGCTTACCATGAAAATTGAAACCAGGGAGAGTCAATCAAATCAAAAATTTGCCCTAGAAATTTGAAGAATCTGATTCTCAACTCAACTCAGAGGCGACACAGCACTCTCTGTTTCTGATTCTGCTTCTGGCACACACAATAATACAATACAATCGCCCAACTATTATTATTATACTACTAATAGGTCAATGTAAAAAGAGTGTGAAATTGGAAGCTTCCAATCCAATTTAATTGATAAATGAATACTTCTACTGCTTCTCACTCTCACTTCTCTCCTACTGTTTTGAGTTTTTCTCTTTCTATTATCTCTCTGTAGTTTGTAGTAGTCTCTTCTCTTATAGGATTTCACTTTCTTTTTTCTTTTCTTTTTATTATTATATTATTAGTGGCTGCCTTTGTTATCTTCCTAAATTAATAATATACAGCTAGCGTCTGAATGGCGCCCCACTCAAACCGATATCATATGTTGTTGTTGTTGTTGTTTTTTTTTTTTTTTTTTTTTGGGTCACGTCACCATTACTAACTAACTATCTCTGTATTTTTTTGGGGCACTCAATGCAAGTAACAGTGATGTAATTCCATGTAATTCCATGTAGTCTTAGAATTTGGTTAATAATTTATTTTAGAAAAATTTTAACATCACTTTTATAAGAAATAAAAAAAATTGTTAAAATATTAATTATTTTTCTTTCTTTCTCTATCAAAGCTTTCTTTAAATAACTTACTAAACAATACTTTAAGAGCATTTATTAGTATTTCTCTTTTTTAATTAATATTACAGCTGAATTTGACTTTCAAAAAATAATAATAATAAGTACGAACATTTAATTCATACAACCTAAGTTATAAGAGCATCAAAGGTGGCAAAATTTGACACCATCCGTGAACACAGCACGACTTGACATGAAATTAGCAGGTTATGAATTGAGGTTTAACAGATTCCTGTCATATTCAGATTGACACAACTGACCCGCTTAATAAACGTATCGAGTTAGTATCCAACCCATGGGACCTGTTTAATCCGTCTAACCCATTTAATTATATGCCTTTCAAACCCTAGATATATAAACTTATTAGTTGTTGTGATTTATTTTTCTTAACATATTGTAATTGATTATCTGTGATATTGAGATATGTTTTAATTTTAAATGATTATTTGTGATGCATTTACTCATTAGTTTTGAATCTTATACTTAAAAAAATTATTATTTTTTGGTTTTTCATAATTTAGATCAATTTGATTAATACTAAAATTTGTATTTTTTTTCACTTTGATAAAATATGATAAATGGGTCGACACGACTGACCCGTTAAATAAACAGATTGTGTTAAGGTTGAGAAATTTTGACCCGTTTAATATATGTGTCAGGTTAGTGTTGACCCATATAGTCGAATACTCATTAATCGACACGACACAAACCCAAACCCAAATCCAATACGCGAACATGAATTGCCACCCCTAAAAATCAGATATTCTAAATGCTAAAAGACTTGGCATGGATGAACAATATTGTTCCAAATTTGGAACGATATAGACACAAAAGCTAAAAAAAAATATTACCATTTTATTCTATTTCTCTCTCTTCTCTCTCTTCTGACATATCTCTCTCACCTTTTATCTCTCTCAAGTCTCACCCATCTGCCTCTTTTTCTCTTAGTCCTTCTTTCCCCTTTCTCTATCATTGTTTTTAATTCACTCTCTCTCTCTCTCTCTTCATACAGAAAACCAAGCCCTCTCTCTCTCTCTCTCTCTCTTCTCTCTTATCTCTTCTCCTCTCCCTCTTCATCTTCTCCTCTTTTCTCAGATCGGCGTCGCCTCCTCCCAATCTCTCTCTTCAAATACACAGCCCTCGTTTTTCTCTCTCCTCCTCTCCCTCTTCGTCTACTCCTTTTTTCTCAACTCTCTTTCTTTCTCCTCCTCAAATCGGTTTTGCACTTCACCTCTTCACCACAACTAGAGGTTCTTTAGGTGTTTGGGTCAAATCAACGACAATGGTTTGTAGGGTTTTCTTTTTTTGTGATTTTGGTTTAGTGTTTTTTTGACGATTTTTTTTTTTTTTTTTGGTAATTTTGGTTGGTTGGTGAATTTTGGGCAGTGACGGTGGTGGTTTGGTGTTTTTTGGGTAGTATCATAGTGGTTGTTCTGGTGTTTTAGGTTAGGTCAAGTGTGTGTGTGTGTGTGTGTGTGTGTAAAGAGTATCAAATTCAATGGTTAGATTTTCAAAATATGCAGTAATGTTAATTTTTTTTTTTTAAAGAAAGATATAGATATGTATTAAGAGTGTAAAGAGTATCAAATTCAATGGTTAGATTTTCAAAATATGCAATAATGTTAAATTTTTTTTTTTAAAGAAAGATATAGTTTTAGGTTACAATAAATTTTGTAACTAAATTTTATCCTAGAATTAGAGAGTAACATCAAACACGCACGATGGTTGTTTTGGTGTTTTGGGTTGGGTCACGATGGCAATGAGGATCTAGGTACAAAGGAGAGAGAGAGTTTTTAGGTTTTAGAGAGTGACATCAGACACGGAAAAATATTTTTTCATAGGGTTGTTTATATAATTTTATTATGCAATGTCTTAAAATAGAAGATTTGATGTAAGGTATATTGTAAAATAGTATGGTAAAACAATAAAGTAGGTCTTTAGTGTGTTAAATTGGCATTTGGCATAGCATAGCTGCTGCTAATGCTCTAATATATTAAGAATGACACTAAAATGTTTCTTAGAGATGTTGAACCTAGAATCTCATAAATATCATAAGGTGTTAGCAATTATGGAGCCAAACCCTTTGACTTAACTATGACAATTACTATCATTATATTTCTTGTTACCATATGTACAATGCAACTTGCTAAAAATAACATCATATTTTCACAATATGCTATAAATGAGATTTAATGGAAGGAAGTACTAGTTTGGAGTCCCTCCAAATCAAATTAGGTGATAGCTCATTAGAGTGATATGAGTCTTGGGCACATGATTTGTTAACTCAGATGGGAAGACTTACAATGTTAACTCTCTCTCTCTCTCTCTCTCTCTCTCTCTCTCTCTCTCTTTGTGGGCAAGGACAAGTACTTGTAGGCATGTGGTACAAGTATGGAACCTCCCTCTTCGACCAACATGGGGATAAAGGCAAGGGCTGGGATCCCAATCCCCACTCCAAAGTCTAAAAATACACTCGTGCGCTCGCACACATACACTTATACAAGTTGGACTCAAGTTATTTCATGTATAACTTTTGCTAATATTATGCAACTTAATAATTTTTCATTGATTACTATTATTATTATTTTTACAAATTCATTGTTACACAATCTCCTGGTGCCATACATGCTTACAAAATATCAAGATAATCGAAGATCAATAACTATCACATCTACAAAAATTTTAAATTATATATTTTTTGAACTTTAAAAATATCTGTAAAACATAAATTTATGAATCAAATAGTTTAAGATTGATATGAAACTTGACATGCATATTATAAGAACATACAAAACACAATCTTAAGGCAAAATTTGTGCTATGTGCGTGTGCGTGTGTGTGTCTATGTATGAATGTGTGTGATAGGTATTGATTGTCCAAAGAAAATCTTCCCCATGCATCATCCAAAGCCAGTTGCCCAACAATTCAGACAACTAGCAACAAAAGAGGCTTTCTTTTGAGGAACGAGAGGATTTCGATGCAAGACCCTCACTCCACCAACCCATTATCTCCAATTAAGGGAACAAACTTCGAGAATAACATTCATGTTAATCCCACATCTTCCATCTGGTTATAGTTATAGAAAATGGAGGGAATTCGAGGAAGATAGTGAATTCAGACCCCTATATAAACACTAGATCATTCCCTATTTGCTTGATGTATGAGTGAAAAAGCCTTGGAAATCTTGTGTTTTATGTTTCCTTGGGTTTTTACAAGTCTCTAACTTAAGTATTGGAGAAAATTAGGCTGGCATCACATCAGTACCCTTTAATAGTGTATTCCTTCTTACAAATCTTCCAAAGCTCTTGTTTGGATAATTGACTCATTGATTTACTATACATCATCAATATATAATATATATTAGCTTTCAACATTTTGTTTCTACTAGAGGCAATATGAATCCTATGTCCTCCCTCCATGTTTTAAAATATTTCTTAATGACTATCATAATCATAATTATAATTTAACATACAAATATAAGTATAAAATTCTCAACAAAAAAAAGAGGTAAATTAATGTATAAAATTGGGTAAAAAAAACCTCAATGAATTTCATTTTTAAAGGTGTTTCATATTCCTCACTAGTAGCTAGAATACTCTTTACCTCGACAATGAGCATGTAAATAATAATTGATGAGTACCGGTTAAAGGTCGTCCAACGTAAGGACGGCCACAGCCGCGTCTAAGTCGGGGACGAGAAAAAGGGCACAAGATCGTTCGTCCAATTGAGACAAACCTGCACGCATTGATAGCAGAAGTAAATGCCATCAGGCCAGCTGACAAAGACTAAGTGCGCTGGAACAGTTGCAGAAGTAATGATGGCCCAACGGTCATTCGTTACATTAAACAAAGTTTTCATGGCCATTAAATGCCGCGTTTTCCCCAAGAGAAAAATGCCCAAATGAGCATTAATAGACATAACCAATTCGACATAAAGCAAACTATAAAATGTTGGAAAAATAATGTGTTTGTATCGCATACAGAATATACGTAACGGAAAATTAATGGATTTACTTCATTCGCAATTGATAACATGTGCTATGTAAATTTCAGAATATAAGAACAAGAGAGTGTACTTTGGAATGGTGAATTTCAAAACCAAAGATGAAAAGTACTCAGAAACACTTTTAATCTTTACTCCAATTCCACTTAATGCCCAAGATGTGTGGTCTCTCAATTAGTTCTATATGTTTATTCTAGAGAGAATATTAAGGAGTGTCTTACACCAACATACAAACCATTTCATGTTAATTAAATTCTGTATGTTTCTCTCCACATAACTGATTATCTAATTGGGCTAGCCTTTTGGACCTTCCCAATTGGGCTTTAGTGTGTGGCTTAGAGTAGGAACAAAAGGGAACAAATAAGACACTAGCTCCAATGGGCCTTGGACTTTTCTGTCAACTCTTGACAAGTCCAAAGTTACCATTAATTATATTTAATACCACTATATAAATATAATTGCACTCTAAGCCTTATTAATAAATTATATCCCAAGACTTTATTATACATACAACCCCTTCATAAAATATTCGTAGTAATGCAAAGTCATGAATATAGACTGCTACTTTGTAAATTATTAGATCTTAATCCTTGAGTACCCAGTTTAAACCTTTTAAGTTATTCATCATATATTTATGAAATCTAATTTCATTAATATATACTTTAGTCTTACTAAAGTGGTTAGGCCTAACTCTCTAAATAACTGAACCCATTAAACTTATCTCAAGAGAATATTTTATATCTCCGTTAAGAGACTATGAATTCCATCTTGAGAATATATGTTCCATCAACACTAAATGTGGCTGCCCAACATACTGAGGTTTTGACCGATACTTTAGATCTAACTCCTGATATATCAAAGCAACCTACACTTCATGATTAGGTCTATTATTCTCTCAGGGTTAAGGGTTCATGTAAATAGAAATCACGAAATTTATTATTCAATTGACAGTCATTAGGAGAATAATAAATCTCACTGCGGTCTAGTTCAATGTGTCTTAACTCTTAAAATATATCAACATATCAACTAGAAGTCTCCACTTCCATGATCAAGACAAATCATCTTAGTTGATATGTTATAGTCTTCGCAGATGAAATGCTCAATTTTATCACCGACTACAAATTAAAATTCTGAGTTTACAAAGAACTTGTGATTTATATGTTCTGTGACTTTTCACATAAATCACATACTATACATCTCATGGACTATATGATAATGTCTGAATATTCATGTTACCATTATTTTAGATAATAATAAAACAAATTTATCAATCACAATATTAAGTCATACATAATGTCAAACATGATGTCATACTTAATATCATACATAGTATCATACAATAGGATTTAAGGACACTAATCCTAACACTAAAGGGCAGTGGAACTCAGGTAAAGGGACATGAAAAACTCAATAAACAACAGTTATACTATTATTTGAGAGCCATTAGCTGACTTTAGCATCGGAGTGTTTTCATCTGGTGCCACACCGGTGAACTTTCCTTGCCTTTCTTTTCTTAACAATAGGTACCGGAGCTCGTCCATCAGCATTGACGAGGAGCATACTGACGAGGTCAATTTCCGGCTTTATCAGTTTGGTGCCGTTTATGGGAACAAGCTTTTCTAGCCATTGTGTTCCTACCGATAAAGCTCCTTTAAACCGATGGAATCCACAACAACACCACCCCCAGATCCTATAGTGATGGCTCAGTAGATCCAGGCTCAAACAACCAATGTACAAGAGCTAATGAAGCAAAATGAGGAGTTGAAGCGTCGAGCCCACCTTGAAGGTAGCAACACTTCGCACCACCTGCGTAGCCGTAGTCGACATGATGAAGAAGTCAACAACCCTAAAAACAGCAAAGGAAAGGAAGCTTCTGAGTATACCGGGCAATCTTTGCATGGTAATGATCACATGATGAAAAGCCTATGAAAGGAGTTGGACGAGGTGAAAAACACCATGAAGGGGAAGATGGCGATGAATCTCGATGGCATGCTCAAACGAACAGATTCACCCTTCATCGCTAGTGTTTTGGAGTGTCCTTTGCCTCTAAAGTTTTGCCTACCTCAGCTGGAGTTTTATGATGGCACGAAAAACCCTCTCGACCACATAGGGGCTTTCAAGACAATTCTAAATCTACAGCAAACTCCAAACGAAGTCATATGCAGGTTTTTTCCTGCCATTCTCAAGGGAGTTGCCAGGGTGTGGTTTAGTAAATTGCCAGTATCTCCAATTGCACACTTCGAATAGCTCAGTACTCGTTTGTCCACCACTTCATTGGGGGGGCAGCGCCACAAAAGGCCAACTTCTTACTTGGTGACAGTGCGATAGCAGGAAGGGGAAAGCTTGAGGGAGTATGTGAAGCGCTTCAACAAAACTGTGCTCGATATTGACGAAGTTGATGACCAAGTGATAATGACGACCTTCCAGGCTAGGCTTAACAACCTTGATCTTGTCTTTTCGTTAGGAAAGACACCACCGACTTTTATGACGGATCTCTTGTTGAAAGCTCAAAAGTACATGAACGGAGAGGACGCCCTTACCATAAAGGGATTCACGAGAAAACGGAAAAAGGAGGAACCCGGTGATTCCCAGGGTAAAAAGAATGACCGCAAAGACCTTTCCTCAGAGACTAAGGCTAGCAAGAGCAGCTTAGACACCCCAAAGAAGAAAATGAACTTTACCCCATTGGTGATGCCCGTAGAAAAAATCCTGATGCAGATTAAGGATGAATTAGGCCTGAAATAGCCTAAACCACTAAGCACATCCTTTAAGAAGCACGACCCGAAGAAGTACTGTCGTTTACACAAAGATCACGGCCACTACACCTATGGATGTCGTAATTTGAAAGAACAGATTGAAGAATTGATCCAATGGGGGAAACTCCAAAAGTTCATCAAGAGGGACCATTAGCCCCGGTTGAGAACTAACGACAAACCTCATGACGATACCAAATGTGATGGATGGGAACATCCAAAGCAGGTTGTAGGTGAAATAAGGATGATAACAGGGGGACCAGTATCAGGAGGGTCATACAAGTCTTTGAAGAAGACTTACCAGAGGCAAATCAATAGCGTTCACATCAAGCATCTATCTACAAAGTATCAACGATCAAAGAGTGACGACATCACACTTTCTGAACATGATGTAAGTGGAATCAAGCAACCCCATGACAATTTGCTCATCATTATGCTAGAAATTAAAGGTTTCAACACGAGGAGAGTGATGGTTGGCAATGGGAGCTCTGCGAATATAATGTACATGACGGCTTACCAACAGCTACGGTTGGACCCAAAGCGGCTTCGACCTTTCAAATTCCCATTGGTCAGTTTCAGTGGGGACCTTATCTATCTAAAAGGTATCATTTCATTGTCAGTCATAGTGGGAATACATCGAGCCCAAGTAACAAAACAGGTTGATTTCTTGATCGTTGATTGCCCATCGTCCTATAATATCATCTTAGGACGACCTACACTAAAACGGCTTAAGGCTGCAACCTCAACCTATTGCCTTAAGATGAAGTTTCCAACCCCACATGGGATAGGGGAAATACGCAGGGATCAGTTGCTGGCTCGAGAGTGTTACCAAGCAGTGTTAGCCTCTATAGAAAACCATACCTGGGTAGTAGAAGAAGAGCCAAAGAAACCTACCCAAGATCTGAAAGATGTGAATCTGGTAGAAGGAGACCCTACCAAGGTCACTAAAGTTAGAGCAGGGCTTGACTCAGACCTTAAGGGCAAAATCGTAGAGTTCCTGAAGCAGAATTTGGATATCTTCGCCTGGACCCATGAGGACATGCCAGGTATAGATAACAATGTAATAGTGCACAGGTTGAATGTCGACCCCACTAGAAAGCCCATCCAACGGAAGCGAAGAGTTTTTGCTCCTGAAAGGAATAAGGCTGTCCTGGAAGAGGTAAAGAAACTTTTAATTGCTGGGTTCATCAGGGAAGTCTTCTACCCTGGATGGCTTGCTAACGTCGTCATGGTGAAAAAGCCCAACGGGAAATGGCGCATGTGCGTTGTCTTTACAGATTTCAACCATGCTTGCCCAAAAGACAGCTATCCACTCCCCAAGATCGACTAGCTAGTGGATTCAATAACTAGTCACGTGCTACTGACCTTCATGGACGCATTTTCAAGTTATAACCAAATTCGCATGAGCAAAGAGGACCAAGAGAAAACAGCCTTTATCACTAGCCAAGGGCTGTACTGTTATAAAGTTATGTCATTCGGCTTGAAGAATGCAGGGGTGACCTACCAGAGGCTGGTGAATCACATGTTCAGCAAGCAGATTGGATGAAATATGGAAGTGTATGTGTATGACATGCTCGTGAAGAGCAGAAAGGCAGAGTTACATTTGGACAACCTCAGAGAAACTTTTGACACTTTGAGGAAGTATTCGATGAAGTTAAACCCAGTGAAGTGCATGTTTAGAGTCTCGTCAGGCAAGTTTTTGAGGTTCATGGTTTTGCAATGGGGCATAGAGGCCAACCCAGAAAAAGTCAAAGACATATTAGACATGACCTCCCCGAGGAGCGTGAAGGAAGTACAAAGGCTGATAGGATGAATAGCAACTTTGAACAGGTTTATCTCTAGAGCCACGGACAAATGCCTCCCATTTTTTAAAACATTGAAACAGGCCTTCCAATGGACGGAAGAGTGTGAATAAGCTTTCCAGGCCTTTAAGGATTACTTGTCCAAGCCACCGCTCTTAAGTCCATCTATTGAAGGAGAAGATCTATTCTTGTGTTTAGTTATCTCCCAGACAGCTATAAGCTCGGCACTGATCTGTAAAGAGCTCAAGATCTAGAAGCCGGTTTATTACACAAGTTAGGCTTTCCAAGGTGCAAAGGCGAGATACCCAAAGATAGAAAATTTAGCCTTTGCCTTGATCGTCGCGTCAAGGAAACTTCGTCCTTATATTTAGACGCATACGATCCTAGTCATAACAAACCAACCTCTACAAAAGGTCATGGGTAGGCCAGATGTTGCAGGAAGAATGGTCCAATGGGCCATGGAATTGAGTCAATTTGACATTGATTATAAGCCTAGAACAGCAATCAAGGCCCAAGCATTGGCTGACTTCGTCGCTGGGTTCACTATGACAGATCAAGATCCAAAATCAAAGTACTAGACAGTGTATATAGATGGGTCATCAGTAGTAGGCGTTGGCGATGTAGGAGTGATCCTCCTATCCCTTGAAAAAGACATCCTCAAGTACGGAGTCTAGCAGAGTACAAGGCTGTGCTGACAGGCTTGAGAATTGCAAAAGCCTTAGGTGTCAGAAACTTAAAGCTGAATTCTGATTCAAAGCTTGTGGTAGGGCAAATAACCAAGGAGTACAAGGCCATAGAAGACAGAATGAAAAGGTACTTAACGCTGACCAATCAGTTGGTTTCTAACTTTGATGATGTCAAGACCACTTAGGTACCAAGGGAGGAAAACTCAGAAGCAAACAAAGTTGCTAGGCTAGCATCGTCAGACACAACGAAGGATGACCTGAGTTGTACATGGAAGTGCAACACCTTCCAAGCATTGAGGGGTTTGACGTAAGCTACGTCTAATCTGAAGGGAGCTAGATGGACCTAATAATCATGTACATCAGGGATGGCAACCTCCTTGCAAATCCCTCAGAAGCCAGAAAAGTCAAAGTGAGGTCGTCTAGATTCACGATTCTAAACAACGAGCTTTACAAGAAGGGATTTTCTCAGTGCTACTTAAAGTGCCTCAATTCAGAAGATGCCACATATGTACTAAGTGAGATCCACGAAGGAGTCTGCGGAAATCACTCTGGACCATGATCACTCGTTCGGAAAGTTGTTCATGTGGGGTATTTCTGGCCAACCATGCAGAAAGATGCAACTTAGGTCGTTCAGAGATGCGATAAGTGCCAAAGGTTTGGAAACGTGCAGTATGTCCCAACAGGTCACTAGACAAACATTGCAT
This sequence comes from Lithocarpus polystachyus, assembly GCA_033629205.1. Taxonomy (NCBI): domain Eukaryota; kingdom Viridiplantae; phylum Streptophyta; class Magnoliopsida; order Fagales; family Fagaceae; genus Lithocarpus; species Lithocarpus polystachyus. The sequence continues at coordinate 34,519,310 of CM066171.1, forward strand.
CACCATGGCCATTCTCCATATGAGGAATTGATATACTGGGCCCCCTACCACCTGGTAAGAAACAGGTAAAATTTCTAGTCGTCGCTATTGACTATTTCACGAAGTGGGTGGAAGCAGAGCCTTTAGTAGTAACCACAAACAGCAAGATACAACACTTCATCTGGAAAAACCTCGTCTGTCAGTTCAGGATTCTGCGGGTCATCGTCTTTGATAATGTACAACAATTTGACAGCCACAAGTTCAGGGATTTTTGCAAGGAACTGGGGATAAGGAATCACTATTCCTCCCCTGGATACCCACAAGCAAACGGCCAGGCCAAAGTTAAAAATTAGACTTTGCTTAAGCTAATCAAAACCCGACTTGAGGGCGCAAAATGAGCATGGCCTGAAAAGCTTCTAGGAGTTTTATGGGCCTACATAACAACGGTGAGAACATCAACAAGCGAGACACCCTTCAAGCTGGCATTTAGAATTGAAGAAGTGATTCCTATGGAAGTTGGAACATCAAGTTTCAGAAGAATATGCTATGATGAGCGTAGCAATGACGAGGGCCTCAAGCTAGCTCTAGATTGCTAACTCGAGGTCAGGGACGATGCAGCTCAGAGAATGGCCCTATATCAGGAAAGGATGACAAGGTATTACAATCAGAGGGTGAAGTTGAAGTATTTCAATCCTAGAGATATGGTTTTGTGGAAGGTCTCACAAGCCACTAAAGATCCAAATGTAGGAAAGCTAGGCCCCAACTGGGAAGGTCCATACAAGGTCTTCGTTATTCAAGGAGAGGGAGCTACTACCTGGAGGATGTAAATGGGAAACCTTTGCCTCGTCCTTGGAATGCAGAGCACCTTAAAAAGTACTATCAGTGAAGAAATGGACTTTTAGAAACAATAAGTTCCAGGGTTTGGAACACCTCGTTTATTCATCAACAGATAAGCAAGATTTCATTTCGTTCATTAGTTTTATTTTCAATACTTTATTTTTAGTACTCTCCCTTTTCTCGTAAAGTATTATCCTTGTACTCCCTTTTGTACAAGCAAGGATGAACAAAACGAATAAGGCGTCTGTAGAGCCATTTATTTTCAAATGATTATATGTCAGACCCTTCGTGGTGAAAATCCTCTTGTATCGAAAAGATGAGTTTAGAGCACGACGACAATGATAAAAAAAACTCCATCAACGTAAAAGATGAGTTCAAATCATAACTGTGTGATAAAAACTTTAAGTTTAAATCACAAAGACAAAAAGCTCCATCAATATGAATGACGAGTTAAGTGATAAAAACTTCAAGTTTAAATCACAGAAACAAAAAGCTCTGTCAATATGAATGACGAGTTATATTACAAATTAAGTGATAAAAACTTCAAGTTTAAATCACTGAGACCAAAAAAAAAAAAAAAAAAATCCGTCAATACGAATGACGAGTTTAAATTGCAAATTAAGTGATAAAAACTTTAAGTTTAAATCACAAGAATAAAGAACTCCGTCAAAATAAATGACGAGTTTAACTTGCAAATTAGGTGATGAAAAAATTCGAGTTTAAATCGCAAAGAATGAAAAACTCCGCCAGTATGAGTGATGAGTTTAAATGGCAGTTCAAATGATAAAAACTCCAAGTCCAAATCACGATGATAAAATTAGGCAAAGTTATAGTATGAAGCAAAATAGCAAGTTGGTCCAAATAGAAGCCTCAAAACCAAGAGGCAATAAAGCAGGGAAAGACTAAAGCCTCAAAACAAGGAGGCAACCATTGTTCTTCAAAAATAGAACCCCAAAACAAGGGGGCAACCATTGTTTTCCAAATAAAAAAAAAATGAATATACTACGAAGGAGGGAGAGCAGACTCGTTGGTATCCTTTCCTTCAGCAACATCCTTGTCAGCAGAATCTTTCTCCATCACAGCACTAGCACCAGCTTCGGCTTCTTTTAGCCCCTTGGCCTTGTCCGCGAGTATCTTGGTGTCAATCTTCTCAAAGTCTAAATTGGAGAAGTCCAAGGCCAAACTGTGGTGCTTCATCGTCCACCGACGTAGGAGCTCAAACCCTTTGAAGTATTGGATGAATTAGAGATCGGAGAACTGGTCTAACTACATGAATTTTTGAACGATGAACTTGTCCTTCTCAGTGTCGGTCCTCAGGAGGGCTGCTTGGATTTCTTCATCCTTCTGAACAATGAATGCTTTCTCTATGCGCAAGGCTTCAGTAAGCTCCCTTATTTTCTCATTAGCATTGTTCGTCTCATTCATAGCAACGATTAGATGCTTCCTCAACTTGGAGCCTTCAACCTTGATGGAATCCACTTTTGAGTTAGCCACCACAACCTTCTCTTTCGTATTCAAGTAGTTAGTCGTGATGTGTAAGGACTCCCCAAGGACCTGGTAAAGATAAACGAATGAGAAGGGAGGTCATGCGCATACAAATATATATACATACATACATATATATATATATATATATATATATATATATATAAAAGGGATGCTGAGAGAGAAAATCCACGTATCTGCACCAACTTATGAATATGACGGATGACTAGCTCGTGGGAGGGAATAGACGACAAACCCTTAAGTTCATAGTCAGTAATCACGTTGTGAGCACGACCCATAGTAGTAGCAGGGTCGTCCCAAACACTCCTTCCAGCTTTGCCTTTTCCCTTCGCGTGGGTAGTTGGAGGAGTGAAGGCAATCACTTCTAAGGAAAAAGTGGGAGAAGAAGGGGCAATGTGAACATGCGAAAGAGCAGCAGTCTCACCTTTCTCTTCGTCCAATTTCCTCTTCTTTGAATCAGTAGAGAGATTGGATAAGGGTTCATTTTTCAAACTTCTGATGCGGGCATACTTCTCCTTACTATATCTAATGGCCCTTTTTGCTAAGTAAAAAAAAAAAAAGGAAGAGAAGCAATTTTCAAGTAGGCAGTCAGGCAAAATACAAACAAAGCTAATAAAGATGAAGGAGTCTTGAAAACTAATGGACAGACAATCTTACTTTTTTTCTCTCGGTGAATCTTTTCTAATACGTACTTCGAAGGCTCAAAACCTAAACAACAGTTAAATAGACGACGAGGATCAACAAGGTTGTCAAAATCCTCGATTCCACGAGCGTAGGCGAGGGCAGCACGAACCTGATGACGGTGTTTATCTTCCAGATCAGGACAATCAAGAGCTGCGAAAATTAGAAGGAAAAAACATCATTAGACAAGTAATCGCGATATGAAAGAAAAGCAAAGGGAGACAATGGAAATACACACCAAATGCTGGGACTTCCCATTTTCATAGTAACCTTGGGACTTCCCCCCAGAAATCGTCAGACAAGGTTTCCCAACCCGTTCCAGAAATAAAAAAAAAAGTATCGTGATTTCCAATCACAAAAGGACGAGGGAAAACCTCTAACAACCCTAGCTTTCCTATCCGAAGGTAAATGCTCAAAATACCCATAATGGGTGGAAGCTTTCAAACGGTACAAAAACAAAAATTCATTCAAAGTCATCATTTTCCCATCGCAAGCAAACATCCAGATAGACATACAACTTATAATCGTCCTCTAACCATTAGGGACGAGTTGACCTGGGGCGATCTGAAATTCATTCAAAAGTGGCATGATGAATGGATGGAAGGGGAAATGAAAGCCACATAGAAAGTCAGGCTCGTAAAAACACACCTCTCTGTGGGCAAAGTTACAAGCTTTCTCACCTAGGCGAGTTAATCTAATAGAGGTACCTTTGGGAAACCAAAACCTTTTACTAAAACCATTTAAATGTTTCTCTTTCAAGGAACAGGTCTTAAAAAGAGCATGCAAAAGGGTGAAGATGAAGACGAGGGAAACTTTGAGGTAGCGGTATCAACTACCTTACTCAAAGACTCCGCATTGGAAGAAAATCCTGTCTCTAACTCACTTGACCTGACATCATCCTCCCTGTACTCAACGATGGCCATCTATGAATGGTGTTTTATCAGAGATTGACGGATTAGAGGGTAGAGGGAGAGCAAAACAGGCCTAAGTGCAGAAAAATGGGACACAAACAACCCCACTTGAGGACGCCAACCAGAAGAATACTCTAAGAAAACCCCCAACCTAGCAAAGAAAAATGAAACCAAGGGGCACTCTTAACTAAGGAACTCAAAACCAACCATCAAAGTATAGGGAAAAGATGCCTTACCAGGAGAATGTCAAGTGTAGGACTTTCTCAGCACTCTGAAGTTCAAACCAAATAGGGTGGGGGAAGGGGAACGGTTTTTCTAAATAAGGAAAAATCAGAATTAGAGCGTGCCAAGATCAAGAAAATATCACACATGCCACAAATAGGAAGCAAACACATGTTCATTTCCTAAAGAGTAGTCGTTTCGCAATTAAGATGAAAGCCAAATTTTGGAAATCAGGAAGATACGAGTCGTCACGACTGAATGCATTCCTAAGATCGTCCAAAGCCTTGATAGCCTAGGAATGGAGGGCAACTGACGAATACTGATTAAAGGTCGTCCAAAGTGAGGACGACCACAACCTTGTCTAAGTCGAGGATGAGAAAAAGGGCACGAGATTGTTTGTCCAACCGAGACGAACCTGCATGCATTGATAGCAGAAGTAAATGCCATCAGGCCAGTTGATAAATAATAAGTGCACCAGAACAGTTACAGAAGTAATGATGGCCCAACGGTCATCCATTACACATTAAACAGAGTTTTCATGGCCATTAAATGCTGTGTTTCCCCTAGGAGAAAAACGCCCAGAAGAGCATTAACAGACATAACCAATTCGACATAAAGCAAACTATAAAATGACAGTGGAATTCAGGTAAAGGGACATGAAAAACTCAATAGACAATAGTTATTCTATTATTTTAGAGCCATTAGTTGACTTAGCATTGGAGTGTTTTCATCTGGCGCCATGCCGGTGAACTTTCCTTGCCTTTCTTTTCTTAACAACAGGTACTGGAGCTCGTCCATCAGCATTGACGAGAAGCACACTGACGAGGTCAATTTTTGGCTTCATCAATAATAAATTGTTGTTTAAACTATTTTAATAACATCATGAAAATTGGACCAAATTTTCTCCATAGGCCACATAGCCAATACACACAAAACCAATAAACAGCCTGCAGCCTGACCATATACAATCATACAAGCTTAGGTGGAATACCTCAAGTCTCAAATCTTAGAATATCTAGCGCTACTATTACTTGTCTTCAAGCATCTGCAATATCAACTTTCCCCACATATAATTACGTCCAAAAAAAGTTCAAAAGTTCAAAAAAAAAAAAAATTTTTCCACCCAAAAATAATATATATATATATATATATATATATATATATATATATATATGAAGATAAGAATGTGCAACAAATTTTTAAAAGAGAGAGCACGTACGCTGCTCCTTCAATGGTTCAGGCCTCAGACTCAGACTCAGGCAGAGGATGCATGCATTATTGAATCTAGTCAATATAAAATAATACAAGTCACACGTGTCAATAAGTTTATGGTGCGAGGCTGCGAGCTCCTAATTTTTTGGAAACGACAAGAACGATTAATTATACAAGTGCACTTAATGAGATTTTTTTTTTTCTTTCCAAATAACCTTATATATCAAACCATTTAGTTAGTTGTCACGTTTCAAAACAATGTGAAAAACTAGCATTTCGAGTGTCTAAAACTCGAGTTCCAAGATAAAACTCGAATTCTAAGTCTCAATTTGTAAGTGGTGGGAGGCGATGTGGAAAAAAAATCCACGTGAAACTCGAGTTTCTAAGACTTTAGTTCCACCATTTTATTTCCCTTCTTCCTTGCGTTTGTTCGTGTTCTTCTGTGTTCTTCTTCGTTGCTCCACCCAGCGTTCTTCTCCAGCCAGATCACCCACCCAGCATCTCTTTGTTCTTTCTTTAGATCTTCTGTGGGTTCTTCTCTTCATCTTCAGATCTTCTATGGGTACTCTGCATCTTCAATTTTTTTAGAATCTCAGATCTTCATCCTGTTCTTCAGATTCATCTTCTTCTTCTATGGAACTCGAGTCTTTAAGACTCGAGTTCCATATGGCAAAAATGTCTCCATGTCAGCAATCGATTTCGAGGCTTGGAGGCTCGATTTCTTCACAGAACTCGAGTTTCAAAGACTTAAGATTCTAGTTTCCTAAATGGTTCAAAAACCTTGCTGAATACCGATATTCTATCCCCTCGCTATGCTAGTCTCCAAATATCCCCCACTTAATGAAATGGCACGTGAAGCCCAATGCTACATACAACCTATTAATTTGTTGGAAATAATTTGTTTGTATCGCATACAAAATATGCGCAGTGGAAAATTAATAAATCTACTTTATTCGCAATTGATAACATGCACTATGTAAGTTTTAGAATATAAGAACTCTCTACCTTAATGTAGTGAATTTTAAAACTGAAGATAATAAGTACTCGGGAACACTTTTAATCTTCACTCCAATTCCACTTGATGCCCAAGATGTGTGGTCTTTCAATCAATTATGTATGTATGTTCTAGAGAGAATATAAAGGAGTCTCTTACACCAACATACAAACCATTTCATATTCATAAAATTCTGTATGTTTCTCTCCACATAACTGATTATCTAATTGGGCTAGCCTTTTGGGCCTTCCTAATTGGGCTTTAGTGTGTGACTTGGAGTGGGACCAAAAATAAACAAATAAGACTCTAGCTCTAATGGGCCTTAGGCTTTTCTGTCAATTCTTGACAAGTCCAAAGTTACCATTAATTATATTTAATACCACTATATAATTGCACTCTAGGCCTTATCAATAAATTATTTCCCAAGACTTTATTGTACATGCAATCCCTTCATAAAATATTCGTTGTAATACAAAGTCATGAATGTAAACTGTCACTTTGTGAATTACTACATCTTAATCCTTGAGTACTTGGTTTAATCCTTTTTTTAAGTTATTCATCATATATTTATAAAATCTAATTTATAAATATATACTTTAGTCTTACTAAAGTGGTTAGGCCTAACTCTCTAAATAACTGAACCCATTAAACTTATCTCAAGGGAATATTTTATATCTCCGTTAAGAGACTATGAATTCCATCTTAAGAATATATGTTCCATTAACACTTAAAGTGACTGTCCAACATACTGAGGTTTTGGCCGATACTTTAGATCTCACTCCTGATATATCAAAACAACCTACACTTCATGATCAGGTTCATTGTTCTCTCAGGATTAAGAGTTAATGTAAATATAAGTCGTGAGATTTATTATTCATTTGACAGTCATTAGAAGAATAATAAATTTCACAGCAATTCAGTTCAATATGTTTTAACTCTTAAAACATATCAACATATCAGCTAGAAGTCTTCACTTCCATGATCAAGATAAATTATCTTAGTTAATATGTTATAGTCTTCACAGATAAAATGTCCAATTTCACCGCAGACTATGAACCAAAATTCTAAGTTTACAAAGAACTTGTGATCTATATTTTCTATGACTAAATCACATAAATCACATACTATGCATCTCGTGGACTATATGATAATGTCCGAATATTCATGTTACCACTATTTTGGATAAGAATAAAGTAACTTTATTAATCACAATATTAAGTCATACATCATTTAATACATAATGTCATACATAATATCATACATGACATATTACAATAGGATTTAAGGGCACTAATCCTAACATAATTAACTTATTATATAAATGCATGCAATTAAATCGGTTCAGAGTCAAAGAGGAATGTACCCACATCATCCTAGCTACTTTTTTTTTTTTTTTAGAGGAATCATCCTAGCTACTTTTGCACAATTATTTCACTACTTACTATAGCTTGTTTGGATGGGTGAGAAATAGAGAGAGTAAAGTAGATGGAGGGAGAGTAAGTTAAATTACCTTATTTGGATATTTTTTAAGTAAGAAATGGGAGGGTTTTGGAGGGGTTCTAATTATTTTTAACCCTTTATTTTTTATTCCTCCAAATTGGAGAGATTTAGAGGGAGAGTAGAGTATAGAAATGTTTAACCAAATGAATTACCAAATTTATCCTTACCATATTGACAAAATTACAAACTATGATTAGCCTTATCATTCCCCTCTTCCTTCACTTAATTTTAAAAAAATCCAAATAGGGTGGAGGATAACCATTCCACTTTACTCTCTTCCCCACTACTTTCTTCCTCTCTACTCTCATCTACTCTTTTCTCCCTCTAAATTTTCAAACATAGCATAAGTCCTGAAAGTACATAGTATAATATAGTATATAAAAATCCATAAAAAAAAAAAATAAATATTAATAAGAAAGTAGGATTAAAAAGAAAAAAGATGTAACTTTAATTATATATATATATATATATATATATATATATATATATATATATATATGTGGAATGACAATGATATTTCATTTCATTTGGAACAAAGTTTCCTTCCCTCCATATTAGATGAATTTCTTCTAACCCATTATAAAGCTGTAGTTCATTAAATTATCAATATTTATTTTGATACCATTTACCACCCATCAAGGATGAAACCACATAGCAATAATGTTTACCACCATGGATGAAAGCACATAGCAATAATAGCTATAATATATGTATATATGACAATATAACAAATAGGTATATAAAACAAAAGATATAATGAAAGTAACGATGATATAAGAATATAGTACTATAAGAATATATAGGACTAAGTCAGGAGAATATATAAGCATGTATATGACAACATAGTAAATAGTGATAATATAAAAACAAAATACAAAATAGAAACAATATGACTATGGCAAGCTATAGCTACGATGATATGGAGCAATAGTACAAATACTATTATAAGAGTATGACATATAGATATATCAATATAGAACGCAAGCATAGATTTAGTAGAAGACAACAATATATGGATATTTAAAATAATTTAAACAGTAAATTCAACAATAAATCCTTACTTTAAATGAAATCTGTCTTGAAAGCTTTATTGAAACAATTGGATGAACACTATCCTTCTTTATAGATACAAGATTAACAACTTATGATACAAAGTTTGTAATGGGAGGAAAGGTTACAACTTCATTTGGGACTTCATAAGGGAATGAAATAGAATGCTCATAAAGGAATGGAAAAGAATGGAATGAAATGTATTTAAGCAAAGGAAATAAATGGAATGAATTTAAGTAACTTTGTTTAGATATTTTAAAATAAAGGAAAGGAAAGGAATGTAAATGAATGGAATGTAAATAATCTTGTTTGAAAGTAACATAGAGGAAAATGAATGGAATCATTTTATAACAATATTACTATTAGACCCCTATTTTAAAATAAATTGCTGAATATATAGGGGTATTTTGTGAGTTTTAGTAAAAAAAAAATCATTATATCTAATTTCATTCCCTCCAGTTCCTCCCAATTTTGGGGTGAGTGAAAATTTGAGATTTTAATGGAATAGAGAGGAAAGAATGTTCTCTTCTACCCATTCTATTCCTTTTCACTTAAATTCCCAAATAAGGGAATGAACTTTCCATTCCCTCCATTAAAACTTCCAAACAAAGGAAGGGAAGAATATTTTAAAATTATTCTCTTCATTCCTTTTCATACCCTCCTCCCAAACGAGGGCTACAAGTCTATAATGGGAGATACAAGTCTTTAAGAGGAAAGGTTCTGTAGAGAGAAAAGATTACAAAAGTGAAAAGAGAGAAAGGCTTTCTTGGTTACAAAATGTAACACCCCAAACCCTTAAGAAGGATTTAGATGCATAACCTGTCTTAGAAATAATCAACAATGATATAATGGAACAGAGCGTAATATTTATCCTCAAATAAAATTCTTGAATATCATCAGATTTCCTTAACAATCCATAAAAAACAAAACAACAATAATATTCTTGAATGTAAAATCTCCAAATAACATCTCAAAATAGTTCCAAAATAATAATCTCATTTTCCTGAAACAATTTTACTAAAACAATTCTGCAATTATCAAGCTCCAAACGAAGTCGTCAATCTAAGGCTCCACTGATCTACCACCAAAAGACACTCCATAACTCTAATCTGAAAGGATGGAAAAATGGGTGAGCTAAAGGCTCAATAAGAGACTACAAACATGAGGATGTCTTCAAAAAACAAAACGATAATATCATTGACAAAATATAGTCATCACGATACAATTAAAATTAGTTTAAACTGTAATATAATATATTCTATAAGGCTGTTAAAATAAAACACTTCACTATAACACTGCAAACATTAATAAAATAATGACCACATTTATATGCCAATATGCACCAAATAGGTAGAAACAATTTTATTTTGAAAATAAGCAATTTCCCACCTAAAAGAACAGTAGTAAATAAACAGTAATTCAATATGAAAAATATTAGTCAAACACAGACAAAAGCTGCTAAACACTCGGTGGGTGATTTCCCATGGGAACAATAACACTAACCTCAAAGAGGCAACACTAGCTCCGAAGAGCAACAATAACACTGCACCACACCACACTAACACTACTTCGGCCGAAGACCAACACTTAACCCTGTGTTGGCAAAGGTTGCAGACTGTCTAGTTGACCATTTGAAACACTCTTGACATATACAGTTTCACAAAAATATACAATAAATAATAGAGTTTGAGTATGTATAAAGCACTAACAATGGTATAAGTCTTTGAAACTTCACTTTTGCAATTATGTGTATGTATATATATATAAATATATTTTTACCACAATTATATATATATATATATATATATAAAATATACGTCTTGAGAGACGTCATGTGTTGAAGTCTACTTACCTCTAGTGGCTAAACCAAGCTTCACTTCAATTGCTCGAAACAACGTCAACTAGAACCTAAATAATAATTAAACAATTCAATATGGGCAGGATCTCTAATAACCACAAATTCCTCTTGATAAAACAATTCCTCAACCACTATGAAGATTCGGCAATGTAAAAAAATTTAACATATATTTCTAACATACCCCCAAACCTATTCCAGTTTAAAATAATTGTAAAGCATTCCCTAAACTAACATCTAAAATACTCATATATTTAATTGTAAAGCCGCCCACAATTGCAAACCTATACAATTCGGTCAACCAATATGAATCAAACCATCAAATGCACTAATAATTGTAATATATATATATATATATATATATTCGGCAAAACCAATTGAATCCGTTTGAACTATTGATGTAATATGTACTATATATATCCAATTGAATCCGTTTGAACTATTGATGAAATATATATATATATATATATATATATATATATATATATTCGGCAATCCCATTTGAATCAACCATGAACTATTGATGTAATATATATATATATATATATATATATATATTTATATTCGGCCAACAATGAATCAAACCGTGACAATCAGCTATATATATATATCTATATATACTTATATATAAATCTAATAGCACAAATCACTATTTCAGCCAACAACGTGAATGTGAAATTCCAGCAAAACACAATTTCAGCAATCTCAATACCACAAAATCGAATATCAGTTGCTGAAAATTACCTTGATGTCGTCTTGTCAGTTTGGCAGAATTTCTTTCACGGCCGCTTCCAATTTCAAGGGTCTCTTTCTCTACCTTTCACATAGGAAACCCTAATTTTATTTCATTATAAAGCTGTTGCACTTGGGCTGAAAGTTTAGAAGCCTATTCCATGATAAGGCTAATTTCAGTTGGGCTGAAAATTTAGAAGCCCACTACACTAAAATAAACTTCCAAGACCCACTTATATTCCCACTAAACACATTAATATTATTTTTATTATTGTTATCATTATTAAAAAAATCACAATATAAAATTAATTATCTCCTCCAAAATAATTAAGCAATTTATCAAATCTACTCTCTAGAAGTAATTAAATTAAATTTTAAGTGAGACGGGTGTTACACAAAAGGGAGAGAGGAAAGATTTTTGTTATCTATCTCAAACTTCAGCCTAAATTTTTGCCTGTCTTCTTTCTTCAAGAGTTCGTTTATTTATAGAAGTAGTGATCCATTGCCTGCCCCGAACCCAACTATAGAGATAGACACGTGACAACTGCCGCACGCTTATAAAATAAGCACCTACAAGTGTGCAAGGCCTTCTTAGCAACTAAAATTTTTCCTCAAAAATTAAATAAAATAAATCAACAAATTCCTTATGAATAGCTCTCCAATAATTTAATAGGAATAAATTCCAAACCTCATGTACATAATGCCAATTGGCCAATAAATATAAAACTATTAGAAGACCATCCAATCCCAATATCACAAAGCTTCTTTCCTGCTCACAACACAACATTAAAACTCCCAAAACTTGATATTCTTCACAATCTGAAACTGGAGGGGGGGAAAAAAAGGGGGTGAGTTGACAACTTAATAAGTAACCAAAATCCTAAAAAGTTCTATCAAGAAAATAGATCTGTAAAATAATAATTTGGATATAAATCAAATATTTTAAATCTTACAATGTATCGTAGATGGATTAGAAAAATAATCAGTTTTCCATATATAATAAAGTTATATTTTACAATAGGTTCCAAAAACATATAATTAGTTTTAGTAACTCATATAGTTAACATACTCAAACGTAATTCATATTCTTAATGATCTTATGACTATGGTCACGTTATATCCCCGTGACTGGGCATCAGAATACCAATGAATAACCCCCATTGGCTGGGTATCAGAATACCAATGAATAACCCCCATTGGCTGGGTATCACAATACCAATGAATAACGCCCATTAGCAGGGTATCAGAGTACCAATGAATAACTCCCATTGGTTTGGGTATCAGAATCAATTCATAGTCAGATTGTCCATAATCATATGTATGAAATCATAGTTTCTGACAAAAATATATCATATTCAATACATATATATAATCAAATATTTGTCATTCAAATCTATTTGTGATATTTCTATAATTCTCTATTTTAAAATAATATAGCTAAGAAACAATTAAATAAAGTAAACCTTATATTCAATGCTCATGTATATTTGTGAAAATTCTTTATTCTTTACTTTGAATCAGTTAGCTAAAAACAATTACATAAATTACATCGTATATTCAATAATCAGATATATTTGTAATAATTCTTTACTTGAAATCAGTAATACAATAGAAATAAAATTGTAATAATTGTAAACAATTTTCAGTAATTAAAATATGCAAAATAAAACCAATTAGGATAAGGTTACTTACCTCCAAAAGCTATTTCAAAAGGAACTTTTACCTAACACTTCCCCTAAAATCCTTAGATATCACCTAGAACAATTTTCAAATATTTTTACTCAATAATCAAATAATTTAAGGGCTTATAATGATACCAACCAATAGAAAGAATACTAAAATATCCAATAATTTCTCTTCATTGTCTCAAAATAAAAATCCATGTATTCAACATATATATATATATATATATATATATGTATATATTCTATGCTGCCACTAACAAAAATTAGGATGCATATAATCATTTAGGGTCAAATGCACTGCCTAGACCATCTTCTATAGTTCTACACGTGTTCTCTTCTTTTCTTTTCTTTTCTTTTCTTTTTTCCTCCATCAATCCGATACAACTATTCTAAGGAAATTACATGGAATAGACCCATGCGGCCATGGCTAAAAAAAGTCTCACTATTGAGCAAAATACTCACATAAGAAAATATTATAATACCACATAAAGTCTAAATTTGATAAAAGAAGAAGATTTCTTAAACTCTTACCTCAAGAGTATAGTCAATCCTTCTTTACTTCAGTCTTTTGAGTAGTCTCCTCCCTCAAAAATATCTCTCCATATACATTGATTTAATATGCTTATATATATAGCTAGGGTTTCAACCTTATTTTCTAAAAAGCCCTTATAATTATAAATTATAAAATTGACCCCACAAAAGATTTACTTAAATACCCTTACTTTTAATCCCTTTTTTTTGGGGGAGAGGGGGAGGGGGGTATTACAGCTTCTATGTCAATGTACATGGGTTCGCATTCATGTTCTGTTGTTGTGAATTCTTCACAGTGAGGGCAATAGCTGACCGCTTGTAGTTCTAGGGGTCTATCAGGTTCCAGGCACGTAAAACGTGGGGTCGTAGTCTTGTGAAGAAGGGAATTATGCATCTATTATTGCCAAAAATGATAATTTTGTTGTTGCTAGCAAGCACTTGGTTATATATGTAGAGATCGTTAGCAATTAATTGACATCTGTTTTCCATAACCTGTCTCTAGTCATCTGCCAATTGGATCAGATCATGGAACTGTAGAAAAGTATCTCCGTGAGAAACCTGGTGTATTTACCAATTGAATTGATTATAACATGTTTGGCTAGTTCTACTTCCATCCATCTATTTGGGAGCCATTTTGGAAGAGTGCTTCATACTCTTATGGTCTTTTCTCTCGGGAGAGTGCTTCATACTCTTATGGTCATTTTGAAATCTGTCATTGTTTTCAACTGTTTCTTCTGCTAGGACTAGACATTGTAGTTGGTCCAGCCATCTATCAAAGGTTGTTGTATATGCCCTACTACAGAAAATCCTATTGGATCTCTAGTAGTAGGTTGGCAAAGGACTGTCTAATCCTAGACATAGCGTTTGGGCTGTATTTAGAATAGTCCGTACGACATATGAAGTCTTTAATTTTAGTCTTGGAATGACTGTCTCGCTTGCCGGGCAATTGACTGTTAATCTCAGTGTTGAGATTAAGGGGTAGCAAGTACGCCTTAAGGGCCTTCATGCTTCTTTTAAATAACTCTGAATGCTTTAGCCTGAATGCTACATTCAGATCATCAAGGATATTTTCTATCTCTTTTTGGGTATTCCCCTGTCTTGGGGCCATCTATCTCATCAATCTTGCATTTTCCTTTGGCATCTTGTGACAAGGGCTTATGTCTCTCCATGGGTGTTCTGTTCAGGTTTTGGTTAGAGATTCTTTTTGGTGGAAGGAAATTTCTAAGAAGATGGTAAAGTAAAGAGTAAAATAAAATGCAAATATATAAGAGGAATGTAAAACTTTTAAAATATACGGTATAATAGATAAAACAAAGTGCTTTTGAGTAGCATCAACTATTGCTAGTTAAGTCTCACTGTGTCTTATTTTGAAATTAATAAGCGTCTTTCTTTTCTGTCAATCATGTTCAGGGAAAATAGAATGATCTTTCAGCAAATGTATTTCATTAGGAATAGGGGTAGTACGAATTTAAAGAGGATGTCCTTTCCAAGTATGTTAGTGCTTATTCCATTATTAGAGGTGAGAAAGGGGTAAAGAATGGCCATAAATGGATTTCCTAGAATGACTTTGGAGGATAATTGATTCACTAAGACAAAAGGGGTTTTGAAACATATTCCATCATTGTAGATATGAGCATTAGTTAGTCTATAATTAATTTGTAATCTGTCTCCATTAGCTTGGGTTAATCTGTCTATTGATTTCTCATAATATTTAGAAGGTATTAATCCTTCTTGCATGCAATTTAAATCTGCACCAGAGACAACAAGAGCAATGAATGTCAATGAAAATTCTTTATTAATTACCAAAGTTATTTCTGTACATAAGTCTGTCAATTAGATTTAAGAAATTATTTTTTTTAAATATTATCTTCACAGTTTTCTTCTTCGTTTTTTTTTGTAAATAATTGTTTTTGAGGAAGAGGGATCTATCAAAAAGGGGTCTGATCTATTAACATTCATTTTATCCTTGAGATCAATTCTATCATTTAGATTAATTATTTGAGCTATCATCTGTTCAGTTATTTCTTTCATAGTAAAATTTTCTGATTTTAGTTCTTTTAGTTCTTGTTTTAATATATTTATTTCTGTTTGTAAGTTCTGTATAGTTACAAGTTTATTTCTTGGTTTAAATTTGTTAGCGATTTCTAAAAAATTATAAGTTAATTTTACTTCTTTTATATTCGTTTATGTTTTTTCTGTCAGAATTAGGGAATCTTTTAATTTATGTAAATATTCTTTCTTTTCCTGTAAATTTGGTAATCTATCTATAAGATCCATAATTAAATCTTCTTGCTTGGTTAAAACACTTATTATCATTTTTCATATAGGACACAATTTACTATTTTATTATTATAATTATTTATTTTTTGATATTTTTATGTAATTCTCCTTGATTTTAGATGCTTTTAATGTTTTTAGGTAAAATTTGGTTCTTGTTATGGTTAGGTATTAATTATGAGTTATTTTAGAATATATTTTCTTGTTTGTTAAGTTTTACGGAGCCCTTAAATAGGCCTCTAAGTTTGTAAACGTTTTTTTAAAAACAATTATTCAATCAATAAAATTCAGACTTTTGTCTTTCTATATTCTGGTGGATTCCAAACCCTTTTTCCTTGTGGATTTAAGGAATTCTCATGGATTCAAGGTTATTTTTAGAAGCAAACGTGTTTTGTTTCTTATTTTTTAGAAGTAGACGTGTTCTGCTTCTTGACACTTCCGCATCCCGCATCAAATTTCCTTTTACAATAGCAATTATCATGGTTATTACAATTACACAATTTTACTTCTTCGTCTTCTGAAGAAGTATCAGTTTCTGATGAAGTTTCACTATTGTCTATTTGATAGATATTATTATCTGTCTCTTCTTGTTCACTGTCAATTGAGTTTTAAAATATTTTCTTTAATTTAATTTTTATATCATCTGTCAAATCAAGTTTATTAATCTGTTTCTTAACTCTACAATTTTTACTTATATGTCCTATTTTTTACCATATTTGTAGCAGGTAATTTGTTTCATATTATTCTGTCTATCTGATTTCCACTTTCTATAAGGTTTTCTAGGTTCTTCTTTCTTATATCTATTTTATAATATTTTCTGCTTTTATTTTTGTATCTTTTGTATCTGTCAATATATGTTTTCTCTTTCTTTCTTGTAATACCCGGTTCCAAAAATAAAAAAAATAAAAGGAATTTTTTTTTAGAGGGGCAGCTTAGTAATTTTGATATTAGGGTAGCAATATATATAAATTATGTCAAAAACCCTAGCCAATCCGTATATACCAGCCGAACTATTTAACTCCTTGTGCTTAGTTAACATTCTTGAAAAAATTTCTATATCACCATGTCTTAGCTATACAGCCCTCTCTCTTGTTCTCACTTTCTCTAAAACTAGATATGTTTTTCTCGAGAGGATGGTGAATAAATAATGGCTGTTAGAATATGAAATCATTTTCTTGGAGTAGCCTAATCAGATAGTGTTTAGTGTGATATGTTTGACAACCCTTTCAAGTCTCGGGATAACTTTTGAGAATTGGAAGTGATGTGATTGAATAAGATCTGGCTTATGGGATCAGTATTTGGGCACCAAACTTTCGTAGATATTATAGTATGCCATCACTGGAATAAGGGTGCAGAAAATCGCAATCCTAGAATAGCGATGACCAACATTTTTCCTACATCTACCATAGAGAAAATTGACCACACCGCCACAGCTATATTCTTAGCACAAGGATTTTTGCGATCCTATTGCTTCAGTAACTCAAATTCGAAATTGGGTCTCCAACAACTCAAGAAACTAGCTTGTCCTCGAGTTTCAACTCTAGGCCTTGCCCTTTACGGACTCTTTGCTCTAGCGTTTTATTCAGAATTGAGAAAGGATTGCATCGACAGTCTTGGCTTGCCCAAGTCTAGGTTGAACTCCTAATTTTGGTGTCAATTTGGTATGACTTTTGGAAGTAAGTAAACCTTATCCTAATTGGTTTTATTTTGCGTATTTTAATTACTGAAATCGTTTATACTTATTACAATTTTATTTCTATTGTACTACTGATTTCAAGTAAAGAATTATTACAAATATATATGATTACTGAATATATGATGTAATTCATGTAATTGCTTTTAGCTATACTGATTCAAAGTAAAGGGTAAAGAATTCTCACAAATACATGTGAGTTTTGAATATAAGGTTTATTTTATTTAATTGTTTTATAGCTATAATGATTTAAAGTAAATAATATAGAAATATCACAAATAGATTTGAATATTGAAGATATGATTATATAAATGTGTTTGAATAAGATATTTTTGTTAGAAACTATGATTTTATATATATGATTATGAACAATTTGACTATGAATTTATTCTGATACCCAGCCAATGGGGGTTATTCATTGGTATTCTGATACCCAAACCAATGGGGGTTATTCATTGGTACTCTGATACTCTGATACCCAAACCAATGGGGGTTATTCATTGGTACTCTGATACCCAGCCAATGGGGGTTATTCATTGGTATTTTGATACCCAAACCAATGGGAGTGATTCATTGGTACACTGATACCTAGCCAATGGGGGTTATTCATTGGTACTCTGATGCCCAGTCACGGGGATATAGCGTGACCATAGTCATAAGATTGTTAAAAATATGAATTACGTTTGAATATTTGAACTATTTTGAGTCTTTAAAACTACATATGTGATTTTGGAAATGTTTGAGCATTTGAGCTATTTTGAGTCATTAAAACTGCTTATGTATTTTTTGGAACATATTGTAAGTTATAACTTTGATATATATATATAAAAAAAAAAAAAAAAAAAAAAAAAAAAAAAAAACTGAGTACTTTCTAAACCATCTATGATATATTTGTCAGATTAAAGTATATGGTTTATTTGCAACTTGTTATTTTTAAGACTATGAAAAGTCTTTAGTTATTTTTTTGAAAACCCATAATATATTACAACCTTTGAAGACTTTTATCACATTTTATTACTTTACAGATTTATTGCTTGATAGAACTTATTAGGACTTTGGTTACTTATTGAGTTGTTAGCTCACCCCCTTTTCCCCTCAAGTTTCAGATTGTGAAGAATATCAAGTTTTGGGAGTTTTGATGTTGTGTTGTGAGCAGAAAAAGAAGCTTTGTGATACTGGGATTGGATGGTCTTCTAATAGTTTTATATTTATTGGCTAATTGGCATTATGTATATGAGGTTTGGAATTTATTCCTATTAAATTATTGGAGAGCTATTCTTAAAAAATTTGTTGAGGTATTTTAGATTTATTTGATTTAATTTTAGAGGATAAATTTTAGTTGCTAAGAAAGTCTTGCACACTTGTAGGTGCTTGTTTTATAAGTATGCGGCAGTTGTCACGTGCCTATCTTTATACTTGGGTTCAGGGCGTGACAATTATAATGGTATCAGAGCTTAGGTTATGATCTTGCAGACTCTGTAGTAGGATTTGATTTGGAACAAAGTTTGTGCACTAAGGATTATGGTTTTAGTCATTGTTTATGAGGGTTATTAGGTCATAGATAGTGTTCTTTTGATGACTTGACGAGAAGTGTAAGTGAGGTTCCATCATATGATGATTTGTGAGATCATATTTGAAGGTTTTGATACTTATGTCTTTGTGGTTATGCATACGTGACTTATAAATACAAAGGGAGGATTTTAATTAATATACTTCTATGATCTTATACTAGTATTAAGTGGGTGTATTTTATTCTTGAAAATTTTGTAATTGATCAGATTGGCTATTAAAACTTATTCTTCTTATTAAAAGGAAAAGAGAGTGAAAGCAAAGGAAATCTTCCTGTTGTTTTGTGATTGATCTTTTGAAAACTCATTTGATAGTTTTGCCTAATATAGTCGACCTACCTAAGGTTAGTTTGATCTGTGGGAGATTCTCATAGGTTTAATAATTGAATGATAGTCTTCTTTATACCCTATTTAGAATTCGAAGTGCTTTGGGGAATTGGAAATTGCGGAACTCTATTTAGGGGTTAAGGTTTGATGTTAAAGCTATGATTCCTTGATTTTAGTTTATATGGAGTAAGGGAATTAATGGAAAGTTCGTAGTGTGAAGGAAATTAATTTGTGGATATTGTAGTTCACATTATATTATATGTATATGTTATTATATAAATTTTGAGGGTGTTTAAAGAATTCAGTAATATATCGGTGGGCTTCCTTGGATTCTAATGTTAAGGGCCGAGACCTTCTTTTTGATCATTGTTCTTGTTAGGGTTGACCTACATGGATTACCATAGCCTAATTTATGTGTGAGGTAGTCCCTAAATGTTTTTGAGACATGTTCTGTAACTTAGAAGTTTGAGGTCCTCAATTTCTTTCTATAGACTTGGAGGATTGTTTAATATCTTGGGGAAATAAGTTTTGATGCCAGAAATGTAATTCTTTGAACTTAACTGATAAGGGTTAATGGATTGGCTCAATAGAAAGTGAAGTGGATAGAACACGAGTACGTGGTAGTATTGAATTGGACTAGTGAACCATATTTTTGATTGGATATTGAAGGAGTTGGGATGGCAAGAGTTTTTATTTTGAAAGACTATTACAATCTGAATTATAGTCAATTATTGTACCTTTTGTTTTATATTGGCAGATGGTTAGTGATTATAGATTGCAGAGTACTCTTAAGTTCTAGACTATTATAAACTGCTGTGACTATTATTTGCAAGGTAAAAAAAAAAAAAAAAAAGGGGTTGAGATACTTCATGGACTATTCTCTTCTAGCCGATTTATACTTAGAGATTTGTTTACATAATAGGCAATGTAATTATAAGGAACCCAGATCTTCAATGAGTTCCAGCCCAAGTATCATTTGGAGATTATAGGTAAATAAGTGTCGCTTATTTGAGAAGATAATTTATGGTTAAAATAGAGGTTCTTTGAAAGACCTTATACCAATGCTCAATTGATTATTTATGGAGATTTTGGAATTTATTTTTCTTACAAAACTTGAGGAAGAAAATATATAGTGATATACGCATATGTTGTAAATTAGTTTTGAACTTAGGAAGGTTTGGAACTTTGGACGCACTACTTAATTTTGAGGTATAGAATTAAATGGATGCTAGCATTCAATGGTCTATAGTGAATATCAAAATTGTGGATTTCCCTTGTAATTTTTGGAGTCTACTTAGGCCTTAAAATTTTGTTGAAATTAATAATTGACGGAAAATCAGTTATTGGGGTTAATCTAAACAAATGGGCCTTGGAACTTTTATTCATATTGAAAGGAACATAAGAACTACTTAGACCAGAGATATATGTACTTACATTTTTTTTTTTTCATTTTTTTTTTCGTAATCAGGTTCTTCTTAAAATATGGGTAATTGAGTAAGAGATCTTATAGTGGTATTTATGCAGTGGAAGCATAATGGCTTCTTTCACTTTGGATTGAATTCAGAGGACTGAATTCTTATAAGTGGGGGAGATTGTAATACCCGGTTCCAAAAATAAAAAAATAAAAGGAGTTTTTTTTTTTAGAGGGGCAGCTTAGTAATTTTGATATTAGGGTAGCAATATATATAAATTATGTCAAAAACCCTAGCCAATCCGTATATACCAGCCGAACTATTTAACTCCTTGTGCTTAGTTAACATTCTTGAAAAAATTTCTATATCACCATGTCTTAGCTATACAACCCTCTCTCTTGTTCTCACTTTCTCTAAAACTAGATATGTTTTTCCGAGAGGATGGTGAATAAATAATGGCTGTTAGAATATGAAATCATTTTCTTGGAGTGGCCTAATCAGATAGTGTTTAGTGTGATATGTTTGACAACCCTTTCAAGTCTCGGGATAACTTTTGAGAATTGGAAGTGATGTGATTGAATAAGATCTGGCTTATGGGATCAGTATTTGGGCACCAAACTTTCGTAGACATTATAGTATGCCATCACTGGAATAAGGGTGCATAAAATCGCAATCCTAGAATAGCGATGACCAACATTTTTCCTACATCTACCATAGAGAAAATTGACCACACCGCCACAGCTATATTCTTAGCACAAGGATTTTTGCGATCCTATTGCTTCAGTAACTCAAACTCGAAATTGGGTCTCCAACAACTCAAGAAACTAGCTTGTCCTCGAGTTTCAACTCTAGGCCTTGCCCTTTACGGACTCTTTGCTCTAGCGTTTTATTCAGAATTGAGAAAGGATTGCATCGACAGTCTTGGCTTGCCCAAGTCTAGGTTGAACTCCTAATTTTGGTGTCAATTTGGTATGACTTTTGGAAGTAAGTAACCTTATCCTAATTGGTTTTATTTTGCGTATTTTAATTACTGAAATCATTTATACTTATTACAATTTTATTTCTATTGTACTACTGATTTCAAGTAAAGAATTATTACAAATATATATGATTACTGAATATATGATGTAATTCATGTAATTGCTTTTAGCTATACTAATTCAAAGTAAACGGTAAAGAATTCTCACAAATACATGTGAGTTTTGAATATAAAGTTTATTTTATTTAATTGTTTTATAGCTATAATGATTTAAAGTAAATAATATAGAAATATCACAAATAGATTTGAATATTGAAGATATGATTATATAAATGTGTTTGAATAAGATATTTTTGTTAGAAACTATGATTTTATATATATGATTATGAACAATTTGACTATGAATTTATTCTGATACCCAGCCAATGGGGGTTATTCATTGGTATTCTGATACCCAAACTAATGGGGGTTATTCATTGGTACTCTGATACTCTGATACCCAAACCAATGGGGGTTATTCATTGGTACTCTGATACCCAGCCAATGGGGGTTATTCATTGGTATTTTGATACCCAAACCAATGGGAGTGATTCATTGGTACACTGATACCCAGCCAATGGGGGTTATTCATTGGTACTCTGATGCCCAGTCACGGGGATATAGCATGACCATAGTCATAAGATTGTTAAAAATATGAATTACGTTTGAATATTTGAACTACTTTGAGTCTTTAAAACTACATATGTGATTTTGGAAATGTTTGAGCATTTAAGCTATTTTGAGTCATTAAAACTGCTTATGTATTTTTTGGAACATATTGTAAGTTATAACTTTGATATAAAAAAAAAAAAAAAAAAACTGAGTACTTTCTAAACCATCTATGATATATTTGTCAGATTAAAGTATATGGTCTATTTGCAACTTGTTATTTTTAAGACTATGAAAAGTCTTTAGTTATTTTTTTGAAAACCCATAATATATTACAACCTTTGAAGACTTTTATCACATTTTATTACTTTACAAATTTATTGCTTGATAGAACTTATTAGGACTTTGGTTACTTATTGAGTTGTTAGCTCACCCCCTTTTCCCCTCCAGTTTCAGATTGTGAAGAATATCAAGTTTTGGGAGTTTTGATGTTGTGTTGTGAGCAGAAAAAGAAGCTTTGTGATACTGGAATTGGATGGTCTTCTAATAGTTTTATATTTATTGGCCAATTGGCATTATGTATATGAGGTTTGGAATTTATTCCTATTAAATTATTGGAGAGCTATTCGTAAAAAATTTGTTGAGGTATTTTAGATTTATTTGATTTAATTTTTGAGGATAAATTTTAGTTGCTAAGAAAGCCTTGCACACTTGTAGGTGCTTGTTTTATAAGTGTGCGGCAGTTGTCACGTGCCTATCTTTATACTTGGGTTCGGGGCGTGACATTTCTTCTTCTAGATGGAGCAATTAATGGATCAAATCCATATTGCTCACAAAAGGTTGCTAATTCTTTCTTAGCATATTTCTTTTCTTTTTCTATTTGATTTTTAAGTCCTAAATCATTACATAAACATAAACCTGTTTTATTAATTGAAGATATTATGTCTTCGTAAGTTAAATTAGGATAGTCTATAATTTCGTAATTTTTAGCTATATCAAGTCTAACTTTTTGAGCAAAGAAATAAGCTAAACCAACTATAAATTTTTTCTTTCCAATAAGTCTGTTGACAATCATCTCTACTTAAGACTTTAGAAATAAAGACATCTTTATACCATCTAATATTTGACAGTTGTGAACATCTTAAATTGATTAAAACATCTAATATTCTTCCTTTTTATTGATTAGGGTCTCCAACAAAGTGTTTAGTTATAGTAAATATTAATATATTTGTTGCATCTTGTGTGGGGTGATTATCTATCACTATTACAGTTCCATCAAATTCCTTTTTAACAGCAAATAAAATATTTAGTATGTCACTGTTGTTTAAATAGTGATCCCACTAGCTTTTTAATTGGCCAATAAAACCAGTTACAATTTTTTTTTAAACTCAACTGACAGTGAACAAGAAGAGGCAGATAATAATATCTATCAAATAGACAATAGTGAAAATTCATCAGAAACAGATTGTTCTTCGGAAGACGAAGAAGTAAAATTGTGTAATTGTTATAACCTTGATAATTGCTTTTGTAAAACTAGTTACAATTAAATAAGCTATTTGGTGATCCATCTTTCCGCTATTTTTATAAACATTAGTAAATAAAGTCATCTCATGTAATAAATTTAATATTTCATATTCTGACATTCCATCTATATTCCATTCATAAACTAAATCAGCAAAATAGGAAAAATTAATAAAAGTATGTCTTCCTCAAACTGTAAATTTGGGGGAGTAGGTTTGAGATACCTGTTCTTTCTTGTGTAGTTTTCTTCATCTCTACCCTTTTTCTGGTTTTGTGTTGAAGCACCATATTTAACTTTTATTAATCTGTAAATTATCCTTAAACTATGATTCTAGGTTATCAAAATCTGTCAAATTTATTTCTTCTTCTTCTTCAGATGATCTATTATATTTTGTCGGTTCAATTTTTTCTAAGACAATAAGTTCTTTATCCTTTCTTTTATCTTTCAATGATTCTATCTATAAAGCATCTAATGTTTTTTTGCTATTTCATTAAGCACGTTATTTGTTGCGGGTTTCTTCAGAGGAGTTCTAAGATGTGAGGGGATTTCATGTGGAATGAATAAAGGGGCTTTTGATTCATTTTCTTTCTTTAGAGTTATAAAAGGAATGATTCTATTTTCTAAATTCTGTAATTATTCACCTATTGTTTTTAAATAAATATTAGTGAAATTATTTTGTTGAATTATGTTATCTATGTTTTTATGTTCATCACTTAAACTAGTCTTTTTAATAGAAGTAGCCAAAACTTGCGTTCCTTCTTGGCCAATAATTATTGGCTCAAAAAAATTGATGATAATTATCTGATAGTTGTATAAGAGATCTGGCGTTCAATTACCTCTTACACCAAAACTGATTGGTGTCTTAATCTGATGATAAAGAACTATCATCAAGAGCGAACGCCATAAGTTGAAATTCTCTAAAAAAAAAAATTATTGGCTCAAAGGGTGGGAAAGTTTGGTACACCTTCTCTTGATTTTCTACTTTAGTCCATGATATAGTATTTTCTATAACACTTATCTTTCCAGTACAATAATCAAGACAATCAAAGAAATTAAGATGTCTTTTTAGATCTATCACTGTCTCATAATATTTATCTCTTAAATAATTTCTTTCTAATTCATTATACTGTCTAAAAAACTGTTTTCTTCTATCAGCATATTCAGGTTTTAAGTAATAATATCTTAATAATTCTTTATAAAAAATGAACTCACGTGAAATAACATTAATTTGGGGTTCTTCTGGTCCTAAGATATTTGTATGGGTAGGGAAATCAGGATTGTGTTATTAAACAGGTTGGAAGACATTTGGAGTTGGTTAGGCTGTATCTATTGTGTAGAAAGGGGTCTTTACTCATCCTTGTGGACGGATTCCTTCAACTGTGGTATTTATGGGATGGGAGGCTTCTTGGTTTAGATTCATTGATCTGTAATCAGAAAAAGAGGTTCTAGGTGTGAACATATATGATGGTGTTCTACTTCTCATAGAACTAGCAGATCTTACTAAGTCATTAGTTTGTCTATCTGAACCAAAAGATATTAATACTGTGCCATTTGTCTTTTGTGTTATAAAATCAGGTTTGTCATTTTCTATCTTTTGTGAAGGAACAATGGTGTCTAAACTCCACTGTTCAAGAAGTGTAACCTCATCCCATCTTATGGTTTTAGGTATTTTTAATGTAGAATTCTGTGTGGAGGATTGCAAGAGTATGTCCTTTAGGGCTGAGGGTCAAAGCCATAGGTTCTAATGTTGTTTTCATAAACTTATAGTATATTCTGTAAACTATAGCTAAGGGTTCTGAACACGTCTTTATGGAATAATTATCTGTCTTTACATTTAAAGTTAAAGCATCTAAAATATTAGGGTCTGTTAGGGATAAAGCAAAATTACAATAACAATCAAAATAAATTGGTCCATTATATAAACTGGTTTCCATCATTCCTAAATCTTAATAATGAGTTATTAAATCTTAAATGTCTAGCATCTCTTGAACAAAGTAAAGTACTTATATTTAATTCATCTCTTATTAAAGGTTTTATAGCTACTTCTTTTTTTTTATTCTTTTTTTTTTTTTTTGAGAAAGTTTTTTTTTTTTAGGTACTTGAACTAAGCCAACATGTAATAATGAATATGTGAAAATAATTGCATTGTTTCATATTCATTAAATAGACTATATGTTCTTTCAACTGTCTTTATAGTGTAGTCTGTCAAGAAAGATAAATTAGAAAAAGTTTCTTGTTTATATATCTGTTTAGTATTAATTGTCGGTATACTCCATTTATACCATTATAATAATTTTCTGTCAATATCCATTATGTCATATTCTTCTGAATTTATATATCCTAAATTATTTATATTTGGATTAATGGGTTGATTTCCTGTGCTTGTACTAGCACTAGATGATGATCTATAGAACGGATTCATTTTGCTTTCTAAATAATCAATAATTACTAATGATATTATTATTAACAATTTGATATTCACTATCGGGAACACCCAAACACCTATCCATCGGCTCAACACGGGCTTACCAACGCATCACAACAAGGCTTACCAACGAGTTAACAGAGTTTACCAACGCTAGCAAATAGCTAATAACGATAGTCCTTAGAAATAAATATTAATAAGAAAGTAGCATTAAAAAGAAGAAAAAAAATGTAACTTTAATTATATATATATATATATATATATATATATATATATATATAAAAGGGTAACAATGATATTTCATTTCACTTGGAACAAAAATTCTTTCCTTCCAAATTAGATGAGTCTCTTCTAACTCATTATAAAGCCGTAATTCATTAAATTATCAATATTTATTTTGACCATATCCCTCGTTAAATTATTTAAATAAGTCATATATTTATTAAATAGTTATATGATTAAAAGTATATATAATTGATTTATTGTGGATGTTCGTTTGAGTCATCCCAATTAGTTGGGTTAGAAAATTTTTTGAAAAATTCTATCCCTTTAATTAATGAAAGGAATCCACGGTTTCAAATATATAGAGAATAGACTATGAGATTTTGTGCCACCTAGCTATTCTTTAATTTGAAATATCTCTTTCATTTTGCGTTTGTTTGGAGGTGAAACAAGGTGAATGAAAAACTTTAAAGAGAAACTGAGAGGAAAACCTTTTCAAAGTGTGTTTGGTTTGGTGAGACGAAAGGAAAATAAATGGTAGGGTCGGTGTGTTTTCTCCCTAAGTCCACCAAAAAGTTTTCTCCTAAAAATGGAGAGAAAACTGAAAGGAGAAAATGAGGCTGTTTAATGGACAAAAATGTCCATGTGCACTTGCACATGGACAATTTGTCTAATTCCTTTTTTTTTTTTAATTGGTCATCATTTTTTAACAAGGATATACGAGTAAATTTATTCAAACTCACTTTTTACATCCCTACACTTTTCTACTCTCAACCTAACAAAAATAAGAGAAATTAAATTTTTTTTTATTCTCCTACTATTTTCTATCCTCTCACTTTTCTACCATTCCAACTAAACGAACCCTAATGGCCTGTTTGGAAGTTTAGAGAGGGAGGAGAGTAGAGGGGAGTAGAGAAAAGGAGAGTAGTGGGGAGGAGAGTAGAGGGGAATGGTTCCCTTCTATATTGTTTGGATGTTTTTAAAATTAGTAAGGGGGAAGGGGGTAATTAGCTTTTTAGAAAGGGTAATTTTGTTAATTTATAAATGGTTAATTAGGGAATTCATTTGGCCAATAATTTATCAACTCTACTCTCCCTCCAAATCTCTCCAATTTGGAAGAATTAAAAATGAGAGATTAGAGGTAGTTGAAACCCCTCCTTCCTTAAAAAATTTCCAAACAAGGTAATTGAATTACTCTCCCTCTCTCTACTCTACTCTACTCCCCCTCCTTTTTTTAACTCCTAAACAGGCCATAAAGAAAGGAATCCACTGTTTCATCTTCACTGGGCAGAAAGCTTAAACGTATAAGGAAGAGAATATGAGATTTTGTTCCCCTCATTCTTTATGACCTGTTTGGAAGAATAGAGAGGAAGGAGAGTAGAGGGGAGTAGAGGAGAGGAGAGTAGTGGAGATGAGAGTAGTGGGGAATGAGTATCCTCTACCTTGTTTGGATGTTTTTAAAATTAATAAGGGAGAATGGAGTAATTAGTCATTCCTTTTGTTTGGATGGTTTAAAAATTAGGATGGAAATGAGAGGAAATGATTTAAATTAACAAATTTACCCTTATAAAAATGAACTTGCAACATTAGTCTATGATTAATTTGTTAGATTAAATAATTATTTAATCAATATTCTCATTCCATCAAATTCCACTAATAAAAGTATAAAACTACTATTAACTATTATAAAATAATTTTTATTCCCTAAAAAATATTATAATAAAAATAAAATAAAATTTTCTTTGTTGTATATACCTGTGTTGTGTTGAAGAAGAAAGACTTTTCTTTCTTGAAAAAAAAAAAAAAGAAAAAAAAAAGAAAAGAAGAAAGAGATTTCCCAGCGAAAGCGAACCCCAAGGAGAACCCGTCAGAGCAAGCCACCGTCGTGTTGGAGCACGGCGAGTACTCACCATTGTTGTCGCTCGCTGTGTCGATGGAGACCAAAAAGTTGGAGTAACGCGCTCTCGTGGGTGCTGCGGGATCAAAGCTCGAGAAAGATCTTGGAGACCAGTTCCCTGAAGGCGAGCGCTACTTCGGTCTCGAAAATTTCGGCAACACTTGCTATTGCAACAGCGTTTTGCAGGTTCAATCCAAATCGTTTTGCTTCTCTTTTTTTTTTATTTTTTTTTTCGTTTTGATTTTGTGGTTAGGGTTTCAATTTCTAATGGAATTTGTATTTCATCGTGAGCTTGAATTTTTCTTGTTGGGTTGCCTTATTTGCAAAGTCAGTAACAAAGGTAAATAGTGAGATTCAATTTTTCTTTTTCATTCACCTTAAATTTTCCCAGGAAACAGACGAAGATTATATATATAATCGATTTGTAATTTTGTTTATTTAGAAAGGGTAAATTGAGGAATTTATTTGGTCAATAATTTATCTACTCTACTCTCCCTCCAAATCTCTCCAATTTGGAGGAATTAAAAATAAGGGGTTAGAGGTAGTTGAAACCCCTCCAAATCTTTTCCCCTCATTCCTTAAAAAACTTTCAAACAAGGTAATTAGATTACCCTCCCTCCCTTTACTCTACTCTCTCTCATTTTTTAAACATCCAAACAGGCCATTAGTTCTGGCTTACAAAAACTTCTATTATTCCTAAACAACATCTAAGTCAAAGAGAGATTATTTGGTCCCTCATCCAGCATCTTAAAAAGGGTTTTGTTGTTATGTGTGCGCATATATACGTTGCCACATATTTCTTATCAAATTTTAGTTACACGTCTACGAGCTATTAATTTTTAGTAAAGAGAAATGTTAAAGAATATCCTAAAAGTATTGGTTTATGAACTATTTTTAAAAATATTTTGAATAAAGTTTATCTATAAAATTGGTTGTGTTAATTGGATATTATTTATTATATGATTTATAAGTTTATATTTTATGCATAATTTTAAATTACAAAAAATTGTAATTTAAACAATTTATTGGTGACATACTTATTGATCTTTAATTTTCTAAAAAAATTTCAAGCATGGAGGATATAAGAAGAAGATGTAATCCAATGGTGAATTTGTTAAAATTTACCTTCAATAAAAAGATATTAAGGTTGTAATTTTAAGCTACAACTAATTTTGTAGCTAATTTTTGTCCAAATATTTTATGGAAAAATAATAAAATAATAATTTTGTTGACAACCTTTTATATAGGGGTGTGCATGGGTCAAGTTAAGGGGATTTTTTGACCCAACCCACCATGGTGGGTTAAAAAAAAAATTCAATCCAACCCAACCCATCACATAAGTCCAACCCAACTCAACATTGGGTTGGGTTGAATTCATGGGTTGGACAAATTTATTATTATTATTATTATTATTATTATTATTATTATTATTATTATTATTATTATTATTTAATTGAGCAGAAAAAAAATATATCACACCTGCCACCTGAGTTGATAAAAAAAAACATTAATATATGAACTAATATTCCATTTAAGTTATACATTAATATATGAACTAATATACATTAATATTGACTTTTATATAGAATAGGAGGAAGAATTGGTTATTTAAAAAAAAATTATTAATTATATAATATATTTTAAATATACATTAAATATATGGGTGGGTCAGGTCAGGTTTGGCGGGTTTGGAATTTTATGACCTGAACCCAACCCGACCTGCTATCAATAAAATTTTTGTAACCCAACCCACCAAGCCTTAAAAACCGACCCAATCTGGCGGGTTGGGTTGGGTCGGGTCGGGTCGGGTTGGTTTTGGCGAGTTGGCTGTACACCCCTACTTTTATATTTTCCGTAAAAGTGTTGTCAAAACTTTCTTAATATGGTTTATTAACAAATAATAATTATCCTAAGTATACCTATAAAGTATAAACATGACCCTTTTTTTAAATAATTTATGGTCCTTATCTCACTTTGATGAAGAGTATATTATTAATTACAATTAACGTATGAGATTAATTGGGAGCATTTCAAGCTGATATTTTGCCTACCAAACCATCTAATTAAAATTGTTGCATTTAATCTTCAGCTCTTCTTTGGTCTCTAATTCTACTGTTATTTTTAGTTTCTCGATTTTAGGGTTAAGATTTTACTTCCAAGATCTTATTTTAGATTATGTAACATTTTGTATACCTTAAATTTATAATATTTGATATGAGAATCATAAATTGATTTATTTTGAGTGGAGATGATCATTTTCATACTAGGGAGGAAAGGGAAGGATACAATCAATATTT
The DNA here is from genome assembly GCA_033629205.1 of Lithocarpus polystachyus. Classification (NCBI taxonomy): domain Eukaryota; kingdom Viridiplantae; phylum Streptophyta; class Magnoliopsida; order Fagales; family Fagaceae; genus Lithocarpus; species Lithocarpus polystachyus. The sequence goes on from CM066171.1 coordinate 34,550,272, forward strand.
AAGATCTATTTGAGAACAACTTATTTAACTGAAACTAAAACTGAAAACTTTCTGTTGAAAGTATTGTAGAAAAAAATTAAAAGTTATTTAAATAGTACAATAAGCCTCATAAATAGTATCAAAAAGTGCAATGAGACTCATAAATAGTAGCAAAAATAACCTAAAAATTCTAAATAAGCTTTAGTTTTATCAAATCCCAAACGCATTCTTAGACTAAAATTAAAACAAGTCACTTAATTTAATAACTGAAGTCATATTTTACCAAATAAATAAAATAATGATGATGCACAAAATAAGTTTTATTTATGAAAAGGGCAGGGGTGAGCAATGAAATTGTTACTCTTACTGTCTTACAGGGATTTTTTTTTTTTCCAAGATGCCAAAGAGGGTGTCATTTGTAATTTATGGGGCTTTTTTGAAAAGAAAAAAAAGTTTATAAGGTTATGCTTTCAAACACCGTAAATTATGTAATAAGATTCTCTCCATTTTCTTAGAAATTGAGAGAGACAAATTCATGATTAAAACTAGAATTCTTAGATAAGGTAGTATTGTCATATTTTATTTAAAGTTTTTAAATGACTTGATGAATATACCTTTAAATTTATAAGATAAGTGCAACCGGTAAGTGTTCAAATTCTCCTGATCGATAATGTTAAAAAGGGAGGTGATTAAGAAAATAAATATATAAAGTAAATTTGAACAAATGTTGATGTATAATGTAACTAAAGAGTCAACAATAAAATAATCACTTGTAAATTATTTTGGCAAATCAATCAAATAAATATATATATATATATATATATATATATATATATATAAGTACCGGATTAGCATGATAATTAATGTCACTACGTACATATGCAAGAACGATCGAGTACCAATAACTTAGCAGTATATAATAATACGGATTTGATAGATTGATGAGGATTGAGGAATATGCGGCCTACGAGGTACGTAACGTTAATTGATTAGGACAAAGTTATATATATAGGGCGCCACGTATATAATGAAAGGAAAAAGACAACAATTATATAATGGGGACCAAATGAAATCTTTTATTCTCACATTTCGCTGTCGTTTGCATTGGAAAGGCATTTGATGCATACAGACACAGTAGCTATAGCTTGCTGCTGCAAACAAGAGTTTCCTTTTAATAATTATTAGTTTCCTCACCATTCAGCAACTCCATCCGTTTATATAAATAAGGCTATATTTCATTTTCACGTACAAAATGATAAATTGGTAATTTTTTTTAAATTACATTTTACCACCATAAATTATACACTAAATTGCACTTTAAACTGTTTGCACTATAAATTATACGAATGAACACTTTATAATCTAAACTATGATCCTTATTACAATTTGCACCTCTAATGTTAGTTTTACTGTTAAGTTAGACAAAAATTAAGAGCACATGATTTACACATGATTTTTGTTAAGATAAGACACTGTTTAAAGACCAAAACACCCTTTCCACAGACAATTAAAAACGAAAATTTTTTTTTTCTAATCGTAATGATTTTTGAAAAAAGTTATTGAGTAGTACCGTGGTAACTTATCTATTTTGGATTGAAAACTTGAAATGCCTTTTGAGATTCCTCTTCAATGTAAGCTAACTTTACGTGAATAATGTAATTCTAGTTGTTTTGAGAGATTGGTATGATTTTAAAGTTTAGACATTAGTGCACTCTGGACAAAAGTTTAATCTTTAAAGTTAATTAAGTGTGTGTTTAGATACTGTTTATTTTACTAAAAACTGAAAATATTGTAACAAAATAATTTTTAAATGTGTAAATAGTGTCATGAGACCAATTTTTAATGAAAGTTTTGTTGAAAAAAGAGGTTTGTGGGTCCCAAGAACAGTGCACGGGACCCACTGCCAGACGCAAACACGCATGGGAGAAACGCAATCCAAACGTGCCTTTAAGTGTGCATTTGGCAAAAAAGCTTTTTGCCAACTTATTTTACTATTCAGCTTATTTTACAATTATTCATGGGTCCATTGCACTTTTTAATACTATTCATAGATTTACTGTACTATTTCAGCTAACTTTTACTTTTATTTATAGTCCTCTTAGTAAAAAATTTTCAATTTTAACAAAATAAACATCTCAAACAAACCTTTGGATTGCGTTTCAATGACAACGCGGCGAATATGGACTCATTTCCTTTAGTCCTTTAGTTTTTTGTTTAGATTTTTTTTTTTTTTTTGGGGGGGGGGGGGGGGGGGGTGGTGTGTTGTCTCAAAACTCATCATTAAAAATAGCATAAGTCTGAATCAATTTTAATGGAGGCCATTTTAGCAGCTAATCGGAGCAACCATGTTTGGGAAAAAAATTTGTTATTGCATAAAACAATCTCAAATTTTGTACTAATTCTCATGGAGGCCCATTTAACAACTATTTCTTAAAAACAGCACAAAAAATGATTGAATGATGGTGGTTGGATCAATGTTCCAGCAGTATAACAAGGAAGAAAAAAATTAAAAACCTTCATTAGATTAGGTCCAACAAACAGAGAATGATACTGAAATTTTCTGTAGTAGAGGAGTATAAATAGAGGAAAAACAGTGATGATAAAAGCCGCTGCAAATCTGATTTTTTTTTTCTTTGAATTGTTCCTGCATGTATGTAAGTAATTTTATTTTATTTATAAGTGAAAATGGTGTTTTGGTCTTTAACACTGTGTCACCTAAGTAAAAATTATGTGCAAGTCATGTGTAATTAATTTTTGTCTAACTTAGCGGTAAAACTAACACTGGGTGTAAAGTGTAACAAGGGTTATAATTTAATGTGCAAAGCGTGTATTTCAATAGTTAGGGTGCCAAGTGTAATCTGATGTATAGTTTAGAGTTATAAAATGTAATTTTTTTTAAATGTATAACAAATGCCTTAATATATTAAAATTAATTGAGCAACCCCATATAGATTAGATTAGATCACTGTCTAGCAATAAATAATCCATATATATATTAATTTCAAATATTAGAAATGCTATAAGAATATGAATAATAATTGTTGTAGATTTAGTTAGTTAGTTAGTTACAATTCTAAGCATATTAATCATATTTAGTACATGTTGGAATTATTAATGCACATGGGAAATAATAGTATCATTTGGATAAGGTCATGTGGGTCAATAGAATAGTTTTATGTTCTATAAATATCTATTTGTAATCACATTTCCATCATGGAAGAATAAATCAATTGCTTAGTGCATTAGTGTATCTCTCTCTCTCTCTTAATCTCTTTCTTTCTTAATCTCTCTCTCAATATTTCTCTATGGACGGTGACTATTTCGAATTAAGTCAATTCACCTATAATTTCTATCCATATTCATTAGGAATCACCAGGTTCCTAACATTAAACAACTCACATGAAACAATATTTCAAAGCTATAAAAAAGTTAAAAAGTTGTGGCCAATTAAGTTTACAATTAATGTACTTGAAACAATGCAAGACCCAACAAAACTTCTAATTTCCCACAAAATCGATAGATTTCTATATTTGTTTGACATATATAGATATGCTATATAGGGGTGGTAAAATCAACCCAGATCCATTTGCCTACTCAAATCTACCCACTTAAATAAGATCCAAATCCACCCAATTATTAATTGGCTTAAATGGGTATTAACTCAATTAAACCCAATTAACATAAATGTTTATTGGGTTTTAAGTAGATATCCAATTGGACTCAACTATGATTCAAGTATCATTTCTACAAATTACCAAACTCTAAAACACTCTAAAACCACTAAAAATTACCAAAGTATCCCCTAAACTTAAAAAATGACCGAAATATTCCAAAACTTAAAAATTGACCAAAATACCCCTAAACCTAAAAATGATTGAAATACCCACGAAACCTAAAAAATGACCAAATACTTCTAAAACTTGAAAATTACTAAAATACCTCATAAACCTAACAAATAACCAAAATACCTAAAAAATATATGTATAGAAGAGAAGCCTATATATAAAATAGAAAGAGATTAAAAAAAAAAAAACTATGATGGATAATAGAAGTTTTTTTGGTGGAGAAAGATGGATAATAGAAGTTGATAGAACATTGAACGTACAAATCCTTTAAAAAAAGAATAAAAAAATAAAAGTCTTATATTGTTTGGCTAACAACAACAACAATCGTTTAATAGGAGTAGGACCACAGGCTACTCACAGACCAAGTCGCTGATCCCACCGTCCAAAACCTCTAAGTCCCCCACGTCTCATGACATGTGGATGTGGATGTGGATGTGGTCAACACAGATTTGGCATGATCTAAATCTCGCTTCTGATTCGGCCATTCAAATTCTAAGGGCGGTCGGTGATTATAAAAGTAAATGGGACACGTGGCCGTCGGTGGTGGTGCTCTGCGGCACTTGATTTTACTGTCACGTGTCATTGCGTTGCTTTTCCGCCACGTGTGAGTAAACGAATTTTTTGGGGGCGGGAAGCTTGGCCATTCTAGAAATGCCACGTATTGGTTAGATGGATGTCACGACTTTCAAAACCTTCTTTGCCTGTCACCGTGACCCTGACCACCAGAAAACGTTGGATACCCTTAAAAAATGACACGTATTTCCAATCATGATGTGGGAGCTTAGCTACATTTTGTTGGTCAAGCTTGGCACTTGTTTGCCTTCTCACCTTCGTCTTCATGGATATTCTATCATTAATTCTTCAACAAGTCCAGAGTTTTAAAATACCATTTTGTAGTGAGATATTATTAATATCACTTATTAACCTAGGACAGGCAAACGCGTTCAAATTTGAATTTAATATTTCCACAAGAGTTACACTTTCCATAATATCACTTATTATTAGTGTGGGAGCTTAGCTACATTTCCCTAACCCCAAAAAAAAAAAAAAAAAAAAAAAAAAAATACCATAACGTCTATTGTCATCACTCCCCAGTCCACTTCGAATATCTCAAGTCTTGATTATGGGTAGGGATGGCCATGGGTAGGGTATGGATCGGGTATACCCATACCCGACCCGAAATATTTACCCATGGATACCCGAATATCAATACCCATTAATACCCATACCCGAATCTTACCCGAATCTATTATCCATGGATATCCATACCCTACCCGAAACCCGAAACCCATTTAATTTTTTTTTTAATCCAAAACATTTTAACTTAAAAACTAACCAATTGCTTTATCTTAAAAAAGAAAAAAAATAATCAATAAAAAATTAAAAAAAAAATTTTAATCCAAAGTGGTATTTGAATCAAACCATCATAAATTGAATGATCAGAACTTCTTCACACTGCCAATTTTTGGTGGCTAGAACTAAACCAGATGCAAGGGTATTAGCTCACATAGAGAACCGCACATTGATAACCATGTTGCAACCAATCCTATATAGCTAGTTGTGTCATTCACCTATTACGATTGCAAAGACCTTTTCCCTTTTCCCCAATTAGGCATTGAAGAAATACCACAATTACAAGCAATCCTGGCAAGAGTGAAGCATGCAAACAACAAAAGAGAAAAGGTACAGAGAAAGAAACTTACGAGTCTCCACGTGAAGAACCAGTTGGTGGCTTAGGAAAATTTCAAATCACTAACCCCGCAAAAAAAGAAAGAGACCAATAAGAATTTGAGAACTTATAATAAAAACTATAAAAACATATATCTCCCATGAAAGAAAAAGAGTTTTATCAGACCAAAGATACCCCAAGAACGATATTGCAACAGTTTATCAACATGAGTCTTCAATAGTAAGTAGTGAAAGTAAATTTGTGTGCCCAAGAAGGACGAGAAAGAAAGAAAGAAACCAAAGAAAATGTTGAAAAGAAAACCAGCTGTTGCAAATTGCAGAACACCAGCTTTTCGTGTTTACCTTTGGGTAGGAGTATAAGGAGAGAAAATATTATTCACACGAAGTATTAGGAGAGAAGAGATGTAAGCATATTAGTAAACGTACAAGGCTATATCATTCCTCAATCATTCATAAAATCACGCTGAAGTCACTCAAAAGATGTATGCACCAAAAAGGACTCCATCAGCAGGGTTAAAATTTTTCTTTTCTAGATCACTTGTTTTGCATTGTTTTTAAAAGTGTACAACAAACAATCACCACCACCTTAGAAGCAAAAAAAACATCAATACAGTAATACCCATATTCAAAGTAAGACTAACATAAGACACCTGTACAGAGCCATCCAGTTACTAAAATATTTGGTTTCTTGATTGGCAACATTGGCCTAATGTGCATAGACAAATAGCATAGAAGAACAACAGGCGAGAGAGTTTAAGAAAAAAAAGAGATCCACTAAAACAGTAAGTTATGAAGCACCCTAGGAATAAAAATTAATTGGTAGTTGTAAAACCAATTCCAAAATGCAACTCTTCTCAGCACCTCCAAACTGAAGCTGAGATAAGCTCCTTTCGCTGCCAGCAGAGAACAAGTGAAGTTTGCTTCTTTTCGACATGGAATCCCCGAACTGGAGTCCTCTGCACCAGACACTCTGCTTGGGACTCGGTGAAGTTGCTGAATGTCAATGGGGAGAATCCAGATGACAAAAAAAGACCCCTCCATAGAGGCGTTCTATCAGGTGAACGGCGACGACCCAACACAATTTTCTCAATTCCCGGTTGTAGCAAATATCTCTCAATCTTTTGCAAGGTTAACAGCATCCACAATTTTCGGTGAGAGCTGCTTTACAAAGCCAAGAACCAAAGGACTCAAAACTTAAAAATTCAAGGACTCAAATGCAAGGTTAATCTCAGTAGCAAAATTCAAGGACTCAAATGCAAGGTTAATAAATAAATCAGCAGCCTTAGATCATAATCAAATTATGTATTTTTCCAGCAAGCTTTTGCAAACCAACAAAACAGAGCATCTCTAGGAACTAGGAATTTAAAGTAACAAAACAAGGATAATTATACCTGTCCATTAGTCTGAAAGCTCCATGGCATGACTTTCCTCCACTTCATTTTCTTCATAATCATCAAGAACATTTTGAATGGTAGCATCTATTGGTACACCTTTAAGTTCGCTCCATAACCAATTTTGCCCACACATCAATGCTTCTAAGGTATCATGATGAAGACGGCTACGGTGTGGACTCAACAATCTCCCGCTAGTGCTAAAAGCCGACTCTGAGGCAACTGTTGTCATAGGAATAGCCAAAATATCCCTTGCAATGCGTTGCAAGGTAGGATACTTACTACCATTATGCTTCCACCAACCCAAAACATCAAATTGTTCAGTTCTAGGTGCCACTTTCTCACTAGTATAAAGTTCAAACTCTGATATAATTTCCCTACCCCTTTGGCCTATGTTAGTAGTCGCATTACTAACAAACAAATCATAATCCCTCATTGTATCATCATGTTCATGTGCAGTACTTGATGTAGATGTAGAAGATAAAGCTTGAGAATAATTGACTCCTCTATCAATGTTTTCTATGACATACTCTGCAAATAACTCAAAAAGAAGGTTCTTAACCTTGTCAATTTCTTCGTTAGCCTTACTACCATACATTTTATTAAAAAAAAATGTCAATAACATCAATTTATATCTTGGATCTAAAACAATAGCCAAACTCATGATGTCATGAACGTCACTCCAATATTTATCAAACTTAGCTAACATCTTTGCTGCCATTTTCTTAACCAACTCATCTTCACTTGAAAGCCATTGATTTAATTCCATCTTCAACTGGAAGACTGAAGGAAAATAATGATTAGCCGTAGGGTAGGCAGTACCAGAAAGCAACTCAGTAACTTTATGAAAATAACCTAACTTCTCACAAACAATTTGTGCTACCTCCCAATCCCTATTAGTTGGAGCAGACTGATACTGAGGCTCACAACACAGTAAACGGGGAAAGACATCTTTATAAATCAAGGCAGTTGAAAGCATCAAATATGTAGAGTTCCAACGAGTCCTACAATCAAGTACCAGTTCCTTAGTACTTGCAATATGTGATTGGCGAGATATTTTTTCAAAAATTTCTGTTCTTTTTGGCGATTGCGTCCAAAAATATACACTACTTCGAACCTTCTCAATACCATCACCAATTACATTCAAACCCTCTTGAACAACCAAATTCAGAATATGTGCTGCACAACGCACATGCAACAATTTTCCACCTAAAATAAGTGAACTAGCTTGAAGCTTATCCGAAATAAGTTTCATCATGCCATCATTGTTGCTAGCATTATCTACAGTTATGGCAGATAACTTTAAATCAATGTTCCAATCAGCAAGACACTCCAAAAGGATTTTAGAAAGAGAAAACTTATCATGTGGAGATGGCATACGAATAAACCTAAAAAAAAAAAAACATATATATGGTTAACTAAAGAAGCAGAAAGTTGCAAACTAAAAGTAGAGATAGATTTCCTTTAATCAAACATGAAAGATATAAGCAAACTATACAAACAACAAAACACCAGCAGCTACAAGTTGCAACACCTAAATAGATCAATCAGCAAACTAAAAAGAAACTGGAACCATACTTAAAAATAATCAAACTTATTGAAGACAACAAACAAACTTAAAAAATACCATTGAAGACAACCAACAAACTTAAAAAATACTATTGAAGACAACCAACAAACTTAAAAAATACCTTATAACTCGGCTTTCCAAAGTCCAAGAGTCACTTATGTAGTGCGCTGTGATTACCATGAATGACCTCTTACTGTTGTTTGCAGTCCACAAGTCCGTTGTGATTGCAACTTTACTTGCATTCTTGTCAATTTCTACCATAGTCTTCTGCTTCTTTTCATTATAATTTTTTTTGATATCTCGCTTCAATGTGTTTCTTCCTACTATCTTAAAATTTGACCGAAGACCACCAACAAAATCCCGAAACCCAACATGATCAACAATTGCAAGAGGGTACTCATGCAAAATGACCATTCGAGCAAGGTCTCTCCTCGAAGCCTTCTGATCCTCTTCATTAAAAACACTAGGGCTTGAGATCCCTTTACTTCTTGTCCTATTGTGTTGTTTGACAAGAACTTGCTTCCTAATATCTGTTCCTTCCCTTGAAAGACTTGCTTCCCTCGGAGCACTTGGACAACTTTTTGCTATGTGCAGTTTTAAATGAGTCGTCCCTGATGTACTTGCTCCAGCCATAAGTCTTTCACAGTAGTTGCATTGGGCCTTAACTTTCCCATCAATATTCTTTTTCTTAAAATGATTCCATACGTCTGAAGTTGTTCTTCTTTTAGTGCCTTGTTGCTGTGAATTCTCAACCGGAACGGACTCAACTTCCTCTCCAAACAACGATTGTGATTCTGATGTCGTGCTAGTTGGAGGCCTTGGGGCTGGGGCTGGGGCTGGGGCTGAGGCAGTGGATGTGGTAGACATGTAGGCAACTGCAAAGAGAGAGAGAAAGAGAGACAGATAAGATGAGGTCAATAAGATTGAGTACAAAAAATTGTTTCATTAAATTGTTGAATCATATCAAGCTCCAGAGTAAAATATTTTCCATTTAGTGAAGACAAATCAATCTAGCATTATACACACAACACTAAACTATCTTAATAAACCCACTTGCCTAGTACAGATTTTACAGAAATTTGTCAATATCAGAATTTTACAGAAATTTGAGAATAAACCTATTCAAAATTGTCAAATAAATTTGTCAACACTCAACATCAGAAATTGAGAATGCTTGAAGAATTACCAAGTCTTACATGCTCTGTCTGTGAAAAAACTTAGACAGATTCACTCCTCTCTATAAATAGACATATCCCCATATAGAACCAAACACCTTAATGCAATCAAAAACCAAATCTAACACATACCCAGTTGATAAAAGTGCATTCCAACAAAAATCACAACCTCTACAAAGCAATATCAAATTATTTTGTTGTGGGTTGAACCAACAGATATCAAATTCCAACGAAAAGAATGCACTTTTGGTATATTATTTTGTTGTGGGTTGAACCAACTGATATCAAATTCCAACAAAAATCACAACCTCTCCAACATTCCAAATCCAACCCACAACAAAATAATATACCAAAAAAAACAGAAAAAGCAAAGGAATGCTGAAGCAGAAAAAATACAAACACTTTCACAAATCCACACAGATCCAAAAAGCAGAGCACCAAAGATTAGACCCCACAAAATTCGGGAAAAGAGAGAAACCCAGAGACATACTATCGAACTAAAATGTAAAGGCTTGGAAAAAGACATACCTGAGAGAACTCGAAGCCTTGCAAGGAGCAGAGAGAAAAGAGAGCTGATTCGGGAAACCCAGCTGATTCGCAAAATCGGAGAGAAACCAAAATGTAATGACAGTAAGAGCAAAATCGGAGAGAAACCCAGAAGTAAATATATAAAAATCTGATTCGTAAAATCAGAGAGAGAGAGAGAGAGAGAGAGAGAGAGAGAGAGACGATGAGGAGAGGCGGAGAGGAAGAGAAAGTGTGAGTGACGTGATTGAGTTTTACGGTTTTTTTTTTTTTTTTTTTTTTTAATGGGTAGGGTATGGATATTATCCATACCCTACCCGAATAATTCGGGTAATACCCATACCCTACCCGATTAAGTTCTACCCATGAAGAACCGGGTATTACCCAAAATATTTGGATCGGGTAGGGTTGGATACCCATTACCCAATGGGTATGGCCATCCCTAATTATGGGGGGGATTCTTTGCTAGAAAAATTAAAGATATTGACTGAGATCTTAAGAAATTTGATGTGTCTGTTACCAAAATTCCTAAGACGGTTTCTACAAATATTGAATCACTTACTCCTCGGGTTCCTGCTGAAACTCAAGGTAATTATGTGCTCTTTAACCCTTCTCCACGTGCTCCAAATAATTTTGAATAGAAATCTCATGGCTTCCATCTTGCCCTTCACGATATCACCAAATTTTACCACACCACAAATATGTCCACATCACATAGTGCTAACTGGAAACGTCTCCCACACTCTACCTCTCCCATGGATTCTTCTGCGAATGTTTCTATTAATACAAAACCAGACAAAATGGGCAAATGCCCTTTTTACAGAAACTAAGCAGTGTTTTGCCCCAGTTTTTAAACTAATCAGGGAAATGCCCATTTTTTGTAACTCGATATCATGAAGATCGAGTTTTTATAAATAACTCGATTTTATATTAATTGAGTTAGTTCGACCGTTGTGCCACGCTGGCGCAGTTGACGTGGCTTTTTTCAATAAAAAAATGGTTGTATAGTTATTCATAACTCGGTAACCCTAAAAGCGAGTTTTCTTCAGCGGTTTGAATCAATAGGACCCTAACGTCTCACAGCGCCTATTCGCTCTTTCTCTCTTTCCCTCGCTCTCTGCCATCACTCTCCCTCCACACTTGCCCTCGCTCGCTCTACGATCAAGCTTCCCCACTCTCCATCAGTCTCTCTCTCTGTCCAGTCTCCATCAGTCGTCGTTGCTTCCCGCCGCCGTTGATTACAAGTACGGTTCTGTCCTCTGATATCTTTTCTGATTTTGGTTATTATTAGGTTGTGTTTTATGTGGGATTTTGATTATTTTGTGGAAACTTCTTAAAAAGTAGTAAATATACTAGTGAAGATGAGAATTTTGGTGTGTTTTATATGCTGCAATGATGATGATCTAAAGTATTTCTTGCTATATGGTTATGTCTGTGTGATTTTCTCATTAGTGAGAATTTTGTTGTCTTTTACACGACGCAATGATTATGGACAGTGATTAATGAGTTTAAATGTGCTTGGGTTTGGGGTTTTGATGGGGGGTTTTGGCAAATTGAGTGGTGGTGTTTCAGTGATGTCTCTGGGTTTGTGTAAAATGTGTCTTATTCGATTGTAGGCCTGATTTTGTTATAGTTGTTGTAAATGGTGTTGAAGTAATTACGTTTGAGTCTAAATAGTTGTTGTAAATGGTGTAAAATGTGTCTCATGCCTCTAGCACCAACTGTTAGCTCTGAAGCAGAACCCATCTCATAAAGAATGGTTCTATTAGGTATAGAGGTTAAGAAAAAAATGATGAAAACTTTGAGACTCTGGTTGTTATGTTCTGCCCATAATGACATCCTATATACATAAATCTATGAAATGCAATACACATTCACATGAAACAGAAAGTCTGCTACTGTAAGTCCAGTTAAAAACCAGTAAGAGTGATGAAATGAAATGGTAGCATTTAGTACAGCAACAAACAAATTAAGTTCTTTCACATCCCTTAAAAGTTTTACTACTCATTGTTTTTGGTATATCTAGGTTTTTATAAATATCATTATATCTTGAAATTGACACTACTTTTGTTTTGCATATCAGTCCGATGTAGAAAATTGAAAGTAACTTTACGGGAAGTTCTTTTGCTTGCAATACAACTCCTCTTTGTTTAAAATTGACCATAAGGAGGGGGAGAGGAATAATTGAACATTCAATGGTCCTGCACCCTTTGGTGAATTTGAGATGGGCTAACTCGTCAATTGTTGAAAATAGACCTAACAAGTGGAAATGGGCTGACTGAGTCATGGTATGCTTACATGTCTAGTGGTAGAAATGTAGAATAATTAGTATAGGTTTCTAGATATGCTTAGGTTGAGAACGAAATGACCTGTAGCTGTAGGGATCTTAATGGTCCATTGTAAACGGGCAATTGCATAGGACATAAAACGGGGAGCTGTCAAGGATGACCTTATAGAGAGTGTTACTTTGTTGAAATTACCAAGTTTGATTGAACATGTCTGAGAATAGAATACCTAAACATTGAGTTGTTGCAATTTATATTTACTATGTGACTGCATTGGTCATAAGCTATAGAGTTGAATTTAAATGTCCTTTTAAATGTCCTTGGGGCCCCTAATAATTGTAATTGATATTTTCTCTGCTAAAATCCCTCTCAAAGACATCATAAACCAAAAAGAACTGTCACATTTAAATATTGCTCAAATGTTGAACATCTAGGTATCAATCAAGTTTCTAGCACATTAATTAGTGACTTGTTTGTGTTTTTTTTACTTCAATTACAGATACTAGGAAAAAAAGACGAAGAAGTGTTTATATTTAGGATTATGGCCAGTTCTTATTTATTTAAGCTTTACTTTGATTGCTTTTGGATTGCATGTTCAGTAGGGGCAAGAAGTGATGTTGACAATCTTGTTGGGATCATAATATGTCAAACAAGATGTATCCATGCTTTTATTTTATATTAATTGTGGTTTACTTGTTAGATAATTGCTAACAATCTATTTGCTACCATGTTAGATATGCAGGCACTAGATAGAGTGCAGCCTGGACCCGACGATCGTACCCAGTTGACCCGGCAGCCGGATCATCGGTCAACTCCGCTTTGGAGGTGCGCCGCCAATGAGGTATGTAGTTGTATTATTAATATATGTCTGTTTTATAATTACCTCGTGTGCATTACTGAACACAATACTTGTTTGTGTGCAGGAGGTGCTTGGCATCATAAAGGTTCGACGCCGTAAATGTGTTTTGCCGCAGGGTAGGCTGGACTCACGTATCATGCAATACATAGATGCAGCAGGTTTGACTGGGTTATTCAAGGTTCCTGATATGGAGGTCGACCACGCCTTGATCACGGCCTTGGTCGAGTGGTGGCGTCCAAAGACGCATACGTTTCACTTACCCCATGGAGAAATGGGTATCACCTTGCAAGATATGGAGGTGATGCTGGGAATTCCAGTGGATGGGTTGCCTGTTACTGGGAGGACAGATATGCAATGGAACGTGGTGTGCCAAGAATTATTGGGCCATGAACCTCCGCCCGTGATACCAAACTCAAACAAGTCTACCTTTACTGGGGCGAGGATAAAATACAAGTGACTTGATGCACAGTTTGCCGCTCCCCCAGCTGCGGACGCTGGTGACGAAGTTGTGCAGCAACATACCCGCTACCACTTACTTGTACGAATGGGGGCCCTGTTGTTCATGGACAAGTCTGCGGACTAGGTCTCATTGTTGCCTCTACAGTTGCTTAACCCAATTAGCAATGGGAGACGGTACAGTTGGGGCAGTGCAGCATTGGCTTGGCTCTACAGGTAACTTTGTAGTGCATCGAAGAAGGATGCCATGCAGATTGGAGGAGCACTCTTGTTGGTGCAGCTATGGGCCTATTCAAGGTTCCCACAAATATGCCCTATTGCGAGGCCGCCTCTACTGCCAGTGCACTCAGGGCCCCTTGCCATTAGGTATGTTACGCTTATTGAATTCTCGTTATTCAAGATAAAGTGTTTCTTAGGAATAATTATTTATGCGTAATAGTATAAAGTCCCATTTTATTTGTCTCTTTGATATAATTAAAAATATGTCAAACTAACAAACAAAAGAAACTTATCAATGCTTAGTATATAGATGTTAAATATAAAGCAAAGTTTGTTAAATGTAAAGTTCAGTAACGAACATTTGTCGAAACCCCATGTTTGCTAGGTGGAGCGGGCCAAAATGCACCGCAGAGCATGCCACACATGTCCTTGCTGCGTACCGGACGTCACTGGCTACACTACGGGCAGAGCAGGTATTCGGTTAATTTATGTCCTCAATTTGAGGATTTTATTTTTGTTTGAATTCTTGGATTGTTGTAGGAATAAGTTGATTTAAGAATATTGGTTCCATCCCATCATTTTGTCCATTGTGAAGTACTTCACATTAGAATTTCGATTTGCAGCACCTGCATGAATACGAACAAGCATAAACTCAAAATTCCACTTGCCAATGTTAAATCAAAGGCCTCAATTTTTTTATTTTAATCTAGCAGAAAAAAATATTATATAATCCAACAATTTTACAACCTTGTATTTGGAGACTTCTTATTATCAAAAGTAGGGGTGTACATCATGGGTCGAGTTGGGTTGGATTGAAGGGTTTTTTCCAACTCAACCTAAGCATGTCGGGTTGAGAAATTCCTAACTCATTACATGTGTAGAAACCAACTCAACCCGACTCACGTGAGTTAGGTTAAGTTGGTTTGTTGGATCAATGGATTATATTTAAATTTAGTCATACATATATATTAAGTAGAATTTGGCTATATCCTTCATTATGTATGGAACTGTTTGTGATTTACGCCCAAAAGAGAAAGTACTGGTTTAGTCCCTTTTACAAGATGTCTGAATTGAATAAGTAATGTAGCTATATATATGTTGTTCAAAAAAGCACCAACATGCGCAAAAGATTGAGCATGAAGTACTGGTTTAGTGCAAGACAAAGTGTGTTCAAGCCTGTGTTGCAACAAAAAAAACTCCATCAGTTCTTACAAATGTCATTAAGTTGATGCAACGAAGAGAAGGCACACGTATTGTTCATATGTAATTGGTTATAATTCAATGAGAAATGAATTTACCTAAGACTATACCAAAGATAATAAGATTTTTCTTTTGTTGTATTTGTGAGCTGAAGTAATTTATTTGATTTTAACGATACATCTTCGAAATTTACGATGACATCTTTAAATTCTTCCCAGCTACTAACTTAATCAAAAGTTTGTGTTGATTGTTTGATTGTGTCATTATACATCGTTTTAACCTATTTAAGACAATAGAAAAATAGATCTTTTAGCCTACTATCAAAAGAAAAGAAAAAATTTCAAAACTTTATACAAGCCGAATGATTGTAAACTCACAACATATTAATTAAATTCTAAACAAAAGGCCTCATACGATAAATTTGACAAATATGGGTCTTTTCAAAATAAGGGAATCAAGGCATATTAGAATATAAATGATATTTCAAAACTCAAACATTATATGCTAGAAATTTGATTAAACACAAAACTAAGCTTGTACAGTTCGTAATTAATTAATAAAATGTTGTGAGCTCGAAATGCTAGTTATTTCTCTACCTAATAAGTAGACAATTTAGTATTTCTTGTTCTAATTGTTAGAATCCAGGATTACAAACATGTATATAACTACAAAAAACATTGTTCCATTGTAAGTTATAAAGTACCTTTGCTGAATTGAAGGTTATATTTTTGGCTTCTGGGAGAATACTGATCAACTACTGGAAGCAATTCAAGTGGTATGTTTTGAATTTGAACAGTAATATTCGGTTTAGCATAGTTAGTAAGACACAATTGCCAATCAGTCGAAATATGCGAACACTGTAAGACTTTTGACACATTACCTCTTGTTGTTGACCTAAATGAAAAGTTGGTTCGTGCTCCTTGTAGCAAAGTTGTAGAGCACAATTTGATTGCAGCATGCAACTCCTTAAGATGTCCCCACTTAGGCTGCCTTAATAGGCCTAAAATTATTAAAAGTTGTGGATTATTAATTACTACTTTAGGACCATAGGAACTTATGCTACTTACCATATTCATCAAGAGGAGCTTGATCATAATAAGCTGTGATGATATATGCAGAGCTTGTTCCACAAAATTTGTTCCACCATGGTACTAAGATGAGGAATGTAATTTTAGACATTGACACGATTAGTTTAACAAGAGAACAATAAGGCTTATGTAATTTCCAGCACTAAAATTAAGGTTGGTATGTTATTTAGATAGAAATATGATCAGCCTTTAACAGTATTTGATGAGAATTATAACTAAAATACCATACCATGTAATGATTTACATAGCTTCCATTTCTTGCAATAAAAAGTGCTACTTCAAATGCAATGTCTTCAGCAGACCAAATATATGTCTTTCCTCCGTATACTTGCTAGCTTCAAGAGAAAATTAAGTACAGTTAGTAGAATGCAGATTGATTAATAGTCATTTTGTTTTGAAAACTATGAAACATTGTTAATGACTAATGCAATTAATCTAGTACAAGTTTTCTATTACGATAAAAAGGTTTTGCGAAATCATCAACTTGGATTCATCTTAATGCGGAGCGGAGTTGACCGATGCTCCAGTACCCTCCTCTAAGTCTGGTTCATATTAAAATCCCTAGTATCTGATGGTGTCACTTAGCTTTGAATGTTATGCATGTGAACACGGGGCTGAAAATGCAATGTGGATCTCGGTCAACCTATATCTTTTACTATTTTTTGTAGATCAATCTTAATTGCTTGTTGACTTCAGATTACCTGAAAAAATTTTTCACACAATGTTGGTGTTCTTTTACTTTCTGCCCAATAATGGCTGTAGATTTTGTGTAAGAATAGAAACAACAAATTCCATGCTTTCCATACTACATATCACAAACATAATCTGAATTGAACAAATATGATGTCTCACTATCACAAACATAATCCACTTATGCAGATTGTATGGGAGCCGTACACACATACGCTGGGCTCCCTGCCCGCGTATTGCACTGCCGGGCAGCATATTTGGAGGGTTGAGGTGCCATTGATATACTTTTGGATAGTGGAGGGGCATCATCCCGAGCAGGTCTTCCGTCAATTTGGGATGAAGCAACCAGTTCCACTTATGGTGGATATGTCGACTGCCCTTCACAAGATATCCCTCCAGGGTAAATGGGAGAAGGACTAGGTGGTAGAATATCAACTCCATATTCAGCAATGGGCCAACCGAGGGGATGAAGTTCGCGCTGCCCCTCTCTTGGACGGTGATGATACGTACCTCGTTGAGTACATGATGTGGTACAATCGCAACACAAGGCGGTACATAACACCAGAGTCTGCGTACTGGGAACTCATGATGAGGCAACAATTCCTTGCCCTTTGTTGAAACCATTGTTCGATTAAATATCTTCAGCAGGTTTATCATGCATGAAAAACTCCACAATAATTATTGTCGTTACATCTCTACATCTCAATGACTTTTTCTTTCATTATGTTTTAAAGTCAAAAAATACTGCATGATTTAACTTCTTCATAAATAATTGAATTTGTCTTGATCCAATTGCTTTGCGCGAGGAATGGTTAATTGGCAATGACCACACCTTTGTTCATGTATGAAGTTCAAATTTTAAAAAGGGTGGGTTGGGTTTTATGCTTTTATTTTTATGTTTTTAATAACCTATTTTTGGTTGCCTTGTAATTTCAAATGGACATTAGTACATGACCTAAGATTGAAAGCCAATTACATATTTTATGATATGCAACCATGACTACTAGATTCAAGTATGATATATGTTGCTATTTATGGTACTTCCCTTAATTGAAACTTTAAGCTTGCATGATCAAATCACTTAATTGGATTGTTGGTGTACCTTAGGAAATAATAACTTCAAAATATGTGTCTTGATTGCAGTATGATATTAATGGAGTTGTAACTCTGGTGAAGCCTACATACACAACTAAAATTCAGATATTTTCACTTATGCTAAGATTCAACTTATGTACAACCAACCATACGTGTGTTTCGAGAGTATTATCTCAATGTTTAGATTGCATAGCCACAAACATAGCAGGAAATTGCAAATTTTTGAGTGTAAGACGTGAAACTATACATTTTTGCACAGGGGGGTGGGCCAACCCCTATTTTTATATGCTATCTTTTTAAAGATGTTTAACAATTATGAGTAATATAAGGATTTCATTCGCTATGTTTACTACTTTTTCCTTTTGATTTTGGAACATATTTATCCATGTTTTGCATCATAGCTGCGTTCCTGCTTTTATGACGCCCTTGTTTTGTAGGTTTGGACGATGATTAGGTCTATACAGAGGTGCGATGAAGGTTCTGACATGCACAATGACCTTAAATATACACTAGAGCTTGTGGAGGAGTTGGGCCAACTTAAATTGGCGGATGCGCTCGCAGAAGCATCCGACATTGTTGCACAAGGCCCAGGTTGCGGCAGGAAAAGTGGTGGGTCTTGAGGGGGTGGACGTCGTGGAGGTGGTCGAGCTGGTCGCGGCCGTACGACTGAGCCAGATCCCGTCTACGAGGAAGGGGATGACTCGGGTGCAGAAGAGGCATGGCTTGGCACTGATTGGGTTTTGTCTGACGATGGCGGCAGGACACCACGATGCACATCTGACGTTGGTGCTGGTCCATCCCACGCTACCGGTCATGAGGACACTGTTCCAGCCCAAACTACGCCCCGTGGCCCTAGCACGGACTATGAGGACCCTCCCCGTATGTCGCCCCCAGTTTTCAGTGGATCTGCCCATGATGGTGGATGCATATTTGTCCCCACACCAGGCATGCCCACCCCACCTCTAGTACACGTGGACCCCAGCAAGGCGGCTTCATCTCCAACCCCACACGACGAGGCTGTACAGATTGAGCAGATACCGTCTGAGGACATTCAGCCGGTGGAGGGTTTGCGGAGATCACGATGCCCTCCTGCGCATGCTCCTGATTGCGGGACCGGTGATGGTATGTACTCTGTCTACACTTCCCATCTTCGTGTGCTACTTGTGCCATGCATTTGATTGAATATGTTAATTTAATTATGCTGTTGTGTCTGATGAAACAGGTAAGATTAGACCTGCGAGGGTATATGGGCGGAAACGAAAAGATCATTAAATGCCTTGGTGTGTGCTATTCAGTTACGCTTTTGAATCAGGTCTCAATTGTGATGTTTTACGAACTAGTTGGCCAACAACTAGGATTTTATATGTGACCTGCCTCTTGTCAGTTCTTACTTTCATGGTTTTTAGGTAAATTGCATTTTTTCATTAAGCTGTACTGTTAGGTTTGTTGCTCCCCCCTCAACTCTAACACTAGAGCATTTACTTCCCAAATTTTAGGCATTGTGGAAAATAACTCTCTACCATTAATTTCATTATATGTGCCTGTCACGCACACACACACAAAAGAAATATAAGAAGAAGATCAAGACAAGAAGAAGGGAAAAAAATAGACTATATTTTTTGAAGGATTTTGAAGAAACCTCCAATTCCTTCTTCCTAACAGAACTTTGGTTTCTTGCCCCTAGAATTCTACACAATGCCACTTTCATCATCACCACAACCTCTTTGCTCCCAAAACCACTACAATCTGCCCATTGTAACCATCCCACCATCCTTGTTACTGTCAATAACTTGAGGAGGATTGCTCAAATGCTGCACCCATCTTTCACACATGACAAACCCTAGTTTCACCCAAATGCTCCATTCACAATCTCATCTCAATCCCCATCACCACCAACTTTATAAGCCAAAGGAAAATATATATAACTTTATGGAGAAGACAGTCTGTTTTCCATTCCCGCTTCTAATGCTGATTATTGTCTACAAAGTGGACATCCCAGAAAACTTCCCATGGTTTAGGATTTGGGTTATATCTTATTATTCCATGATCAAAAAGGAAATCTGCATAAATCCTAACTCTCAATGTAGATTTCTATGTAAGTTACTTTGTTTTTATTCAAATGTGTAGCATTTGTTCTTGCTAGCTAAAGCCAGTAATTTTCTCCAACTATTTCAATATCTACTCGAATGGGCAAATTTTTGATTTAATGCGAATCCTCTAAATCACATTACATGGAGTAGAACTTGGCAAATCAACAAAATATCACATTCTCTTATTATGAGGCAATGTTACACTTGAGCTTTACTCTCTTATATATGTGTCTTTACGCCCTTACGCCTCTTTGTTTCTTTGCTATTTCAATATTTTTTCCCCCTAGGTTTTCTAGCAAGATTTATCTAGGAAAAGCAAAGTTGTTTCAAGTGGAGGGACCAGAACAAAAGTTGAAGAGAGAAAGAGTGTGGGAGGTGGCGAGGGGAAGTTTGGGATGGAAGCGAAAGGAGCCGAGAGTTTTTCTCTGCTCGGTTAATGTTTATGAACAAAATGAACTGGTCAGGAAAATGGGTGGCTTGGCTAGGTATGTGTCTCTCTCATAATTTTCTGATTTGCCTTCCCTAAAATTCCTAAATCAGCAGGTCCTCCTTCTCATTATCTTATTTTTAATCTCCTTCAAATCCCCTCCTCTCTAGAATGATTAGATCTGTGTACAGTTGATTACAAGTTTCTTAGTAGATACTTTGGAGAATGGAATTAGCAATTTTTTTTTTCTGAGTTCTAGAGCAGTTCTAGAGCAGCTCACAATATAACTTACCTAAAGCCCAAAACGGCAAAAATCTTAGTTTTGTGGGCATGTTTTGTTCCTTTGGCTTCTTGGGGTTTGTAATTGATATTTAACATTGTATATATGTTTATGAACTTTTCATTTTGCTAGCAATTTAGGAACTTCCTAAGAAACAAAAAACTGATTATGCCCATAGTTCATCAATTAGCCTTCTCATTTTATGATTTTCAGTATATATATATATATATATATATATATTGTGTGCGTCATTTGCTATCAATGAATCAAATCTTGTCCGTAACTTGCTTTAATGAAATGATGGAGGGTGTTCATTGCTTGAACTGGGGATGAAACAGCCTAATGATTATCTTGAGGGCATGGAGAACTGAAAATGGCTTCGTAATTGAAATTTACTATTCTGGTTGGGAAAGTAATAGGATTTAAAGCTGCTCACTCTTAGACTGCAATACGATGGTTGTAAATTATTGCTTCTCTGTTGGCATTTATTTGGTTTTTCATTGGAAAATTTGTTATTGCTATAGGACTTTATGGGCCTGCTTGCATATGAAGGTTTGAATAAATTCCCCATGGTTCATCTGCTTAGCTTGTACTAGCAAATAGTTGTTGAAACTCTGAATTGCCAATTCTTGGCGGTGATATATAGATACTAGCCAAATAGAAAAACCAAAAGATAATAATATATATGTATACGTCTTCGTTGAGCTTCCTTGAGCTATGAAACTGAAGCTCTGTATCTCTCCAAAGAACAATCACATATACTATAGGTAAGTGTTTGTAATTGATTATTCATGTCATTGTTCAACTTCTAGCTGCTGAGGTGAAGTTAAAATGGATGATACAACTGTATTCATTTGCCTATAAATTAGCTTGAATACTTATTTGAGAAGGATATATTAGTGTTTCATTTGCACATAGTAAAATTAATGTATTTTATTTTTTGAGAATTAATGTCTCTTTTGATTTGATTAATGTAAATCTCTATATCCTTTACAAATCAAATTATTTATATCTATGTTTTCTGATATAAATCATTTGATTTTTAAAGTATATAAAATTTAGAATTATCTTAATCATTACTCTTTTTTCACGGCAAGCACGTGTCTTGCACGTGCTGCCCTAACTAGTATACTAAAAAAATGGTGGTGTAGCCGACTTCCCTTTCTTCCCATTGGATAGTATTCAATGGTATCTTTGTTTTTGCGTTTGATTAGCTGAACTAACCAGTCAAACTCTTTTTCTCAAATGCATAATATTTTGGACTGGACAAGATATAGTCTGACCTATCCTTATGTACCATGTAAAGAAGCAAACTTAGATATAGCTTAGCCCCATACGTGGTGTTTCAGAGGTAGCATATGGGATCTAAAGCATTGGTTAAGCATGCATTGAATATCATGGGAATTGGTTAAGCATGCATTGGTTAAGCTTTATAATCATTAGTTGAAAATGCGATTATTGTCATATATATATGTATGGCAAATGTTTGCTTCAATACGAACTTGAGACATTTCCTCATCTATTAGGCAAAAGGACTGTTGGGGCATTGCACCAAACCTCTTGAAGAATGTTCCCGTTAGAAGGGAATCGGCCTCCAAAAAATTGGCCATCTGTGGTTTGCAGGTAAATTGGTCTCGATTTAATGTTAAAATTAAAGAAGGTACTTAAAGTCATAGCTTCTAACAATATCAATGTTAAAACAGATCAGATATAGGCCTAGTGCACCACTTGTTCTTCGGGGGATCAGTTGCACATTTGAGGGAGGGCACAAATTATGTATTGTTGGCAGAACTGGCAGTAGGAAGACCACTCTCATAGGTGCTCTATTCCGTCTACTCGAGCCAGCTGGAGGGCAGATTATAGTCGAAGGGATTGAAACCTGTACTACTCCACTGTGCAGTTGCAGTCCTTAAACTTGAAGACTAAGACATGTGCTTCGTACTTGGGTTGCCATTCACTAAACTGATCATGCTCCTTTGTTGGGAACTATATAGGTGTCATGCACTTTTATTTTTTTTTTGGATTTGAGGAAAGGTATATCATACACTTAGATTGACACGTTAACTTTTGAAGTTGAAGTGCGACATTTGTATAAAGTACTCTCTGCGATAGAACAATATTATATATTAATTTAGAATAATATTACAAGTCACGTCATCATTTTGGGGTTTTATTTAGTGTGTTTGGGACTCCAGAATCTATAGCTGTGTTACTTGTTTTATTAGTTGGTCGGTGTCAATTTTTATTCATGGTTATTTCGTTCTTGACTTTGTATATTCTGGGTATTAAATTGTCAGAATTGACTTGAAGAATTTTCACTCATTTTTTGGTGTATTTGATTTTTCATGTATGGAAAATTCCAATAGTGTGGCGTTTAAAGTTTGAATTTTCTTTGATTGGTATGGATTGCAATGAATCCTCTCAGTGGATTTCGAAATCATCCGTCCAGAGGTTTTGCATTCATTGTAGTTTTTCATGTCATTTACATTCGTTAATCGTGACTCATTTTGTAACTACACAGTAATGGACTTAAGTGATTGTGATGATTGGGTTACGACCAGAGCATTACATTAATATAGCTAATTGAATGTACTAGACCGACTAGGACCAAAGGGGACCGAATAAGACCAAAGCAGTGCACTTCAACAAACTCGAGTATTATAGTTACTTCCCATACATACATTCGTTAATCATGACTCATTGTGTATGGGCTGCTCTTGCGACACTGAAATACACACTTTCATGTACTTAAGTGAACCAAATAGATCTCATACGACCAAAGCATTACATTAATATATAGAATAAAATGTACTAGACCGAATAGGACCAAAGGGGACCGAATAAGACCAAAGTAGATACAATGGACTGAATATGACCAAAGTAGTGTACTTCAACAAATTATTTATTACAGTTACTTCCCATATATACATATCTGCCAATCAAACAGTTGGAAAATGATGACACTTTTACTTAAACCACACACACGAAACTAGTTACTTGGCATATATATCTTACTGAATACCATAACAAGAAGTCACACTTTTGCATTCATTTACCCGTACGTTGTCTCGTGGGTGCATCAACTTCAGCATCCGCCACAACATGGCCCACCACTTCGTTCAACATGTTCGCACTAAAGGTTGCAATCCTCCTTGCGTGGTCACGCTCCTCAATGGCAACTTCCAACTGAAACCTTAACAAGGTGTGAGTAATGTCTCCATTGTCGTAGTTGGTTCCTTCGCTTCGAGAAGTGCTCGGTGGAGTTGAGGTTGATATGTTTGGAGTTGCCCACGATGTGGACGCACCACCCTGCGCATCCATACCATTACAATGCAAATACTCCATGTATGCGGCTTCTGCTTCCTTTCGATCTTTATATGATTTGTGATTGGCGTTTGGGAACTTATGAACTTGTCTGCTTGCATCTAGCCAGCTGTTGTATATGCCTGGAACACGACCGTTAAACACAACGTAGGTACGTCCTATCCTGCTCTACAAAGATAGTGGAAAGTCCTTGCACCAGAACGGAGAATGCACCTTCTTACTAGTGGAGTGCGTCTGTCTTGGATGATGTAGGAAAAATGGAAAAAGAAACTCGATCTCTACAAAGTCGAGTTTCTTTGATACCGCCTTTAACATATAAATGAGTTACAAGTAACTCGATATATAACTTACCGAGTTTCTGAATTGCCGTCACATCAACGTATTGCGTCAACAGTAACTCGAGTACCTGGTAGTCGAGTTTTAAGTTAAACTCGACTTACTATATATCGAGTTATAATTTACCATCCCCCCACAGTTTAGAACTATCAGCACGTGTCTCTCTCCTGCTTTGCTGAAAACCTTCAATGTGTGGGGTCCTGAAAAATAAACTCTGCGAGGTGAACACATTTTGCTGACCCCAAAGACAGTTTTCTTGTCACTATTGCATCCGATCCAAGCGTGCTACAGCTGTGGTCCCCTTCATCTTGGTTGTGGCACATCTCCCTGACAGGTATATCTTGTCTTCTAAAGAACTAGGATTACACTTAGATCGACACTTTAGTATACTTTTGATTACCTTCTTACTATTGTTCTTTGTGGACGTGTATATATAGATTAGCTATACATATATATATATATATATATGTATGTATATATATGTAGATACACACATATTTATATATATATGTCTGTGTAAATATATGTATATATAAACACATGGGACAATGGATTATATGTATGATTTTCACACACACACAAACCTAGTAATATATATATATATATATATATATATAAACATATACATATGTTTATATATAATGTGTGGAATTGCAAACATTTTGTTAGGAACACATAGGTATGTTTATATATAAATGAATAGCATTATGTATAAACATAATGCTATTCATTTTTGAAGACATTTTGTTCGAAATTGCAAAAACTGTCAATATTGTTCAATTCGAATTGATAATTTTTCTTACAAAATAATTAATTATTGTGTGCTCTTAGGACACACATTAGCAACATCCTATACCACTGAAATGCTCCACTATATATATATGTGTGTGTGTGTGTGTGTGTGTGTGTGTGTGTGTGTGATAGTGATGCCAGCCTATGTTGTTGGTCTATATGTATATATATGTATATATATATATATATATATATAGCAATGACTGTATATATACATGGGAACATATATATAAACAAACAGTGTAGGGTAAATGCCTATGACTTTTGCATTCATTCATCCATCGCTATCAACAATGATGTTATAAACAATCAGAGGTAAATTGTACGGCTCTTTCAGTTCTGAAAGGCTCCAGTGTGTGGTTTCTGAAAAAGAAAACCTGCGAGGTGAACAAGTTTTGCTGACCATATTAGCATTTTCCTCCTCACTATTGCATTCTCACCAAGCGCGCAACAGTTGTGGTCCCCGATGTGAGAGTGTACGGGGGAATCAAGTTTGTGAAGAATACTTAGGATATCATTATAATCTCCGTAAAAGATTAATTATTGCTGCATTAACATAACCCCCTATCTTCTGTATGATAACCTCAATTAATGGTCCTTATCTAGGTCTGCCATGGGTCGTCATTGCTTCTACATTTACTACGATGGGGAGCAATATTTCCATGACTTGCATGGGCTGTCCTATAGAGGCGAGTTAGTGAAGCAGAAGTTCATTGAGTTGAAATGCGGAACACACTTGAGAAAAATGCACCGGAAGATAGAGAAAGCTATTGGGTTGGACAGGGAGTCACATAAGATATCCATCGTGTACCATGCCCCCCAGCTACTTGTGAATACTCAGGTTGTCTACAACTCAAATCCGTTGGGTTGCGATGCTGACGTGGACATGATGTAGACAGTGATTAAGCGGACCCCCCAGTTCATAGCGTCCGACTTGTATGTAATCGTTGAGGCGGTTGGGGTCCATGTTCACAACATGGCAGTGGGGTGGAAGAGCCACAATCATTGCCGCATGACGTGCATGCTTCCTTCCCTGATGCCACGCCTTTGCCCTATAATAGTCAACCATGCAGTTCGGTTGCGTTCTTGGACAACACCAAAGTGTTGGGCGCCACCCACACAAATGATGTGGGCGGGTCTAGTCACGCATATGAATATGTCCAAGCCTATATGGAGGGGGGAATTGATGTTGATGCCAGCCGAGATGTGTACGAAGAGTTCATTGATACTGATGGACCGGTGGACGATGCGGCAGTATTAGATGCACCACAAATTGAAAACAACGAGGAGGATTGCCCTACTACAGTGTCGATCCCAGAATGGTTCACATCAAACACATGGGACAATGTGTTTGACCCATCACCAGTATTGGGTGCAGAACATCTTACGAGTTGGCATAAAGGTGACCAGCCAGTGAAGGGGATGCTATTCAAAAATAAATCCTTCGTGAAGTATGTGTTGACCCTCTACTCTGTGGAGCACAATAAGCAATACAAGGTCATCAAGTCTGACACTAATAGGCTGGTGGTGCGGTGCATACACGAGGCATGTCCATGGTTAATTCGGGCCAGTTACAGCAAGAAGCACGGGATGTGGCAAACCAGTAAATGTAAGGGTCCCCACAGTTGCACATCCCTCCAAGTAGCGACTGATGGGTGGATGATGGATTCAAAGTTCATCTCCATTGCGCTTGAGAAGTATGTACGGGAGGACCTAACCCGAAAGGTAAAGGACCTACGTAGTATGCTGCATGTGAAGCACGGGCATGATGTAACTATGTACAAGGTTTGGGAAGCCAAACAAAAGGCAGTTGCGCGTATTTACGGGGATTTTGACGAGTCCTACGTTTCTAGTGGCATTGTTCGATGCAGATCTAGACACTGTAACCACGTTAAAGTGCGACCCCTGTGTCCCGGGGTCTTGTATATTCAACTCCGCGTTTTGGGCTTTCGGTCCGTGTATTAGAGGGTTTAGGCATTGTAGGCCGGTGATAAGTATTGATGCAACACACCTCTATGGCAAGTACAAAGGAAAGTTGTTGATAGCAATGGCAACAGATGGTAACAACAAGGTTTATCCACTAGCGTTTGCCGTTGTTGAAAGCGAGAGCACGGAGACATGGAGATGGTGGTTCTTAGCATGCCTGCTGACCTATGTTATGGACCGGACCAATTTGTGTATAATCTCCGACAGGCATTGTGGGATACAATCATGCTTCGATGACACCATTAGGGGCTACTTGCAACCGCCCTTAACCCATCACCGGTATTGCCTCCGCCATTTAGTAAGCAATGTTAACACTAACTTCAATAGTGTGGCGTTGAAAAACTTGGTACGGAAGGCAGCAACTGCGAATCAAGTTAGGAAGTTTGAAAACACCATGGATTGCATCAAGAATGTCAACCGGGCTACGTACGACTATCTTAAGGAGATAGATCAAGAAAAGTGGACACTTGTACATGACCATGGCCACCGATATGGGGCAATGACAACCAACCTGTCAGAGTGCTTCAATGGGGTACTTAAGGGCGCACGTAGCTTGCCCATAACTGCAATGGTGATGTTCACATTTTACAAGGTGAACTCGTACTTTGACGATCGTCGAAACAAAATCCTAGAGAATTTGGAAGAGGGGCAATTGTGGTGCAAATATGCCTATGACAAGTTCGAGGCAAATCAAGAGAAGGCGAAGCTCCATATGGTTAGAAGGATGAGCGCGCAACAGCACTTATATACAGTGGACACACAGTCTTCACTGTTGAACACTGGCGGGGGAGCTCACACCCATAGGGTTTCCCTCATTGACATGACATGCACGTGCGGGAAATGGGAAGCAAACAAGATCCCCTGTTCACACGATAGCAGTTTGTGCCAAGCACAACCACGATGCCACAGAGTATATGGATCGTTTCTACCGCGTGGAAGAACGGTATCACCGCTACGAGCCGATATTCCAACCACTGAAAGATAGGTTAGAATGGCCAGAGCCAGAAGAAAGGAGAACCGTGATGCCAAACCCACGGTTGATCTGAGAGAAAGGTCGGCCGAAGTCCACGAGAATCCGCAATGAGATGGATGACGAGGATAGGGAGTTGCCAACGTCATTGTGGATTGAGAATGGACCAAAGTTGAAGTGTGGGCTGTGTCGCCAAGAGGGTCATGACCGTCGTAGATGTCCGACTCGAAATGTGGCATCAACAAGCCATAGTGGTACGTAGCAGGTAACAATTACAAGTCAATGAGGTATGAGGGGGTAACAAGATCCCCTATTCTTCATTAGTGTTGTCAATAGTGTTGTTACAAGAGGTCTAACAGTATGAATTGAAATGGGGTGGTATTCATCGGGTCTTTATTACCCTAACTGTATATGTTTTGCTTTAGATTGCTAATTTTTGGCCAAGGTGTAACTTTAGAAGCATTTGCATTTAAGCAGGCAAGCTTGAAGGGTTCTTGAATGCCTTGTCAATTCAATTTATTAATTAATGTGGGTTGTATACTAATTTTTGGTCTGGTTACTCCTCAGAAAGGAGGCAGCCCTGTAGCAAAGGGAGGTTTGTAGTTCCAATACTGTTGCCATGTCCTGTGTGGCAAAGGTGCCAGACTTGAGACGTACCATGGATGAAGTTGTCAGAACGAATGAAGAAATACGGCAGTCATACTCAGAGAACCGGCCATCTTTTGGAGAGAACACATCACATAAGATATCAACTGTGCAGACACCATGACTGCCTAAAACCATTGTTGGCGACGAATTTCCAAGTTTCAAGTTACAATTGTGAAGTATCAAATATCTGGGCTGGACATTTTATTTTTGAACATCTACATTCGTTAAATGTGTAGCTTTACTTACATGGATGGTTTCCCTAACTGTATTCGAAACGAGGACATGATTTGTTTGATGCATGTCCGAAATTGTTGTGTAGACGATTTGATTATGGAAGTGGTTGGAAGTAGATGGATGAGTTGTTGTGTATAGTTTGGTTGTGAACAGGTCCACTTTTATGATGAATAAACAGCCTAAATTAGCTGTACTCTTAGGTGTGAACAGTGTTGCATCAGCTGTTACTCCATGCAGGAAATATATTCCCAAATTATACCCTATCTTCAAGCTACAGAGATTGCAGCAAGAAGAAATGCTCCCAAACCCACTACAATCTGCCCATTGTAACCATCCCACCATCCTTGTTATTGTCAAAAGGTAAATATTGCTCAAATGCTTCACTCACCTATCTTTCACACCTTTAAAGCCTAGTTTTCACCCAAATGCTCCACTGACAATCTCATTGCAAGAAATGCTCACCACCAACTTTATAAGCCAAAGGAAAATATTTACCAAATTATGGAGAAGACAATTTGTTATCCATTCCAGCTTCTACTGCTGATTCTTGAGCAATAAGAAATGGTCACAAATTCGTTGTATATAACTTGACAAACTTCAGAGGAACATAACTCGATTACCCATATTTCGAGTTATGCGGAAGACCCTTCTGGACAGTTCGATTCCTGTTCGACTGCAGATGGATCAATCCAAATTAAAAGTCATTGGGCCGGATTAGGAACATAACTCGACTTCATAGTAATCGGGTTAAGTGGAAGACCCTCCTGGTCCCTTGGATTCCTCTTGGACTGCAATTGGATCAGTCCAAATATCTGCGCTGGGCGAGGGAGCCCAGTAAAAGTAACTCGATTTACCTATAATCGGGTAATTTGAACGTAATCCGGTACATATGGAATCGAGTTATGTGAACTGGCTCGTGTCAGTTACAGTACACTTAACTCGATTTATTAGTAATCGGGTTACGTGGAAGACCCTCCTGGTCCCTTGGATTCCTCTTGGACTGCAATTGGATCAGTCTAAATATCTGGGCTGGGCGAGAGAGCCCAGTAAAAGTAACTCGATTTACCTATAATCGGGTAATTTGAACGTAACCCGGTACATGCGGAATCGAGTTATGTGAACTGGCTCGTGTCAGTTACAGTACACTTAACTCGATTTATTAGTAATTGGATTACGTGGAAGACCCTCCTGGTCCCTTGGATTCCTTTTGGACTGCAATTGGATCAGTCCAAATATCTGGGCTGGGCGAGGGAGCCCAGTAAAAGTAACTCGATTTACTTATAATCGGGTAATGTGAATGTAACCCGGTACATGTGGAATCGAGTTATGTGAACTGGCTCGTGTCAGTTACAGTACACTTAACTCGATGTATTAGTAATCGGGTTACGTGGAAGACCCTCCTAGTTCCTTGGATTCCTCTTGGACTGCAATTGGATCAGTCCAAAAATATCTGGGGATCGATGGGGAGGCCAGTAAGAGTAACTCGATTTACTTATAATCGGGTAACGTGCACGTAACCCGATTTATATGGCATCGAGTGATGTGAACTGGTCTCGTGTCAGCCATCCGACCCAACATGGATTCCTTTCAGCTTCTTTAAAGACAACATGGATTCCTTGGAGGAGAACAAAGCACATAACTCGATATTAGTTTAATCGGATTACGTGGAAAACAAACTCTTTAGTATTGAACGTACGAAGCATCAACAGTTATTTACAGTTTGCACAAAAAATCGAAGTGAAGATTTGCAGAACGATGACTTCTCAATGGCGGAGAGACAATGAGGATGGTCCCCCTGATCTGGCCACAAAGGCCCCCCACTTTTTCAAGATTATTATGCCAGAAACTCTTCAAGAAGGAAAGCTTGTAAGTATTGTAGCAAGTTCGGTATATTTTTGTCTCCTCAATCATACTTTTATATTAACGGCGTCCACTTGATATTTGTTTGTTGTGATTCTTGAAAATATTTACATTTGTTGATGACCAAAGTGATGAAAATCTGTGAACTTGGTTGAGCAGTATTGTGAACTCGTATTTTGATGTGTTTTTGTGGCGTTGGGTATAGTTATAATTGGGTAAGAATTCCTGCACTTTGATGGAAAATACAGGTAAAGAACTTAGTTCAAGAGAATAGGATTCGAATAGGCAATGAAAATAGAGATGTGAATTGGGAAATTAGTGGAAATAGTAGATACAATAATTAGAAGCATAAACATAAGGGGCGAAGCCATGTTGCTCCTTGGGGGTGCCATGGCCACTTTAACCAATTTTTAAATTTTCTCAACAGCATATATAGCAAAAAGCCAAAAGGATATAGGCCCCCTCAGATAATTATAATCGCCCCCCCCGCCCCAAAAATTATTGAAAGAGTTGTACTTAATCTAGTGGACAATGACCTACTCTCTACAAATAGAATAGATGTTAGCCCATTGCAAAGCAAAGCTTTTTTACATTAGTGTTTCATTCTCATTCTCAAGCTACGTGCCTTTCCCTTTAATTTACTTGTCAATATTGCTGCCAGCCTCATTGTTTAGTTAATTAACAAAACAAAACTCATCTCAACACAGTCACACAAAACTGAAAACCCTCACAGCTGGTACAAACAGTACTATCCCATTTTTTTCCATCTCATTGCTGCTATAGTAGAGTAGTGAACTTGGAAATGTGTGAGGATGTGAGAGAAACATGTACTTAAAAATCAAAGAAGGCAAGTAGAATGCAGATGAAGACGTAGTTAGAGAATCTAAAGGGTGTTTTTACCAAAGTAGATATAAACATTTCTTTTACTACATGTGTGAGTGAGTGGTCTCCCAGCATGCTGAGACTCACACATGCTGTGTGTGAGATTCCTCCTCCACTTAGAAGGAGCATTTTAAGCAAATCATAGTTCTCGAATTACTATAGGATGGTTTGAAATGAATTGAACAAATATTAGGGAAAATTATACTTTACTATCTTTAATTATACCCTAAGTATATAGTAATGTATGTGTAGAATCATTTTGAGTTAAGAGTTCGCCCCCACAAGATTAAAAGATTGGCGCCCCCTCCAACACGTCACTCATAAAACTCTTCCCATCCCAAATCCCAACTGTGCAGTCATACAAGCATGATAGCCTTTTGTCTTTTCCATTCTTCGCTAAAGCATGATAGCCACATTCATAGATTTTTAGTTTTTAGTTATACAATTTTTGTGTAGTACATCAGATTGCCTGGTTCACATCATATGTATTGAATTTAATTGTCCTTAAACATAATAACCCGTAATGTATGTATGTTATTGCTCATGTTAAACATGTGCTTGAATTTAATGTTTGAACCTAATGTATTATACTTATAATATTATACTTATGTTATGGAGATTTTTTTTACAGCGGATTCCAAGGAAGTTTATTCACGAATATGGAGGTGAACTGTCAGATATGGCCGTTCTTACAATTCCAAATTGTACAACATGGGAACTCAAGTTGACAAACCGTGATGGGGAGGTTTGGTTTCAAAATGGTTGGTGCTTGTTTGCAAGCTGTCATGCTCTAACCCTGGGGCACTTGCTAGTTTTCAGATATGAAGGCAATTCACACTTTCATGTACTGATATTTGATGCCACTGCAACAGAAATAGACTATCATTTACATGACCAACTCCAACTTTGTAGAATGGAAGACAATGAGAGTGATGATAACTCTGTTGAAATCATGGACGGCTTTACTAGGGGAGAGGGTTCAGGTTTGAATCTTACACAATAATGACATTAACTGGTTGATTGTGTAAGCCTGTTTACTATTAATTTCATGTGCATGACTTCATATTTTCATGTCATCTCAGGATCAGGTCATGGTGTTGGACCGAAATCTGCTTGCAATAGGAATTTTGGGCCATCACATGACCAATGTCCTAAGAAAGATGGTGGTGTAGATGAAAATCTTGTGAGAGCCAGTGCTTTGAAATCGGAAAATCCCCTTTTCACGGTTATCATTCATTCGTCATATGTTAATGGCAAGGATCGTGCGATAAGCTTTCAGCTGAACGTATTGTTGGGTTTTCTCAATGCATGATAACTTTGATTTTTCATAGATCAATTAGGAAGCATGTAGCAGATAGTTGATGGGTATAGGTATTGTTGGTAATGATTTGGTTCTTTGTGTTTTTAGGGGAATTGAAGTTTCATCTATATTTAACAGTGTCGCCTAGATATGAAATAGTATCATCTTATGTGGTAGAAGGAAATCACATGCTTCATGTAAAGTCATTATGAATAACATGATCAAATCACTGGCATCCACATAACTGCCCGTCAACCATCAGCATAACAAATAATAGTATTGCATCATAATTGCTTTTCACTCGAAGTGTGGGTTCAACATTAATATGAAATATATATTCAATGACTTTTTTGTACAGAGTTTACCCCGTGACATTATCAACTACTTACTGACAAAAGGCCTTACGAAGGACTACACCAAAGGAAGTATACACACTGTGAAGCTCCAGGTTGTGGACCAATTATGGCCTGTGAAGTTATATGTATATAAACGAAGCGTGGGTTCATCATGTGTCGTATCTGCTGGTTGGTCTGCATTTGCGAGGGGAAATGGCTTGCAAGTAGGAGATGTTTGCGTATTTGAGCTGATCATGGGGGACGATGTTGTGTTCAAAGTCCACATTTTCAGATGATAAGTGGTTACAAACTCTATTGCGGTTGTAAATAATGTAGATTGTATGGGAGCTTCTTATTTTGTTGTTTTTTTTTTAAATATGCCCATAGTTGTGACGATCTAAAGTATTTAAATATATATGTTTATGTCTCTGTGATTTTCCTATTAGTGAGGATTTTGTTGTCTTTTACATGACATAGTAAGAGTATGGACAGTGATTAATGAATGAGTTAAAATGTGCTTGGTGTCAAATGATTGATGGGGGGTTGCAATGATTTTCCTAGCACAACAATATACCTCTAGCACTTTCATCAGTTTAAAGGTCATTAAAAAAGTTGATAGATCTAAAATTTAAAACAACATATACTAGCCCAAAAACATTTGTGCAACAACGTAAAATCACCAATAAAAAGGCTAAAATAAATTAAGTCCAATTAACCAATTTTACTGAAACAAACAACTAGCTCTTTAAAAAGTAATTTCTGAATAATTTTGCCTTTACCTAGCAGACGTACACATCAAAAACTCAAAAAAAAAAAAAAAAAAAAAAAACTCTCAGTGGCTAAGAAGCTGCCAAGCTAGAGGGCAGAGTCGCCTCCCTTAACTTAAAGTTGTAGCTCCGTCCCTGTGCATTGGGTACGTTGTAAAAGTGATGAAATAGTAGCGTTCAGTACAGCAACAAACGCTACTATTAAGTTGAAAGATAGAATAATTACTATACGTTTCTAGAGATTAAGCTGAGAGAACTCGAGATCAACCGAATTAGTGACCACTAGTGCAAGACAAACTGGACTTAGCTTGGATACATAACTCGAGTCTAACGTAATCGAGTTATTCAGAGAACCCCTCTAGAGACTTGGATTCCTCTTGGACTGCATATGGATTAGTCCAAATATCTGGGCTGGGCGTGGGAGCCCATGAACATAACTCGATATTTTTATAATCGATTTCTGTTGAATATAATATTACCTATCCAAGTAATTATAACTCGAGCCTTCATATATTGAGACATGGGTAGGACCCCTCTGGACACTTGGATTGGTCTTGGACTGCATGTGGATCAGTCCACATATCTGGGCTAGCCGTGGAGGCCCGGTGAACATAACTCGATTTCTTTGTAATCGAGTTATGGTATAGATATCCAGTTAAGTGTAGGGACCCTCTGGACATTTGGATTGCTCTTGGACTGCATGTGGATCAGTCCACAAATCCGAGGGCCCGATGAACATAACTCGATTTCTTAGTAATCGAGGTATTCCTTTACTCGGCTTTCTGATAATCGAGTTATGTGGACAGCCCCTCTTGACGACATAGGTCCCATTTGGACTGCATGGGGATCAGTCCAAATGTCTGTGCGACTAGATTGCACATAACTCGATGGATTTGAAATCGAGTATTATGAGAACTCGGTTACTGTGAAATCGAGATATGTGATTACCCACTGTTATAAGCTCTCCCTCAGTTCTGCAGCATTTGCAGCTGTCCGAAATTCCATCTTCGATTGCTCTCGCTGCATCTAGCTAGAATCGACAAATTTTCGCACGAATTCTTCGAAGGCTTGACATAGTAAGACTCTTTTAACTGTTATTGTCTTTAAAATTACACATTGGTGGTGCTATGTTAAGCATCAATTTTTGATTGATGCTTCAAACTTCATTGTCTATGTAGATTGTGATGACATTGGGTGTTTGTCTAGTCAAATGCTTTGTTGTTACTAAGGTTACTTGTCTAGTCATTGTCGTAGGTTGGCTTCAACTAGTCTCCTTCCACAAAATGAGCTTGCCAATGGCTCCATATATGTTTTAAACAGCCTTATGCTATTTGTATGTCTGAACTGTACATTGTGCAATTTAATGTTTTTTGGGGCAAAATAGGTGAAACTTACTACATGTATAATATTATGTTTCCTGTATAATATTATTGCTGTTAGAATGCTTTCTATCGGTGTGTGACATTATTGAACATTTTGACAAAATTAAATATGTTAACAATTTGCATAGTATTTCTTTGAGTTCAACTAAAGCTTAGTAATGTTTACGGCTCTATCTTCAAATTATTGAGTCGGACCAAAATGCATTACAATTATTCCACCAACTACACAACCTGTGAATTTCTCATGAAGTTTTTTCATTGTGTTGTTGTAAACTGTATATCAAGTACATTGCATGGATAATTTTCTACACATGGTAGTGCATTATTCTCCAAATTTTGTTCTCTACTTCAAACTTCATTGTCTATGTAGATTGTGATGAGATGATCTGTTTGGATATGAAAATATCAATGGGTTAGGTAGTATGAATGTTCTGTGTATCTCGATTTCGTAATGCAGCAGTTGGTTTTGTTTTTTTATGAGCTCATCGTGATTCCTCTACTGACCATCAGTTAGTTATGGCTCGAAAGAGGGCTAAGAGGGCAAAATCCAAAGCTGCATATGAACCTGAAGTGGTGTTTGATCAATTAAGGTTCCTCACGCCCGAAAATAAGCAAACCTTTGAAACCTTGATTAAGCGTAGGTGTATTTGGGGAGAAAGGAAAATCAATCTACATGAACTACATCCTTCTGTCTGTGAGAATCTACAGTGTAGGCATTGGCTATCCCTGTGTACAAACATACAACCCCCTCCAACTGACTTGATTAGAGAATTCTATTCGAATCTCTCGGTGTATGAGGATCTCGGTGGTCACAGAGTGGCATCGTGCATATGTGGTGTGCCGTTTACAATAACTCGGAATCTTGTATCTAAAGCTCTTGATGTACCTATAATTGATACATCTACTTATCCATACTCTAGGTCTCTTTGTATTGATGATGTTATGGATGTCCTTTGTGGACGATCAGTCACTCGGGGTTCTGACCGAAGTATTAGCTCGAGTGAGTTGACTGAGCTTAATTATATATTCTTTAGGATAGCTTGTCACAACATTTTCCCTATCTCTCATATCCATACAATCCCTGTAGACAGGTGTTTCTTTCTTTATGCCCTCGTCACCAATAGTTCCATTTGTTTTCCTTCCTTTTTCATTGAAACCATAATGGAGGTGCGTAGGAGCAAGTATAAGAGGCATGGTTTGTTTTTTTCGGTTCTCATCCATAGGGTCCTCAAATATTTAGGATTAAATAACTTTCCTTCCCAAGAGTTGGTTCACATCCAAGCCCCCATAGGAGCCACATTTCTGAAACAGCGAAGTGCCCAAATGAAGTTTGTCGAACCCAGTGTTGGTTCATCCAAGAGACCATGAGTACGGTCTATTACTGGAGATGTTTCAAATGAGGACATGCATGGGGATCCCACAGCTACTGCTGTCGAGGATGGCGATGATGAGGTAGATGTTGACACTGCTGCTGCAGCACATACAAGCCCTCCTCCTCCCTCTTTTCGTGCAATGATGGAGACCATTATGACAACTCAAGCAGCCCAGGGGCAGCTTTTCGATGGTCTTCTTGCTAAGGTTGCAACTCTGCGAGCGGACTTAGCTGACTATAGACGTCCTGTGCCACCTTCTCCACCACCTGACTCTTGATGATTGCCATTGGGCATTGAACTTAATAAGAGACGAATTTTTTGTTGTTGCTGTAGCATATTTCGAGAATTGTATGACAGTTCTATGAAGTGGCTTTAAGGCAGTTGAAGATTTTGTTATTTTAGTGGCAGTTTGAAAAACATGGTATGAGTTACAAGTAATTTGTGAATAACATGTATGATGGTTATTTTCATGCCCAATGTTACTATTATTAGTATTATTTAAAATCCTGTTCATATAGTGTTTTTCCAGCCTGTATTGACATGACAAACCCTAATAACTTCAATTGTAATGCTTGGACCATGAAATGAGGTTATAAATGCACCACAACAATGACATTCTTTCTACCCCGCTAACTTCGTAGGTTAATTAAGCTATGAGTCGGAATGCCTCAACATCAAATCGTACAATGCGAAACAAGTTTGGATCTACTTCAACAAATGGATCATCACAAGTTCCAACAGATCAACAACTACATACATACACAGACCACTATGGAGGGAAATGGGTTGGGAAGAAGAGAGATTTCGTTAATATGCCAATATACACATACGAGAGTCTTGAAGCGTCGGGCACATCATAGTTGGCAAACCTACAAAACTAAGTACAGATACCACCGTAATAGAGTTCACTGTAGCAGAACCATTATGGTCAACCCTATACAAGAAGCGGTGTGAGTTAGAGGTATATTGTCGATGGCACGGGTTACGAGTTCCTAAGGCACGCTCAGCCGAGTTACCTAGAGATCAACCTACCAACATACTTGCTCGTCTTGAACAAAAGAACAATCAAATGCAAAGGCGACTAGACCGTTTTCACTCAATTCAAAAAGCTAGGAAGCATCTAAAGGGGAAGGCGCAAGAGCGAGTCATCAAGTCTATTAATGAAATTACTGCGTTAGATGATGAAAGAGATATTTCAGATTTCTCAGATTCAAGCAATGATGATTTCCAAAAATTTCTACCTACGAACATTAGACGTTGTTGTTAATGTCTACACATTCTGTGCAATACAAAACGTTGTTATTAATGTCTGGCAAATGATGATTATGTACGTTCAACTTTTGTAGCTCTAAAGATTAACTGTTCATTACTTTTGGCTAAGTTTATATGACATCAGTTTCTCATTTTTTCTCTGCTGTTCTTTGTTACTACATACGATTCTTGTGCGGAAGGTTGGACAATGTCCTTTGCTTTGTAATGTAGGAAAACCCTTAGGAAGTGAAATGACTATCAGAACTTAGATTTATTGCACATTACTTGTAGGAAAATTTAATAGGTCCAATACATATAGACTCATCCAAACCACACAAACCAACCACACATATGATTCAATAATACGTATAATTCATTTATATGAGTTGTTTTAGTCGTGGAATCATATACACGTATCCGTGTATCTTAGTTCTGATAGTGTACTACTTTATATAGATACATTACATAAAGACTCATCCAAACCAGACTAACCACTCACTCACCTAGTAATCCATATGGCTCACACAACACACTGTCACAACAATATTTGGTTTGCTTAGAAATAGGGTAAATGCCTAAAAGCCTGATCAGCCTTTAAAATGTTTCATTCAAGTTATTGGTTTGTTGTAGCATTGATCCATATTTGTCCCTAACGTTGCGATTGTGATGATCGAAACCCATTGATGTAAACCTTGGAAGCATAGTTCTCTTCATGTAATTTTACATTGATGTTGAGAAGTATGCAACTACAGCGCATATCCGCAAAAACTCCCTGAAAAGTTTGTAGGAGAATATTTATGTAAACCCAGTGTTGCTACACTCATTGCTCGTAATAGTAGCATTTGGCAAGTGAGGTTGGAGAAGGCTGACACAGCTCGGTACTGTTCAGCCAAGAAGAGTTCACGGTTCTGCATGTGCTGCATGTGCTGCTCAACAGCTCGGCACTGTTGAACCTTGTTCAGTCATATCATCCATGCTCAAGTGAATACACATGTATTCAACCTTTTGCAATGCAGTGTTTTCGAGGATGCAGAGGATCCCTCAAAAGTGTAAGCAAAATTTTGGGGGTGAGCAGTTCCACCATTGCATTACTGATGTTCGCAGTTCTGCATGTGATGCTCAACAGCTCAACACTGTTGAACCTTGACCACAAGTACCCATCCTCACTCACGTGAATACACAGATATGCCACCCTTTGCGATGCACCTTTTTTTGAGGAGGCAGAGCATCCCTGAATTGGTTATGCATCAATTTTGGGGGATGAGCTGTCCACCATTGCTACACTGATGTTCGCAGTGCTGCATGTGCTACTCAACAACTTTGCATTGTTGAACCCTGTCTAGTCATATCACCTACATGCACGTCAATACACAGATATGCATCCTTTTGCAATGCACCGTTTTGAAAGATCCAGAGCATCCCTAAAAAGTTTATGATACATTTAACACAGCTTGACACTGTCTGGTCAAGTCACGTCAGATGAAGCACAGGAATGCTGAATAGTCTTCAACAAGACATACCAAACTGGTCAGAGGAAAGTATTAAAACCACTTCCATCAAATATAAACCATACCTGTGATCAAAGTCCCTAATTAAATATAAGCACAAACATCACTAGTTAAAAATTTAAATAGGTTATCCTAGTCCGAACTCTGATGGTCAACGACTTGAAATATTGAGACACTAAGCACAACAGGCTTCCTCTTGATCACCTCAAAGACATAGACATCTCCGTCTTCTAAATTATTATCTTTCGAAAATGCAACCCATCCCTTCCCGAATCTCATTGCTGAACATAACCCGGTTTTGATGGGCGGTAATAGCACAAGACATTGAAGTGTGACAAATTGCATCCCAATAATATACGTGGTAGAAAATTCAATAGTACATACTGCACAAGAAGGAGAAACAACTAAAGCATTAGAGCATATACTTAAGAGAACATCATGATCACATTATGTATAAAGGCTCACCATATTAGGCGGCCGCGAGATACCCATGAAAGAAGGATTTTTTGGCTTGAACTTTTCGGCTACTTGGATTGCTCTCTCTCTTTACTCAAACATTATATGCTATTCCATTTTTTCATAACAAACTTTGCTCTGACTTCATGCTTTGTGGGTTTGTACATTGAGGGAGATATGTTTGTATCATCTTCATCTAAGTCTATTATTCCTACCTAATGATCTTCCAATTTATAGTTCTTGCTGGGTGGATATTGAATCTCAGTGCCACTCTTATCAAATATAAGAACATGGAAGCTTGAATTTCCTTCATATCTGAAGACTACAAAATAACCATAACAGATAGAATAGTATTGAACGAAATTCTACGGACCATTACAAAACCAAATGTATTTATTAGCTTTCTTCAATCCCACTTGCCAAATACCACCATAGGGAGCAATGAGTGTAGCTACGGTCGATAGCTCAACACTGTTGAACCCTGACTATAAGTACCCATCCACACTCATGTGAATACACAAAGCATCCCTGAAAAATTTACGCATCATTTTTAGGGGTGAGCTGTCCACCATTGCTACACTGATGTTCGCAGTGCTGCATGTGCTGCCCAACAGCTTTGCACTATTGAACCATGTCCAGTCATATCACCTACATGCATGTTAATACACAAATATGCATCTTTTTGCAATGCACCGGTTTCAAGGATGCTCTGCATCCCTGAAAAGTTTATGATACATTTAACACAGCTCAGCATGTCTCGTCAAGTCATGTCATATGAAGCACATGAATGCTAAATAGTCTTCACGGGAATAAATACGTAACCTCTTTTGTAGTACACATCACCAGCCCATTGCTATAACACAAGCTATAGTCATATCAAACAGCTATCTCAACAAACCACATGCACCAACAGACGCCACTGTACAACCAAGTCATGTTCTCCTTAACACCTCACCACTGAACAATACACTTTTCAGTCATATCATCTTTATTCACGTGAATATTTACCCTTACATATAATCACATCCATGTGAATACTTGCCCTTGCAAAACCCCTATATAAAGTCCCACTTACATCTGTGTTGCAAAACAACTACACATATTGAAGTCCCATTTACATCTACCCTTGGAAAACATCTACACATACCAATCCAAAGTCACATTTTCCAATGTCAATGCGCAATTGGATGCTACCTCATTTTCCAGATAACTATAGAAGGGAAAGAGATTCCGACGAGAAGGAATACTATGCTGGACTACGGCGGGAGTGGGACTTTCGCGTGAATGAATCCAACGCTCTGCATGATGATCTCGTGCGACTCGGAGCACCTCTTGTCGATTGTAGCTCGCTCACACTGCCACGGCGAAACATGCACCAGTATCAGCGTGCAGTAACTAAAATACAAAAAGAGAACAATCTTATGATACTCCATAGGTCCAGGTATCACATGCTACAACTGGCGGAGGAGCTGGCCGCCGCAATGAATAGGCAACTCACTCTAGTAGAACGTAACAATGTCCTCAACTACGAGGACTACCTATCAGAATGAATGCCTATATGGTGTGTGTCTTATGTCTACAGGTTAAGTTAATAATGTTAGTATCGTTAGTGTTCGATATGCAATGCATGCATATTGGTGGCATCGTGTAAGAATATTTAAGTTTTTTGTGTTATGTCGTAGGTGCAGCCACCACAGCCAACAGGCAACTCACTCCAATGGAACCTAACAATGTCTTCAACTACGAGGATTACCTGTTTGAGTGAATGCCTATGTGGTGTGTGTGTTATGTCTAGGGTTAAGTTAATAATGTTTGTAGCGTTAGTGTTTAATATGCAATGCATGCATATTGGTGGCATTGTGTAAGTTATTTTAAGTTTTTTGTGTTATGTCGT
Source organism: Lithocarpus polystachyus (assembly GCA_033629205.1). Lineage (NCBI taxonomy): Eukaryota > Viridiplantae > Streptophyta > Magnoliopsida > Fagales > Fagaceae > Lithocarpus > Lithocarpus polystachyus. The sequence goes on from CM066171.1 coordinate 34,592,433, forward strand.
ACGTGCTTATTGAAAAACAACATATGTGGGAATATTTAACTTTTATGCGTTAAGTGAGAATAATCTAGATTACAAATAACATGCATACTCCTTACAATCAATAATAAGGTTTACGTAGTACAAATGCAACACCAATGACACACATACATATAAAACATAGTTATGCAAAATAGTTCTCCAACAAAGTCTAATTACACCCCGGCATAATTACTCTTCATTTGACATCTCCACGTCTGACTGATAAATGGGATCAGCAAGAAGTGTTTGCATGAACTGAGCGTGCTCGTACCACCCTCCCTTCACTGACTTTCGAATCTCGACTTGGGTCCGATATCGATTAAGACGTATCTTCATTCGATTATTTTCTTCTCTTATGCGATTTAATGCTTTACGAAGTTCGTCGATCGTGTCTCTTGGCATTTGTGATGCAAGTCGCCGAGGCACTGGCAACTTAAAACCAACCAACTCATCATAAAACATTTTCTGTTCACGAAATAACCAAGCCCACTCTTGTCTCATGGTATTGTGAACGTAAGCACTATTTCGCAGATTCAGATTAATTGGATAGATGAACTCATCTTCCAATACCCAACAACGACCCATAGCAGTGAACACATCATGAGGCCTATAGAGTTGTGGATTGCCAGAACCAGACATTGACGCTAAATACAATAACATCAAATAATCAAGTTAACAGTGTGCATCAACTGTTGGAAAATAATGTAATTATGCATAAGATGGTACACGACAAAGACATTCATAAATTTGTGTACTATTACATGCTAAAAATGAAATACTGACACTAACATTTTACCATAAACATTAGACGTTGTTGTTAATGTCTACACATTGTGTGCAATACAAAATGTTGTTGTTAATGTAGTGTGCCAATGAATAATGATAATTATGTACACGCCCCAATATGATTATGACTAATGCTAATTATGTGCAATACAAAATGTTGCTATAGTAAACATTTCGTTCTCTTATAACCAACGTTTACTGCAACAAACAATCAAAACCACACCAATGTACTTACTTCACACTCATTCAACCAAAAAAAATAAAAAAAATACAATATCAAATGAACATACCATTGCCCTAAAATTCTTGTGACTAACGTTTACTACAACAAACAACCAAAACGTTTACTACAACAAACAACCAATACCACACTAATGTAATTACTTTACACTCATTCAACCAAAAAAAAAAAAAAAAAATCAGTTCAATATCAAATGAACATACCAATGTCCTAAAATTTTGGTGTGAGTTTTTTACCTGAGGAGATACAAATTTCAGTTGAGTCTAGAAGCAGCTGTGGATTTGTGGAGCAGATTGGAAATCAGTTCAAGCAAGGAAATCAGTTAAAGCAAGACGCTCTGAAAGGGAGGATATGTAATGGTGTTATAAACCAATAACTCGATTTTTGAAAATTCGATTATGGTCCATAACTCGATTTTTCTATATTCGAGTTATGTTAACATACAGAGCTGTACGCCTGACGACAAGACAGTGTATAACAAGCGCATAACTCGATATGAGAATACTCGGTTATATAACTCGATTTTCAAATTATCGAGTTGTTTAGGGATTCAAAAAAGAAAATGCCACGCTAGAAGATCCAGCGTGGAAGAAAGCTTAATTTAACTCGATTATAATAAAATCGAGTTATTCATATAACTCGGGTTCTATATTATCGAGTTATAAAAGAGGGGCATTTCCCTGATTAGTTTGGAAATTGGGGTAAAACGCTGCTTAGTTTCTCTGAAAAGGGCATTTGCCCATTTTGCCCATACAAAACCTCCTGATATATTGGTAGAGGCTATTCCACAGCCTGCTAGAATCAATGAGTCTTCTATGTTGGAACTGTCGTGGGCTTGGGAACTGGCTGACAGTTCAAGAGCTTGTAGATTTAGTACGGGCACAAGATTTAGTGGTGTTTTTAGCAAAAACATGGCTGGAAGAAACAAGGCTAGATGGAATTTTTGAAAAGTTATGGATGGGGCACAAGTTTGGAGTATCTAGAGTAAACCGTGGTGGTGGTTTGGTTTTATTCTAGAAACATGAGATTGATATAATTGTTGACGATTCTACCCTTAACTTCATTGATGTTATTTTCAATAGCAGAAAAGAAAATTCATGGAGATTCTTAGGTTTCTATAGAGCACTAGGGACACAAAACCATCATATTTCCTGGAATATTTTGCAACGTTTACACCAAAAATTCTTAGTCCCCTGGCTTTGTGCAGGGACTTCAATGAAATTGTACTGGCCTATGAGAAATTCAGTGGTAGGATGAGGCCATACAAACAGATGCAAGACTTCCGTGATAGTCTAGATGAATATGGTTTCATAGATTTGGATTTTGTGGGGAATAAATTTACGTGGCACTAAAATTATCCTGATATTTTTACTGTGTGGGAATGCTTGGATAGAGCAATAGGTATTAATGATTGGCTATCCTCTTTTTCGCTGGGTAGGTGGTGTGGGGTGCTTAACACCTTCCCCACTCGTAACTGAAATTCCTAGTCCAAAATCTTTGGTTCAAGACTTTGGTTTACCTTAATTAATTAATAACCCTTGAATTTGTTTTAGTTAATTAGGTAACTAAAAAGAATTAGACAAGTAGGTGACCAATCACACCTAATAGAAAAATAATGATTGGTGGTGACTCCTAAAAGTAAAAATAAGAAAAAGAGACTCACACATTGTGGGCGTAACATGCGATCAGTGCCTCTTTGGGGAGTATGCTTTGGCCGAGTCGACCGGGGCGGAGAAAAGGAATCACCACCTAGTTTTATGGTATAGGAACCATAAATATAGTGTCTTTATGTGGAAGGATTAATCTTACTACCAAAGTATGGGTTTGGAGTTTAGGTACGATTTTGGGAAGGTGTTAGACACCCAAAATCGCTTGACCTGTGGGTTGGCTTCCACTCATTGTGTCTGACATCTTAATCTCATTAAAGGAATGTTCAACATTGTATTCTACACACACACACACACACACACACACACACACACACACACACACACACACACACACACACACACAAATATGCATTTAACAATCAACATGACATCAAATGTCCCATGATCCTAACATACATCTATCATGGAATCTCATCACATCATAAACCCTAGTATACTTTAACCATACATATCATATTATCTTATCCAAGGCAACAAACAAATCATGGCAGAAAGGTAGGCATGGCAACAAGGTATTAATCATCAAATATATCCTAAACTTCTATAAATGAAATCAAGCATCATATAAATATATTCAACATCAAAATGCATGTTCATGTGAATGTATGACTTACCTCACTGCATTTGCACCTATGGCATCAATGCATGATCATATTAATGCATGATCATATTAATGCATGTTTATGGTATCAAAGCAAGAAATAAAGAGGAAACCCTAATCTAGCATGTTAAATGCAAAAAAATAATTAAACAAAGGACTGAGACTCAAAAACATACAAGAAGGTCAAAACAGAGGCATATTATGTAAAAGAAATAAAGAAACAGAGGTAGAAAACTTAGATTTAGGATTTTTGGGCACGAGTATGCGTGCACATACATAGGCCTATGTACGTAGGCCAGTTGTATGCATATGCATACTTCGAGCCTGTGCATGCATGCAGGAAGCATGCACACGCGGTCACGCCCTAAACCCTAACCCAAAAACACAGAAACGCAACAAACAAAGCATAATTTAAATATAACAACCTAACATGCATAAAATCATAAATCAAAGAAAACCTAAGCTAAAAAAACATGTTATAATATGAAGAAACAAAAGAAATAGAAAGATTAAAGCAAGAAAAAGTAAAGAAATGAAAAAGAAAAGATTAGGACTCGATACCTCACACAAGCTTTTCAAGCTTGATTTTGACCTTTCCTCTTAGTTAATCTATTCACAATCAAACAAAAAAGTGATTAGTAATCTTAAAACTCAAAGATCAAGGCCAGAAAATGCCCCAATAAGAAAATATTGACTTGAGGATGTTTTGTGAAAAACTCCTTCTTTGATTCACTATTTTTAGTGAATCTTAGGTTTTTCCTTAGGATTTTATGTGTGTTTTGAAAAGGTACCATGTATGGCTTTATATAGTTGCAAAATGGGGGTTTGGAACGGCTCTTAGACAATGTGGGATTCGTTCAAAACCTCAACATTAATGTAGAAAAACTTGCCTTTCATAGTTTCTAGAACCCTAGCTGTGTGCGTAGGTCCGTGCTTGCGTATGTATGCATTAGACCTGCGTATGCAGGTCCTTGCCTGTGTATGCAGGCCAAGGGTTTCTTTGGCCTTTATTTTCCAAAAATAGATTTCTTTGCTCATAAAAAAGTTATATTTTTCATTTTAACATTTCTCAATGACAAGCCAAAACACGAATTGACCCCTTGTGATAAATTAAGCAATTAATTTAGCCAAGTGAATTAATTAAATTAATTAACATGCAAAGCGCGTGGTAGCACAAACAAGTCACCAAATAACTAAAGTACGCATCGGAAAATAAATTGACACGGTGATTTGTTTACGAATGGCGAAAACCTACACAGCAAAAACCCCACTGGGTGATTTTAAGGTCACCACTCCTGAAATTCTACTATTATCATAACAAGCGGTTACAAGTAAAGGAATCCCAGTACCTTATACTAACCTACAGTTGAACCCTTACTCCAATACATAATTGGACTTGTTCTGTAGTGACAATTTCTCCTTTTGATGCACAGCTCCCAAGTACGTGACTAACCAATTGTGCGCGGATCCCAGTACGCGACTTCAATCACCAACTAGAGAAGTATGTTAGCTGCAAAGTTCTTTAGTTCATCACATGATGAAGATCCAGAAGATGCTTGGTCATAAAACCCTATGGTGCACATACACACCAACTTCTTCACAAGAGAAGAACTAGGGAAAAACGTTGTCTTCGGTCACAATTTGCTTGAACAGGACTTTGCTCAATACTTGTGCAACTTGTGAACACTTTAACGGCCCTTAAAATAGTCCTTTTATATGTCTAGGGTTAGAAGAGAGGAAGGCCTAATAACATATTCACGGATCCCAAGAAAGCAAAACAGAGAATATGATTTTCTTAAACTTCGATAGATAGGAGCTGTTGAGTAGTTGTCGAGAAGGTGTCGAGCACACGGGCTAGAACAGCTTTCTGAAGCTCGATAGATACAGCTGTCGAAATAGCTGTCGAGCTTTAATGAATCTACACTATTCAGCTTGTTTCTTGGACGGACTTAAATGACTTTAACACTTGATCTTAGAACAAGTTTCTTGAAGTATCAAACACATCTTAAATCTACCCAATTACAAGTAAAGTGCATTTTGTCAAAGGATTAGCCAATTACATAAAAGAATGACATATGTTCTTAACAAGTGAAACACATATATCTTAATAATCTCTCCCTTTGGCAATCCATGACAAAACCACAATAAACAAATGAACATATGAGAGAAGTCATAAATCACTTAACTCATATTCACTTGTTGAATACAATAAAATCTATCCTAACACAAACTCTTAAAAAACTTTGCAAGAAGAGAGTTTATGACAAGTAGACTTTGACAACCTGTATTTCTGAAACACTTAAACAAAACTCATCAAAGCATCTTAGTGTGAAACAAAAATAATAGATTGCATACACGTAATAAGAAGCATGTGCATAAAGAGAGAAAAGAAACAACACATGTAGAGGTAGGTGAAGAAAACATACATCAACATATGAAGAAAGTAAGTTCAATGTATGTCAAAGGTACATGAGTAATGTATCTAAAATAGAAAGAAAAGAAAAGAAAAGATACAGAATGACCTCACTATATCCCTCAAGAAATCAACACTCTCCCCGTGACAAAAATCCTATACTAACTCTCCCCCTAAGTATGACTACTCTCATTACAAAACTACTTCCCCTTTTTGTCACAAGTGACAAAAGGAAGAGTGTCAAGTGGACATCTCATCGGTAGAGCTAGCATCTCCATCATCATCATCAGAAGCATCATCGTCATCACCATCATCGTCAGCCTCAGACTCAGAAGCCACTAGAGGAGGTGGAGGAGAAGCCTCAGAAGTAAAGCCACCTATGACCGCCTACCGCCGTGCAATACGACCGATACGAATGTTCACCTAATATAACTTTGTAGAAAGCGTATCAAGGCGAGCATCTATGCGCTAAAGCTGTGCCAAGATGTCTCCTAGTGACGCATCGCCCAAAGAAGAGGAGGGAGCGAATATGGATGGAGCAGATCGAGATGGAGCCGAAAGGGAGGGAGGAGCAGCTGACCCAATCTGTCACGACCTAAACTGCGCCTCGCTATGCTTAACGGTAGCAGCGTCTATGGCACACATAACAGAAAAATGGTCGGATGAGGGAAAAGAAATGGAAAAATGGCTTAAAATTCGCGTGATAGCTGAAGGGAAAATAAGCTTATCGTGGGTAGTCGTATCCCTATAGACATCGAGAATGGAGAAATAAAATGAGACGGAAAGTCAATAGTGAGGTGCTTTAAAAGCGACAACAAAAATCGAGCACGACGCTTTATGATAGAGTTATAGTGAGAGAGAGGGTGCAAAACAAAAGTCATCACCATGTTTAAGAATCTATGACCTTTAGCAAAAGGCCTACATGATGTGAACTGACGCTCACCCAAGTCAAAAGGGCGCTCACAGAAGGCAGAAATCATCTCGTCTTTGGACACAGTTCTCAGATGCTTACAACCGGGGTAGTTAGGATGTGTTACCCTCGGAACATGAAGCACATCGGAAACCAACTCCGGTGTGACCATAATGAGCGTACCTCGAACGCGAGTATGAAATAGAGGTACAGAAAAATCAAATCCATGCATGTTGGAGTAAAACTCCTGAATAAGCACGGATGGACATGTGACCAGGATGTCACACAGTGACTCCCAACCCCTACTGTAAATGACAGTGGGTAGGTCAGTGTCGGAGAAGTCCAATAAGATAACTCGGCATTCTGAATGAACACCTCATTTAGAAAAGTTCTCCGAGAAGTCCTTATAGGCATCCTCATCACGGAACCAAACAGAGGAGGGGGTAGGATCAGTAGAGGTAGATTCCCCGGAACGAAGAGGGTTCCGGGACGGAACGAATTTACATTTGGGGGCCATAGACACTACTAACGTAAACGAAAAGAGAGGGAGAAGAGTAGACAATCAGAAGAGTTCCAAAACAGTTCAAATATACCAAGTATATTGAAAATAGAGTATGTATGCATGGAAAATGCATGAACATGTGATATGCAATGGAAATTGCATCATGGGCTCAGCCCAATCCAATCCTATCAACACACAAATTTTTCAACATACAACTAAATGCATGAAAATATAGTTATAGTGGACATGAAATGCAATGCATGAAGTTAAAAAGATCAAATCTTCAAAACCCATCCCAAAAATTTGTCAAAAACTCATCAATTTTGAAAAACCCCAAAATTTTCAGAAAACCCCAAAAACTAGGTTTCAAAACGTGAAATGCATGATTTATGAGAGATTTGAAGCTTACCAAGTGAAGAAAAAACGTGAAAAAGCTCGAAGAAACCTTAAGGAAGAATTTTGGAGTGAGTGAGAAAGGTTTGGGAGGAGAAAAGACAGAAGTATCGAGGGAGAGATCGAGAGAAATGGGTTGCGGATTGCACAGAAAGAATATATAGACTCTCAGTAATTCTTGACAAATAGAGGTGTCGAGAGCTATCGAGACAGGTGTCGAGATAGGTATCGAGGTTTTGGCCTTCGATAAATGCAGGTATCGAGAATGTGTCGAGGAACACACCTTCAAGGCCAGAACAGAATCTCGATCGATCAACCAGGTGTTGAGGAGCTATCGAGGGTCCAGAAACTTTCTCGATTGATCCATCAGGTGTCGAGAAGCTATCGAGATTGTGATAAAAAAAGCTGAAAAGCTCGACAGACAGCTAGGTATTGAGGAGGTATTAAGGAGCTGTCGAGCTAGCTTTTAAAAGCAGTTCTTTGAGAAGAGAAAAACATAGACATGAATGCAACCAGACATGCAACTCAACCAATGATCCAATCAACATTTTTAACTCTCAAAATCATCTCTCAATGAACAATTTTAAGCACATGAATCCCAAAAACACACACACACACACACACACACACACACACAACAAGTCTAACCAATTTTATATTTCAAAAATAAGTCAGGACAGTTTAGTGAGCATACATTAGCACATGTAAAACCTGTACATGTATCAAGAGTAGCAAAGAATATTGCGTGTTGTGTGTGAAAAACATTGCAAGATTGCAAATGTGTATGCATGTTATGACGATTTGAGATGAAAAAATCACTTTAACTCACACACAATCATAACTGTTTGATGGGCACTATCACCTTTGAGGTATATCCTATAACTCCCACATCTCCTAGAAAACACGCTTGCAATCATGTTTAAAAGCATTTTTGATCTTTTAGGTTTTAATTTTCTTCGCATATTTATCTTTTAAGCAAACCATGCATGGGCATATATAAGAAAGAAAAGAAATGCCCAATGATGTTAAGCTTTTGACATTGCACTTTTGCTATACCGAAGCATACAAATGTCATTTCATGATTGGCGAGTAACAGTGATGAGATAGTTATTTATGCCTTTCTCTTAGGATTTTCTAGTCTTACCCGTAAAAAAGAGTGATATGAGTGTTAAGTACAAAAGATCACTTAACCTTACTCATCACAAACAAAAGCCACAAAGCTCACTTGCTTAGTTGTACATAGAGATACTCATCTAAGCTAAAAATGATACAAAGTTTAGAAAACTTTGTTTCAATGGCCATCCAAGGTACACAAGTACCAATGTACACAAAACACACACTGTTTTTGTATTTTTTTTTCAATTTTTTTATTTTGAAAAAAAAAATAAAGCAAAACTGAAATAAATAAACAAACAAAAACATGTTAAGCAAAGCAAAGCAAAGCAAAGCAAAGCAACAAAAACTAGATTGACTCACAACTTAAAGACACACAAGTTATGCAAAAACAAAAATACGGTGAGAAAGAAGAAAGTGATAGAATCACTTGGAACCCTTTTCCTTCCAAACTTTGGAAGAACCTTTCCTCTGATTGAACCCTTGAGCCGGCGTTGAGGGGAAAGAATTAAAGCCGTTCAAGTTAGAGAGAAATACAAGGGCTTTGAGAAGATCTCTAAGTGGAGCAAAAGAGGATTGAAGCTGATTCTGGCTTCCAGATGCTATCATGCAGTTGCTCTATTGAGTGGCTAACCACTTATAGCAATTTGGTCGAGTATGACCGGCAATACCACAATGATGACAAAGATGCTGCTTCTTCTGTTTAGGCTTTTGAGAGTTAGCCTTATTAGTCCTAGGGTGTTTAACATCTTTCTTATCTTGTTTAGGAGGTGCTCCTAAAATAGATTTACCCTTGTCTAAGTTCTCACTAGCTAATTCATTTCTAACAATGTTATTCTCAATATCACCATTATTAGTAGGAGGAACAAAGACAATAGTACTAGTAGAAGCAACATTAGATGAAGTAAAACCATACCCCAAACTTGTTAGATCTGAAGCGGATTTTTGAATGCTGAGCATTTCGTCAAGCTTTGCACTTGAAGTCCTTTCCAATTGAGCTCTAACTTGAAACAGTTCTGCTTCAAGCTTCTTAGTCTTTTCAGCCAAGAAATTTTTTTTCAAACCTTAGTGCTCCAATAGTCTGATTTTCTTCATCAAACTTTGTGGAAAGCTCTTCATGATCAAGTTCCACATCATTGAGCTTTTTGGTGGCCAGCCTATAAAGTTTCTCATGTTTCTCAGAAAGCTTGTATAGTTTCTCATAGGCTGTATGGATGTCATCTTGATCATCCATCTTCTCAAACTTGGACTCCACCAATTCTTCTTCTTCATCCACATCTTCAACACTCCCCTTAGTAGGATTAACAGTGGCAGTGAAGGCATTCAAGATTCCGTCATCCTCATTGTCGGAACCATCCTCAGGCTTAGTATCACTCAAAGTAGTAGAAAGCATTGTTATAGATACCGTTCCGTTTTGGTCGGAACGACCGGAATTTTTCGTATCGGTATGCAAACCGGTACCAGAATACCCCACGTTCCACCTCGAGTCAGATTTCGGGCCATTCCGGTCATTCCGGACAATTTCGGCCGAGATGTAAATTTCGGCCGGAACAAGATTTGGCCTGTTATTAAAAAAAAAAAAAAGAAAAGAAAAAGAAGAAGAAAAAGAAGAAAAAGAAGGTAAAGGTTCAAATGACGCTGGCCCGCCATTTGCCTGAATGAACCCAGTGTCCCAGCGCACTTCTTCATCTTCATGTTCTTCTTCTTCTTCTTTATCTTTTTCTTCTCCGTTTTGTATACGTTGGTTAGTGGGAGTATAGGACTGGTCATTTGTTCTATTCTATTAGCTTTTATTCAGTTCAAGTTTCAACTTTTCTGAGCCCATCACGTGAGTTGCTTTGGAAATGACAAAGAAAGTTAAAAAATCCAAAATCAAATGTCAGTCAAAGGGACTATATTGATAATATTTTCACAATACTTACACAATAAATTATAAATAATAAGTTGATATTAGTTGTTATTGGTAAACAAAAAAGTAATTATAATTTTAGATTTAAATTAAAACTAATAATAATTAAACACTTATAATTTGTTGTGAAAATATTGTGAACGTAAATTTTTTTTTATTATTATAATTTTAAGATTCATGTACTAATTAAAATGTTAAGAATTTTTGTGCTTTGACTTTCACATTTATGGAATTTTTTAGAATTATCCAAAATCTGAATTTTATTTGTAGACAATTATTAACAAATATATTTTTTTTAATTTTACTTTATTTAATTAAAAAATTAATTAAATTAATTTTTTTATATAATAGTAACACTTCTTTAAATTGAAACTTTTATGTTGCATACGTGTGTTCATATATATATATATATATATATATATATATATATATATATATATATATATATATATATTTTAGGAATCCCAAAACATCCTGAAACGGTACGCCGAAATAGACCGGTACCGAAATATTTCGTTCCACTAGAAAAACCGAAACGGGGTCCGAAACGGAATTAATAACATTGGTAGCAAGTGCCTTGCTCTTCCTAATGCTCTTGAGATATGTGGGACACTCTTGCTTCATGTGATCGAAGCCTTGGCACCCAAAGCACTTAGGTCCTGCGGGAACAGTGTATTGACCGCCATCCCTAGCATCCTTCTTCCCCTTATCTAGCTTTTGAACTGAAAAGAACTAGATTGCCTACGGTCCTTATCGAAGCCCTCACCATTTGCAATCTTCATGAACTTCTTGAATTTTCTTGTAATGTAGGACTTCATCTTAGAATCCTCATCATCTAAAGACTCATCAGTTTCACTGTTCTTGGCCTTCAATGCCATGCTTTTGCCCTTACCTGACTTGCCAATTCTTGTTAAACCTAGCTCGTAGGTTTGTAGATTTCCAACCAGCTCTGTCAGAGGAATCTTATCTATCCTTTGATTTCTCTATCGCCGTGATCTTGGCATGAAATCTCTCGGGTAGAGATCTAAGCACCTTCCTCACAATCTTGGGTTCAGGAATGGTTTCCCCAAGATTAAAGGCTGAGTTCACTATGTCCTTAAGTTTGGCATAGAACTTATCAAACGACTCATCCTCCTCCATCTTTATTTCTTCAAAGCTTGTAGTGAGCCTCTGAAGCTTTGAATCCTTGACAGCCTTAGTTCCCTCATAGGTTGTCTGGAGGATGGTCCATGCTTCCTTAGCAATTTCAGTGGAGGATATCTTCTTTAACTCCTCATTGGTGACTGCACTGATTAAAGCATTCAATGCTCTACTGTTGAAGTTTTCCGCCTTGATCTTTGCATCATCCCAATCGACCGGTGCTTCCTTCGGCTTGGTCCAGCCAATCTCTACAGCTTGCAACACTTTCTCATCTAAAGACTACAAAAAAGCTCTCATGTGTACCTTTCAGTATGCATAGTTAGTGCCATCAAATAAAGGAGGTATAATTAATGACTGTCCTCTATCCATGACAAATAGGGGTCAATGGATCTCACAGTAAAGATTAACCTAATCAGAGTGTGCCTGCTCTGATACCACTTGACAGGCCAAAACACAAATTGACCCTTTGTGATAAATTAACTAATTAATTTAGCCAAGTGAATTAATTAAATTAACTAACATGCAAAGCGTGTGGTAGCACAAACAAATCACCAAATAACTAAAGTATGCAGCGAAAAATAAATTGACACGGTGATTTGTTTACGAATGAAGAAAACCTACACTGCAAAAACCCCACCGGGTGATGTTAAGGTCACCACTCCTGAAATTCCACTATTATCACAACAAGCGGTTACAAGTAAAGGAATCTCAGTACCTTATACCAACCTACAGTTGAACCCTTATCTCAATACACAATTGACTTGTTCTGTAGTGACAATTTCTCCTTTTGATGCACGGCTCCCAAGTACGTGACTAACCAATTGTGCGCGGATCCCAGTACGCGATTTCAATCACCAACTAGAGAAGTATGTTAGCTGCAAAGTTCTTCAGTTCATCATACGATGAAGATCCAGAAGATGCTTGGTCACAAAACCCTACAGTGCACATACATGGTAACTTTTTCACAAGAGAAGAACTAGGGCAAAACGTTATCTCCGGTCACAATTTGCTTGAACAGACTTTGCTCAATGCTTGTGCAACTTGTGAACACTTTGGCGGCCCTTAAAATAATCCTTTTATATGTCTAGGGTTAGAAGAGAGGAAGGCCCAATGACATATTCACGGATCCCAAGAAAACAGAACAGAGAATTTGATTTTCTTAAACCTCAACAGATAGGAGCTGTCGAGAAGGTGTTGAGCACATGGGCTAGAACAGCTTATTAAAGCTTGATAGATATAGCTGTCGAGCTTTAATGAATCTGCACTATTCAGCTTGTTTCTTGGACAAACTTGAATGGCTTTAACACTTGTTCTTGAAATAGGTTTCTTGAAGTATCAAACACATCTTAAATCTACCCAATTACAAGTAAAGTGCGTTTTGTCAAAGGATTAGCCAATTATATAAAAGAATGACATATGTTTTTAACAAGTGAGACACATATGTCCTAACACTCCAGTCAATTTGTAATCTAATCGGGCTCTAAACCAACCTTGGGCTTTAAAATTTTAGCATCATTGGGGAACAGGGGCTTGAGTTGTAAGAAGTACAAAATGCGGTGTCTACACACACATACGCACCTCACCCTAGAAATACATGCACGCAAAAAGTCATGTTGCCAAGGACCCAATAGTTAATAAACCAAAAGAAAAAAAGAAAAAGAAAAAAAGAAAGAGACCTAAACAAGCCCTTTTCTCTAAAAAGTCCTTTTTAGGGCATCGACAATGCACATGCTTTGTACTTCACATTAAAGAATCAAGATAGAATTTGGTTAAAAAATTCTCAGTGAGCTTCCTTTTTCATGATATTGGAAATTTTTTAAAATATACATAGGTTAAGGATGCATAATGCATGATGAAGAAGAGCACCCACGTTAAATTAGCCATCTTGCTAAAATTTGCATGCGCAATATCAATCCAAATTGACCTATCTTTTGATTTGGCAAAACAAAATACATGCTTGCTACAGTGCACATCCATTTCTAGCTAGCAATGTTGCTTTCTATTTGAGCTTATTTTATTTTTGTTTAATAAACTCATACCTAGAGGGATTTGTTCACTGGGTAAAATCTCATTTTTATTGAGCACAAAACCTATTATTCTTTTCTCTTTTTTCTCAAACTCTCCCTCTCTCTTATCAGAATACAACACTGAAGTAAGGAAGGCAACATCAGGGTAGATTTCTCTCTTTCTTCCTCTCTCTCAGAAGGGAACATTAAAGCAAGGAAGGCAACACTGGAGTGCAGGCAAGACCGATAAAACTGAATAAGAAAATTTCTCTCTCCCTTTCTCCTTTTTTCCCCCTTAATTTTCTAGGAAAATTCAAATAACCCACACTTTAGATTGAATTTTGGTTTCATCAATACCGGCTCAGTTTTCATAGAAATGTTTTGATAGAAAATAATATTTTCTGGGCTCACCATAATTGTGTTAAAAACTATCTTTTGAAAATAAGAGTTTAAATTTGGTAAGGATAGGGTGTAAAACCCATGTTTTATACCATCCAATAAGAGATTGTCACATCAGATTTTTACTTCAAATTCAATACATCTTACCATATCTAATAACACACATTAACCTTTCACTTAAAACATGGAATATGGCGTTTATTGAGATGTTATAATGCATGATCAGATGTACTTATGTTTTAATAATATGATGATGTGGCATGTCCTTATTGGATGGTGTAAACCCTTTTGTTTTTACCAAGTCCTTATAGAATTTAATCTCTAATAGAAAATCTAGAATTTTGACTTGCAATACATCTTGTAAAGGTGGGCTAATCAAGGCCACACATATGTTCAACTAGATTGTCATTGGTTGGTTCTCTTACATCGTATATGCTTAAATTCAATACTTCTTACCATACCTAATAACACCACATCAACCTTTTACTTAAAACTTGGAATATGGTGTTTATTGAGATGTTATAATGCGTGATCAGATGTATTTATATTTTAATAATATGATGATGTGGCATGTCCTTACTGGATGGTGTAAACCCTTTTGTTTAAACCAAGTCCTTATAGAATTTAATCTTTAGTAGGAAATCTAGAATTTTGACTTGCAATACCCATCCCATAAAGTTGGGCTAACCAAGGCCACACATATGTTCAACCAGATAGTCATTGGTTGGTTCTCTCACATCGTAGATGCCTAAACTAATCTCCAAATTACGATAGATAATTTGATATTCAATTTGAACAAATTTGGACATTCCCATCATCTTAATATAAAAAATGTATTTTTTTTTGAATTTTTTGAATTTAATTGGGATTTTACATGTAAATAAGGACCAATAAAATACGGTATTGAAATCAACAATCCATTTTTCCTATAAGTTTTCTTCTGCATAAACACAATTTTTTAAGTAGTAATGTTTGCATATAATTTTGACCGCATATGATATATTTTCATTTAATGAATAGTAGAATGACTTAGAACCATGGTTTTAAAAACCGTTAGGGTCAAAGAACTAAAAACTGGTTTGGTTACCAATTTTCTAGTCTGATTAGAGTTGAACCGATGGTCTGACTAGCGACGTCATAAATAATATAAATAAAATTTTAAATTTTAAAATTATTTTTTATGTAAATATTCCTATCTTACATTAAAATAATTATAAAATATACATACTTTTTTTTTTCTAATTCTAATTAGTAATGGATGACAATATATATATATATATATATATATCATAATAGTTTGTTACCTTCTTCTATAAAGAACATATAATATAATACGCGTTACTTAACTTTTTTTTTCTTTTTAAATAGTAGTTAAAAAAAAAAAACACTAAACAAACTAGTCAAACGAAGATCCCACTCTCCCATTCCCAATTCCTACATTACACAGCATTCACACAGCCACACGTTATTTACCTTTAAATTAAAAAACAAAAACAAAAACAAAAACCAAAACAAAAATCTCTTACACCACATTACTAGTAGGGGTGTGTGTAGACACTGAATTTTGTACCCCTTACGACTCGAGCCCCCATTCCCCAATGATGCTCGAACTCTAAGGCCCAAGGCCAGTTTAGAGCTCAATCAGATATCAAATTGACTTAAAGAGTGTTAAAATGGAAAAAATAACCTTTTAAATAAGCAAGAATCTGTTTTTGGAAATAAAAGACCAAAGTGGCCCTTGGCCCACGTACATGGACAGCAGCTTGCATACATGGGCCAAAGCATGCATATGCAAGCACATTCCTGCATACGCAGCTAGGGTTTCAAAAGCATGGAAAATGCAAGTTTTCTGCAATAATGGCTGAGGTTTGGAATGAATCCCACATTATTTGGGAGCCATTCCAAACCCCATTTTTTCCACTTAAAAAAGCCTTACATGGTACATTTTCAAGATACATAGAAATCCCACGGGAAAAACTTAAGATTCACTAGAGAATAGTAAATCAAAAGGGAGTTTTTTTACAAAATATCCTCAAGTCAATTATATTAGATTGAGACCTTTTCTGGCCCAATCCTTTGAGTTTAAGGTTACTGATCACGTGTTTATTGATTGTGATAGATTTAACTGAGGGGAACGATGAAAATCAAAGCTTGGGAACTCTTTTTTTGAGGTATCAAGTTTTAACTCTTTTTTTTTTTTTTTTTTTAATTTTGTCTTTCTTTCTATGTTTTAATTTTGTTTTTTGCTTAGTTTATGCTTATATATGTTAGCTTAGGTTAGTTTTATAGTTTTTTTTTTATGTTTTGAACTTCCAAGGCTGCTAGAATTAGGATTTTTGGTTTCTGCTCTGTTTTCTATTTCACATTTCTAGGTTAGAATTTTTGAACAAGTCCCATGCACTCATGTCATGAGTATGCGTATGCAGGTTAAATCTTGTGTATGCAGGTTTCTGGCTGCGTATGCAGGTACTTACCGAATAACCCTAATTCAGATCTTCCATGTTGTTTGGTTTGTTTGTTTTAAATGTTTTGTCTCTTTTTAAATCTTTTTTTTTATTTATGTTTATACATATTTGAGTCTCTATCTTATATGCTTGTTTGTATTCAACATGCTTAGATTAGGGTTTTATGTTTGTCTCTTACTTTGATGACATGAACATGCATTCACATGCCCATTCATGATGTCATAGGTGCTGAGGTGCTGCATGGTAAGTAAAGGCAAGTCATGTTTTAACATGAACACCCATCTTTTGTGATGAACATGTTTGTATGGTGTTGGACCTAATGGTTTCTATGATTTCATGATGATATGCTTATTGCCATACTTGGGTGGCTACTTTGTTTGATATATGATAGGGTTTTAGGTTGATATATATGTTGTTTTGGGATGAGTATGCCATGATTGTATGTTAGATGCATGCTAGTGTGTGTGTGAGTTAGGATATACGTGTTGAACATGTTTTTAATAAGGTTAAGACGTAAGACACAACGATGGGAGGCCAACCTTAGGGTTGGACAATATTAGGTGCCTAACACTTTTCCAAGAGCGTACCTAAACTCTGAACCCATACTCTGGTAGTAAAATCAAAGGACCTTCCTCGAAAAGGACTCTATATATGTGGTTCCTAGACCATTGCAAAAACTAGGTGGTGACTCCAAAACGACCCCTTATGTCCACACTGGCAACTCTGCTAGGGATAGTGAGTTTAATTCATATGTGTCTTGCTTCTTAACCTTAATAAAAACTAATTTAATACTTGTTTGCACACACATCACTTGTTGTCTTTTGTCCTTTAACCTTGGTTGGTGATGAGTGGGAAGATGGAAGGCTCATTCGGGCCTAAATCTTCCAAAGTTCATCCTACTAACTAGCAATTGGTGCCATCGCCTATAATGGGCTTTGAGTACGTTAAAGGTTTGCTACCAATCCATTATGGGGTCCACTTAGGCCCTCAGTTGGAATCATAGCCTTACTAGTTATGAGTGACTTACTTATCTATCCCTTTAGCCTTAGGGAGCCTACCCACACTAGAGAGATCCTAGACCCTATCATAAAGGATACCCTATCAATGGAGACTATGATCATATCATAAGCTATCTTCCATCAATGCATCATGCATAGAAAATTATGATAATGCTGAATCAAAACATATTTATGGACTTCAGCTCCTTTAAGCACCATGTCCAAAATTATATCTTAGTAGATACAGAAAAAAATTTATGACAACTTTATTTTGAGACTATGAGCATAATTACAGGAACATTATATTTTGCATCCATAACCATATTAATATGGAACTCGAAAATCATATTATACTAGGTGCAACGACAACCTAATCCTGCAATTAATATTCCTCAGCATAGGGTGAATACCAACCACTATGATGAGGCGAGAAATATTCTCATTATTAATACTACTATGGTAACTCTTACCAAACAAAAATAATTTGCCGCTCTTCCTTTAGTCTCTAAGTAATAATAGCAAGAACTCAGCATAGAGGATACTATCAAACTTAGTCTAGTGTACACCATTGCCTAGACCCATGTGTAGCCACACAACTCTACCTTTGTAAGGTTTAATCTTGTAGTACCATGATGCAAAACACCTTCTGCATGGAACGCAAGGCTCGAGGCCAAGATGAGGTGCTTGCCCACACCACTATAAACTAGGATGTTCAATCTTGTAGTACCATGAAATAAACACCCTCTGCATGGAACGTAAGGCTCGAGGCTAAGACGAGATGTTTACTCCAAACCACTATGAACTGAAAATGGAGGCCGTGAGATCTAACCTTTGTATCTCTTTCCCACTAGAAATTTTAAAACAAATGGATTGTCATGAAATCATTGTGATCTAATCACAATTTTACCCTACATATCAGATGTGTTTAATTGTTTAAATTCAATGTGATGTAACTAAGTCACGTCACAATAGCGTAACGAACATTTGTGCAATCACAAAGAAGTTTAACCTTGTAATCCGTGAAGTAAATACCCTCTGTATGGAATGCAAGACTTGAAGTCAAGGCAAGCTATCTATTCATATTACAATAAAATTAACAAAAGGGTTATTTCAGCACTCCCACTCATTATTTGGTTTTTTCTTTAAATAATTGTGATCCCATCACAATTAATAACCTTGCACTTGTTGAAGACTCTAAATAGGATTCCTAAACTATTTAGGATTCCTTAAACACTAATGAATCAAAAATTAGTTATATAGAACTCTATCCTTAACTTAATTGATTAAGAATTCTAATCTCATTAGAAACATATACCTTTTAATTAAGATTTAATCTCATTAAAACTTCTAATTAAAATAAATTAAGAACTTTCAATCATACAACAATTCCAATCTCATTAAAATGTTTCTTAAAGGACAAGTTCCAAACTATTTAGGACTAAGAGTTCTATTTAACTATTATCTTTGATCTCATTAGGTCTTTTAGTTAGAACCATGTGTAATCTCATCACACATAGCATTACACTTCATCTATGTTTTAATACTTAGTGAAATTTCAAAAATAGTTCATTTTGATTGGTCGAATCTATTTCTCGATTGATTGAAATCTTCATCAAAAAATTTCAAAGTTTCTAGATGACTTGATCGGTACTCGATTCCTATTCGATTGATTGAAAAGACAAATTTGATCGATCGAAAGGAATTCTCGATCAACCAAAATTTGAATAAATTCAGCTTAAAAAATTGCTTGACTCTCAATTCCCGTTCGATCGATCGAATGTCTTGTTCGATCAATCGAAAAGGAACATTTGATCAGTCGAAGGAAATTCTCAATCGGTCGAAAATCGTGAAAATTGATGTTTTCAAAATTTCTGGTAATCGTTTTTAACATTTCACTTGAACAAAACATAGTTTCTTAATCACATCAGAAAGGGATTGAGATCAAAATTGAATTCATTGATGTTATAGAGTTAAAGTTCAATTTAACATACCTAAACAACATCATAACATCAATATCAATTTTCATCAAACAATAATTTCTATGACCATGCAGAAAATTAAGTGTAGAATTTTCTAACATCATGAAATTCTATCTTTAATTCCAAAAATCAGAAAATATGTTATACAAATTCGACATTGAAGACTGCTCTGATACCAATTGTTGGAAAAATATGTTTGTATCGCATACAAAACGTACACAGCAGAAAATTAACGGATCTACTTCATTTGCAATTGATAACATATATTATGTAAGTTTCAGAATTTAAGAATAAGAAAGCGTACCTTAGTGTAGTGAAATTCAAAAACTAAAGATTAGAAGTACTTGAGAACACTTTTAATCTTCACTCCAATTCCACTTAATGCCCAAGAAGTGTGGTCTTTCAATCAGTTTCCAAGGAGAGAATAAAAGAGTGTCTCACACTCACATACACACCATTTCATTTCTTATATGACCTTAATGAAAAACCACTTATGAAATTCTGTATGTTTCTCTCATTATATATAACTGATTATTTAAGTGGGCTAGCCTTTTTGGGTAACTCCTATTGGGCTCTAGTATGTGGCTTGGAGTGGGACCAAAAGGGAACAAATAAGACTCTAACTCTAATGGGCCTCGGGCTTCTCTGTCAACTCTTGACAAGTCCAAAGTTACCATTAATTATATTCAATACCACTATAAGAATATAATTGCACTCTAGGCCTTATTAATTAATTATATCCCAATACTTTATTATATATGCAACCCCTTCATTAAAATATTAGTAGTAATACAAAGTCATGAATGTTGACTGCCACTTTGAAGACTACTACATCTTAATCCTTGAGTACCTAGTTTAATTCTCTAAGTTATTCATCATATATTTATGAAATCCAATTTCATAAATATATATTTTAGTAACTCCTTCCTAAAGTGGTTGGGCCCAACACTTTGAATAACCAAACCCATTAAACTTATCTCAAGGGAATATTTTATATCCCCGTTAAGATATTATGAATTCCATCTTGAGAATATATGTTCCATCAACATTAAATACGGCTATCCAACATACTGAGGTTTTGATCGTGACTTTTAGATCTCACTCCTGATATATTAAAGCAACATGCACCTCATGATCAGGTCCATTATTCTTTTAGAATTTAGAGTTGCTGTAAATAGAAGTTATGAGATTTATTATTCATTTGACAATCGTTAGGAGAATAATAAATCTCATAGCGGTCCAGTTCAATATGTCTTAACTCTTAAAACATATCAACATATCAACTAGAAGTCTCCACTTCCATGATCAAGACAAATCATTTTACTTGATATGTTATAGTCTTTGCAGATGAAACGCCCAATTTCATCACCTATTACGAACTAAAATTCTGAGTTTACAAAGAACTTGTGACTTGTATCTTTTGTGACTAAATCACATACTATGCATCTCATGGACTAAGATAATGTCCCATTAGTTCATTTATAGATAGTCTCATATAATTAAACAATTTAATTATTTATGACATGCCAATAAATTGGATTTTAGGGCATAAACCCCAACACCATAACATTGAAATTTTGCACTTAAATGGTTCAAATGAATTTGAAAATGAAGTTAATAAACAATTGGAAAAGAAAATTGAACCTATAGAACCAATTCTTGAAACTATTAATTTGGGCAATAATGAGAATTCACGCTTAATTAAAATTGGCTTAACTCTAAATGAAAAAGAAAGAAAAGATCTTCAAGAACTCCTCACGGAATTTCAAGAAGTGTTTTCATGGTCTTATGAGAATATGCCTAGAATTGAGCTCGAGATAGCTCAATATCACATTGATACTAATGATCACATGGTTCCTGTCAAACAAAAGTTGAGAAGAATGAGGACTAAATGGCTCTTAAAAATCAAAGAGGAGGTCACTAAGCAAATAAAAGTAGTGTCCATCAAACCCATACACCATGCCAAATGGATAGCCAATGTTGTGCCCGTACCTTAGAAAGATGGGAAGGTGAGGATGTGTGTGGAGTTTAGAGACTTGAACAAGGCATGCCCTAAGGATGACTTTCCTCTCCCTCACATTGATGTCTTAGTGGATAACACGGCGGGAAGTGCCTTGATGTCTTTCATGGATGGTTTCTCGGTGTACAACCAAATCAAGATGGCTCCCAAAGAATGAGGAATCTATAGTTACATGGTGATGCCGTTTGGCCTCAAGAATGTTGGGGTAACCTACCAAGGGATGGCTACGTCCTTGCTACACGATATGATGCATAATGAGGTAGAGGTGTATGTCGATGATATGATAGTGAAATCCAAGGATAGAGGAAGCCACACCATAAACTTCAGGAAGTTCTTCAAGTGGATTAAAGAGAATAGGCTCAAATTGAACCAACAAAACTGTACCTTCGGAGTAACCGCCAGAAAATTGCTAGGCTTCTTAGTGAGTGATAGAGGGATAGAAGTTGACCCAGCCAAGATCAAAGCCATATTGGAGATGCGATTACCCAAAAGTGAGATAGAGATAAGGGGTTTCTTGGATCGATTACAATACATTAGTCAATTCATTGCCAAGCTCACCTCTACTTATAAGCCCATCTTCAAACTTCTTAGAAAGAATGAACCACATACATGGAATGATGAGTGCCAAAAAGCCTTTGAACTTATCAAGGAATATCTCCTCCACCTATCTATCCTAGTGCCTTCACAACATGGAAAACCCTTACTCCTATATCTCTCCATCATAGGGGATGCGGTTGGAAGTATGCTTGCATAAGAAGACGTTGACAAGAATGAAAGGGCCATATACTATTTAAGCAAGGGGTTCCATGATTATGAGACTAGGTACACCCCCATAGAAAAGTCATGCTTTTCACTTGTTTGGGCTGTACAGAAATTAAGACATATCATCTTACCTTTCCAAATATGGGTGATAGCAAGAATGGACCCATTAAAGTATCACTTTGAGAAACCTGCTTTGAGTGGAAGATTGTCAAGATGGTTGACCTTATTGGCAGAGTTCGATTTGAAGTATGTGGCTAGGAAAACTATTAAAGGAAGCATCTTGTTAGATTTCTATGCCGAGAATCCTATAGAGGGAGAAGATGGTAAAGAAGACTTTCCAGATAAGGACATTTTGGATGTTAAGCTAGGAACATGGAAGATGTACTTCAACGGAGCTGTAAACCAATATGGAAATGGGATAGGAATACTCTTGATTACTCCCGAAGGATCTCACATACCTTTGGCAATCAAGTTGAACTTTGAAGCAACTAATAACATGGCTAAATATGAGGCTTGTATTGCCGGAATGAAAGCTTTTTGAGAATTAAGGGTAAAAGAGGCCGAAGTCTTTAGAGATTCAACCTTTGTTATAGCCCAAGCACAAAAGTTGTGGAAGGTGAAAGAGGAACACTTGAAGCCTTATCAACAATACTTGGAGAACTTGACTAAGACCTTTGACAAAATTGAATACACAATCATCCCTAGAGCTCAAAATCAATTCGCGGATGCCTTAGCTACCTTAGCCTCCATGGTTAAGATACCTGATGGTGTGTGGACATGACCCTTGGAGATTGAGCAAAGTTATGAAGAGGTGCACAAGAGGAAGACTGAAGGTTCAGTAATAAACATAGAGGAAGAGGAAGTTTCGTGGTATTATGACATCATGAAGTTCTTGGAACTAGGGATATATCTGGATGGTGCCAACAAGAGAGAACGTCGTGCCATTAGGATGATGGCAACACAATATATCCTATGTGGAGGACAACTCTATAGAGGTCTTACAATAGTATACATCTTTGTTGCTTGAAGAAAGATGAAGCCAAGAGGGTAATGGATAAAATTTCATCAAGGGATTTGTGGCCCTTATATGAATGGAAAGCACAAAAGTTGTAAATGGTGAAAGAGGAACACTTAAAGCCTTATCAACAATACGTAGAGGACTTGACTAAGACCTTTGACAAAATTAAGTACACAATCAACCCTAGAGCTCAAAATCAATTTGTGGATGCCTTAGCTACCTTAGCCTCCATGGTTGAGATACCTGAGGGTGTGTGGACACGACCCTTGAAGATTGAGCAAGGTTATGAAGAGGTGCACAAAAGGAAGACTGAAGCTTTAGTAATGACCATAGAGGAAGAGGAAGTTTCGTGGTACTATGACATCATGAAGTTCTTGGAACTAGAGGCATATCCGGATGGTGCCGACAAGAGAGAACGTCATGCCATTAGGATGATGGCAACACAATATATGCTGTGTAGAGGACAACTCTATAGAGGTCTTATGATAGTATACATCTTTGGTGCTTGAAGAAGGGTGTAGCTGAGAGGGTAATGGAAGAATTTCATCAAGGGATTTGTGGCCTTTATATGAATGGAAGAATGTTAGCCAAGAAAATCCTAAGGATAAGGTACTACTGGAATGCAATGGAAATTGATTGTGTGGACTATATGAAGAGGTGCCATGATTGTCAGATGCATGCCAACTTGGACCATGTACCGCCTAGTGAGATGTATAGCTTGACTTCTCCATGACCATTCTCGGTTTAGGGCATAGATGTGATTGGAAGGATAGCTCCTAAGGCTTCAAATGGGCATGAATACATTCTAGTGGCAATTGACTATTTCACCAAGTGGGCGGTTACAGCCTTCTACTCCGTATTGAAGGCTAAGCATGTGGCTCGGTTCTTAGAAAACAACTTCATATGTCGGTTTGGGGTGCCCCAAGATATCATTTCTAATAACGGTTCCCACTTTGAGGGGGAGGTTCGAAGGATCATGGAGTTGTACAACATTGAGCATCACAAGTCTTCACCATATTGACCACAAGCTAATGGTGCTGTAGAAGCAGCTAATAAGAATGTGAAGAGTATCTTAGCCAATATGGTAGTGATATACAAAGATTGGGCTGAGAAGCTTTTGTTTGCCTTGTGGGTTTATAGAACTTCTATCTGTGCATTAACTGGGGTAACACCTTACTCTTTGGTTTATGGTAGTAAGGTGGTGCTTCCTATTAAGGTGGAGATACAATCTTTGAGGGTATTGGTGGAAACCAAGGTCTTAGAGGAGGATTGGGCTAAGTTGAGATACGAATAATTGGCTTTGATAGATGAGAAAAGGGCTAGGGCACAATATCCTGCACAATATCACGCACAATAAAGGTGCTTAAAGATGAGACTTTTGACCTAAGAGGAAAGATGAAGCCAAGGTGATCTGGGCCTTTTATCATTAAGAAGATTATGTCTGGAGTTGCTACAAGGATCACAGATTTGGATGGGGAAGAGATTCTTCGCCCAATTAACATTGATAGACTCTAGAAATATATCATCTAAACAAAAAAGAAAAAGAAAAAAAGCCTACTAGGTTGAAAACCCGAAAGGGCGGCCTAGGCAAAAATTAAGTCAAGAAAACCCCGCTAGATTGAAAACCCAAAGGGTAGTTTAGGCAAAAGTTAGGGGAAAAGACCATGGGCATGGTGAAAATTCCCGAAGGGATGTCATGGGCAAAAATTACATGGTAAAGGAAAAAAGAAAAGAAAAAGAAAAAGAAAAAGAAAATAAATGAGATGACAATAAGCAAAGATAATAAAAAGGTGACTATCTTATTCCTCAAATTAAAAGATGATAAGATTGTTTTCATAGGGGATTTGGAACATTCCAATCCTTTATTAAATTCAAAAACAAAAACATGAGAATTATAAAAGTGCAAAAAAGTAAAACATAGGGCATGTCAAGGTGATCACTCAGTCCTCCTTGCTTTCTTGCTAGTCTTCATGTAAGCTTTCTCATCCCTCAGAATCCACTTCATATCATCCTCCAACCATTGCTTGTACCCTGCAGTGGGATAGATGTATCGAGGGGGAACAATGCCTTTCGCCACCTTACGGTGGGGCCAAGCCTCACTACTCCTACCTAAGATCCTATTGGCAAACACCTTAGTGTGGAAGGCGCCTTTATCACGAGGAGCTCCTTGATGCTCTCCAAATTACCTTGAGATATGACAAGTAAAGTAGTATGAGCAGCAACAAAGTTCAACTAAAGTCACACAGCAGTCCTTGCAGCAAATATGGACCATGCTTGAGATGTGCTTCCACTTCACGACCCACTAAATGTCGGTATCCTTGAGGTGACCCATAAGCTCCATGTACGCCTCAAAGTTCATGTCATTTTGATGAAGCCGATGGTGCTTAAGATGCCTAGGGAGGTAGGTGCTGAGAGGTATGGTGGGAGGTTGAAGCAACTGAAGCCTCTCTTGTAGCCATATTTGGAAAAAAAAAAAGAAAAAAAAAAAGAGAGAGGAGGGAGTAAAAAGAAGAGGGGAAAAGAAAAGAAAAGAAAAGAGAGAGCATGAGTGAGAAAAAATAAAATAATGATGAAAGACAATATAAAGTGCCTTAATGGGTTGAAAATCGAAAGGTAACCCATGCAAAAATTAGAGGAATCCCGCTAGGTTGAGAACCTAGGCAAAAGTTAGGGATTATACCTGTAGGAGAATAGGACTTCCTGCAAAGAAGCTTGCTTCCTTCCTATGAAAGGCATATAAACCATTGAGGGTCTCCGCCAAGATTAAGCCCTCCGATTTACCTTTCTTTAGCTCATAAGCAACCATGCACATCTGAAGGTCCACACAATACGAATTTTGAACCAAGAAATACCTTGCAAGAGCACATAAGCAAAAGGCACGAAGAAAGTATGAACGTGGCCTCTTACCCACCGGAAGGGCTAAATCGAAAAAGTACTCAAAAACCAACCTAAGGTTGAGCTTGCCAAAGACACACCGCCTATTTGCCATGGTGGAAGGGACGCCCAACATAACTTGCAACAAGGAGGGGAGATCCTCGCCCATGGTAGGGAAGATGAGATCATCAATCTCCGGTTCACCCATGATGGCACCAAACTGTTCGATAGTGGTACATAGTTCTATTCCATTGAAGCAGAAAACATGCCAAGAAGGAACTCAATAATTGGTAGTAGCACGAAAAAAAGGCTCATCCACCTTAATTTGATGGTATAAGAAGACACAAGAAAGACCATGAGGGTGTTGGAATCCTTGAAATCGGGACCAAGCCTCCTAGTCCAAGCTAAGACATCAAGTGGAGAGTTTTTTGCCATTGGGGGACCTCAAAAAAAGGCTTTTTGGGTTGAAAATATGTTGGTAAGGGTTTTAAACTCAAACAGCTACTTTTATACTTTAGGAAGTTGGTTAGGGGTTTTCTAATTCGCGGCCAATGTACGTAAGGTCAACCTTGCGTATGCAAAGTCAAAGCTGTGTACGTAGGCCCATCCCTACGTACGCATAGCGCTTCGCAGAAGCCCATTCCCCTCTGTTTTGAGCATAGTTTTCACTTCAAGGCATTCTAAGGGTTCCTACAGCCTAAGGGATCATCCAAGACATATTCCTAGCACAAGATTTCAAGCATCCAAGAAGCAAAGTTGTATAGAAACATAGAATTAGTCATATATCTTGTAAATTAAGTGCTAAGCCCCAGTTAAAAGCATAAATGTAAAAAAGATGTTCTTAAGTACAATCTTTTGTCTCAAACTAAATCTAAATGTTTGCTAAGGGAAATAAAATTAAAAAAAAAAAAAAACCATAAAAGTAACAAAAAGAGAAAAAGCTGAGTGTTGTATGCCTATATCTCTTGAACTACAGGTAATCAACGGTGCCGCATCTTCCTTGACTGATAGCTAGGAGTCGCCTCCGAATCCTCCTCATCGCCTCCATCATCGTCATCATCATCATCATTATCATCACCACCACTAATCGAGTAGGCTGCCCTTCCAGGATCGTACTATAGGAAAAACTGGTTTTGTATCTCATACAAAACACACAGCGGAAGCAACAAAAATGGATCTATTTCATTCATGATTGATAACATGCACTATGTAAATTTCAGAATTCAAGAATGAGATTGCGTACCTTGGTGCGGTGAAATTCAAAACAAAAGATTCAAAGTACTTGGGAATACTTTTAATCTTCACTCCAATTCCACTTTACGACCAAAAAGTGTGGTCTCTCAATCAGTTTCTAAGGGAGAATAATTGAGTGGCTTCACTCGCACATACACACCACTTCACAATGATGTATCTTTTTCTCTTATGAAAAATTCCGTATGTTTCTCCTTTTATAACCAACTAATTATCTAATTGGGCTGGCCTATTGGGCCTTTCCAATTGGGCTTTAGTGTGTGGCTTGGAGTGGGACCAAAAGGGACCAATAAGACACTAGCTCCAATGGGCCTTGGGCTTTTCTATCAACTCTTAACAAGCAAAAAAATTACCATTAATTATATTTAATACCACTATATAAATATAATTGCACTCTAGGCCTTATTAATAAATTATATCCCAAGACTTTATTATACATGCAGCCCCTTCATAAAATATTCGTAGTAATACAAAGTCATGAATGTAGACTGCCACTTTGTTAATTACTACATCTTAATCCTTGAGTACTCGGTTCAATCCTTTTAAGTTATTCATCATATATTTATGAAATCCAATTCCATAAATATATACTTAAGTATATTCTTACTAAAGTGGTTAGGCCTAACACTCTGAATAATCAAACCCATTAAACTTATCTTAAGGGAATATTTTATATCTCCGTTAAGAGATTACAAATTCTATCTTGAGAATATATGTTCCATCAACACTAAATATGGCTGCCCAACATACTGAGGTTTTGATCGTGACTTTAGATCTCACTCCTGATATATCAAAGCAACCTACACTTTATAATCAGGTCCATTATTCTCTCAGGATTAAGAGTTCATGCAAATAGAAGTTGTGAGATTTATTATTCATTTGACAGTCGTTAGAAGAATAATAAATGTAACACCCGTCTCATTTAAATTTAATTTAATCACTTCTAGAGAGTAGATTTGATAAATTGCTTAATTATTTTTGGAGGAGATAATTAATTTTATACTGTGATTTTTATAATGATAACAATAATAAAAATAATATTAATGAGTTTAGTGGGAATATAGGTGGGTCTAGGAAGTTTATTTTAGTTGTAGTGGGCTTCTAAATTTTCAGCCCAAGTGAAATTAGCCTTAACCTGAAATAGGCTTCTGAATTTTCAGCCCAAGTGCAACAGCTTATTATGAAAGAAAATTAGGGTTTCCTATGTGAAAGGTAGAGAAAGAGACCCTTGAAACTAGAAGCGGCTGTGAAAGAAATTCTGCCAAACTGACAAGACGACATCAAGGTAATTTTCAGCAACTGATATTCGATTTTGTGGTATTGAGATTGCTGAAATTGTGTTTTGCTGGAAATTTCACATTTCACGTTGTTGGCTGAAATAGTGATTTGTGCTATTAGAGTTTATATTATATTATTGTAGAATTATATAGAGAGGAAAGGATTATAATATCATAGATTAGGGTTGCGGTAGAATTATATAGAGAGGAAAGGATTATAATATCATAGATTAGGGTTGCGGCTCATGAATATATATATGCAAGAAACGGTTATATGAGATATATATATTCATTCAATCCGCTTTGGCTTGGATGCCTGGACTTTGAATCCGTATAACAAGTCATATGTTAATTGCCATGCGCGTGAATTTAAGGCATGCACCGCTTGGATATTAATATATATGTTGGCATGATTAATATATGGCTTTTGATCTTGAATGGTTTCGTGGACTCATGTGGAATTTTCAATCTGTCATTAACATGTTTTCATATATATATATATATATATATATATATATGCAAGTTCTTGATGGCTATCTTATAAGCATATGATGATTGCTTAAAAAAATTGAAACCGTATATTATATTATATATATATTTATAATATATAATATAATATGGGTTTCTATGCAAATTTTTAAAGGATTCATCATATTGTTGCTTGCCTTGGTTTATATATGATTTATATATTAATGCTAGGATTATGGAATTTATTCCTAATGAGAATAGGATTATGTTTTCAAGGGTTTCAAGCATTTGATGGTTTGATTCATATTGGTTGACCGAATTGTATAGAATTGCATTTGTGGGCAGCTTTACAATTAAATATACGAGTATTTTAGATGTTAGTTTGGGGAATGCTTTACAATTATTTTTAAACTGGAATAGGTTTGGGGGTATGTTAGAAATATATGTAAAATTTTTACCTTGCCGAAGCTTCATAGTGGTTGAGGAATTTGTGGTTATTAGAGAACCTACCCTTATTGAATTGTTTAATTATTATTTAGGTTCTAGTTGACGTTGTTTCGAGCAATTGAAGTGAAGCTTGGTTTAGCCACTAGAGGTAAGTAGACTTCAACACATTGTAACACCCCAAACCCAAATCAAGGATTTAGATGCATAACCTGACGTAGAAATAATCAACACTAATAAAATGGAACAGAGCGTAATTAAAACCTCAAATAAACTTCTTATTTCATCAACAGATTTCCTTAAATATCCATAAAAGCAAAACAACAATAATATTCTTGTATGTAAAATCCCCAAATAACATCTCTTTGACTAGTTCCAAAATAATAATCTCATTGTTCCTGAAACAATTTATTAAAACAACTCAGCAACTATCAAAGCTCCAAACGAAGTCGTCAATCTAAGGCTTCACTGATCTTCCACCAAAATACACTCCATGTCTCTAATCTGAAAGGATGGAAAAAGGGGTGAGCTAAAGGCTCAATAAGAGACTACAAACATGAGGATGTCTTCCAAAACAAAACGATAATATTTTTGACAAAATATAGTCCTCACAATACAATTACAATTAGTTTAAACTGTAATATAATTTATTCCATAAAGCTGTTAAAATAAAATATATCACTATAACACTGTAAACATTAATACAATAATAACCACATTAATATGCCAATATGCACCAAATAGGTAGAAACACTTTATTTTGAAAATGAACACTTTTTCACCTAAAAGAACAGTAGCAAATAAACAGTAATTCAATATGAAAAATATTAGTCAAACATAGACAAAAGCTGCTAAACACTTGGTGGGTGATTTCCCATGGGAACAATAACACTAACCTCAAAGAGGCAACACTAACTCCGAAGAGCAACAATAACACTGCACCACACCACACTAACACTACTTCGGCCGAAGACGAACACTTAACCCTGTGTCGGCAAAGGTTGCAGACTGTCTAGTTGACCATTTGAAACAATTCTTGACAAATACAATTTCATAATAACATACAATAGATAATAAAATTCGAGTATGTGCAAAGCACTAACAATAGTATAAGTTTTTGGAACTTCATCTTTGCAATTATATACATATATAGATAAATATATATATTTTTACCACGTGTATATATATATATATATATAAATATATATGTCCTGAAAGACGTCATGTGCTGAAGTCTACTTACCTCTAGTGGCTAAACCAAGCTTCACTTCAATTGCTCGAAACAACGTCAACTAGAACCTAAATGATAATTAAACAATTCAATAAGGGCAGGTTCTTCAATAATCACAACGTCCTCTTGATAAAACAATTCCTCAACCACTATGAAGATTCGGCAAAGTAAAAATTTAACATATATTTCTAACATACCCCCAACCCTATTCCAGATTAAAAAAAATTGTAAAGTACCCCTAACATATAATTTGTTAACCTATATATATATATATATATATATACATATACTTATATAAAAACTAATGGCACAAATCCATTTTCGGCCAGCCGTGTGATTCATCATGAAATCTTATATACATTATAAATACCTACCTAATATCAAATTCCACCCTTTTTGGGCCAACCATTAGAACGTGAAAACAAGCAAAACACCATTTATACCTTTTCGGCCAAAACGTGAAGTACCTGATGGACTTAGCAATCTAATATATTCTACATATATATTCGGCCAACAATTAAAATGAAAGTCTAGTAACACTCAATTCGGCTATCATGAAATTGATCCTTGATTCAATGATTAATATATATATATATTGTTACCATTATTTTCCAGCAACACCAAATCAACAATATATTCAATTGTTATTATCACATTCCAGCAAAATTGATACTAACCCTAACACTAACATGTCAATGCTGAAATCCCAGCAAAAAAGAGAAAAAGAAAGCTTTCCTAGAATGATGCTTACCTCAAAACCAAGATGAAGTTGCTGGCTGCCCTGAAGTGCACAGCCTCCTATTCTTTTGTTTATGAGAAACCCTAATTTTCTTTTATAATAAGCTGTTGCACTTGGGCTGAAAATTCAAAAGCCTATTCCATGATAAGGCTAATTTCAGTTGGGCTGAAAATTTAGAAGCCCACTACACTAAAATAAACTTCTAAGACCCATACATATTCCCACTAAACCCATTAATATTAATATTATAATCATAGCAAAAATCACAATATAAAATAATTATTTTCCTCCAAATAAAATTAATGTAATCTATCAAATCCACTCTCTATAAGTGATTAAATTAAATTTGAATGAGACGGGTGTTACACACATGACGTCTCTCAAGACGTATATATATATATATATATATATATATATAATTGTGGTAAAAATATATTTATATATATATACATACACATAATTGCAAAAGTGAAGTTTCAAAGACTTATACCATTGTTAGTGCTTTATACATACTCAAACTCTATTATTTATTGTATATTTTTGTGAAACTGTATATGTCAAGAGTGTTTCAAATGGTCAACTAGACAGTCTGCAACCTTTGCCAACACAGGGTTAAGTGTTGGTCTTCGGCCGAAGTAGTGTTAGTGTGGTGTGGTGCAGTGTTATTGTTGCTCTTCGGAGCTAGTGTTGCCTCTTTGAGGTTAGTGTTATTGTTCCCATGGGAAATCACCCACCGAGTGTTTAGCAGCTTTTGTCTGTGTTTGACTAATATTTTTCATATTGAATTACGGTTTATTTACTGCTGTTCTTTTAGGTGGAAAATTGCTTATTTTCAAAATAAAATTGTTTCTACCTATTTGGTGCATATTGGCATATAAATGTGGCCATTAATTTATTAATGTTTACAGTGTGATAGTGAAGTGTTTTATTTTAACAGCTTTATAGAATATATTATATTACAGTTTAAACTAATTTTAATTGTATCGTGATGACTATATTTTGTCAATGATATTATCGTTTTGTTTTGGAAGACATCCTCATGTTTGTAGTCTCTTATTGAGCCTTTAGCTCACCCCTTTTTCCATCCTTTCAGATTAGAGTTATGGAGTGTCTTTTGGTGGTAGATCAGTGGAGCCTTAGATGGACGACTTCGTTTGGAGCTTGTTAGTTGCAGAATTGTTTTAGTAAAATTGTTTCAGGACAATGAGATTATTATTTTGGAACTATTTTGAGATGTTATTTGGAGATTTACATTCAAGAATATTATTGTTGTTTTGTTTTTATGGATTGTTAAGGAAATCTGATGATATTCAAGAAGTTTATTTGAGGATAAATATTACGCTCTGTTCCATTATATCATTATTGATTTTTATAAGACAGGTTATGCATCTAAATCCTTCTTAAGGGTTTGGGGTGTTACAATAAATGCCACAACGGTCCAGTTCAATATGTCTTAACTCTTAAAACATATTAACATATTAACTAGAAGTCTCCACTTCCATGATCAAGACAAATAATCTTAATTAATATGTTATAGTCTTCATAGATGAAATGTCCAATTTCATCATCGACTGCGAACTATAATTATAAGCTTACAAAGAACTTGTGATTTATATCTTTTGTGACTAAATCATATAAATCACATACTATGCATCTCATGGACTATATGATAATGTCCAAATATTCATGTTACCATTATTTTAGAAAATAATAAAAAAACTTTATTAATCATAACATTAAGTCATACATAATGTCATACATAGCATCATACAATAGGATTTAAGGGTATATATATCCTAACACATACAAGCTCTTTGAATAACTGGTCACCTCTAGCTTGAGATTCCCAGCCAGCCATACCAACTCCTCATGGTCTTGGATAGTGGGCTGCAATTCAAAGAGAGAAAGGTTAGTGACCGAACTAGAAAGAGAGAAATGCCAGAAATAGAAAGAAGAAAAGGAATGAAGAACTCACCGCCCGTGTGTTGGGAGGAAAAGGATAGCCTATGACATTGGGATTGTGGGGCACGGCATGCTTCTGAACAAAGTCATCAGGACTATAAGCATAGACCGTTTAAGGGAGATGCGGAGGATCAATTGGCTCATCGGCAGTAGGTTCCTCCTGTTACAGTTTTCCACATTAGAAGTCATAACAAACAAGGTAAAGGAAAAGAAGAGAAGAAAAAGAGATTGAGCATATATCTGAACAATGAGGGAAGGCATGAGGTGGGTGATGTTGAACTCCTCATAGTCCAACCCCTCAAGAAGTCGCCCAGCATAGGGAACGCCACTTCCCTATGAGTTGTATTCAGCATCAATCATGGAGTGTGGGGCAAGCATGAACTCAGGAAGGTCCGTTGGAATTTGTGGGTCATCTCTACCCACCAACTGGCACCACACCCTTTCCGCCAGGTATAGCCCCCTCAAGCTCACTCCTTCGAGGGGACAGGTAATCTCTGAAATAATGAGAGCTGCAGGTTCCAAGTCTTGAGTAGTAGGAAGGGACTGGCTAGCCCATGGAGTCCAGTTAACCTATGGTGACACAAGGTTAGAAAAAGGGTATCCTAAGGGAAATGCATGAATAATCATGAACAACTAGAACTCTTAAACTTACCTTATCCAAAGTTAACCCAGCAAGGTGGGCCTCTGTTATGAGGCCATACCTGACCACCCACCGCTACAAGAGAAGCACA
The DNA here is from genome assembly GCA_033629205.1 of Lithocarpus polystachyus. NCBI lineage: Eukaryota > Viridiplantae > Streptophyta > Magnoliopsida > Fagales > Fagaceae > Lithocarpus > Lithocarpus polystachyus. The sequence goes on from CM066171.1 coordinate 34,626,753, forward strand.
AGCTATAGGTTAGATGCAAGATGACAGTTTGCAAGGTGTAAGACAATACAATTTGCAAGACTATAAGCTATAAAGGAAAATTCAAGGAATGGGCAGTGAACTAACCTCAAAGAGCTTCCAAGGCCCCATAAGCTACCGCAAGGTGACTCGGCTGAGTGTGTTGAGAGTGGAGTAAAGATAGGCAAGATATGCCCGCCCTCAGTTGGCTTTCTGTGGCTCTCCAAAGTCCTGAAAGAGGGCTAACCACCTCAAAGACACCATTTTCCCATCATTGGCAAAGAGGTAAGCCCCCAACAAGTGAAGAAGGAAAGCCCTAGCCATATGGACACGCTCCTCCGTAGTCCTCTCTGGGAGAAGCATGTAATCCGACATTAAGTCAGAATAGTAGATGGTCTCGATGGAGTACTTCCTCCCTAACATGTCGAGACACAGTTGGATACTCGACATGCCGTCCAAATTGATGGTGGCCCCTTCGACGCTAAGGCTGGTCATGTGGTAGAAGTCATAGGGAGTCACCATCATCTCTCGCTTAGCAATATGAAAGGTGTGGGTAGTATCCTACCACCTCTCAATGAGGCACTGCACCAAGGTAGCACTTGTAGACTTCTCCAAAAGAAGGCCAATGATAGGCTCGAAGCCCACCTCCCAAATATAGGCCCTAGTTTTAGGGACGAGAAGGTTGTACCATTCTACCACCTTATTAGTGCTTCCCCTACCAGCATAAGGGGATGATGATTGCAAAAAAGAAGAAGATGACATTAGATTCTTGATTCAAGTAGAATTGATGAAAAATGATATTTTCGATGCATGAATGAAGATAAAAAGAAGAATAAAATGATATTCAGGTGAAAAAATGACAAAAAGGTGTGTTAAGATTGCATATAGAAGTGAAATAGATGAAAAGGAAGTGAAAATGGGTAGAGTAGGGCTTATGCAAAGCGTATGCACACAGGACCCCGTGTACGCAGGCCCATTCCCACATACATAGAGCCTCAAGAACATACATGTAAACACAAGAATAGAGCTGTGTACGCATGAATTCAAGCTGCGTACACAGGCCCGAGTCCACGCATGCAAGAGCACAGACAAAAGTAATTCTTCGACATTTTCAAGCATACCTCATCCAAAATCAATCCTAAACATGTTCCTACCCCTCCTAAGGTCTCAGGTTTTCATCTAAATCCATCCCATAGCAAAACCCAAGCATTTACGTGGCCAAAAACACCTCAAAAAGGAAGATCAGTGAGAAACTTGAAAATGAAAAAAGTTTGAAAACTTACAGATTCAACCAAGGGAATGTGATTCTCTGGCCGAAATGTCAATGGTAGAGGCCCCATCAATCTCATTGCCCCACTCTAGTGAGTGAGGTGTATTGCATCAGAAGAATGGACGTAGGAGGACTTCTTGGCCTTGGGTACCATTGGAGGAGATGGAGGGAGTTTAGAGAGAAAATGAGAGAAAGAGAGAGTTTGAGAGAATGAGAGAGTCAGAAAGTGAGAGAAAGAAAGAGGAGATGGAGGTTATTGTAGAGAGAGAAATAAAGAAGAGTTATGGAGAATATGAAGAAACGAGGGAGATAACGAGAGTGAAGAAGAAAAAGAAATGGTTGGTAATCGTTAGAGAAAAAAAATGAAAAGGCGAGAACACACCCGATGGCTAAACTAAGTGTAGTTTAGGCCTCACCACTAAACTACTTGTAGTTTAGTCATAAACAGTAAAAAAAAAAAAAAAAAAAAAATTCCTTCTTTCAAAAAAAGGGAGGAACATCTCAAGATTTCCCCAACTAGGCCCAAAATCATTAAAGGACTCCCCAGTGAGCGGTAAAGGAAGTAGAAGACTTTTCCCCCAATGAAGCATGTACATCCCAAAACCATTTCTAGCAGATCAAGCATATCAAGAACACTATCTACATGGAGGAAGCAGAAGATTCTTCCCCAATGGATCACAAACATCAAGCATCATCCCAAATAAGGAAGCAAAAGATTCTTCCCTAATGAATATCATCCCCATGGAGGAGGCAGAAGATTCTTCCCTGATGGACCTAAGGACATTAAACAATTCCCAGTAAGGAAGCAGAAGATTCTTCCTCAAAGTATCCCCAATAAATCAAGTACACCTAAAGTATTTCCTGTGGGGAAATAGAAGATTCTTCCCTAGTGAGTCCAATACACCTAAAAAAAAAAAAATCCTAGCGAGGAAGCAGAAGATTCTTCCTCAAAGTCCTCAGCAAACCATGAAGGAAGTAGAAGATTCTTCCTCAGTGGATCACACATCTACACTACTCCTCAGTGAGTCCATCCTTACTACTTCTCAGCAAGTTTCTCATCCCCAAGCAAGTCATAAGAGGCAGAAGGTTCCTCCCTATGCACATCTACTCCTCAGTGAGTTTTCACTATTCCCAGTGGATCCAATGATCAAAACTACTCGTGCACATATCCTCTAGGAGTTGAACATACAGGCATGGTAGAAAAGGGTAGAGATAGTAATAAAGAAAGAGACCAAGGTCAATCCAAGGCAAGAGTCTCATTAGAAAAGGTAGAGAAAGCACATATCCTCTAGGAGTTGAACATGCAGGCATGGTAGAAAAGGGTAGAGATAGTAATAGAGAAAGAGACCAAGGTTAATTCGAGGTAAGAGCCTCACTAGAAAAGGTGGAGAAAGAAGTGCAGAAGACAGGAGGAACAATTCACTTGGATAAGTTTGAGGCAAGAGCCCTGGACGGACACCACAGAGATTATATCCTTTTGTTGTTTGTTGGGTTAGCTCATAAGTGCACCCTTGTTTGTTTTCTTTTTCTTGTTAAGTGACTCTAGGATAGTAAGTCACTTACCATTTGCTTCCAATTGGCAAAACAGGTTCTAGGATAGTGAACTTGTCATTGCTTATTTCCTAAGTAACAAAGGTGGGACTTTGGACATAAGAATCCCACGCGACTCTTCAGAGTTGCACCCCGCCTCATGTATGTGTGATATGTGTCGTGTGCGTGGGTTGGGCTTGAGCCATACATCGAAACAAAATATTTTGTCTCCTATTCTTTTGATTCCATTAGTAAAGCTCACGAATTAAAAGAGGAGCATTTGTAGACACCACATTTTGTACCCCTTATGACTCGGGCCCCCGTTCCCCAATAATGCTCGAACTTTAAGGCCCAAGGCCAGTTTAGAGCCCAAACATATTCAAATTAACTTAAGGGGTGTTAAAATGGAAAATATAACCTTTAAAATAAGCAAAAATCTATTTTTGGAAATAAAAGACCAAAATGGCTTCTGAAACCCTAGCTACGTACGCAGGCTGTTGACCACAAACATGGGCCGAAACATGCATACGCTTTGCAGAACATGCGTACGCAGCTAGGGTTTCGGAAGCATGGAAAAGGCAAGTTTTCTACAATAATGGCTGAGGTTTGGAATGAATCCCACTTTGTCTAGGAGCAGTTGAAAACTCCATTTTTTCCACTATAAAAATCCTTACATGGTACATTTTCAAGACACATAGAAATCCCATGGGAAAAGCTTAAGATTCATTAGAGAATAGTGAATCAAAAGGGAGTTTTTCACAAAATACCCTCAAGTCAATTTTATTTGATTTGGACCATATCTGGCCCCAATCCTTTGAGTTTAATAAGATTACTAATCATGTGTTTGTTGACTGTGATAGATTTGACTGAGGGGAATGATCAAAATCAAAGCTTAGGAACTCTTTTTTTGAGGTATCAAGTTTTAACTCTTTCTTTTTATTATGTTATTCTTTCTATGTTTTAATTTTGTTTTTTGCTTAGTTTTTGCTTATATATGTTAGCTTAGGTTAGTTTTATAGTTTTGTTTATGTTTAGAACTTCCTAGGTTGCTAGAATTAGGGTTTTTGGTTTGTGCTCTGTTTTTTGTTTCACGTTTCTAGGTTAGAATTATTGAACAAGTCCCACACACTCATGTCATGAGGATGCGTATGTAGGTCTTTGGCTGCAAATGTAGGTACTTGCCTAGAAACCCTAATTCAGATCTTCAATGTTGTTTAGTTTGTTTGTTTTACATGTTTTGTCTTTTAAAAAAAAAAAATCCTTTTCTTATGTTTATATGTATTTGAGTCTCTGTCTTATATGCTTGTTTGTCTTCAACATGCTTAGATTAGGGTTTTATGTTTGTCTCTTGCTTTGATGACATGAACATGCATTTACATGCCCATTCATGACATGAACATGCATCATTTGTGGTGAACATGTTTGTATGGTGTTGGACCTAAAGGATCCATGATTTCTTGATGGTATTCTTGTTGCCATGCTTGGGTGGCTGCTTTGTTTGATATATGATAAGGTTTCACATGCTATGGTTTCTTTTATGTGTTCGGCTCTTTTTTTGCTTTAGGTTGATATATATGTTATTTTGGGATCAAGATGCCATAATCGTATGTTAGATGCATGCTAGTGTGTGTATGAGTTAGGATATAAGTGTTGAACATGTTTTTAATAAGGTTATGATGTAAGACATAACGATGGGAGGCCAACCTTAGGGTTGGCGATCTTGGGTGCTTAACACCTTCCCAATAGCGTACCTAAACTTCGAACCCATACTCTGGTAGTAAGATCAAATGTCCTTCCTCGAAAAGGACGCTATATATATATGGTTCGTAGACCATTGCAAAAGCTAGGTGGCGACTCCAAAATGACCCATTGTGTCCATAATGTGCAAGTACCGAACTATATCAATCCATCATCCCTATAGATACCGTATTTTGTCTGCCCTCAATTTGCGTGCTAAACCTTGAAAATTCAAAAAAAAAAAATATTAACTTTTCTCAATGGGGCTGCGGAAACACCTAGATTGATGTGGCACAACCCGCTTGGGTACGGAGCACACGAAGTGCCATTTCAGGTTAAATTGACCAAAATGTCCCTAGTTAACCATGTGTTGACTAAAAGTTAAAGTTGGTCAAAATCATCCCAAAATAACATTTTTTTATGTTCCTACATCAAACTTGAGCTACTCAGAGATTTTTGTCAACTTTGACCAAGTTTGACCCAATGTTGACTCCTAAAGGCACCAAAAACCCTAACTTTGATCTATCTGCTAGAACGGGTTGGGGATAGCGTCATTGCAAAGATGATTAAATTCCATTTCCAGCAACTATTCATGGGTCAAAATTGAAGTTAAAACAGTTGAAGTATCTCTAAAACTGCGTAGAGCGCATCAGTATACTTCTTGAGGCTAATACTTTTGATCTGACCGTTAGAATTTCAACTTCTTTAGTTTTCTAGAAACTAGACATCCAGATATTTCTAGGAACACCATGATTTGCTCAATCAGAGTTTGGAAAGGCCTTCAAATATGCATCCAAATTTAGACCAGAAAAAGCTGGAACTGCTAATGTCAGCAGGGGTGGCTGGTGGCCACTCAAGGGCTGTCGGAAGCCGAAGGGTCAGAATTCAACTATAAATGCTTCCAAACCCCTCATTTTGCAAAGAAAAAGAAGATTTTGGGCAGCTCTCTGGGCAGATTCTCTCTCTTTTCTCTCCAATTTCTCTCCCAAACACATTTTAACACCTTTCATTCTTCTATTTTCTCCACAATCACAAGGTAGTATTCTTGCACCTAATCTTCCTCTCCTTGGTTCCATATCTTGGATTTGAGGTTTAGGGGTGTGGATGTATATTTTTAGCTGCAATTCACACCCTTTTCTTTTCATAGCTTTTTCTTGTTTAGTAATATGTTTTTTTTTTTTTTTTGCTTCTCTTAGCTTGTACTTGCTTTATTATGCTTCCTAGCATGTTTTTATGGTTTTTCTAGCATTTTTCCTTACTTTTTTCCATGATATATCGCTTTGATGTTGTTGGCCTAGCCTCTTGGGCTATGATATGTCTAAATTCCATGTTTATGTTTAGATCTACATGTCTTTGTTTTCTTTGCTGTGTTTATGCTTACATCTACATGTCCATGCTTAGATCTATGTCTTTATGTGCTCCGTGCCATGTTTGCGTGCTTAGATCTACATGTTGGTTTTGTGCTTTTCTCTCTCTGTGCCATACACTTGGAACATTAGGTATGACAATGTCTGATTTACTTTCCCACTTTGTGTCATTGCATTGTGGATGTATGTATATCTATATATGCTTGTATATGGGTGATCGCCTTAAGCACATACTCGTGCGCACTCATGGCTAGAGAAGGTCACTTAAGTAACCATGAGAGTCTATCATACAAAGTGCATGATCACCCACAAACGTGCAGGCATATATATACACACACATACATCATACACACTGCTATCACATAGAGCAGGAAAATAAAACAAACATTTCCAACATTCCAAGGGTATTGCCCAGCAAGGTACAGGAAATGTAAAACAGATTTTGCCATTCCTAGAGAATGCGGCCCAAACAAAGATCAGGAAAAGTAAAGGGTACAAGGAGAGGGGGAACACTAATACATGCTTTAGAGAAGAGGCTTAAAAAGAGAGAGAGAAAGAGAAAACCACTTAGGAGGGGCTAGGCCCCCCTAATCTACTGAACGTTGCCCTTTGTGGGCTTGCATCCTTCTTTTTGCATCCTTTTTTGCTTATGCCTAGGAGGTCACACTCTAGCTCCAAGTGTGTCCGTGCTCCATGTGTGTACATGCAATGACAAAAGAAACAAGCCAACAGACAAGCGAAGAAGCAAGTAGAAGGAAAAGCATGCTAAAAGAAAAACAAGCAAAAGATGCCAAACGGGGACGAACAAGCATGTGAAGCACACGAAGAGGCAAACAAACTTGTTATCAAACAAAAGAGGGTGTCCTAGGAGGACAAATGTAGGTTTGGATTGAGTGTCCATAGTTCCATTGGATTGGAGTATGGACGACACACAAACTCATGCATGAACATGTAGGCAAGTGTACAAAGATGAAAATAAGCAAAGAGAGCCAAATGGGTGGCACAAAGCAAGCAAGGCAAGCATAAAAACATCACATGGAGTGGAGAAAGGTGTGTATCAAGTACACCAACACCATGGAGGTGTATCTAATAAGTGGTTACATCTAAACAAGCTTTATGAGGGATGGATGTAACCACACAAGCAAGTGACCCCAAAGACCAACAAGCACAAGCTCACGGACATTAAGCATGGCAAAGCCCAGATCTAGATAGGCAAATATTGACATAAAGCATAGAAGCAAGCAAGCAAACATAGACATGCATAAAGAGAAAAGCACGCAAACCTTTTGATATAGGCCTAGGTTTGTGGATCTAGGCCTAGATCACGTGATCTAAATCTACACCCTACCAAAAGGGCTGAAATACAAGAAAAAGGAGATAGCAAGAAAGAGAAAAGAACGCAACCAACATGTAGATCTAAGCATGCAAACATGGCACGAAGTGTATAAACGCATAGATCTAAGCATGGACATATAGATCTAAGAATAAACACGGCAAAGAACACATAGACATGTAGATCTAAGCATAAACATGAAATTTAGACATATCATAGCCCAAAAAGGATAGGCCAACAACATCAAAGCGATAAATCATGGCAAAAAGTAAGGAAACATGCCAGAAAAACCATAAAAATATGCTAGGAAGCATAATAAAGCATGAACGTGCTAGGAAAAGCATAAAAACACATTATTGAACAAGAAAAAGCTATGAAATGAAAAGGGTGTGGATTGTAGCTAAAAAGATATATCCACACCCCTAATACTACCTTGTGATTGTGGAGAACATAGAAGAATAAAAGGTGTTTGGATGTGTTTGGCAGAGAAACAGGAGAGAAAAGAGAGAGAATCTGCCCAGAAAGCTACCCAAAATCTTATTTTTCTTTGTAAAATAAGGGGTTCGGAAGCATTTATAGTTGAATTTTGACCCTTCGGCTTCCGACGGCCCTTGAGTGGCCACCGGGCACCCCTGCTGACATTAGTAGTTCCAGCTTATTCTAGTCTAAATTTGGATGAGTATTTGAAGCTCTTCCCAGTATTGGATTGAGCTGATCTTGATGTCATTGGAAAGCTCTGGGTGTCTAGTTTCCAGAACACTAAGGGAATTGGAAATCTGACGGGATCAAAAGTTATAACCTTGGGAAGTGTGCAAATGTGTTTTGCACGATTTTCTATATATCTCATCCGTTTTAACTCCGATTGTAACCGATGAATAGTCGTTGGAAAGGGAATTTGATAATCTTTGCAGTGGCATTGGTCCCAACCTGTTCTAACAAATAGATCAAAATTAGGGTTTCTAGTGCCTTCAAGAGTCAACATCAGGGCAAACTTGGTCAAAATTGACAAAAATCTCTGAGTGGCTTGGGTTTGATGTAAAATCATGAAAAATGTCATTTCGGGAGGACTTTGACCTCGTTGACTTTCGGTCAACCTAGGGTTGACTAGGGGCATTTTGGTCAATTTGACCAGAAAAGGCACTTCGATTGTTCCGATGCTCGAACAGGTTGCGCCACATTAATCTTGATGTTTTTGTGGCCCATTGAGAAAATATAAAATTTTTGAAATTTTTGGGGTTCGGCACGCAAATTGAGGAGGACAAAATACGGTTTCTACAACTGCCCCTTCTTTATCTTATATCTCAAGTGTAATGAGAGGTGTTGGATAAAGAGAGTAATTCCTTATTTCGTTGCCCCAAAATTGCGTGCGTAAACTGCACTGTTCATGGGTTGAGACTGGTTTTACTTGATAAGGTTGAGATGCTGCAGTTGGTCCGGAGAAATTTTTTTGACTTGGTCCTTGGAATTAAGCAAGGAGCCCTGTTTTTTTTTTTTTTTTTTTTTTTTTTTTTTGGGTCAAAGGTCAACCGGTCGATGTTGTCCCTATCAACACTGACCGGTGGCCACTCAATGTGCACTGGGAAGACCCAGCAGCCACACCAGGTGCGTCGGGTTGCCTAGGACGTATAATGGCCTATAGATGGGTCTTGAGGCTTCATTTTTGCCATTTGAACTCCATTTCTCAGATTTCTCACTTCTAAAAATTTCTCTAGAGTGAGTCGCAGTTTGGTGGGTCCAGTTTTCAACTTCAGTCTGCTGCTTTAGCCTTCTTTCTACACTTGTGGTCAGTGTTTATTTTTCTCTCTCTTTTTATTTCTACAAATATGTTAGTAGCAAAGAAACTAGGAAAGCATGCTAGTATTTATTTTGTTTTTGGTGTTTTGCAGATATATATATTTTTTCATTTACGCCATGATACTATTGGAAAAATTTTGCTCACATGTTGGGTATTCACATAATCATACTTGCATAATTACGCTTACACCTGTTCATGCAAGAAAAACTTAATTTCTAGGCCACATAGATTAACATGAAAATGTTGGATGCTAAGGATACCAAGATAAAATGCAAAGCTGACATAAGAGAAAAAGCATAGTGATTGGGAACCTTGAGATCTCTTAGTCATAACGATAATGTAACTTTGAGGGGTGAGTCGCTTTGAGAACTTTGGATTAGACAGTCGTGGTTGAATCGAAATCCTGGTGCGAGCATAGGATTAGAAGGTCGTGGCCGAATTGAAATCCTAGAGAGAGCATAGGATTAGATGGTCATGACCAAATCGAAATCCTTGAGAGATGGATGGGTGTGGCCAAGTCTGAATCTCGAAGAGGGCATAGGATTAGACGGTCATGGCCGAATCGAAATCTAGGAGAGAATATAGGATTAGATGGTTGTGGCTGAATGAAAATCCTGGAGAGAGCATAGGATTAGACGGTCGTGGTCCTGGCTGAATCGAAATCCTAAAAAAAGCATAGGTTTAGACGATCGTGGTCGAATCGAAATCCTAATGAGATGAACAGGCGTGGCCAAATCTGAATCTTGAAGAGAGTATAGGATTAGATGGTCGTGGCCAAATCAAAATCCTAGAGGGAGCATAGGATTAGACGATCATGGCTGAATTGAAATCCTGGAGAGAGCATAAGATTAGAAGGTTGTGGCCGAATCGAAATCCTTGAGAGATGAACGGGCGTGGCCAAATCTGAATCTCGAAAAGCGCATAGGATTAGACGGTCGTGATTGAATTGAAATCCTGGAGAGAGCATATGATTAAATGGTTGTGGATGAATAGAAACCCTAAAGAGAGCATAGGATTAGACGGTTATGGCCAAATCAAAATCCCCATGAGATGAACAGGAGTGGCCAATTCTAAATCTCGAAGAGAGCATAGGCTTAAACAGTTATGGCCAAATCGAAATCCTGGAGAGAGCATAGGATTAGACAGTCGATGTTGAATCGAAATCCTAGAGATTGCATAGGATTAGATGGTCATGGCCGAATCGAAATCCCAGTCAGATGAACGGGCGTGGCCAAATCCGAATCTTGAAAAGAGCATAGGATTAGACGGTTGTGGCTGAATCAAAATCTTGGAGAGACCATAGGATTAGACGGTCTTGGCTAAATCAAAATCCTGAATCTCAAAGAGGGTTTGGATTAGGTGGTTGTGGCCGAATCAAAATCCCAGTGAGATGAACGGGCGTGGCTAAATTTGAGTCTTGAAGAGGAGTAGGATTAGGCGGTCGTGGCCGAATTGAAATCTTGGAGGGAGCATAGTTAGACAGTTATGGCCGAATTGAAATCTTAGTGAGAGCATAGGATTAAACAATCGTGGCTGAATTGAAACCCCAGTGAGATGAATGGGCATGGCTAAATCTGAGTCTCGAAGAGGAGTAGGATTAGGTGGTCGTGGCTGAATTGAAATCTTGGAGGGAGTATAGTTAGACGATTATAGCTGAATTGAAATCCTAGTGAGAGCATAGGATTAAACAGTCATGGCCAAATCGAAATCCTGAAGAGAGCATAGGATTAGACAGTTGTGGCTGAATCGAAATCCCAGTGAGATGAATGATCGTGGCTGAATCTGAATCTTGGAGAGGGTAATTTGGAAACTTTGTCATTTTAGGAAACATGACTTCTAGGTATGAACTGATTAAATTTGAATTTGCTTTTGTTAGGATTAGTGCCCTTAAATCCTATTTTATGATGCTACATATGATATTAAGTGTGACATCATGTATGACTTAATATTGTGATTGATAAATTTGTTTTATTATTATCTAAAATAACGGTAACATGAATATTTGAACATTATCATATAGTCCAAAGATGCATAATATGTGATTTATGTAAAAAGTCACAAAAGATATAAATCACAAGTTCTTTGTAAACTCAGAATTTTAGTTCGTAGTCGGTGATGAAATTGGACATTTCATCTGCGAAGACTATAACATATCAACTAAGATGATTTATCTTGATCATAGAAGTGGAGACTGCTAGTTGATGTGTTGATATGTCTTAAGAGTTAAGACATATTGAACTGGACCGCTGTGAGATTTATTATTCTCTTAACGACTGTCAATTGAATAATAAATCTCACGACCTCTATTTACATGAACCCTTAATCTTGAGAGAATAATGGACCTGATCATGAAGTGTAGGTTACTTTGATATATTAGGAGTGAGATCTAAAGTATCAGTCAAAACCTCAGTATGTTGGGCAGCCACATTTAGTGTTGACGGAATATATATTCTCAAGATGGAATTCATAGTCTCTTAACGGAGATACAAAATATTCCCTTGACCCTAACTTATAGATCTCACTCTTGATATATCAAAGCAACCTATATTTCATGATTAGATCCATTATTCTCTCAGGATTTAGAGTTGATGTAAATAGAAGTCGTGAGATTTATTATTCATTTGATAGTCGTTAGAAGAATAATAAATCTCACAGCGGTCCAGTTCAATATGTCTTAACTCTTAAAACATATTAACATACCAACTAGAAATTGTTAGGTTCTAAAAAATTAGGAACTAATGTATTAGAACTTCAATTTGTAATGTTGGCAAATCATGATCAAAATAATCTTTAGTCTTGTTTTTAGACTTGCTCAAAGTATGGCTTTTTATGTAAAGTTGGAATCGAGTTACTGCAGAATTCACTGTGCAGTTCTGCCTGGCTCGATCGATCGAGAATTAGACTCGACCGATCGAAAGTCGTGCAGATTTTTTTTCTGCAGAATTTTCCAACTCAGCCCTAGCCCATTTAATGTGTAGGGTTTTATGTTTTGCCCTAAGTATATAAGGGAAAACCCTAGCCACGTTTTTATAGTTCTAAATGCTGTGTTTGTGAATCTAATTGTTAGATCTAGAGGTGTTTACCTTCACATACACTTAGGGTTTCCAAACTCTAGATTCATGTCAAGAGATTGGTAAATCATACAGTTACAGAACAAAAGAGCTTCATGATATACAAACAGGTGTGCTTGTGTATTGCTGAGAATTCAAGGAAAGAAGGAGTCCGTGGTCTCGGAGCTGTCAGGTGGTCGTGGTAGTAAGTTTCCTACAGGCAGGTAGCAATAGGATGTTAGTGGTCTAAGTCTCTATTGTGTAAACTTCGATTCTTTCATAGTGAATTCGTTTTACCTTAAGGATAGCTAGGTTAAATCCTCCCCAGGTTTTTTACCGGTTTGGTTTTCCTGGGTCATCATATCATGTGTTCTTTATTATTCCACACCTTTGCATGATATGATATATTTGTGTTAACATAGATCTGAATAATTTATCTAAGTTAATCACTTGGCTAAATAACTAGGTTAATTTGTTTGGGTTTAAGGGGTCTAAACAATCTTACAAGTGGTATCAGAGCAGGTAACTTTTTGTTTTTGATCTTTTGATCTTTTGAGCTGATCCTTGACCCCTGTAGTCATGGAACACGGACACTCTCTTGTTATTCTACCTCATTTTGATGGTAACAATTATGCTTATTGGAAAGTAAGGATGAAAGCATTCTTAAAATCTATTGATGAGAGAGTCTGGAACTCTGTTGAATATGGATGGGAGAAGCCCACTACTCCTGTGAGTGAGTGGCAAACTTCTCAAAAGGAGGCAGCTGCTTTCAATAGCAAAGCTATGAATGATATTTTCAATGCTATCTTCATGGAGGAATTTAAGAGAATCTCAAATGTTGAGGTTGCTCATACTGCTTGGAATATCCTCCAGATTGTGCATGAAGGCACAAAGGCAGTTAAGATTAATAAGTTGCAGCAATTGACTGTTAGATTTAAAGGCATTAGAATGAATGATGATGAATCTTTTGATGATTTCTATGCTAAACTGAATGATATTGTTAATTCTGCATATAATTTGGGTGAAATCTATGATCAACCTAAAATTGTTAGGAAGATTCTTAGATCTTTGACTAAGGATTTTAGACCCAAAGTGACTGCCATCATTGAAAGCAATGATGTGGACTCCATCCCTGTTGATGAACTTATAGGATTTCTTCAGTCTTATGAGTTGGACCTACCCAAGACTAACAAATCCAAATCAATGGCTCTTAAGTCTATTGATGATATTGAGGATGGTGGATTTGATGATGAACTCTCTGCTACAGAGATTGCCTATCTTGCCAAGAACTTTAGAAACTTTCTTAGGAACAATAACAGAAGGGCAAGAGGCAAGAACACTGCTGAACCTAGAAATTTTAGGAGGAATGATCCCACTAAGGTTAATAACACTGAAAAACTTAAAGAGAAAGTTGGTTAACCTTCTAGTAATTCTATGGGACAACAATGTTATGGATGTCAGGGGTATGGTCATATGAAATCTAAATGTCCTACATATTTGAAGTCTAAAGGTAAGGCTATGGCTATGACCCTTAGTGATGATGAAGTTTCTAACAATGAATCCGCTAGTGATGAGGATGGAAACTTCATTGCTTTCACTGCTACTACTGTAGTTAATGAAAGCATGTCTGTTGAAGAGAACCCTTCTGATGGGGAACTCTCTGAAGATGCAGACCTACAGGAAGCATTTAATAAACTTTGCAAAGTTGCTACAAAGGATGCTACGAATGTGGATTTAGGCTTAAAGAAAATTGCATCTCTTGAACTTGATAAGAAGAATTTACTTGTAAAATTGTTTGATGCTAATGAGCTTTTGAATAATGTGAAAACTGAGAATATGTTTTTACTTGATAAAGTTAAAAACTTGGAACTTGAATTATCTGTTGCTAGAGAACAATTTAATAGGTCTACAAGCTCCAAACTTGATCACATGTTAAGTGTTCAAAAGTCTCATTCTGACAAAACAGGCTTAAGTTTTATGGAAAGCATCTCTGTGCTTGAATCTCATTCCACAAATTTTGTTCCCTCTTCTGAACCTTCTAAGAGTGAGATTGCCAAATCTTTGGTGAGTGAACCTGTTAAATCTATAGAAGTTACTCCAATTAGGAAAATTAGGGTTGATCTTCAAGAGTCTCATTCTAGAGCTTCTAATTCTTCTAAGGGCAAATTGCTTAATAAGCCTGCATAGGTTTGTCATTTTTGTGGAAAGTCTGGACACATTAGTCCAAATTGTTTCAAGTTGCAAGTTGCAAAGCGAGCAAATAAACCTAAAGTACCTGTGCCTCATGCACAAGATCCTATGGTACTTATTGGTGAATTAGTAAAGGCGTTAAACCTTTATTCCAATCCTAGAGTTGCTCAGAATTCAAATGTGAATCATAACTCCAATGCAAGAGTTGCATCTAAAAGGTTTTGGATGCAAAAGGCTAGACCTAATTAAGTCTGTCTGACATGGTCCTTGTGCTTCATTGTTCTATCTTTTGTGACCATTTTTTTAGGATTTGCATTGCATAACATTCATGCATTTCATTCTAGGTTGTTTTATTTCCTTTAAAAAAAAAAATTTTTGTACAAAATGTGTTTTTGCTATATTTTTCTTAAATTTGAAGACAATGTTAGTCAATCTATTTTGCATAACATGTTTATATACCTTGTTTAGCTTGGATGAGCTTATTTTACTACACTTTACTAGCTGAAATTTTTGTAGTGCATGTTGTGTGAGAAGATGTTATAGTTGTTGATCACTTGATCTTGATCTTGAAGTCATATGTCTTTGATTGTCGGACTTGAACTTTTTGAGAAAGGCATAAATAACCATCTTACCACTGTTTATTAGCCAATCATGAACACCTTAGTGCATATCGTAAGATTTTGTGCTCGAGAAAGTGTAGCACATGGCCAAAAAGAACATAAGGTGTGGCCTCTATTAAAATGCTAAAATTGGTGTGTACATTATTGGACTATAATAAATTCACAATTAAAATAAAATTGGTGTGTACATTATCTCGGCTTTGTTAACAAGTTTCTGATCAATTACAATTGATATTAATTATGAGGCAAATCAAGAAACTTACATGTTTTCAAGCTTTTATTCTAGGAGATGTGAGAGTTATATGATGTAACTCTTTAAGTTATAGTCTCTTTCAAAATCATGTGATGAATTTTGTAGAAATTGTGATTAATCACTATATGCATATCACCTCACATGTTTCTCAAGCTTCTGCTAGTTGCACACACTACACAAGTTATTCTCTGCTAAACTATGTACATGTTATTGTGTGTGTTTTTGGTCTGACCATCCAAGTTTGAAAATTTCTTGAAATTGATGCTGAACATGTTTGCTGTTTGAGTTTTTTTTTTTTTTTTTTTTTTTTCTTGAGGGAATCTATAAGAAAATCTTGTTTTGGAAAATCTAGGATAAATACATGTGTTTTTGGAAAACATTTCATCTCATACTCATACATTTTATTCATAAAATCTAATGCTTTGAGGAGTGTCTGCACTGAAATTGGTTTGTTTTTCAAAAATTTGTTTTTCCAGAATTTCGATCGATCGAACATGTTTTTTGACTGATCGAAAATGTTTTTAAAAACCCTGGAAAGTTTCAGTGTGTTTCGATCGGTACTCGATTGGTTTTGGATCAATCGAAGGATTTTCGACCGAAGGATTTTCGACCGATCGAATCTGTTTTTCGATCGATCGAAAATCGGGCTGAGTGTTTTTAAAAAGGAATTTCTCTCACGTGTTCTTCATTATTTAAAAAACTTTTCAACTCTTTTTTGTCTCTCACCAACCGGTCAAGCCAACTGTTGCTATTTTTGTCGTTTTCCTCCATTCTTTTTGCAAAGAATCTCTCTCCCAAGGCCGGTATGTCTCTTTTGCCCCTCCTTTTGATTTTATTTTCATTTTTCATGCATTTTTTTCATGCATTTTTGGTTATTTTTGGCATTTGTAGTTTTGGTGTTTTTGGTTTTGATTTTGGGTGTTTTTCTTTCAAATTAATCATGGGGTTTTGTGGGGACACCATATACAAGTACAACAAGTGGTTTAATTTGATTAATTTGGTGTTTTGTGGACAATTTGAAAATCTAGGGCTTGAAATTGATGAATTTGGGGATTTTGTTCAAATTGATATAAATTGATGAAATTGGCTTGTTAGATTGATTAATTTGATCATTATATTGTGTTTCTTAACTGTTGTGATGATCAATTTCTCAATTTGTTGTGTTTTGAAAAATTGGGTTTTTCTAAATTGGGTATTTTTATTTAAATTTCATGCTCAAGCCAATTTTGTTAATTTGAATCATATTTGAACTATGTCACTGCATTAGTTCATGCATCATTTGATTATCAGGCTCATGCATCATATAGATTGATATTTCTATATTTTATGCTGTGCTAACTTGCAGTCTGCCCTTGGTTTCTCTGTTTTTTTTTTTTTTTTTTTTTTTTTGTCTTTGTCCTTTTTCTGTTTGTGTCTCTCTATCCTTAGCACCATGCCTAGGAAAACCAAAGCCCATAGGACTTCTGTTCCTTCTCCTTCTTTTGATAGTGATCGGTTTCCTAGTGAGAAGAACCAAGAGACATACGAGACCCTTAACCTTAGGTGTCATATTTGGGGTGAGCGTAGGGTCATTTTAGATGAGGTTGATCCTGAGGTGAGACGTAATTTTGAGCGTCAGGGTTGGTTACTTTTGTTAGACATTGATCATCCGCCTCTGGCTACCTTGATTAGGGAGTTCTACTCTAACCTCTCTATCCACGTCTATGATACCAACACTCTAGTTAAGAGTTGGATACGAGGTGTGGAGTATCGCATTACCCCTTCGGTAGTGTCTGATGCTCTTGGGGTGCCTATTGTTGATCATCCGATCTTTCCTTATGATGAGTTTCCACCTCTTGATGATGTGATGTCTTACATCACTGGGTCTTCTATCTAGTGGGGTTCTGATCCTCGGATCACGTCTGCTGAGCTCTCTGAGCTTCATTATCTTTTCTTTAGGATTGCTTGTCATTCTTTATGGCCTATTTCTCATCTCCACACTATCCCTATTGAGCGGTGTGTGTTTTTGTATGCTCTTGTTACTATGCTCCTATCAGTTTTCCACACCTGTTTCTTCGTTCTTTGAACGAAGTGCATCGGAGTAGTTCTACGGCTTATACTTTATTCTTTCCTGTCTTTATTTATCGGATTCTTCTTCATCTAGGTTTAGGTGATTTCCCTGCTTCTGAGCCTGTTCACATTATTGCTCCTATAGGTGCTACCTTTCTGAGGCAAAGGGCTGCTCAACTTCGAGCTAGCTCTAAGCGTCCTAGGGTAGAGCCTTCTAGTGTCACTCCACCTCCTTCTTCTTCTACAGATGCTCCTGCGACGTCTACTGATCCTGCTGCTGATGTTCCTCCACCTTTTCCTTTGGATGTTTCTGATATTCGTCGGACTTTGGACACTGTCATGACCATTCAGGCGGCTCATGGTCAGCTTCTAGTGGATGTACTTGATGAGCTTCGTGCTTTGAGAGCGGATTTGGCGAGTTTTCGTCGTTCTCCTTCGCTGCCTCCTTTTGATGATGAGTGAGTGCCCCTTGGCAATTCACCACAAAAAGGGGGAGTACATTCTATTGTGGAGTACATATTTTGTAGAGGAGATTTTTGTCTTAGGGGGAGTTTTGTATCTTGTTGTGATACTGAGGAGCTTGTAGAGTCTTTTAGATTGTATCTAGGTGCTTCACCACTGTGTATTTACATGATAGGGGAGATATATTTGAGATACATTTTTATGTATATGTTTCTTGTTTCACTATGCTACATTGCTTATTGATTTATATTTATGATGTTATTCATGATATATGTCTTTATTTTGTGTTATGTGAAATCAAGAAGTTTTTTTTTGTTACTTGTATTTTCCACACATGCGTTTATGTGTTTGTTAAGTGTTACAGGAATATATAGGTTGATTCAGTCGTGCTGCTGTCTATTTTTGCAACTGATAGATAGTAGTTAGGTTGAATTTGTTTAGTGGCTATTGTTTTGTAATGGGCTGTTTATTTTGTAAACTTTGAGCTTTTGTTAAGTCTGTATTTTGTCACGGATTGCCAAATGGGAAGTTTGTTAGGTTCTAAGAAATTAGGAACTAATGTATTAGAACTTTAATTTGTAATGTTGGCAAACCATGATCAAAACAATCTTTAGTCTTGTTTTTAGACTTGCTCAAAGTATGGCTTTTTATGTAAAGTTGGAATCGAGTTACTGCAGAATTCACTGTACAGTTCTGCTTGGCTTGATCGATCGAGAATTAGACTCGACCGATCGAAAGTCGTGCAGATTATTTTTCTGCAGAATTTTCCAACTCAGCCCTAGCCCATTTAATGTGTAGGGTTTTATGTTTTACCCTAAGTATATAAGGGAAAACCCTAGCCACGTTTTTATAGTTCTAAATGCTGTGTTTGTAAATCTAATTGTTAGATCTAGAGGTGTCTACCTTCACATATACTTAGGGTTTCCAAACTCTAGATTCATGTCAAGAGATTGGTAAATCATACAGTTGCAGAGCAAAAGAGCTTCAAGATATACAAGCAGATGTGCTTGTGCATTGCTGAGAATTCAAGGAAAGAAGGAGTCCGTGGACTCGGAGCTGTCACGTGGTCGTGGTAGTAAGTTTCCTACAGGCAGGTAGCAATAGGATGTTAGTGGTCTAAGTCTATATTGTGTAAACTTCGATTCTTTCATAGTGAATTCGTTTTACCTTGAGGATAGCTAGGTTAAATTCTCCCTAGGTTTTTTACCAGTTTGGTTTTCCTGGGTCATCATATCATGTGTTCTTTATTATTCCGCACCTTTGCATGATATGATATATTTGTGTTAACCTAGATCTGAATAATTTATCTAAGTTAATCACTTAGCTAAATAACTAGGTTAATTTGTTTGGGTTTAAGGGGTCTAAACAATCTTACAGAAATCTCCATTTCCGTGATCAAGACAAATCATCTTAGTTGATATGTTATAGTCTTCGTAGATAAAATGCCCAATTTCATCACCAACTACGAACTACATTCTGAGTTTACGAAGAACTTGCAATTTATATCTTCTGTGACTTTTCACATAAATCGCATACTATGCATCTCATGGTCTAAGATAATGTCCCATTTGTTCATTTATAAATAGTCTCATATAATTAAACAATTTAATTATTTATGACATGCCAATAAATTGGATTTTAGGGCACAAACCCCAACAATAACATTGTGCCCTCTAGCGATGTGCCTATTGTGCATTGTCCCAAGGGTCGACGCTCAGTAGAGACAACCAGTATCATACTGGTTCAGTTGATGGTTCTTCACAATTCCCTCAGATTGAGGAGGGAGGAGGCCTAGGGGGCGTGGAGCTAGAGGATGAGCTTATGTTCGATCTGGATGCGAATTTGAAGGTCGATGGCATGGTCGGGCCAGGTCTAGGTGCTCCGAGACATTGTGATCGTAGGCCAAGATTTCCACCTTGTCAGGCTGGGGTCGAGGCCTACACTGGAGAGGTTGATGACAGAATAGATAATACCCATCTTCAGCATAATCTGAAGAGGAATGCTTCTGCTCAGTCTCGAAAGGGCCAGGTATGTTCTTTATTCTCTTCCACTTGTCAATTCTGGATGTGTAGATAAGCATACTAACTGGTAATATGTGATTTATGTGATTTAGTCACAGAAGATATAGATTACAAGTTCTTTGTAAACTCAGAATTTTGGTTCATAGTTAGCGATGAAATTGGGCATTTCATCTGCGAAGACTATAACATATTAACTAAGATGATTTGTCTTGATCATGGAAGTGGAGACTTCTAGTTGATATGTTGATATGTTTTAAGAGTTAAGACATATTGAACTGGACCGCTGTGAGATTTATTATTCTCCTAACGACTGTCAATTGAATAATAAATCTGACGACTTCTATTTACATGAACTTTTAATCCTGATAGAATAATGAACCTTATCATGAAATGTAGGTTGCTCTGATATATCAGGAGTGAGATCTAAAGTAACGGTCAAAACCTCAGTATGTTGGGCAACCACATTTAGTGTTGATGGAACATATATTCTTAAGATGGAATTCATAGTCTCTTAACAGTGATATAAAATATTCCCTTGAGATAAGTTTAATGGGTTCAGTTATTCAGAGACCTAGGCCTAACCACTTTAGTAAGACTAAAGTATATATTTATGAAATTAGATTTCATAAATTTATGATGAATAACTTAAAAGGATTAAACCGGGTACTCAAGGATTAAGTGTAGGAAAATCTGGTTTTGTATCTCATACAAAACACAGAGCAGAAGCAACAAAAATGGATCTATTTCATTTATGATTGATAACATGCACTATGTGAATTTTAGAATTCAAGAACGAGATTACGAACCTTGGTGCGGTAAAATTCCAAACAAAAGATTCGAAGTACTTGAGAACACTTTTAATCTTCACTCCAATTCCACTTTACGCCCAAGAATTGTGGTCTTTCAATCAATTTCTAAGGGAGAATATTGAGTGGCTTCACTCACACATACACACCACTTCATAATGATGTCTTTTTTTTTTCTTATGAAAAAATTCTGTATGTTTCTCCTTTTATAACTAACTAATTATCTAATTGAGCCGACCTATTGGGTCTTTCCAATTGGGCTTTAGTGTGTGGCTTGGAGTGGGACCAAAAGGGACCAATAAGACACTAGCTCCAATGGGTCTTGGGCTTTATTATCAACTCTTGACAAGCCCAAAGTTACCATTAATTATATTTAATACCACTATATAAATATAATTGCACTCTAGGCCTTATTAATAAATTATATCCCAAGACTTTATTTTACATGCAACCCCTTCATAAAATATTCGTAGTAATAAAAAGTCATAAATGTAGACTGCTACTTTGTTAATTACTACGTCTTAATCCTTGAGTACCCGGTTTAATCCTTTTAAGTTATTCATCATATATTTATGAAATCCAATTTAATAAATATATACTTTAGTATATTCTTACTAAAGTGGTCAGGCCTAACACTCTGAACAACCAAACCCATTAAACTTATCTCAAGGGAATATCTTATATCTCCGTTAAGAGTTTATGAATTCCATCTTGAGAATATATGTTCCATCAACACTAAATATGGTTGCCCAACATACTGAGGTTTTGATCGTGACTTTAGATCTCAATCCTGATATATCAAAGCAACCTACACTTCATGATCAGGTCCATTATTCTCTCAGGATTAAGAGTTCATGCAAATAGAAGTCGTGAGATTTATTATTTAATTGACAGTCGTTATGAGAATAATAAATCTCACAGCGGTTCAGTTCAATATGTCTTAACTCTTAAAAGATATCAACATATTAACTAGAAGTCTCCACTTCCAAGATCAAGACAAATCATCTTAGTTAATATGTTATAGTCTTCGCAGATGAAATACCCAATTTCATCACCGACTACGAACTATAATTCTGAGTTTACAAAGAACTTGTGATTTATATCTTCTATGACTAAATCACATAAACCACATACTATGCATCTCATGGACAATATGATAATGTCCAAATATTTATGTTATCATTATTTTAGATAATAATAAAATAACTTTATTAATCATAACATTAAGTCATACATAATGTCATACATAGCATCATGCAATAGGATTTAAGGGCACATATCCTAACAATCTCTCACTTGTCCTAAAGACTATTGTGCACTAATCTAACTCCCATTCCCTCCAAATGTGACTCAAAAGTCCTTTGTGGCAAGGTTTTGGTAAATGGATCCGCTAGATTACTTGCACTATCAATCTTTGCTACTATTACATCTCCTCGAGCAATAAAGTCTCGAATAATATGGTACTTTCTCTCAATGTGCCTTCCTTTCTTGTGATTACTTGGATCCTTGGATTGGGCAACCGCTTCACTATTGTCGCAAAACAATGTGATGGGAACTTGCTCCATTCTCACAACACCAATATCAGAAAGAAATTTCTTGAGCCAAACAGCTTCCTTTGCTGCCTCACAAGCAGCAACATATTCAGCTTCCATGGTGGAGTTCGCAATGCAAGATTGCTTAACACTCCTCCAAGTCATGGCTCCACCTCCCAAGGTGAATACACATCCTGACGTGGACTTTTTGAAATCTAGATTCGATTGAAAATCTAAATCCGTGTAGCCAATTGGAATCAAATCCTCAGAACAGTAAAGAAGCATATAATCTCTCGTTCTCCGTAGATACTTGAGAATATGCTTTACAGCTTGCCAATGTTGTGGTCCTAGATTTGATTGATATCGACTGACCATGCCAACTGAATACCAGATATCTGGTCTAGTACAAAGCATGGCATACATAAGATTTCCTACTGCAGAAGCATAAGGAACTTGTCGCATCATATCTACTTCCTCTTGAGTCTTAGGCATTTGGTCATCATATCTAAGGAAAAGTGCTTAGTATAAAGTGCAAGGCTGTGTATAATTAGTTTATGCATGTTTAAAAGATAAAAACCTTTAATGTGAAACATCTAGTGGAAGAGAGATTAAAGGGTTGGATCTCACGGCCTCTATTGTCGGTTTATAGTAGTGTGATTAAGCTCCTCGCCTTGGCGTATATGCCTTGCTCCCTTCGGAGGGTGTTTAATTCATGGTACTACAGGTTAAACTTTTTAATGATAGATGAAGTGTGTTTTTACATTAAAAACGATCACACTTCCGTGGAGTTTCTTGGTGACTCACATTGATTCTAGGCAATGGTATACACTAGACTAAGTATAATGTTGACCTCCCTTCGGAGCTATGTCATTATTACTTAGAGGCTTAAGGTGAAGCGGAAAATTATTTTTGTTTGGTAAGAGTTACCATGATAGCATTAATAATGAGAATAATTCTCGCTTGATCATTGATCATAGTGATTAATATGACCTCGCTTCCGAGGAATATTAATTGCGGGATTGAGTTGTCGTTGCATTTATTATATTATGGTTTTATTAAGGTTCCATATTATATGCTTATATGCTAAATTGATAATGTCCAGTTTACTTATTATATTCATGTTTATTATTTTCAGATTTGAACATGGCATCATTTAGCCCACTTGTTACCATTCCTAATCAAAACAAACTGACTGGATCCAACTATGTTGATTGGAAAAGAAATTTGGACATAGTTCTCACTGCTGAAGAGCACAAATATGTGCTTACTAAACCATGTACTAGCTTTCCTTCATTAGATGCTCCTCTTGAGGAAAAACAACAATATGATCGTTGGTAGAAATCTAATGAAATGGCCAAGTGCTATATCCTAGCGTCCGTCTCAAATGTTCCACAGCATCAAATGCAAGATGTAGAACTAGCTTCGGATATTATGCTAAGTCTGAAGGAGATGTTTGGTGTTTGGGCATCAAGTGGAATTGGAGTGAAGATTAAAAGTTTTCCCGAGTACTTCTAACCTTTGTTTTGAAATTCACCATACCAATGTACACTCTCTTGTTCTTATATTCTAAAATTTACATTGCACATGTTATCTATTGCGAATGAAGTAGATTCGTTAATTTTTCCGCTGCGTATGTTTTGTTTGCAATACAAACACGATATTTTCCTGCACAAGACAAATCATCTTAGTTAATACGTTATAGTCTTCGCAGATGAAATGCCCAATTTCATCACCGACTACGAACTATAATTCTGATTTTACAAAGAACTTGTAATTTATATCATAAGTGACTCAATTACATGAATCACATACTATGCATCTCATGGACTATATGATAATATCCAAATATTCATGTTACCATTATTTTAGATAATAATAAAACAACTTCATTAATCATAACATTAAGTCATACATAATGTCATACATAATATCATACAATAGGATTTAAGGGCACATATCCTAACAGTATGAAGGTAGCAGAAGTCATTTCCCATATGTAATTCCTCAAAGGAATCTTTCTCGATGCACCAGTCGATTCAGTTGATAACCAAGTCAATCAATGCATTCTGCCGCACGGCAAGTCCAAGATCCCGCTGGGGAAATCCATGATCATTATTAGGGTTGTCAGGAAACCCATATCGTCTAGTGCGATTCTAATTCCGCTTCAAGTCGATTGATCAATTTAGAATTGCGCAAAACCATACTCTAGGGCAGTTTATTTTGCACGGTTTAGTCCATTTTCTGCTAATCAATATGCTTAAGAACGGGTCCATCCCGCCAGGAACCTTTCCTCTCATGTCGAGAACCACATAAAACCTACATTAGGACAGTTTCATTTCATGTGGTCTCTCCTTTTTCCATATCCCTTAGCGGGTAAATCAATATCAGATTTCATCAATAAACCTGTGGAAATACGGTGCGATGCAAGTAATCATGGAATATAAGCCGACACAAGAATGCCGTTTAATGTTGAAAATGCGACAGTACCCATCAACAAGCGATATCTAGAATCATACATATAAGACTCACCAAGAGGTAATGTCCATACATACATCAGGAGCCCACCAACAGGCAATATCTAGAATCATACATATAAGGCATATAAGGCCTACCAAGAGGCAATTTCTATATATACATTAGGAGCCTACATACATCATGGCCTACAATAGGGCAATATAATACATACATGTCAAAAGCCTACCGAGGGCAATATAAGGATATAGTCCAGGCCTATCGAGAGGCAATCCAATATATACATGTTTGGCCACCAAGGGGCAATGCCTACCAAGTACAAGAAAAATAAAACATGGCCGTGCAGGGGCTACATCATCATGGTACAACAATGCATGGCTGGCTAAAGGAAAGTCATCATCTCTGATGGTTTCACTCGGAAAGCACTCGGCACTGCCACCATCGACATCATCACCCGTGGCAGGACCTACAGAAGGACTAGCTCATTCCGCCAAAGAACCTAGGGCATATCCTAAAACCTAAAATGGTTCTTGATTTGGCACAGGGCCTCGTGCCCAATCATTCAAGGGGACAAATCCCCAACTACCAGCAGGTTTTAGAGGAACATGCATATACTATGACTCATGTCTTCGAATAGGAGGATCTCTGCTTGGAATATAGGGTGCAGGAGGTACAGGCATCCTATGCCCCCTCATCGATGTACCCACGGAGCATGCCTATCTCAACCAGGATCTGGCTTCTCTCTCCTTGTGTGGCAACAGCGTGGGCCTCCCTCTCTTTCTACCATCGATCTCTCTCTCAAGCTAGTGACCTGGTAATCTTCTCTTGCGTATACCCATCTCTAGCAGCGGCCACACCCTCAAGCTCTCTCACCCTAGCCTGTAGGGTATCTTCATTTAACCTCAAGCGGGCCTTTGAAACCCAACAAGCACGTGCTATGCCCCGAGCACTCTGCCGCCACTCAAAAGGCAATCATCGATGATAGGTCTAGCCGAGGACTATAGAAACTAGGTGACATAATCAGTATCTTCCATAACAAAACCCTCGAAGGAACCTATCTCATTGTCAAGGTCGTCCAAAGTCACCGTAGAATAAAACGCTCACGAGGTGGGTCCAGTTGGAAAAATACATGTTTTTATCCCATACAAAACATATGCAGCAAAAAATTAATAGATCTACTTCATTCGCAATTGATAACATGCATTATGTAAATTTCAGAATGTAGAATCAAGGGAGTGTACCTTGGTGTAGTGAATTTCAAAACCAAAGATCAAAAGTTCTTGGGAACACATTTAATCTTCACTCCAATTCCATTAATGTCCAAGAAGTGTGGTCTCTCAATTAGTTATATGTGTTTGTTCAAGAGAGAATAAGAGAGTGTCCAACACTCACATACACACCATTTCATGTTCTTACAAAATTTTGTATGTTTCTCTCCTTATAAGTGATTATCTAATTAGGCTAGCCTTTTGGGCCTTTCCAATTGGGCTCTAGTATGTGGCTTGGAGTATGACCAAAAGGGAACAAATAAGACACTAGCACCTGTTGGAAAAATACATTTTTGCACATACAAAACATACGAATCGAAAAATTAACAGATCTACTTCATTCGCAATTGATAAAATGTACTATATAAGTTTCAGAATTTAAGAACAAGAAAGCAACCTTGGTGCAGTGAAGTTTAAAAACAAAAGATTAGACGTACTTGGGAATACTTTTAATATTCACTCCAATTCCACTTAATGCCCAAGAAGTGTGGTCTCTCAATCAGTTTCTAAGGAGAGAATAAGAGAGTGTCCAACACTCACACACAAACCATTTCATGTTCTCATGTGATCGTAATGAAAACCACTTAGAAACTCTCATAGAAATTCTATATGTTTCTCTCCTTAAATATAACTAATTATCTAATTGAGCTAACCTTTTGGGCCATTTCAATTGGGCTCTAATATGTGGCTTGGAGTGGGATCAAAAGGGAACAAATAAGACTCTAGTTCCAATGGGCCTTGGGCTTTTCTGTCAACTCTTGACAAGTCCAAAGTTACCATTAATTATATTCAATACCACTATATGAATATAATTGTACTCTAGGCCTTATTAATAAATTATATCCCAAGACTTTATTATATATGTAACCCCTTCATTAAAATATTCGTAGTAATACAAAGTTATGAATATAGACTGCCACTTTGAAGATTACTACATCTCAATCCTTGAGTACCCGGTTTAATCCTTTATGTTATTCATTATATATTTATGAAATCTAATTCCATAAATATATACTTTAGTAACTCCTTACTAAAGTGGTTGGGCCCAACACTCTGAATAACCAAATCCATTAAACTTATCTCAATGGAATATTTTATACCTTTGTTAAGAGATTATGAATTCCATCTTGAGAATATATGTTCCATCAACACTAAATGTGGCTGCCCAACATACTGAGGTTTTGATTGTGATTTATAAATCTCACTCCTGATATATCAAAGCAACCTACACCTCATGATCAGATCCATTATTCTTTTAGGATTTAGAGTTGATGTAAATAAAAGTTGTGAGATTTATTATTCATTTGACAGTCGTTAGGAGAATAATAAATCTCATAGCGGTCCAGTTCAATATGTCTTAATTCTTAAAACATATCAACATATCAACTAGAAGTCTCCACTTCCATGATCAAGACAAATCATCTTAATAGATATGTTATAGTCTTCACAGATGAAATGCCCAACTTCATCACCGACTACAAAAAATTCTGAGTTTACAAAGAACTTGTGATATATATCTTCTGTAACTTTTCACATAAATCACATACGATGCATCTCATGGACTAAGCTAACGTTCCCATTAGTTCATTTATAGATAGTCTCATATAATTAAACAATTTAATTATTTATGATATGCCAATAAATTGGATTTTAGGGCATAAACCCCAACAATCTCTCACTTGCCCTCAAAGACAATTTACCATATATCTGACACTTATCTTCCTTTAGAGTAATTCATAGTCATTCTAAGGAAAGGTTTGGAAATAAGTTTCAGCCAGATTTATTGCATAAATTATCTTTTCTACTATTACTTCTCACGCACTCATATCTCTCTAATGAGATATTACTTACACTTAATGCGTATCTTCACTACTTAGGCTGAACACATATCTTGAAGTCCAACTTCATGAATCACAATCAAACTACAAGTCTGTTAGGATTAGTGCCCTTAAATCCTATTGTACTTTGCTATGTATGATATTATGTATGACATTATATATGACTTAATATTGTGATTAATAAAGGTGCTTTATTATTATCTAAAATAATGGTAACATGAATATTTGGAAATTATCATATAGTCCATGAGATGCATAGTATGTGATTTAGTCACAAAAGATATAAGTCACAAGTTCTTTGTAAACTCAAAATTTTAGTTCGTAATCGGTGATGAAATGGAGCATTTTATCTGCGAAGACTATAACATATCAACTAAGATAATTTGTACTGATCATGGAAGTGGAGACTTCTAGTTGATGTGTTGATATGTTTTAAGAGTTAAGACATATTGAACTGGACCGCTGTGAGATTTATTATTCTCCTAATGATTGTCAAATGAATAATAAATCTCATGACTTCTATTTGCATGAACTCTTAATCCTGAGAGAGTAATAGACCTGATCATGAAGTGCAGGTTGCTTTGAAATATCAAGAGTGAGATCTAAAGTAACAATCAAAACCTCAATATGTTCGGCAGCCACATTTAGTGTTGATGGAACATATATTCTCAAGATTGAATTCCTAGTTTCTTAACGAAGATATAAAATATTCCCTTGAGATAAGTTTAATGTATATTTATGAAATTGGATTTCATAAATATATGATGAATAACTTTAAATGATTCAACCGGGTACTCAAAGATTAAGATGTAGTAATTCACAAAGTGGAAGTCTACATTTATGACTTTGTATTACTACGAATATTTTATGAAGAGGTTGCACGTATAATAAAGTCTTGAGATATAATTTATTAATAAGGCCTAGAGTGCAATTATATTTATATCGTGGTATTGTTTATAATTAATGGTAACTTTGAACTTGTCAAGAGTTGACAAAAAAGCCCAAGGCCCATTGGAGTTAGTGTCTTATTGGTCCTTTTTGGTCCCACTCCAAGCCATACACTTAAGCCTAATTGGAAAGGTCCAAAAGACTAGCCTAATTAGATAATCAGTTATAAGGAGAGAAACATACAAAATTTAATAAGAACATGAAATGGTATGTATGTGAGTGTGAGGCTCTATTTCATTCTCTCTAGAACAAAAAACTGATTGAGAGACCACACATCTTGGGCGTTTGTGGAATTGGAGTGAAAGTTAAAAGTGTTCCCAAGTACATCTAATCTTTGGTTTTGAAATTCACCACAGCAAGGTACACTCTCTTGTTCTTATATTTTGAAATTTACATAGTACATGTTATTTATTGTGAATGAGGTAGATCCCTTAATTTTCAGCTGCGTATGTTTTGTATGCGATACAAACATGTATTTTTCCAACAATTGATATCAGAGCGGTCTTTAATTTCGAATTGGGCTAGCCATTTGGGCCTTCCCAATTGGGCTTTAGTGTGTGGCTTGAAGTGGGACCAAAAGGGAACAAATAAGACACTAGCTCCAATGGGCCTTGGGCTTTTCTGTCAATTCTTGACAAGTCCAAAGTTACCATTAATTATATTTAATACCACTATATAAATATAATTGTACTCTACGCCTTATTAATAAATTATATCCCAAGACTTTATTATACATGCAACCCCTTCATAAAATATTCATAGTAATACAAAGTCATGAATATAGACTGCCACTTTGTAAATTACTACATCTTAATCCTTGAGTACCGGGTTTAATCCTTTTAAGTTATTCATCATATATTTATGAAATCTAATTTCATAAATATATACTTTAGTCTTACAAAAGTGGTTAGGCCTAACTCTCTAAATAACTGAACCCATTAAACTTATCTCAAGGGAATATTTTATATCTCTGTTAAGAGATTATGAATTCCATTTTGAGAATATATGTTCCATCAACACTAAATATGGCTGCCCAACATACTAAGGTTTTGACCGTTACTTTAGATTTCACTCCTGATATATCAAAGCAACCTACATTTCATGATCATGTCTATTATTCTCTCAGGATTAAGAGTTCATGTGAATAGAAGTTGTGAGATTTATTATTCAATTGACAGTCGTTAGGATAATAATAAATCTCACAGCTGTCTAGTTCAATATGTCTTAACTCTTAAAACATATCAACATATGAACTAGAAGTCTCCACTTCCATGATCAAGACAAATCATCTTAGTTAATATGTTATAGTCTTCGCAGATGAAATGCCCAATTTCATTTTCGACTACGAACCAAAATTCTGAGTTTACAAAGAACTTGTGATCTATATCTTCTGTGACTAAATCATAAAAATCATACACTATGCATCTCATGGACTGTTTGATAATGTCCAAATATTCATGTTACCATCATTTTAGATAAGAATAAAGCAACTTTATTAATCATAATATTAAGTCTTACATTATTTAATACATAATGTCATACATAGTATCGTACATGGCATCATACAATAGGATTTAAGGGCACTAATCCTAACAGAATACACATCCTGATGTGGACTTTCTGAAATCTAGATCCGATTGAAAGTCTGAATCTGTATAGCCAATGGGAATCAAATCCTCACAATGGTAAACAAGCATATAATTTCTCGTTCTCCGTAGATACTTGATAATATGCTTTACAGCTTGCCAATGTTGTGGTCTTGGATTTGATTCATATCGGCTGACTATGCCAACTGAATAACAGATATTTGGTCTAGTACAAAGCATGGCATACATGAGACTTCCTACTGCAGAAGCATAAGGAACTTGTCTCATCATATCTACTTCCTCTTGAGTCTTAGGCCTTTGGTCATCAGATAGAGGAACTCCATGTCTAAAAGGAAGTAATCCTTTCTTGGAGTTTTGCATGCTAAACCGTTTTAGAACCTTATCTATATATCCAGCTTATGATAAGCCAAACATCTTATTCTTGCGATCTCACCAAAGCTTGATCCCTAGAATAAAGTTAGTCTCACCCAAGTCTTTCATATCAAATTGTCTTGACAGCCAAACCTTTACTGATGACATTACACCTACATCATTTCCAATGAGTAGAATATCATCAACATAAACACTAGGAACATTACTACTTTGTCTTGATGTCTTTTGTACACACATGGTTCATCAAGATTTTGTTCAAAACCAAATGACTAGATTGCTTGATCAAATCTAATGTTCCATGACCTAGATGCTTTCTTAAGTCCATAAATAGACCTATTCAACTTGCATACTATATGCTCTTGGTTCTTTGCTATGAATCCTTCCGGTTGCATCATATAGATTTTCTCTTCAAGATTGCCATTAAGAAATGTAGTCTTGACATCCATTTGCCAAATCTTATAATCATAATGAGCAGAAATGGATAAGAGAATTCCGATAGATTTAAGCATTGATACTGGCAAAAAGGTTTCTTCATAATTAATACCTTCTTTTTGAGTATACCCTTACGCTACTAGCCTTGCTTTAAAGGTTTCAACCTTTCCATCTATCCCTCTCTTCCTCTTGTAAACTCATTTGCAACCAACAGGTTTAATGCCGTTAGACGCCTTTACAAGATCCCAAACTTGATTGGAATACATGGAATCTAATTCAGATTTCCTAGCTTGGACCCAATGATGTGCATCTATATCATTCATTGCTTCTTCATAAGTATAAGGATCAATTTTGGCCTTCTCTAAGATAGCTTAATAAGTCTTTCCAAGACCTATGAATCTTATGGGTAGCCTAACATTCCTCCCACTATGACGAGGCATCTGTGTACTAGACATCTCATGAGTAGTATTTTGTGGTGTATCCAATACAGCCACGTCATCCCTAGTTTCAACTATTGGTTGTTCAATTACAAGTTCGCTCATTTTAGCCAATACAACTCTACTTCTAGGAGTAAAATTATTCATATAGTCATTTTACAAAAATTTAGCATTTGTACTAACAAAAACTTTGTTATCTTTACGACTATAGAATAAATAACACCTAGTTTCTTTTGGATAACCCACAAGCAAACACACTTCTGATTTTTGTTCCAATTTATCAGCCTTCCCTTTTAACACATGTGCTGGACAACCCTAAATGTGGAGATATTTCATACTAGGCTTACGCCCACTCTACAATTCCATAGGTGTTTTGGGAACAGATTTTGATGAAACTAAATTCAAAAGATGTATTGCTATATTTAAGGTATAACTCCAAAAACAAATTGGTAAAGTTGAGTAACTCATCATGGACCTAACCATTTCTAAAAGAGTCCTATTCCTTCTTTCTGCTACACCATTTTGTTGGGGAGATCCAGGTGCAGTCAATTGGGATACAATCCCATTTTCAGTTAAGTAATCCTTGAAAATTCCAAGAAGGTATTAACCATCACGATCAGATCGAATGGCCTTTATGTGTTTACCTAATTGATTCTCAACTTCAGCCCTAAACTCTTTGAACTTTTCAAAGGCTTCAGATTTTCGTTTCATTAGGTACACAAAACTATATCTAGAGTAATCATCGGTAAAAGTGATGAAGTACTCATAACCTCCTTTTGCTTGGGTTGACATAGGACCACATACATCCATATGAACTAATTCAAGCAACTCTTGGGCTCTTCTACCTTTTGCATTAAAAGATCGTTTAGTCATTTTACCTTCCAAACAAGATTCACAAACTGGAAAATCATCAAAGTCCAAAGGCTCTAAGAGTCCATCTTTGATCAGTCTTTGAATTCTGTTTGTTAATATGACCCAAACGCAAGTGCCAAAGATATGCATCATTAGTAGAAGGAAACTTTCTCTTTAATGATTTTACATGAGAGTCATTATCTAATTAAGAATTATGTAATTCATGCTTATCAGGAGTTAAAATAAAAAGACCATCCACAATATTGCTAGAACAGATAAACATTTTATCCTTCTTTCTTACAGCATTGTCTTTAAGGAAAACACAATATCCATGTTTACCCAAATATGTTGCAGAAATTAAATTCCTACGAACATCAGGTACATACAGACAGTCATCTAATATTAAAACTCTTGACTCAAAACATAAATTATAAACACCAACAGCTACAACTGGAATCCTGCTCCCATTAGCCAAAGTAAGAAACAATTCCCCTTCATTAAGCCTTCTGGTCCCCTGGAATCCCTGCAAAGAATTGCAGATATGATCAGTACAACCTGAATTCATAAATCAGGAATCCGTGGGATTTTGTACTAAACATATTTCAAGAAGGAATGAAATTTTCATACCCTTATTTGCAGTCTTGAACTTTGTGTTGAGGTTTATGCCCTAAAATCCAATTTATTGGCATGTCATAAATGATTAAATTATTTAATTATATGAGACTATTTATTAATGAACTAATGGGACATTATCTTAGTCCATGAGATGCATAGTATGTGATTTAGTCATAGAAGATATAAATCACAAGTTCTTTGTAAATTCATAATTTTAGTTCGTAGTCGGTGATGAAAATGGGCATTTTATCTGCGAAGACTATAACATATCAACTAAGATAATTTGTCTTGATCATGGAAGTGGAGACTTTTAGTTGGTATGTTGATATGTTTTAAGAGTTAAGATATATTGAACTGGACCGTTGTGAGATTTATTATTCTCCTAACGACTGTCAAATGAATAATAAATCTCACGACTTCTATTTACATCAACTCTAAATCCTGAGAGAATAATGGACCTGATCATGAGGTGTAGGTTGCTTTGATATATCAGGATTGAGATCTGTAAGTCACGATCAAAACCTCAGTATGTTGGGCCATTTAGTGTTGATGGAACATATATTCTCAAGATGGAATTCATAATCTCTTAACGGAGATATAAAATATTCCCTTGAGATAAGTTTAATGGATTTGGTTATTCAGAGTGTTGGACCCAACCACTTTAGTATGGAGTTACTAAAGTATATATTTATGAAATTAGATTTCATAAATATATGATGAATAACATAAAGGATTAAACCGGGTACTAAAAAATTAAGATGTAGTAATTTTCAAAGTGGCAGTCAACTTTCATAACTTTATATTACTACAAATATTTTAATGAAGGGATTGCATGTATAATAAGTCTTGGAATATAATTTATTAATAAGGCCTAAAGTGCAATTATATTCTTATAGTGCTATTGAATATAATTAATGGTAACTTTGGACTTGTCAAGAGTTGATAGAAAAGCCCAAGGCCCATTGGAGCTAGTGTCTTATTGGTCCCTTTTGGTCTCACTACAAGCCACACACTAAAACCCAATTGGAAAGGCCCAATAGGCTGACCTAATTAGATAATCAGTTAGTTATAAAAGGGAGAAACATACATAATTTTTTATAAGAGAAAAAGGATACATCATTGTGAAGTGGTATGTATGTGTGAGTAAAGCCACTCAATTATTCTCTCTTAGAAACTGATTGAGAGACCACACTTCTTGGGCGTAAAGTTGAATTGGAGTGAAGATTAAAAGTGTTCCCAAGTACTTCTAATCTTTTGTTTTGAATTTCACCGCAGCAAGGTACGCAATCTTGTTCTTAAATTCTGAAATTTACATAGTGCATGTTATCAATCATGAATGAATTAGAACCATGTTTGTTGCTTCCGTTGTGTGTTTTGTATGAGATACAAAACCAAATTTTTCAACAATTGGTATCAGAGCCAGGTTTTCATCTCATGATTGTATAGCATGTGAATGGATTTTAGAATAATGGAAAACGATTTCTTGATGTTGTCAATGCACTTGACGCCGTTGTTATTGTTTTGATTGCACCAAATGATACAGTGCATGTCTTGGTTGTGATAATTGCCTTGATTGCATGTTTTTTCGTGGATCCTTAATTGCACCATTAGTGCACTTTGACATTGCATTTTTGGATTATTGTTGCACTACTTGACAACATCAAGCACTGCTTGAAGAATCCGCATATATATATATATATATATATATATATAAAGTGTATGAAGAATTCGGCATTACAAGAATATTTATATATATTGCCAAGGGTTGGATGAATCAATTGTCTTGGAGTGGAAATTGATCATTGATGGTAATTGTTCTGTTAACTGCCATGCGCACGGTATTAGTTTGTAACCGTCCAATGCATGAAAGTAGTTTTTGCACTACTTGGTTTTTGTTGCACCGCTTGGACATTAAGTAAGAATCCATTTGCATGAATTGACAATCTGCATGAATTCAAGACTAATATATTAAGGCTTGCACGGATCATTCATTACATGGCTATGCACCGCATGGCTTTAAAGGCTAGCATGTTCTTTGTGGATTAATATATGACTATACAATGTATAAATGAATGCACTGCTTGAACCTTTTGTTTTGCACGGCTTGGGTAAAATAAGGAAGTGGTGTGATATATATATATATATATATATATATATATATATATATATGTATTATAATATATATGGCTTTATATGCAAATCCTTTATGGCCAAGGATATGGTTATTGAATGTAACTGATATAACTATTATAAGCGTGAATCGAGTATTTGCACTGCTTGGCCATATTTGCACTTCTTGAAGAAGCCGTGTATTATATATATAAAGGCTTATATATTAAGGATGGCCTGCATGTAATATATAAGGCTTGCATGTTATATATAAGGTTTATATTATATCCGTATATTAAACTGTGTTTTCATATGTTGTAATTTGTATGGAGATACATGTATATATGTACTAACTTGTTAATGTTAGGATTATGAAATTTATCCCTAATGAGATTAGGATTATGTTTTCAAGGTTTCTAGCATTATTAGGATTCTTGATAATGATCTTGAAAACCCTTATGTTTGATTTGTAAATCTTCGTTGATAAAATCAAAAGGTGTTTTTATTGGAAGAACAATGAAGATGTCAAATACAGTTACCTGAAAATTCTGAAAAAATTCAGTTTTGCGAATTTGATCGATCGAGTAATAGGTTTGACCGATCGAAGGCACTGAATTTTGAATTTTCACTTATTTTTGACTTGGTGTTAAAACTTTGATAAAAACAAAGCTATGTGATTAATTTTATAGTCCTTAAAAGTTAAAGACATTTATTAATCGCTATCTAACTAAAAGACCTAATGAGATCAAAGATGTTAGTTGAATAGAACTCTTAGTCCTAAATTTTTTTATGATTAAAAGTCCTTAATTTATTTTAATTAGAAGTTTTTTTTTTTAATGAGATTAAAATTCTAATTAAAGTTATATAGTTTCTAATGAGATTAGAATCTTTTATTTAGTAAATTAAGGATAGAGTTCTATATAACTAATTTTTGATTCATTAGTGTTTAAGAAATCCTAAATAGTTTAAGACTTCCATTTTAGTTAGTGATTCTAATAAGATTAGAGTCTTCAACAAGTGCAAGGTTATTAGTTGTGATGGGATCACAATATTTAAGAAAAACCCAAATAACGAGTGGGAGTACTGAAATAACCTTTTTGTTAAGTTTATTGTAATGTGAATAGATACCTTGTCTTGACTTCGAGTCTTGCATTCCAAGCAGAGGGTATTTACTTCACGGATTACAAGGTTAAACTTCTTTGTGATTGCGCGAATGTTCGTTACTCTATTGTGACGTGACTTAGTTATATCACATTGAATTTATTAAATACATTTGATGTGTAGGGTTAAAATTGTGATTAGATCACAATGATTTCATGACAATCCATTTGTTTTAAAATTTCTTGTGGGAGAGAGATTCAAGGGTTGATTCTTACGGCCCCCATTGTCGGTTTATAGTAGTGTGATTAGGCACCTCGCCTTGGCGTATATGCCTTGCTCCCTTCGGAAGGTGTTTAATTCATGGTACTACAGATTAAAACTTCTTAATAATGTATGAAGTGTGTTTTTACATCAAGAACGACCACGCTTCCGTGGAGTTACTTGGTGACTCACATTGATTCTAGGCAATGGTGTACACTAGACTAAGTGTAATGTTAACCTCCCTTCGGAGCTATGTCATTATTACTTAGAGGCTAAAGAAAAAAGCGGCAAATTATTTTTTTTTGGTAAGAGTTACCATGATAGCATTAATAATGAGAATAATTCTTGCCTGATCATAGTGATTGGTATAACCTCGCTTTCGAGGAATATTAATTGCGCGATTAGGTTGTCGTTGCACCTTTTTTTTTTTTTTTTTGAGAAACCCCTCCATGGGAATAATTTATTTAAATCAAGAACAATGCTTCTCTGCCAATACAATACAACTAATGTCTGGAGGAACAAACTCCATTCAAACTGTTAAAGAAGAACAATATTTAGCTTTTTTTGCCAATGCATCCTTTACACAATTACCTTGTCTATGAGTATGGGAGAAACTAAAGCTTTGCAAAGCTTTTGCATACAAAAAAGTATCACGACAAAGATGACCAAAAGCAGTCTGAAACTTATCACCATTTTGAAGAGCTTTGATGACAGTTTCCGAATCTCCTTCCAAGACGGAATTGCGGAGACCTACTTCATGGATAAAAATGGCAGCTCGCCTAGCTGCTAACATTTCCAACATGGTAACCGAAGAGGGCTGAGGTATTTTTTCAGATAAGGCAGCCATAACTTCAACTTCTTTATTTCGAATTACCACACCAATTCCCGCTTCACCCGTATCAGAAAACATGGCACCGTTGAAGTTTGTTTTATATTCACACTGGACTGGAGGACTCCATTTCATAGTTGCAGGCCTGGGCAGCTTCGGGTTTGGCATATTATAATATAATATGTTTTTATGGGTTCCATATTATATGGTTATGGATGCAAAATATAATGTCCCTGTATTTATGTTCATAGTCTCAAAATAAAGTTGTCATAAATTTCGCTCTCTAGCTACTATTTTTAATTGAATCACATTAACTAAGAAATAATTTTGGACATGGTGCTTAAAGGAACTGAAGTACATAAATATGTTTCGTTTCAGCATTGTCATAATTTTCTATACATTCGGGCATTTATGGAAGATAACTTATGATGTGATCATAGTTTCCATTGAAAATGCTAAAATGTTACATTAGCTTCTATCTCAATTGTGCTATTGCATGAGATGCAAGAGTTAGTACTAGACTTAGACTTTATATTAAGTCTAAATGAGATGTTTGGAATGAATCATATTGAGTGCAAAGAAAGGTTTTAAAAAGTTCCAATTCTATATCATTTTAAAATGAATTGGAATTCTTGGATGTAGAGATTAAATGTTAATCTCATATGGATATAATCCATAAGTCCTTGTTAGAATCATTTAATCAATTCAGTTTGTTTTTGAAAATAAATTCTTTTTATGTTATCTGAATTGATGAGTGAGTTCTACGCAACGGAAGACATCCTTAAAGCTAAGGCTATGATCAATATGATTTAATTGAAATTCTTAGCCTAGACCGAAAGGTAAGGGTGGTAAGAAAAAGAATTATAACACCAAACAGTTGGACAAACTAGTTGCCCTTGTAGTTGCCAAAAGGAAATTAGACCTAAAAGCATGACCAAAAGGAAAATATTTCTGTTTTGGTAAATTTAAGCATTGTCCATGATTGTCTTCTAAATGGAAATTTACATGTTTTACTTTTTAAAGAGAAAGTTTCTATCCTTTGGCATTGTATTTTTTTGGCACTTATGTCTAGATCGTATTAATCTAAATGGTATTCAAAATTGGTGAAAGATAGGCTTTTAGAACCATTATTTGGTAATATTCCTAGTCTTTGAATTCTATTAAGAGGATAATATGATCTAGGGCTCCTTTTTGTAAAGGGTGAAGTTCCAATGATTTTTTTAAGTTAGTGCATACATAAAGGAGGAATAGGGCTCTTTTAAAGGTAGATTGTTCTAGAAGAAGAATGTCAGAATTTGTTAAAAGACAACTATAAAATACATTTAGAAATGAGATGGTTGTATTAAATACACCACAAGACATTATTCTGTAGATAACTATTACACTGATACAATATCATAGTGGGAGGATTATCAAATAATTTCATACTTTTGGAATAAACTTTTGAAGTCATTCCACAAGGATATGAATTTGATCCTCGGTCCTGTTGGGTAATAATCATGTTTGTATCACATACAAAACATACGCAGCGGAAAATAAACGGATCTACTTCATTCGCAATTGATAACATGCACTATGTAGGTTTCAGAATATAAGAACAAGAGAGTGTACCTTGATGCGGTGAAATTCAAAACCGAATGAAGAAGTACTCGGGAAGACTTTCAATCTTCACTCCAATTCCACTTGATGCCCAAGATGTGTGGTCTCTCAATCAGTTCTATATTTTCTAGAGAGAATATGAAAGAGTGTCACTCTTCCTTATTTTTATTATCTTACACATACAAACCATTTCATTCAATATAAAATTCTGTATGTTTCTCTCCACATAACTGATTATCTAATTGGGCTAGCCTTTTGGGCCTTCCCAATTGGGCTTTAGTGTGTGGCTTGGAGTGGGACCAAAAGGCAACAAATAAGACACTAGCTCCAATGGGCCTTGGGCTTTTCTGTCAACTCTTGACAAGTCCAAAGTTACCATTAATTATATTTAATACCACTATATAAATATAATTGCACTCTAGGCCTCATTAATAAATTATATCCCAAGACTTTATTATACATGCAACCCCTTCATAAAATATTCGTAGTAATACAAAGTCATGAATATAGACTGCCACTTTGTAAATTACTACATCTTAATCCTTAAGTACCCGATTTAATCCTTTTAAGTTATTCATCATATATTTATGAAATCCAATTTCATAAATATATACTTTAGTCTTACTAAAGTGGTTAGGCCTAACTCTCTGAATAACTGTACCCATTAAACTTATCTCAAGGGAATATTTTATATCTCCGTTAAAAGACTATGAATTCCATCTTGAGAATATATGTTCCATCAACACTAAATGTGGCTGCCCAACATACTGAGGTTTTGACCGTTACTTTAGATCTCACTCCTGATATATCAAAGCAACCTACATTTTATGATCAGGTCTATTATTCTCTCAGGATTAAGAGTTCATGTGAATACAAGTCGTGAGATTTATTATTCAATTGACAGTCGTTAGGAGAATAATAAATCTCACAGCGGTCCAGTTCAATATGTCTTAACTCTTAAAACATATCAACATATTAACTAGAAGTCACCACTTCCATGATCAAGACAAATTATCGTAGTTAATATGTTATAGTCTTCGCAGATGAAATGCCCAATTTCATCACCGACTACGAACCAAAATTCTGAGTTTACAAAGAACTTGTGATCTATATCTTCTATGACTAAATCACATAAATCACATACTATGCATCTCATGGACTATTTGATAATGTCCGAATATTCATGTTACCATTACTTTAGATAAGAATAAAAGAACTTTACTAAACACAATATTAAGTCATACATCATTTCTCACATAATGTCATACATAATATCATACATAGCATCATACAATAGGATTTAAGGGCACATATCCTAACAATCTCCCACTTGCCCTAAAGACTATTATGCACTAATCTAACTCTCATTCCCTCCAAATGTGACTCGAAGGTCCTTTGAGGCAAGGCTTTGGTAAAGAGATTTGCTAGATTATGTGCACTTTCAATCTTTGCCACCACCACATCTCCACGAGCAACAATGTCTCGAATGATGTGGTACTTCCTTTCAATGTGCTTTCCTTTCTTGTGATTCCTTGGATCTTTGGATTGTGCAACCGCTCCACTATTGTCACAAAACAATGTAATAGGAACTTGCTCCATTCTCACTACACCAAGATCAGAAAGGAATTTCTTGAGCCAAACAGCTTCCTTTGCCGCCTCACAAGCAGCAACATATTCAGCTTCCATGGTGGAGTCCGCAATACAAGATTGCTTAACACTCCTCCAACTTATGGCTCCACCTCCCAAGGTGAATACACATCCTGACGTGGACTTTCTGAAATCTAGATCCGATTGAAAGTTTGAATCTGTATAGCCAATGGGAATCAAATCCTTACAATGGTAAACAAGCATATAATCTCTCG
Source organism: Lithocarpus polystachyus (assembly GCA_033629205.1). Classification (NCBI taxonomy): domain Eukaryota; kingdom Viridiplantae; phylum Streptophyta; class Magnoliopsida; order Fagales; family Fagaceae; genus Lithocarpus; species Lithocarpus polystachyus. The sequence continues at coordinate 34,667,367 of CM066171.1, forward strand.
TTCTACGTAGATACTTGAGAATATGCTTTACAGCTTGCCAATGTTGTGGTCCTGGATTTGATTGATATCGGCTGACCATGCCAACTGAAAAACAGATATCTGGTCTAGTACAAAGCATGGCATACATGAGACTTCCTACTGTAGAGGCATAAGGAACTTGTCTCATCATATCTACTTCCTCTTGAGTCTTAGGCCTTTGGTCATCAGACAGAGGAACTCCATGTCTGAAAGGAAGTAATCCTTTCTTGGAGTTTTACATGCTAAACCGTTCTAGAACCCTATCTATATATGCAGCTTGTGATAAGCCTAACATCTTATTCTTACGATCTCGCCAAAGCTTGATCCCTAGAATAAAATTAGCCTCACCCAAGTCCTTCATATCAAATTGGCTTGACAACCAAACCTTTACTGATGACATGACCCCTACATCATTTCCAATGAGTAGAATTTCATCAACATAAAGCACTAGGAACATTACTATTTTGTCTTGATGTCTTTTGTACACACATGGTTCATCAAGATTTTGTTCAAAAGCAAATGATTTGATTGCTTGATCAAATCTGATGTTCCATGACCTAGATGCTTGCTTAAGTCCATAAATGGACCTATTCAACTTGCATACCATATGCTCTTGGTTCTTTGCTATGAAACCTTCTGGTTGCTTCATATAGATTTCCTCTTCAAGATTGCCATTAAGAAATGCAGTCTTGACATCCATTTGCCAAATCTCATAATCATAATGAGCAGCAATGGATAAGAGAATTCTGATAGATTTAAGCATTGCTACTGGTGAGAAGATTTCCTCATAATCAATACCTTCTTTTTGCGTATACCCTTTCGCCACTAGCCTTGCTTTAAAAGTTTCAACCTTTCCATCTATCCCTCTCTTCCTCTTGTACACCCATTTGCAACCAACAGGTTTAATGCCGTTAGGCGCCTTTACAAGATCCCAAACTTGATTGGAATACATGGAATCTAATTCTGATTTCATAGCTTGAACCCAATGATGTGCATCTATATCATTCATTGCTTCTTCATAATATAAGGATTAGTTTCGGCCTCCTCTGAGATAGCCTCATAAGTCTTTCCAAGACCTATGAATCTTATAGGTGGCCTAACATTCCTCCCAATACGACGAGGCACCTGTGTACAAGACATCTCATGAGTAGTATCTTGTGGTGTATCCAATACAGCCACATCATCCCTAGTTTCAACCATTGGTTGTTCAATTACAGGTTCATTCATTTCAGCCAAGACAACTCTACTTCTAGGAGTGAAATCATTCATATAGTCATTTTCCAAGAATTTGGCATTTGTACTAACAAACACTTTATTATCTTTATGACTATAGAATAAACCTCCAGCAGTTCCTTTTGGATACCTTACAAAAAATACCACTTCTATTTTAGACTGTAACTTGTCAGACTTTCCTTTTAACACATGTACTGGACAACCCCAAAGATGTCTCATACTAGGCTTACGCCCATTCCACAACTCTACAGGTGTTTTAGGAACAGACTTCGAAGGTACTAAATTCAGAAGATACATTGCAGTATTTAAGGCATATTGTAACAACCCAAATCCGTACCAAGGATTTAGATGCATAACCTGTCTTAGAGATAATCAACAATAATATAATGAAACAGAGCGTAATTAATTTTCCACAAATAAACTTTTATCCAACATCAAGTTTCCTATAAAATCCATAAAAAATACAAAATCCTTCCTCGTACATAAAATCTCCAAATAAAATCTCAAATAGTTCCACAAATGTCAAACTCATTGTCCTGAAGAAATTGTACTAAAACGATTCACCAACTAACATAGCTCCAAACGAAGTCATCAATCTAAGGCTCCACTGATCTACCACCAAAAGACACTCCATATCTCTAATCTGAAAGGGTGGAAAAAGGGGGTGAGCTAAAGGCTCAATAAGAGACCACATAACATGAGGATGTCTTCCAAAACAAAACATTAGTATCATTGACAAAATATAGTCTTCACGATACATTTACAAATAGTTTAAATAGTAATATAATATATTCTATAAAACTATTAAAATAAAATATTTCACTATAACGCTGTAATCATTAATAAAATAATAACCACGTTAATATGCCAATATGCACCAAATAGGTGGAAACAATTTATTATGAAAAATAAACAATTTTCCACTTACACAGATCAGTAGCAATAAAACAGTGGTTCAATATGGAAAATATTAGTCAAACACAGACAAAAGCTACTAAACACTCGGTGGGTGATTCCCATGGGAAACAATACACTAACCTCAAAGAGGCAACACTAGCTCCAAAGAGCAACAGTAACACTGCACCACACCACACTAACACTACTTCAGCCGAAGACCAACACTTAACCCTGTGTTGGCAAAGGTTGCAGACTGCCTAGTTGACCGTTTGAAAACATTCATGACATATACAGTTTTCATAATAATATACAATAAATAATAAAATTCGAGTATGTATAAAGCATTAACAATGGTGTAAGTTTTTAAAACATCACCATTGCAATTATATATATATTTTTACCACCATATATATATACACATTTATATATATATTTATAACATATATATATATATATACGTCCTGAGAGACGTCATGTGCTGAAGTCTACTTACCTCTAGTGGCTAAACCAGCTTCACTTCAAATGCTCGAAACGACGTCAACTAGAACCTAAATAATAATCAAACAACTCAATAAGGGCAGGTTTTTAATAACCACAACGTCCTCTTGATAAAAATTCCTCAGCCACTAAGAAGATTTGGCAGATTAAAATTTAATATATATGAGAACACGTAACCATCTGATCAAGGGCATCTAATGTATATATATATAAGAACACCTGACCATCTGGTGTACCTATAAACCTATATATCTATATACTTATATATGAACCTATATATTACAATTCTCCTTTTCGACCAAACAACATGAATGTGAAAGTCAAATAGAAACACAATTCGGCAATCAATACAATTGATATTCTATAAGGAAGAGATGTACTCCACGTACATATAAGGATTTGATTCAAAATTTTTGAATAAAATAGTGCATGACCCATCAAACTTCTATGATACATCCACTCCTATGCAACTATCATTATAACTCTAGGAATTTGAACTAGCAAAGAGACAAAAGTCTCCCTTAAACACAAACTGTCCAGCGGAAAAATTAGGCTTGCGAATTGATATTTACCTCAAATACAATTAGAATTGCTGGCTGCCTCCAGAAGTGCGCGGCCTCCAATCCTTTCAAATGAGAAACCCTAACTCTAATCTTAATATTTACACGCTAATCACTGCTTCTATTATTTATTTATTTATTTTTTTCACTCTTTGCCTTTCACGTAGGAAACCCTAACTTTCAGCTTTACACATTAAAATTGTTCCCTACATTGGCTGGAATTTTAAATTAGAATAACCACAAAATAATTATTCACGTTACCCCTTATTATTATTATTATTATTATTATCATTATAGAAATCACAATATAAAATAATATCTCCTCCAAAACAAATTAAGCAATTTATCAATCCACTCTCTAGAAGCAATTAAATTAAATTTTAAGTGAGACGGGTGTTACATTCTCCCCCTCTTATAAAATTTTCGTCGCCGAAAATTCAAAACATACCTCACTTTTGAAATAGCTGGGGATATTTGGATTGCATTTCGTCTTTACGCTCCCATGAAGCTTCTTCTATGGAATGGTTCCTCCATAATACTTTGACCAAATGTATAGTCTTATTACGTAGCACTTGCTCTTTATGATCTAAAATCTGAATTGGGACTTCCTCGTAGGATAAGTTCTCTTTGACTTGAAGTGGCTCATAACTCAAGAAATGAGAAGGATCAGGGACATACCTTCTCAACATGGATACATGGAAAACGTTATGTAACCTTGACAAAGCCGGTGGTAAAGCAAGCCGGTAAGCAACAGAACCAACTCTCTCCAAAATTTCAAAGGGCCCCACGTACCTAGGGCTTAACTTACCCTTCTTGCCAAACCTCATAACTCCTTTCATAGGTGCCACTCGAATGAAAACCATGTCTCCTGTTTCAAATTCTACTTCTCTTCTCCGTGGATCAGCATAACTTTTCTGTCTACTTTGAGCTGCACGCAACCTTTCCCGAATTACATCAATCTTTTCACTGGTCCTTTGAACAATCTCAGGACCTAAGATTCTCCTCTCTCCAACCTCATCCCAACAAACTGGGGATCTACACTTTCTCCCATACAAAGCCTCATAAGGTGCCATCTTAATACTGGAGTGATAACTATTGTTATAAGCAAACTCCACCAAAGTCAAATAGTCATTCCAGCTACCCTTGAAATCCAAGACACAAGCTCTCAACATGTCTTCCAAAGTCTGGATAGTTCTCTCGGACTGTCCATCTGTTTGAGGGTGGCAAGCAGTACTAAAGTTCAACTTAGTACCCAAGGCTTTTTGCAAACTATCCCAGAATCCTGAAGTGAATCTCGAATCTCTATCAGATACAATAGAAGCTGGCACTCTATGCAACCTCACAATCTCATTTATATAAAGTTCAGCCAGTTTGTCTAGAGAGTAGTTCATTCTAATTGGAATGAAGTGGGCAGATTTAGTCAACCTATCCACTACCACCCAAATAGCACCATGATTCTTAGGTGATCTTGGTAACCCACGCACAAAGTCCATGGTGATATTCTCCCACTTACTCTCAGGAATAGGTAAAGGTTGTAACAACCCTGATGGCCTCTGATGTTCCACTTTGACTTGCTGGTAAATCAAGCATTGTTCCACAAATTGAGCAATTTCTCTTTTCATGTTGATCCACCAATAAACTTCTCGAAGGTCATGATACATCTTGGTACTACCCGGATGCATTGTATAAGGCGAGCGATGGGCTTCCTCCAATATCTCTCTTTTAATCAATGAATCATTAGGCACACAAAGCCTATTACCAAACCTCAAAACACTGTCATCAGAGATACTAAAATCAAATCTACTTCCACCACGTACTTGTTCCATGATCTTAAACAATTGAGGGTCACCACTTTGAGCCGCTTTGATCTTATCAATTAGGGTTGGTTGTACACTTAAACTTGCCAGGTAGGATTGGGAGTCCCCAGTCACTATGTCTACTCCAAGTTTCTGAAGATCATCAATAATATGCTTCTGAGTAGTTAATAAAGCAGCTGAGAAGCTATACGACTTTCGACTAAGTGCATCAGCCACAACATTAGCTTTACCAGGATGGTAATTTATAGAACAATCATAGTCTTTAATTAATTCTAGCCATCTCCTTTGCCTCAAATTTAATTCTTTCTGAGTGTATATGTATTTCAAACTTTTATGGTCAGTGTATATTTCACATCTCTCACCATACAAGTAATGCCTCCAAATCTTCAATGCAAAAACCACTGCTGCCAATTCTAAATCATGAGTTGGATAATTCTGTTCATAATTCTTTAGTTGTCGAGAGGCATAAGCAACCACCTTCCCATGTTGCATTAGAACACAACCAAGACCCTTACGGGATGCATCACTATATATCACAAAACCACCAGAGCTAGATGGAATAGTCAATACTGGTGCAGAAACCAACCGTTGCTTCAACTCTTGGAAATTTCTTTCACATTCCTCTGTCCAGTCAAACTTTGCATGCTTTCGAGTTAATCGAGTCAGAGGAGTTGCAATACTAGAAAATCCTTCCACAAATCTTCTATAATACCCTGCAAGGCCCAAAAAACTTCTTACCTCACTCACATTAGTAGGGACAGCCCAATTAACTACAGCTTTGATCTTACTAGGGTCCACTGTAATTCCATCTCTAGAGATCACATGTCCTAAGAACACCACTTGATTCAACCAGAACTCACACTTCTTCAATTTAGCATACAACTTCTTGTCTCTTAAAATTTGCAAAACCATTCTCAAGTGTTCCTCATGCTCTTCTTGGCTTTTAGAGTAAACCAAGATGTCATCAATGAAAACAATAACAAACTGATCCAAGTACTCATGAAATACCCTATTCATCAAATCCATAATAACCGCTGGGGCATTTGTTAGACCAAAAGGCATCACTAAGAACTCATAATGACCGTACCTAGTTCGAAAAGCTGTCTTTGGTATGTCATCCTCCTTAACTTTCAACTGATGGTAACCAGACCTCAAATCAATTTTAGAGAAGACTTGAGCGCCTTGAAGCTGATCAAACAAATCATCAATTCATGGCAAAGGGTATTTATTTCTGATGGTTACCTTGTTCAACTCCCTATACTCAATGCACAACCGCATACTACCATCCTTCTTCTTAACAAACAACACCGGAGCACCCCAAGGGGAAGCGCTAGGCCGAATAAAGCCTTTATCAAGCAAGTCTTGCAATTGCCCCTTCAATTCATTGAGCTCTGTAGGGGCCATTCTATAAGGTGCTTTGGAAATTGGGCCAGTACCAGGTACTAGGTCAATAGTGAACTCAACCTCTCTGCCAGGGGGTAGTCCAGGTAAGTCCTTAGAGAACACGTCTGGGAATTCTTTCACCACTGGGATGTCTTCAACTTTTAATTCTATTTTATCACCCTTCAAAGCACAAACAAGGAACCCTTCACAACCCTTCCTTAGGAATCGTCTTGCCTGCATCACTGAAATCAATAAAGGTGGTTTCACCACACGATCTCCCTCGAAGAAGAATTCTGGCTCTCCAGGAATTCTAAATACTACCTTCTTCCCAAAACACTCTATGGAAGCATGAAAAGTAGATAACCAATCCATCCCTAAAATCACATCAAACTCAAACATATCAAGCAACATAAGATCTGCTTTTAATTCCCTCCCAGAGACTAAAACATTACAAGACTTGTACACTTTATGGGTAATCATTTGTTGTCCAGAAGATGTAGCAACACACAATTCATAATTTAAACTCTCAGGTTCCATGTTTAGCCTTTGTTCAAGTCTACGTGAGATGAAAGAATGGGTTGAACCAGAATCAAATAACACTTGTGCATGTTGACTGGAAACAAGAAGTGTACCTGAAACCACTGATGGGGATGCCTCGGCGTCCTGTTTAGTCAAAGCAAAAACTCGACCCTGAACCTTGGGTTTCTGTTGGCTCCCATTTGTATTGGTAGTTTGTTCAGCTCGCAAATCTGGACAATCCTTGATGAAGTGTCCAGTCTTGCCACATTTAAAACACGCCCTTGACTCCAAATAACATGTTCCACTATGAGCCTTTCCACATCTTGGACAAGTTTTATATGGCTTCTTATTTGAACTAGGCACCCCTTGCTTCTTGAATGAACTTCCACTAGACTTCCCCTTAAGAAAATTACTCTGGTTTGGCTTCCTTTCTTGATCATTGGCCCTTGAGAGACGACTGCAATTTCTCTTTGCTATGAGAGCTCGATCCACCACTTCTGCGTATGTTTCCAATTTGAACCATGTGTGGAGCAAAGCGGGATAATTCAGCAAATTTCCGCTCATACTCGTACACTGATTGAGTACCTTGTGCTATGCGAATGAACTCAGCTTCCTTCTGCACCATCAAACTATCAGGAAAATACCTCTTACGGAAGAGCTCAACAAAATGCTGCCAAGTTATAACTTCTCTTCCGTGTGTCCTCTCTGTGGACTCCCACCATTCCAATGCATCACCTTTCAGCACAAAAACAGCAAGGATAACTCGTTGCTCATCACTAACTTCCATTGCTCTAAAGAGCCTTTCTATCTCCTTAAGCCAGTTGTCAGCCTCGATTGGATCCTTTGTACCCTTGAAAGCAGGAGGGTCAAGCTTCCTAAACTTCTCCAAAGCATTAGTCGGATTGGTGGCTCCTACTTGATGTTGCACTATATTGGTTAAGCCCCCAATGGCATCAATAATAGCCTGGAGATTAGTGGTTCCCCCAACATTCGGTTGACTGTTCCCTGGGTTCCTCCTTGGTGGAGCCATCTCTCTAAACAATACAACAAGATATCATAAGTAAAGATTCCAAATATTCCTGAGGGTCAGAACCAAGCACATAGATAGTACAACAATCATTCCTACACACTCTAGAATAATAGAATAAATAAATCAAATCAAATCGCTATGAAAGGTCAAATAATTCTAACACTAAAATTCCTTGTAATCACACTCTTGTTCCAAAATAGTCTTAAGATTAAACCTATAAGTCTACAGAATCATAAACCTATGCTCTGATACCATAACTGTAACAACCCAAATCCGTACCAAGGATTTAGATGCATAACCTGTCTTAGAGATAATCAACAATAATATAATGAAACAGAGCGTAATTAATTTTCCACAAATAAACTTTTATCCAACATCAAGTTTCCTATAAAATCCATAAAAAATACAAAATCCTTCCTCGTACATAAAATCTCCAAATAAAGTCTCAAATAGTTCCACAAATGTCAAACTCATTGTCCTGAAGAAATTGTACTAAAACGATTCACCAACTAACATAGCTCCAAACGAAGTCATCAATCTAAGGCTCCACTGATCTACCACCAAAAGACACTCCATATCTCTAATATGAAAGGGTGGAAAAAGGGGGTGAGCTAAAGGCTCAATAAGAGACTACATAACATGAGGATGTTTTCCAAAACAAAACATTAGTATCATTGACAAAATATAGTCTTCACGATACATTTACAAATAGTTTAAATAGTAATATAATATATTCTATAAAACTATTAAAATAAAATATTTCACTATAACGCTGTAATCATTAATAAAATAATAACCACGTTAATATGCCAATATGCACCAAATAGGTGGAAACAATTTATTATGAAAAATAAACAATTTTCCACTTACACAGATCAGTAGCAATAAAACAGTGGTTCAATATGGAAAATATTAGTCAAACACAGACAAAAGCTGCTAAACACTCGGTGGGTGATTCCCATGGGAAACAATACACTAACCTCAAAGAGGCAACACTAGCTCCAAAGAGCAACAGTAACACTGCACCACACCACACTAACACTACTTCGGCCGAAGACCAACACTTAACCCTGTGTTGGCAAAGGTTGCAGACTGCCTAGTTGACCGTTTGAAAACATTCATGACATATACAGTTTTCATAATAATATACAATAAATAATAAAATTCGAGTATGTATAAAGCATTACCAATGGTGTAAGTTTTTGAAACTTCACCATTGCAATTATATATATATTTTTACCACCATATATATATACACATTTATATATATATTTATAACATATATATATATATATATATATACGTCCTGAGAGACGTCATCTGCTGAAGTCTACCTCTAGTGGCTAAACCAACTTCACTTCAAATGCTCGGAACGACGTCAACTAGAACCTAAATAATAATCAAACAACTCAATAAGGGCAGGTTTTTAATAACCACAACGTCCTCTTGATAAAAATTCCTCAGCCACTAAGAAGATTTGGCAGATTAAATTTTAATATATATGAGAACACGTAACCATCTGATCAAGGGCATCTAATGTATATATATATAAGAACACCTGACCATCTGGTGTACCTATAAACCTATATATCTATATACTTATATATGAACCTATATATTACAATTCTCCTTTTCGACCAAACAACATGAATGTGAAAGTCAAATAGAAACACAATTCGGCAATCAATACAATTGATATTCTATAAGGAAGAGATGTACTCCACGTACATATAAGGATTTGATTCAAAATTTTTGAATAAAATAGTGCATGACCCATCAAACTTCTATGATACATCCACTCCTATGCAACTATCATTATAACTCTAGGAATTTGAACTAGCAAAGAGACAAAAGTCTCCCTTAAACACAAACTGTCCAGCGGAAAAATTAGGCTTGCGAATTGATATTTACCTCAAATACAATTAGAATTGCTGGCTGCCTCCAGAAGTGCGCGGCCTCCAATCCTTTCAAATGAGAAACCCTAACTCTAATCTTAATATTTATACGCTAATCACTGCTTCTATTATTTATCTATTTATTTTTTTTCACTCTTTGCCTTTCACGTAGGAAACCCTAACTTTCAGCTTTACACGTTAAAATTGTTCCCTACATTGGCTGGAGTTTTCCTATTTTTATAGGGGGAGAAGCTTGTTTTTAACCTTTGTTATTCATAGGGGGAGTTGTTGCTCTTCATAGGGGGAGTTAGCTCTATTTTCTATAGAGCTCAACTGTTTTATGTTTCCTTGGTTCTCTTTTTTCTCTCATGTTTACTGTCACTTTCCTCTTTGCTTGAGTTGTCTTTTGTCAATACGTGACAAAAAGGGGGAGAAATAGATGAAATGTGGGAATCCTGTTTGTCTTCTTTAGGGGGAGATAAATTTGTTTTGTTTAGGGGGAGAATTTAAAATTTTTTTGATGTATCTAACTTAGGGGGAGAGTTAGAATTTATTTGTGTTTTTATATTTCTGTTTCATTTTGTTTTTATGTCTTTCTATCCACACATACGGTGATGTGTTTGTTAAGTGTTTCAGGAAAGACAGGTGCATTCTGATCAAGACCTTCTACCTCTTCTTGGCAACTTCTAGGTTAAGTGTCTTAGATTGGGATTTGTGATGTAATTGGGCATTTTATTGTATTGGGTTGTTCTTGTATTTTAACATTTCATTTTGTATGAAAGTTTTGTCACGAATTGCCAAAGGGGGAGATTGTTAGGTTCTAAAAGTTTAGAACAATTGGCAAATCGTGAGCACACAAGAACATGTAAGCTGCAAAAAGAAGAATTACGAATCTGTCTGGTTCGATCGATCGAAAGACAGGCTCGATCGATCGAGAATCGTATCTGCAGAATTTTAAGTTGGCCCAAACAGCAGTTCTAGCCCATTAAGGATTAGGGTTTCAGATCTACTTCTCCCACTATATAAAGGAAACCCTAAGCACGTTTTTTATAAGTCTTTTTAGAGAGAAAAGAGTGTGCCTCTTTTGTTTTTTAGGGTTTTGTTCCTAAAACCTCTCTTATTACTTCTACCGGTGTTGTTCCTTGAAAAATCTCAAGATCCGGTATTGCTGAAGTTGCTGCCTTCTCTAGTCATCAAAGGAGCTGATGATCTAAACCTTCAAGGGTGGTCTTGGAGTCACAAACAGGAGAGTTTGTGTTGCTAAACCTTTGAGTGGAGTCTCAAAGTCACAAACGGTGGTGTTTGTGTTTTGCAAAGATTAAAGAAAGAAGAAGTCCGTGGATCTCGGAGCTATTATGGGGTCGTGGTAGTAAGTTTCCTACACTTGGGTAGCAATAGGATGTTAGTGGTCTAAGTTGCTATTGTGTAAACTTCAATTCTTTCTAGTGGATTTGCTATTTTACCTTGAGGATAACTAGGTTAAATCCTCCCCAGGTTTTTTACCAGTTTGGTTTTCCTGGGTCATCATATCGTTGTGTTATTTATTTTTCCGCTGTTTTTACTTGATATGATTGTTATTGTTTTAACCTAAATCTGAATAATAAACCTAAGTATTCACTTGGTTAATTAATTAGGTTAAACAATTTAGGTTTACAGGGGTCTAAACGAACTTACAAGTGGAAAACCTGGACACATACGTCCAAATTGTTTTAAGTTGCAAGCTGCGAAGCGAGCAAATAAAACTAAAGTACCTGTGCCTCAAGCACATGATCCTATGGTACTTATTGGTGAATTGGTAAAGGCGTTAAACCTTTATTCCAATCCTGGAGTTGCTTAGAATTCTAATGTGAATCATAACTCCAATGCAAGAGTTGCATCTAAGAAGTCTTGGATGCAAAAGGCTCAATCTAATTGAGTCTGTCTGACATGGTCCTTGTGCTTCATTGCTCAATCTTTTGTGACCTTTGTTTCTAGGATTTGCATTGCATTACATTCATGCATTTCATTCTAGGATGTATGTTTCTTTGTTTAATAAATAAAAAAAAATAAAAAAATTTTGCAAATTGTGTTTTGCTATTTTTCCTTGAATTTGAAGACAAGGTTGGTCAATCAAAATTTACATGTCATATGTATGTACCTTGTTTAGCTTTGATGCACTTATTTTTATTGCACTTTACTAGCTAAAGTCTTGTTGTGCATGTTGTGTGGGAAGATGCTATATTTGTTGATCACATGATCTTGATCTTGAAGTCTTATGTCTTTGATTGTTGGACTTGAACTTATTGAGAAAGGCATAAATAACCATCTCACCACTGTTTATTAGCCAATCATGAACACCTTAGTGCATATCGTAAGATTTTGTGCTCGAGAAAGTGTAGCACAAGCACAAAAAGAACATAAGGTGTAGCCTCTAATTAAAATTGGTGTGTACATTATTGGACTATAATAATCTCGCAAATTCTAAATAAAATTGGTGTGTACATTATCCCGACTTTTATTAAGTTTCTAATCAATAAATTTAAATATTGAGGCAAATCAAGAAACTTACATGATTGCAAGCTTTTATTCTAGGAGATGTGAGAGTTATATGATGTAACCCTTTAGGTGATAGTCACTTTCAAATTTATGTGATGAATTTTGTAGACTTTATGATTGATTACTATTCACATATCACCTCACATGTTTCTCAAGCTTTTGCTAGTTGCACACACTACACAAAGTTACTCTTTGCTAAACTTTGTACATGTTATTGTGTGTGTTTTTGTTATGGCCATCCAAGATTATATGTTCCTTGATTTTGATGCAAAATTTGAGTTTTTAAGGACAAATTGATTGAAAATCTTAATTTTGGAAGATTTGGGTTGAATTCAAGTGTTTTTGAAAAACTTTCACTCTCATACTCATGCATTTCATTAATGAAATACTATGCTTTGAGGAGTTTCTGCATAAAATTGCTCTGTTTTTCAAAAATTTAAGTTTTCCAGAATTTCGACCGATCGAAGCTGTTTCTCGATCGATCGAAATTGCGATTAAAATTTTTGGTTTGATTCTGTCTGACTCGATTGGTATTCGATCGATTCTTGATCAATCGAAACAGCAAAATTTTCAGTTTTTAGAGTTTTGACCAAATTTTTTCATGCATCATTTATGGTTAGGATTCACATGACTTGCATTGTTTTTCTGTGTCCATCTTTCAGTTTTGCAGTCATATCTCTCATTGTTTTCACACATAATATGCATACACTTTGCTGAATTGGGTACTCAACTTGAATTAAAAATTGATTGATTAATTTTTGAGTCCTTTGTACATTTTAGTATATGCTATTTTTCTTGATGTGTGAATTGCAGAAAATATTTTTCTTAAGAGATATGATGGATAATCAATGTGCAAATATTTTCTCTACTCATGCAACTGTTTATGGGTCACATAGTGTCAAGTTTGCATTTATTGAAAGAGAGAATATTTTTCTTTATGTGTATCCTCAACTTAATTTTTTTTAGGTTTGTGTGTTTTTATTTATCCCCACCTCCTAAATTTTCCCCAAAACTGTTTTTCCCAAGACTTGTTTTGTTTTTTCCTATTTTTATAGGGGGAGAAGCTTGTTTTTAACCTTTTGTTCATAGGGGGAGTTGTTGCTCTTCATAGGGGGAGTTGCCTCTATTTTCTATAGAGCTCAACTGTTTTATGTTTCCTTGGTTCTCTTTTTTCTCTCATGTTTACTGTCACTTTCCTCTTTGCTTGAGTTGTCTTTTGTCAATACGTGACAAAAAGGGGGAGAAATAGATGAAATGTGGGAATCCTGTTTGTCTTCTTTAGGGGGAGATAAATTTGTTTTGTTTAGGGGGAGAATATAAATTTTTTTTTGATGTATCTAACTTAGGGGGAGAGTTAGAATTTATTTGTGTTTTTATATTTCTGTTTCATTTTGTTTTTATGTCTTTCTATCCACACATACGGTGATGTGTTTGTTGAGTGTTTCAGGAAAGACAGGTGCATTCTGATCAAGACCTTCTACCTCTTCTTGGCAACTTCTAGGTTAAGTGTCTTAGATTGGGATTTGTGATGTAATTGGGCATTTTATTGTATTGGGTTGTTCTTGTATTTTAACATTTCATTTTGTATGAAAGTTTTGTCACGAATTGCCAAAGGGGGAGATTGTTAGGTTCTAAAAGTTTAGAACAATTGGCAAATCGTGAGCACACAAGAACATGTAAGCTGCAAAAAGAAGAATTCCGAATCTGTATGGTTCGATCGATCGAAAGACAGGCTCGATCGATCGAGAATCGTATCTGCAGAATTTTAAGTTGGCCCAAACAGCAGTTCTAGCCCATTAAGGATTAGGGTTTCAAATCTACTTCTCCCACTATATAAAGGAAACCCTAAGCACGTTTTTTATAAGGCTTTTTAGAGAGAAAAGAGTGTGCCTCTTTTGTTTTTTAGGGTTTTGTTCCTAAAACCTCTCTTATTACTTCTACCGGTGTTGTTCCTTGAAAAATCTCAAGATCCGGTATTGCTGAAGTTGCTGCCTTCTCTAGTCATCAAAGGAGCTGATGATCTAAACCTTCAAGGGTGGTCTTGGAGTCACAAACAGGAGAGTTTGTGTTTCTAAACCTTTGAGTGGAGTCTCAAAGTCACAAACGGTGGTGTTTGTGTTTTGCAAAGATTAAAGAAAGAAGGAGTCCGTGGATCTCGGAGCTATCATGGGGTGGTGGTAGTAAGTTTCCTACACTTGGGTAGCAATAGGATGTTAGTGGTCTAAGTCGCTATTGTGTAAACTTCAATTCTTTCTAGTGGATTTGCTATTTTACCTTGAGGATAACTAGGTTAAATCCTCCCCAGGTTTTTTACCGGTTTGGTTTTCCTGGGTCATCATATCGTTGTGTTATTTATTTTTCCGCTGTTTTTACTTGATATGATTGTTATTGTTTTAACCTAAATCTGAATAATAAACCTAAGTATTCACTTGGTTAATTAATTAGATTAAACAATTTAGGTTTACAGGGGTCTAAACGAACTTACAGTTTTTATCTTTAAACGTGCATAAATTAATTATACGCAGCCTAGCACTTTTTCTTACGAAAACACTTAGAAAAAATTCAGATTTTCTTTCTTTCGATCGACCGAATGTGCCCCTCGATCGATCGAAAAAAATAAACAATTCGAACTAAACCTTCTGTCTGATTCGATTGATACTCGATCGCCTCTCGATCGATCGAAAAGAAAATTCGATCGATCGACTAGCAATCGAATATTAATTAATTTAAAAGATTGATCACTGTTTCACTCGATCGATCGAAAGTAAATTTCGATCGATCGAAACTCGTGAAACTCGAATTTCCAGAATTTCTCTAAGACAGTTTTCAACGGTTTTGCATGAATTAACAACAATCATACAAACACGATAGACAGAGATTGATATCAAAACTGAAATTTATTGATGCTATAGCCTTAAAGATCAATTTAACATTCTTAAATTCATATTTAAACAACATCATAACATCAATATCAGTTTTTTTCAAATCATAGTTTCAACAACCATGCAGAAAATTAAATGTATAATCCTCTATCAACTTGAAAATATTATTTCGAATTCCAAAACGTTCAAAACATGTTATACAGATTTGAAATGAAGACCGCTTTGATACCAATGTTGGGTAATAATCATGTTTGTATCGCATACAAAACATACGCAGCGGAAAATAAACGGATCTACTTCATTCGCAATTGATAACATGCACTATGTAGGTTTTAGAATATAAGAACAAGAGAGTGTACCTTGATGCGGTGAAATTCAAAACCGAATGAAGAAGTACTCGGGAAGACTTTCAATCTTCACTCCAATTCCACTTGATGCCCAAGATGTGTGGTCTCTCAATCAGTTCTATGTTTTCTAGAGAGAATATGAAAGAGTGTCTCTCTTCCTTATTTTCATTATCTTACACATACAAACCATTTCATTCAATATAAAATTCTGTATGTTTCTCTCCACATAACTGATTATCTAATTGGGCTAGCCTTTTGGGCCTTCCCAATTGGGCTTTAGTGTGTGGCTTGGAGTGGGACCAAAAGGGAACAAATAAGACACTAGCTCCAATGGGCCTTGGGATTTTCTGTCAACTCTTGACAAGTCCAAAGTTACCATTAATTATATTTAATACCACTATATAAATATAATTACACTCTAGGCCTCATTAATAAATTATATCCTAAGACTTTATTATACATGCAACCCCTTCATAAAATATTCGTAGTAATACAAAGTCATGAATATAGACTGCCACTTTGTAAATTACTACATCTTAATCCTTGAGTACCCGATTTAATCCTTTTAAGTTATTCATCATATATTTATGAAATCCAATTTCATAAATATATACTTTAGTCTTACTAAAGTGGTTAGGCCTAACTCTCTGAATAACTGTACCCATTAAACTTATCTCAAGGGAATATTTTATATCTCCATTAAGAGACTATGAATTCCATCTTGAGAATATATGTTCCATCAACACTAAATGTGGCTGTCCAACATACTGAGGTTTTGACCGTTACTTTAGATCTCACTCCTGATATATCAAAGCAACCTACATTTCATGATCAGGTCCATTATTCTCTCAGGATTAAGAGTTCATGTGAATACAAGTCGTGAGATTTATTATTCAATTGACAGTCATTAGGAGAATAATAAATCTCACAGCGGTCCAGTTCAATATGTCTTAACTCTTAAAACATATCAACATATTAACTAGAAGTCACCACTTCCATGATCAAGACAAATCATCGTAGTTAATATGTTATAGTCTTTGCAGATGAAATGCCCAATTTCATCACCGACTACGAACCAAAATTCTGAGTTTACAAAGAACTTGTGATCTATATCTTCTGTGACTAAATCACATAAATCACATACTATGTATCTCATGGACTATTTGATAATGTCCGAATATTCATGTTACCATTACTTTAGATAAGAGTAAAAGAACTTTATTAAACACAATATTAAGTCATACATCATTTCTCACATAAGGTCATACATAATATCATACATAGTATCATACAATATGATTTAAGGGCACATATCCTAA
The DNA here is from genome assembly GCA_033629205.1 of Lithocarpus polystachyus. NCBI lineage: Eukaryota > Viridiplantae > Streptophyta > Magnoliopsida > Fagales > Fagaceae > Lithocarpus > Lithocarpus polystachyus. The sequence continues at coordinate 34,684,300 of CM066171.1, forward strand.
TAGGTCCTACATAAAGGCAGTAGATGATATGAATATGGATTACTGGATCAAGGTTTTTTAAATAGAATTAGATTCTATTTAAAGTCTAGAGCTTGTAGAGGCGCATAATGGCATTAAGCCTATTGTTCTCAAATAGGTCTACAAGAAAATGAGATTGATAGATTTGAAGGTGCAAACCTTCAAAGTCGAGACTAATGGCGAAAAGATTTATTCAGAAAGAAATGGTTCGACTATGAAAAGATTTTTTCACCAATAGTCAATTTTGACTCTATCTAGATTCTCTTATTCATTATATTTTATTTGGATGAAATATGGCAATGAATATCAAGAAAGCTTCTTTTAGTAGCAATCTTGAGGAAGACATTTTTATGATGTAACTAGACTTGTTCATAACAAAGACCCAGTAATGTTTAGTAGGCAAGCTGCTTAAAGTCCATTTATGGACTAAAGCAAGCATCTAAACCATAAAATATCATATTTGATCAAGAAATCAGATTTTTTGATTTTTAACAAGAATTAAAAGGCCTAATATGTGTAAAGCTATATAGGATAATATATTTCTTAATGTATGTTGATGACATTCTAATCATTTAGAATGAAGTTGAGTTATTGTCATCAATGGATTTTTAGTTGTCTAGTCCAGTTTGATATAAAGTACTTGGGAAAGACTAGTCACATCCTAAGAATTAAAATTTGGTTAAAATTCAGATATTAGGATGTTGAGTCTATCTCAAAATGCTTAAATAGATTAGATTCTAGCCAAGTATAGCGTGTAATACTTCAAGAAAGGATTCTTTCCCTTTAAGTTTTGAAGTTCTTTTATAAAGGATTATGGTCCTAAGACATATAAAAAGGAAGAGCATATTAAAACGGTCCCTAATACCATATCAATAGGAAATCTTTATGCTATGTTATATACTAGGCTAAATATCTATTTTGTAGTGACCATGGTAAGCAAATATCAATTGAATCAAAGATCTCTTAATTTAGTGGGAGTAAAACATATACTCAAATATCTTAGGAGAATGAGGGATTATATGCTTATCCATAAAAGTGAGTTTTTGATTGATACTGGATGTACAAATATTGACTTGTAGTTTAATTGTGATTCATGAAGTTGGACTTCAAGATATGTGTTCACTACACCAAGATCAGAAAGGAATTTCTTGAGCCAAACAGCTTCCTTTGCCGCCTCACAAGCAGCAACATATTCAGCTTCCATGGTGGAGTCCGCAATACAAGATTGCTTAACACTCCTCCAACTTATGGCTCCACCTCCCAAGGTGAATACACATCCTGACGTGGACTTTCTGAAATCTAGATCAGATTGAAAGTCTGAATCTGTATAGCCAATGGGAATCAAATCCTCACAACAATAAACAAGCATATAATCTCTCGTTCTCCGTAGATACTTGAGAATATGCTTTACAACTTGCCAATGTTGTGGTCCTGGATTTGATTGATATCGGCTGACCATGCCAACTGAAAAACAGATATCCGGTCTAGTACAAAGCATGGCATACATGAGACTTCCTACTGTAGAAGCATAAGGAACTTGTCTCATCATATCTTCTTCCTCTTGAGTCTTAGGCCTTTGGACATCAGACAGAGGAAATCCATGTCTGAAAGGAAGTAATCCTTTCTTGGAGTTTTGCATGCTAAACCGTTCTAGAACCTTATCTATATATCCAGCTTGTGATAAGCCTAACATCTTATTCTTACGATCTCGCCAAAGCTTGATCCCTAGAATAAAGTTAGCCTCACCCAAGTCCTTCATATCAAATTGGCTTGACAACCAAACCTTTACTGATGACATTACACCTACATCATTTCCAATGAGTAAAATATCATCAACATAAAGCACTAGGAACATTACTACTTTGTCTTGATGTCTTTTGTACACACATGGTTCATCAAGATTTTGTTCAAAAGCAAATGATTTGATTGCTTGATCAAATCTGATGTTCCATGACCTAGATGCTTGCTTAAGTCCATAAATGGACCTATTCAACTTGCATACCATATACTCTTGGTTCTTTGCTATCAAACCTTCTGGTTGCTTCGTATAGATTTCCTCTTTAAGATTGCCATTAAGAAATGCAGTCTTGACATCCATTTGCCAAATCTCATAATCATAATGAGCAGCAATGGATAAGAGAATTTTGATAGATTTAAGCATTGCTACTGGTGAAAAGGTTTCCTCATAATCAATACCTTCTTTTTGAGTATACCCTTTTGCCACTAGCCTTGCTTTAAAGGTTTCAACCTTTCCATCTATCCCTCTCTTCCTTTTGTAAACCCATTTACAACCAACAGGTTTAATGCCGTTAGGCGCCTTTACAAGATCCCAAACTTGATTGGAATACATAGAATCTAATTTTGATTTCATAGCTTGGACCCAATGATGTGCATCTATATCATTCATTGCTTCTTCATAAGTGTAAGGATCAGTTTCAGCCTCCTCTGAGATAGCCTCATAAGTCTCTCCAAGACCTATGAATCTTATAGGTGGCCTAACATTCCTCCCACTACAAAGAGGCAACTGTGTACTAGACATCTCATGAGTAGTATCTTGTGGTGTATCCAATACAGCCACATCATCCCTAGTTTGAACTATTGGTTGTTTAATTACAGGTTCATTCATTTCAGCCAAGACAACTCTACTTCTAGGAGTAAAAGTATTCATATAGTCATTTTCCAAGAATTTAGCATCTGTACTAACAAAAACTTTGTTATCTTTATGACTATAGAATAAATAACCCCGAGTTTCTTTTGGATAACCTACAAGCAAACATACTTCTGATTTTGGTTCCAACTTATCAGACTTCCCTTTTAACACATGTGCTGGACAACCCCAAATGTGGAGATATTTTATACTAGGCTTACGCCCACTCCACAATTCCATGGGTGTTTTGGGAACAGATTTTGATGGAACTAAATTCAAAAGATGTATTGCTGTATCTAAGGCATAACCCCAAAAAGAAATAGGTAAAGTTGAGTAACTCATCATGGACCTAACCATTTCTAAAAGAGTCCTATTCCTTCTTTCTGCTACACCATTTTGTTGGGGAGTTCCAGGTGTAGTCAATTGGGATACAATCCCATTTTGTGTTAAGTAATCCTTGAAATCCCCAAGAAGGTATTCGCCACCACGATCAGATCGAACGGCCTTTATGTGTTTACCCAATTGATTCCCAACTTCAGCCCTAAACTCTTTGAACTTTTCAAAGGCTTCGGACTTCCGTCTCATTAGGTACACATAACCAAATCTATTGTAATCATCGGTGAAAGTGATGAAGTACTCATAACCTCCTTTTGCTTGGGTTGACATAGGACCACAAACATCCATATGAACTAATTCTAGCAACTCTTGGGCTCTTCTACCTTTTGCATTAAAAGGTCGTTTGGTCATTTTGCCTTCCAAACAAGATTCACAAACTGGAAATTCATCAAAGTCCAATGGCTCTAAGAGACCATCTTTGATCTGTCTTTGAATTCTGTTTGGATTAATATGACCCAAACGCAAGTGCCAAAGATATGCATCATTAGTAGAAGGAAACTTTCTCTTTAATGATTTTACATGAGAGTTATTATCTAATTCAGAATTGTATAATTCATGCTTATCAGGAGTTAAAATATAAAGACCATCCACAATATTGCCAGAACAGATAAATATTTTATCCTTCTTTATTACAACATTGTCTTTCAGGATAACACAATATCCATTTTTACCTAAATAAGTTGCAGAAATTAAATTCCTACGAACATTAGGTACAAAAAAACAGTCTTCCAATATTAAAACCCTAGTTTCAAAATATAAATTAAACACTCCAATAGCTACTACTGGAATCCTACTCCCATCAGCCAAGGTCAGAAACAACTCTCCTTCTTTAAGTTTTCTGGTCTCCTGAAACCCCTGCAAAGAATTGCAGATATGATTAGTACAACCTGAATCCACACACCAGGAATCTGTGGGATTTTGTACCAAACATATTTCAAGGAGAAATGAGCTATTCATACCCTTATTGGCAGCCTTGAACTTTGGACAATTTCTCTTCCAATGTCCTTTCTCATCACAATGGAAACATTTTCCTTTCAGCTTCTTTCCTTTGTCGGCAACCCCTAAGACAATTTGTTTACCCTCCTGCTTAGTGAAGTCCTTCTTCTTCTTCTTCTTACCCTTGCCTTTTGACTTAGGTTGAGAAGTAGAAGCTTCACCCACATAGGCTTCAACATTAGAAGTACCAAGGATGCCTTCCGCCGCTACCAACTCATTCATTAATTCAGACAAAGAATAAATCTTTTTGTTCATGTTATAATTAAGTCTGAATTCCTTGAATGATTCCGGTAGTGACTGGAGTATCATATCCACTTGGGATTCTCTATCAATGTCGGCACCCAAAACTTCTAAAGTATTCAGATTAGAGATCATTGTAAGACAATGTTCTCTCACTGAACTACCTTCAGCCATTTTGGTATTATAAATTTGTCTCATGGTTTCTTGCCTTGCAGAACGGCCTTGCTCACCAAACATCTCCTTCAGACTTTGCATAATGTCCGAAGCTAGTTCTACATCCTGCATTTGATGCTGTAGAACATTTGAGATGGACGCTAGGATATAGCACTTGGCCATTTCATTAGATTTCTGCCAACGATCATATCGTTGTTTTTCCTCAGGAGGAGCATCTAATGAAGGAAAGCTGGGACATGGTTGAGTAAGCACATATTTGTGCTCTTCAGCTGTGAGAACTATGTCCAAGTTTCTTTTCCAGTCAACATAATTGGTTCCAGTCAGTTTGTTTTGATTAAGAATGCTAACAAGTGGGCTAAATGATGCCATGTTCAAATCTGAAATAATAAACATGAATATAATAAGTAAACTGAACATTATCAATTTAGCATATAAGCATATAATATGGAACCTTAATAAAACCATAATATAATATATGCAACGACAACCCAATCCCGCAATTAATATTCCTCGGTAGCGAGGTCATATCAATCACTATGATTAAGCAAGGATTATCCTCATTATTAATGCTATCATGGTAACTCTTACCAAACAAAAATAATGTGCCGCTTATTCTTTAGCCTCTAAGTGATAATGACATAGCTCCGTAGGGAGGTTAACATTATACTTAGTCTAGTGTACACCATTGTCTAGAATCAATGTGAGTCACCAAGTAACTCCACGGTAGCGTGGTCGCTCTTAATATAAAAACACACTTCATCTATCATTAAGAAGTTTAACCTGTAGTACCATGAATTAAACACCCTCCGTAGGGAGCAAGGCATATACGCCAAGGCGAGGTGATTAATCACACTACTATAAACCGACAATGGAGGCCGTGAGATCCAACCCTTGAATCTCTCTCCCACTAGATGTTTTAAAATAAAGGTTTTTATCTTTAAACATGCATAAACTAATTATACACAACCTTGCACTTTTTCTTACGTTGAAAACACTTAGAAAAAATTCTGATTTTCTTTCTTTCGATCGATCGAATGTGCCCCTCGATCGATCGAAAAAATTAAACAATTCGAACTAAACCTTCTGTCTGATTCGATTGATACTCGATCGCCTCTTGATCGATCGAAAATAAAATTCGATCGATCGAATAGCAATCGAATATTAATCAATTCAAAAGGATAAGTCTCTGTTTCACTCGATCGATTGAAAGTAAATTTCGATCGATCGAAACTCGTGAAACTCGAATTTTCAGAATTTCTTCTAAGGCAGTTTTCAACCGTTTTGCATGAACAAACAACCATCATACGAAAATGATAGACAGAAATTGATATCAAAACTGAAATCTATTGATGCTATAGCCTTAAAGATCAATTTAACATTCTTAAATTCATATTTAAACAACATCATAATATCAATATCAGTTTTTATCAAATCATAGTTTCAACAACCATGCAGAAAATTAAATGAATAATCCTCTATCAACTTGAAACTATTATCTCTAATTCCAAAACGCACAAAACATGTTATACAATTCGACATGAAGACCGCTCCGATACCAATGTTGGGAAATCATCATGTTTGCATCACATACAAAACATACGCAGCGGAAAATAAACAGATCTACTTCATTCGCAATTGATAACATGCACTATGTAGGTTTCAGAATATAAGAACAAAAGAGTGTTCCTTGATGCGGTGAACTTCAAAACCGAATGAAGAAGTACTCGGGAATACTTTCAATCTTCACTCCAATTCCACTCGATGCCCAAGATGTGTGGTCTCTCAATCAGTTCTATGTTTCTAGAGAGAATATGAAAGAGTGTCTCTCTTCCTTATTTCATTACCTTTTTCATACAAACCATTTTATTCAATATAAAATTCTGTATGTTTCTCTCCACATAACTGATTATCTAATTGGGCTAGCCTTTTGGGCCTTCCCAATTGGGCTTTAGTGTGTGGCTTGGAGTGGGACCAAAAGGGAACAAATAAGACACTAGCTCCAATGGGCCCTGGGCTTTTCTGTCAACTCTTGACAAGTCCAAAGTTACCATTAATTATATTTAATACCACTATATAAATATAATTGCACTCTAGGCCTCATTAATAAATTATATCCCAAGACTTTATTATACATATAACCCCTTCATAAAATATTCGTAGTAATACAAAGTCATGAATATAGACTGCCACTTTGTAAATTACTACATCTTAATCCTTGAGTACCCGGTTTAATCCTTTTGAGTTATTCACCATATATTTATGAAATCTAATTTCATAAATATATACTTTAGTCTTACTAAAGTGGATAGGCCTAACTCTCTGAATAATTGTACCCATTAAACTTATCTCAAGGGAATATTTTATATCTCCGTTAAGAGACTATGAATTCCATCTTGAGAATATATGTTCCATCAACACTAAATGTGGCTGCCCAACATACTGAGGTTTTGACCGTTACTTTAGATCTCACTCCTGATATATCAAAGCAACCTACATTTCATGATCAGGTCCATTATTCTCTCAGGATTAAGAGTTCATGTGAATACAAGTCGTGAGATTTATTATTCAATTGACAGTCGTTAGGAGAATAATAAATCTCACAGCGGTCCAGTTCAATATGTCTTAACTCTTAAAACATATCAACATATTAACTAGAAGTCACCACTTCCATGATCAAGACAAATCATCGTAGTTAATATGTTATAGTCTTCGCAGATGAAATGCCCAATTTCATCACCGACTACGAACCAAAATTCTGAGTTTACAAAGAACTTGTGATCTATATCATCTGTGACTAAATCACATAAATCACATACTATGCATCTCATGGACTATTTGATAATGTCCAAATATTCATGTTACCATTATTTTAGATAAGAATAAAATAACTTTATTAAACACAATATTAAGTCATACATCATTCCTCACATAATGTCATACATAATATCATACATAGCATCATACAATAGGATTTAAGGGCACATATCCTAACAATTCCAGGTGCAGTCAACTGGAATATAATCAAATTTTGAGTTAAGTAATCCTTGAAATCCCCAAGAAGGTATTTGCCACCTCGATTAGATCGAATGGCCTTTATGCGTTTACCTAATTGATTCTCAACTTCAACCCTAAACTCTTTGAACTTTTCAAAAGCTTCAGACTTCCATTTCATTAGGTACACATAACCAAATCTAGAGTAATCATCAGTGAAGGTAATGAAATACTCATAACCACTTCTTGCTTGGATTGACATAGGACCACATACATTTGAATGTACTAGTTCTAGCAACTCTTGGGCTGTTCTACCTTTTCAATTAAAAGGTCATTTGGTCATTTTACCCTTCAAACAAGATTCATAAACTGGAAAACCATCAAAGTCCATGGGCCCTAAGAGTCCATCTTTGATAAGTCTTTGAATTCTGTTTGAATTAATATGAACCAAACGTAAATGCCAAAGATATGCATCACTAGTAAAAGGAAACTTTCTCTTTAATGATTTCACATGAGAGTTATTATCTAATTCATAATTATATAATTCATGCTTATCAAGAGTTAAAATATAAATGTCATCCACAATATTTCCAGAACAGAAAAACACTTTATCCTTCTTTATTATAAAATTGTCTTTTAGGATAACATAATATCCTTGTTTACCTAAATAAGTTGCAGAAATTAAATTTCTACGAACATTAGGTACATACAAACAGTCTTCCAATATTATAACCCTAGACTCAAAGCATAAATTAAACACTCCAACAGCTACAACTGGTATTCTGCTTGTAGGGAAAATACATGTTTATATCACATACAAAACATACGCAGCAGAAAAAATAACCGATCTAGTTCAATCGCAATTGATAACATGCACTATGAAAGTTTCAGAATTTAAGAACAAGAAAGTGTACCTTGGTGCGGTGAAATTTAAAACCAAAAATCAGAAGTTCTTGGGAAAACTTTTAATCTTCACGCTAATTCCATTTAATGACCAAGATGTGTGGTCTCTCAATCAGTTTCCAATGAGAGAACAAGGGAGTGTCCAACACTTACATACAAACCATTTCATTCCTTATGTAATCTTCATGAAAAACACTTATGAAAAGACCCCTGAAATTCTGTATGTTTCTCTCCTTATATATAACTAATTATCTAATTGGGCTAGCCTTTTGGGCCATCCAATTGGGCTCTAGTGTGTGGCTTAGAGTGGGACCAAAAGGGAATAAATAAGACTCTAGCTCTAATGGGCCTTGGGCTTTTCTATCAACTCTTGACAAGTCCAAAGTTACCATTAATTATATTCAAAACCACTATATGAATATAATTGCACTCTAGGCTTTATTAATAAATTATATTCCAAGACTTTATTATACATGCAACCCCTTCATAAAAATATTCGTAGTAACACAAAGTCATGAATATAGACTGTCACTCTGAAGATTACTACATCTTAATCCTTGACTAACCGGTTTAATCCTCAATGTTATTCATCATATGTTTATGAAATCTAATTCCATAAATATATACTTTAGTAACTTCTTACTAAAGTGGTTGGGCCTAACACTCTGAATAATTAAACCCATTAAACTTATCTCAAGGGAATATTTTATATCTCCGTTAAGAGATTATGAATTCCATCTTGAGAATATATGTTCCATCAAGACTAAATGCAGCTGTCCAACATACTGAGGTTTTGACTGTAACTTATAGATCTCACTCCTAATATATCAAAGCAACCTACATCTCATGATCAGGTCCATTATTCTCTCAGGATTTAGAGTTGATGTAAATAGAAGTCGTGAGATTTATTATTCATTTGACAGTCGTTAGAGAGATTAATAAATCTCACAGCGGTCCAGTTCAATATGTCTTAACTCTTAAAACATATCAACATACCAACTAGAAATCTCCATTTTCATGATTAAGACAAATCATCTTAGTTGATATGTTATAGTCTTCGCAGATGAAACGCCCAATTTCATCACCGACTACGAACTACATTCTGAGTTTACAAAGAATTTACAATTTATATCGTCTATGACTTTTCACATAAATCGCATACTATGCATCTCATGGACTATGATAATGTCCCATTAGTTCATTTATAAATATTCTCATATAATTAAAATATTTAATTATTTATGACATACCAATAAATTGGATTTTAGGGCATAAACCCCGACACTGCTCCCATCAGCCAAAGTAAGAAACAATTCCCCTGTAGGAAAATAACATGTTTTGTATCGCATACAGAACATACGCAGCGGAAAAATTAACGGTTCTACTTCATTCACAATTGATAACAAGTGCTGTGTAAATTTCAGAATATATGAACAAGAGAGTGTACATTGGCATGGTGAATTTCAAAACTAAATGAAGAAAAGCACTTGGAAACACTTTTGATCTTCACTCCAATTCCACTTGATGCCCAAGATGTGTGGTCTCTCAATCAGTTCTATGTGTTTGTTCTAGAGAGAATATGAAGGAGTCTCTCTCTTACATACATGAACATACAAAACCATTTCATTCTATTATAAAATTCTGTATGTTTCTCTCCACATAATTGATTGTTTAATTGGGCTAGCCTTTTGGGCCTTCCCAATTGGGCTTTAGTGTGTGGCTTGGAGTGGGACCAAAAGGTAACAAATAAGACACTAACTCCAATGGGCCTTGGACTTTTCTGTTAACTCTTGACAAGTCCAAAATTACCATTAATTTTATTTAATACCACTATATAAATATAATTGCACTCTTGGCCTTATTAATAAATTATATCTCAAGACTTTATTATACATGCAACCCCTTCATAAAATATTTGTAATAATATAAAGTCATAAATATAGACTGCTACTTTATAAATTACTACATCTTAATCCTTGAGTACTCGGTTTAATCCTTTTAAGTTATTCATCATATATTTATGAAATCTAATTTCATAAATATATACTTTAATCTTACTAAAGTGGTTAGGCCTAACTCTCTGAATAATTGAACCCATTAAACTTATCTCAAGGGAATATTTTATATCTCTGTTAGGAGACTATTAATTCCATCTTGAGAATATGTGTTCCATCAACACTAAATGTGGCTGCCCAACATACGGAGGTTTTAACCGTTACTTTAGATCTCACTCCTGATATAACAAAGCAACCTACATTTCATGATGAGGTCCGTTATTCTCTCAGGATTAAGAGTTCATGTGAATAGAAGTTATGAAATTTATTATTCAATTGACGGTCGTTAGGAGAATAATAAATCTCACAGCGGTCCAGTTCAATATGTATTAACTCTTAAAACATGTCAACATATCTACTAGAAGTCTCCACTTCTATGATCAAAACAAATCATCTTAGTTAATATGTTATAGTCTTCGCAGATGAAATGCCCAATTTCATCACCGACTACGAACTATAATTATGAGTTTACAAAGAACTTGTGATTTATATCTTTTGTGACTTTTCATATAAATCACATACTATGCATCTCATGGACTATTTGATAATGTCCGAATATTCATGTTACCATTATTTTAGATAATAACAAAACAACTTTATTAATCATAATATTAAGTCATACATCATTTAATACATAATGTCATATATCGTATCATACAATAGGATTTAAGGGCACTTATCCCAACAATCTCCCACTTGCCCTAAAGACTATTGTGCACTAATCTAAATCCCATTCCCTTCAAATGTGACTCGAAGGTCCTTTGAGGCAAGGCTTTGGTAAAGGGATCTGCTAGATTATTTGCACTTTCAATCTTTACTACCACCACATCTCCACGAACAACAATGTCTCGAATGATGTGGTACTTTCTCTCAATGTGCTTTCCTTTCTGGTGATTCCTTGGATCTTTGGATTGTGCAACCGTTCTACTATTGTCGCAAAACAATGTGATGGGAACTTGCTCCATTCTCACTACACTAAGATCATAAAGGAATTTCTTGAGCCATACAGCTTCTTTTGCTGCTTCACAGGTAGCAACATATTCTGTTTCCATGGTAGAGTCCGCAATACAAGATTGCTTAACACTTCTCCAATTTATGGCTCCACCTCCCAAGGTGAATACACATCCTGACGTGGTCTTTCTGAAATCTAGATCCGATTAAAAGTCTGAATCTATATAGCCAATGGGAATCAAATCCTCACAACGGTAAACAAGCATATAATCTCTCGTTCTCCGTAGATACTTGAGAATATGCTTTACAGCTTGCCAATGTTGTGGTCCTGGATTTGATTGATATCGGCTGACCATGTCAACTGAAAAATAGATATCTGGTCTAGTACAAAGCATGGCATACATGAGACTTCCTACTGCAGAAGCATAAGGAACTTGTCTCATCTTTTCTACTTCCTCTTGAGTCTTAGGCCTTTGGTCGTTAGACAGAGGAACTCCATGTCTGAAAGGAAGTAATCCTTTCTTGGAGTTTTGCATGCTAAACTGTTCTACAACCTTATCTATATATCTAGCTTGTGATAAGCCTAACATCTTATTCATACGATCTTGCCAAAGCTTAATTCCTAGAATAAAGTTAGCCTCACCCAAGTCTTTCATATCAAATTGGCTTGACAACCAAACCTTTACTGATGACATGACCCCTACATCATTTCCAATGAGTAGAATATCATCAACATAAAGCACTCGGAACGTTACTACTTTCTCTTGATGTCTTTTGTACACACATAGTTCATCAATATTTTGTTCAAAACCAAATGACTTAATTGCTCGATCAAATCTGATGTTCCATGACCTAGATGCTTGCTTAAGTCCATAAATGGACCTTTTCAACTTGCATACCATATGCTCTTGGTTCTTAGCTATGAAACCTTTTGGTTACTTCATATAGATTTCCTCTTCAAGATTGCCATTGAGAAATGCAGTCTTGACATCCATTTGCTAAATCTCATAGTCATATGAGCAGCAATGGATAAGAGAATTCTGATAGATTTAAGCATTGCTACTGGTGAAAAGGTTTTTTCATAATCAATACCTTTTTTTTTGTGTATACCTTTTCGCCACTAGCCTTGCTTTAAAGGTTTCAACCTTTCCATCTATCCCTCTCTTCCTCTTATAAACCCATTTGCAACCAACAGGTTTAATGCCGTTAAGCGCCTTTACAAGATCCCAAACTTGATTGGAATACATGGAATCTAATTCAGATTTCATATCTTGGACCCATTGATGTGCATCTATATCATTCATTGCTTCTTCATAAGTGTAAGGATCAGTTTCGGCCTCCTCTAAGATAGCTTCATAAGTCTCTCCATGACCTATGAATCTTATAGGTGGCCTAACATTCCTCCCACTACGACGAGGCACCTGTGTACTAGACATCTCATGAGTAGTATCTTGTGGTGTATCCAACACAACGACATCATCCCTAGTTTCATCCATTGGTTGTTCAATTACAGGTTCATTCATTTCAACCAAGACAACTCTACTTTTAGGAGTAAAGTTATTCATATAGTCATTTCCCAAGAATTTAGCATTTGTACTAACAAACACTTTATTATCTTTATGACTATAGAATAAACCTCCAACAGTTCCTTTTGGATACCCTACAAAGAAAACCACTTCTATTTTTGGCTGTAACTTGTCAGTCTTTCCTTTTAACACATGTGCTGGACAACCCCAAATATGGAGATGTCTCATACTAGGCTTACGCCCATTCCACAACTCTACAGGTGTTTTAGGAACAGACTTCGAAGGTACTAAATTCAGAAGATACATTGCAGTATTTAAGGCATATCCCCAAAAGGAAGTTGCTAGAGTCGAATAACTCATCATGGACCTATCTATATCTAAAAGAGTCCTATTCCTTCTTTCTGCTACACCATTTTGTTGTGGAATTCCAGGTGCAGTCAATTGAGATATAATCTCATTTTCAGTTAAGTAATCCTTAAAATCCCTAAGAAGGTATTTGCCACCATGATCAGATCGAATGACCTTTATGCGTTTACCCAATTGATTCTCAACTTCAGCCCTAAACTCTTTGAACTTTTCAAAGATTTCGGACTTTTGTTTCATTAGGTACACAAAACCAAATCTAAAGTAATCATCAGTGAAGGTAATGAAATACTCATAGCCACCTCTTGCTTGGATTGACATAGGACCACATACATCTGAATGTACTAGTTCTAGCAACTCTTAGGCTCTTCTACCTTTTGCATTAAAAGATCGTTTGGTTATTTTACCTTCCAAACAAGATTTACAAACTGAAAATTCATCAAAATCCAATGGCTCTAAGAGTCCATCTTTAATCAGTCTTTGAATCCTATTTGAATTAATATGACCCAAACGCAAGTGCCAAAGATATGCATCACTAGTAGAAGGAAACTTTCTCTTTAATGATTTTACATGTGAGCTATTATCTAATTCAGAATTATATAATTCATGCTTATCAGGAGTTAAAATATAAAGACCATCCACAATATTGCTAGAACAGATAAATACTTTACCCTTCTTTATTACAACATTGTCTTTAAGGATAACACAATATCCATTTTTATCCAAATAAGTTGCAGAAATTAAATTCCTACGAACATTAGGTACATACAAACAGTCATCTAATATTAAAACTCTTGACTCAAAACACAAATTATAAACACCAACAGCTACAACTGGAATCCTGCTCCTATCAGCCAAAGTAAGAAACAACCCCATTTCTTTAAGTCTTCTGGTCTCTTGGAACCCCTACAAAGAATTACAGATATGATTAATACAACCTGATTCCACAGACTAGGAATCCGTGGGATTTTGTACTAAACATATTTCAAGAAGGAATGAAATTTTCATACTCTTATTGGCAGCCTTGAACTTTAGACAATTCCTCTTCCAATGTCCTTTCTCACCACAATAGAAACATTTTCCTTTCAGCTTCTTTCCCTTGTCGGCAACTCCTAAGGCAATTTGTTTACCCTCTTACTTAGTGAAGTCCTTCTTCTTCTTCTTCTTACCTTTGCCTTTCGACTTAGGTTGAAAAGTAGAAGCTTCACCCATATCGGCTTCAACACTAGAAGTACCAAGGATGCCTTCCGCCGCTATCAACTCATTCATTAATTTAGACAAAGAATAAATCTTTTTGTTCATGTTATAATCAAGTCTAAATTCCTTGAATGATTCCAGTAGTGACTGGAGTACCATATCCACTTGGAATTCTCCATCAATATCGGCACCTAAAATCTCTAATGTATTCAGATTAGAGATCATTGTAAGACAATGCTTTCTCACTGAACTACCTTCAGCCATTTTGGTATTATCAATTTGCTTCATGGTTTCTTGCCTTGCAGAACAGCCTTGCTCACCAAACATCTCCTTCAAACTTAGCATAATGTCCGAAGCTAATTTTACATCCTGCATTTGATGTTGTAGAACATTTGAGATGGATGCTAGGATGTAACATTTAACCATTTCATTAGATTTCTGCCAACGATCATATTGTTGTTTTTCCTCTAGAGGAGCATCTAATGAAGGAAAGTTAGGACATGGTTGAGTAAGCACATATTTGTGCTCTTCAGCTGTAAGAACTATGTCCAAATTTCTTTTCCAGTCAACATAATTGGATTTAGTTAATTTGTTTTAAGAATGGTAACAAGTGGGCTAAATAATGCCATGTTCAAATCTGAAATAATAAACATGAATATAATAAGTAAACTAGACATTATCAATTTAGCATATAAACATATAATATGGAACCTTAATAAAACCATAATATAATATATGCAATAACAACCTAATCCCGCAATTAATATTCCTCAGCATAGAGTGAATATAAAATACTATGATTGATTGAGAACTATTCTCATTATCAGTGCTATCATGATAACTCTTATCAAACACCAATAATATGCCGTTATACATTTGGCCTCCAAATAATTATAGTAAGAACTCAGCATAGAGAATACTATAATATTTAGTCTAGTGTATACAATTGTCTAGAATCGTGTGTAGCCACATTTCATCCCCTTAACGAGCTTATCATGTAGTACCATGATACAAAACACCTTCCGCATAGAATGCAAAGCTCGAAGCTAAGACAAGGTGTTTGATCAAACCACTATAAATCAAAAAATTCAATCCTGTAGGACCATGAAATAAATACTCTCTCCATGGAATGTAAAGCTCGAAGCTAAGACAAAGTATGTATTTCACACTACTATGAACCAACAATGGAGGCCGTGAGATGCAACCCTTGTATCTCTCTCCCACTAGATGTTTTAAATTAAAGGTTTTTATTTTAAACATGCATAAACTAATTATCCACAGCCTTGTACTTTATACATGAGAAAACATTTTGAATAAACTTCAAAAATCCCTTCAAATGCATTTTCGCGAGAATACCGCGACTAATCACTTCCCGCGAAAACAAGTTATGGAAAAAATTGAAAACACAAAAATCAGACGGAAACTTTCGCTACTGTCTCGTGACTGTTTCGTGAGTAAAGCTTACCCGTGAAAAACCCGTGTTTTCAGTTTTTCCAGAACAGTTTCAAACAGTTTTCAACGATTTTTCATGAACAAACAATTACCATATGAACATGTTATGCAGAATTTGATATCAAAACTAAAATCTATTGATGCTATAGCCTTAAAGATCAATTTAACATACTTAAATTCAAATTTAAACAACATCATAACATCAATATCAGTTTTTATCAAATCATAATTTCAACAGCCATGCAGAAAATTAAATGCATATAAAAACTTCTAACATGATGAAACTATTATCCCCAATTCTAAAACTCACAAAAACATGTTATACAGATTCGAAATGAAAACCGCTCGGATACCAATTGTAGCAAAATAACATGTTTTGTATCGTATACAGAACATACGCTGCGGAAAAATTAACGGATCTACTTCATTCGCAATTGATAACATGTGCTGTGTAAATTTTAGAATATATGAACAAGAGAGTGTACCTTGGTATGGTGAATTTCAAAACCGAATGAAGAAAAGCACTTGGAAACACTTTTGATCTTCACTCCAATTCCACTTGATGCCCAAGATGTGTGGTCTCTCAATCAGTTTGATGTGTTTGTTTTAGAGAGAATATGAAAGAGTCTCTCTCTTACATACATGAACATACAAAACCATTTCATTCTATTATAAAATTTTGTATGTTACTCTCCACATAACTGATTATCTAACTAGGCTAGCCTTTTAGGCCTTCCTAATTAGGCTTTAATGTGTGGCTTGGAGTGGGACCAAAAGGGAACAAAAAAGAAACTAGCTCCAATGGGCCTTGGGCTTTTCTGTCAACTCTTGACAAGTCCAAAGTTACCATTAATTATATTTAATACCACTATATATATATAATTGTACTCTAAGCCTTATTAATAGATTATATCCTAAGACTTTATTATACATGCAACCCTTTCATAAAATATTCGTAGTAATACAAAGTCATGAATATAGACTGCCACTTTGTAAATTACTACATCTTAATCCTTGAGTACTCGGTTTAATCATTTTAAGTTATTCATCATATATTTATGAAATCTAATTTCATAAATATATACTTTAGTCTTATTAAAGTGGTTAGGCCTAACTCTCTGAATAACTGAACCCATTAAACTTATCTCAAGGGAATATTTTATATCTCTGTTAGGAGACAATGAATTCCATCTTGAGAATATATGTTCTATCCACACTAAATGTGGCTACCCAACATACTGAGGTTTTGACCGTTACTTTAGATCTCACTCCTGATATATCAAAGCAACCTACATTTTATAATCAAGTCCATTATTCTCTCAAGATTAAGATTTCATGTGAATAGAAGTCGTGAGATTTATTATTCAATTGACAGTCGTTAGGAGAATAATAAATCTCGCAGCTGTCCAGTTCAATATGTCTTAACTCTTAAAACATATCAACATATCAACTAGAAGTCTCCACTTCCATGATCAAGACAAATAATCTTAGTTAATATGTTATAGTCTTCACAGATGGAATGCCCAATTTCATCACCGATTACGAACTATAATTCTGAGTTTACAAAGAACTTGTAATTTATATATTCTGTAACTTTTCACATAAATCACATACTATGCATCTCATGGACTATTTGATAATGTCCGAATATTCATATTACCATTATTTTAGATAATAACAAAACAACTTTATTAATCATAATATTAAGTTATACATCATTTAATACATAATGTCATACATAGTATCATACAATAGGGTTTAAGGGTACTTATCCCAACTGTTAGGAAATCATCATGTTTGCGTTGCATACAAAACATACGCAGCGGAAAATAAACGGATCTACTTCATTCGCAATTGATAACATGCACTATGTAGGTTTCAGAATATAAGAACAAGAGTGTGTACCTTGATGCGGTGAAATTCAAAACCGAATGAAGAAGTACTCAAGATGACTTTCATTCTTCACTCCAATTCCACTTGATGCCCAAGATGTGTGGTCTCTCAATCAGCTCTATGTTTTCTAGAGAGAATATCTTATCTTCTTCAACCTTAACATACATAACAAATTTTAATCTATATAAAATTCTGTATGTTTCTCTCCACATAATTGATTATCTAATTGTGCTAGCCTTTTGGGCCTTCCCAATTGGGCTTTAGTGTGTGGCTTGGAGTGGGACCAAAAGGGAACAAATAAGACACTAGCTCCAATGGGCCTTGGGCTTTTCTGTCAACTCTTGACAAGTCCAAAGTTACCAT
Source organism: Lithocarpus polystachyus (assembly GCA_033629205.1). Lineage (NCBI taxonomy): Eukaryota > Viridiplantae > Streptophyta > Magnoliopsida > Fagales > Fagaceae > Lithocarpus > Lithocarpus polystachyus. Next base: position 34,702,464 of record CM066171.1, read on the forward strand.
TAATTATATTTAATACCACTATATAAATATAATTGCACTCTAGGCCTCATTACTAAATTATATCCCAAGACTTTATTATACATGCAACCCCTTCATAAAATATTCGTAGTAATACAAAGTCATAAAGCGTTCTCGAACCTTATCTATAGTAATACAAAGTCATAAAGCGTTCTCGAACCTTATACATGGGCCCTCTTGTAACACCCGTCTCACTTAAAATTTGATTTAACTGCTTCTAGAGTGGATTTGATGAATTGCTTAATTTTATTTGGAGGAGATATTATTTTTTCTACAATAATAATAATAATAATAATAATAATAATAATAATAATAATAATAATAATAATAATAAGGGGTAACGTGAATAATTATTTTGTGGTTTATTTAAATTTAACTTTTGGTCTCCTTATCAGTTAAGGAAAAGGATGAGAGATTAAAACCTAGTTGGATTAGGAGTTTAAGTGTTATTGGAATTCTTTAGAGTCCTAGCCTATGTATATAACCTTATTATGAATTTAATTTCCAGCCTATGTAGGGAACAGTTTTAATGTGTAAAGCTGAAAGTTAGGGTTTCCTATGTGAAAGGCAGAGAGTGAAACAAAAAAAAAGAAAAAAGAAAAAAAAAGTAGCAGTGATTAGCGTATAAAGAGTAAGAATAGAGTTAGGGTTTCTCATATTAAAAGGGGTGAAGACCGTGCACTTCAAGGAGGCAGCCAGCACACGTTATATTGATATTGAAGTAAACTTTGATTTATGCAAGCCTATCTAATTTTCGTTGGACTCTAGCAGCCAGCAAACATTACGTTGATTTTTGAGGTAATCATCAATCTAGGCAGCCTTACTATTTTCGCTGGACATTCCTTGATTAAAGGGAAGCTTTGGTCTCTTGCTAGTCCAAATTTTAGAGTTTTAATAATAGTTGCATAGGAGTGGAATTTCATGGAAGTTAATTGGTCATGCATTAATTTTTTTTATTCAATTTTTTTTGAATCAGATCTTCATTTGCACGTGGTGTTCATCTCATCCTTATAGATTAAACTCTTGTAATCGATTTATATGTAGGGTGGCATTCTGATGGTATAACCGATTTTGTTATATGTAGATATAATCGATTTATATGTAGGGTGGCATTCTGATGGTCTTCGTGTATATATATATAGGTATATTAGGTGTTAGTTTAGGGTATACTTTGCATTTATAATCTAGAATAGGTGGGGGTTTATTAGAAGGAGATGTTAAATTTTAATTTTGCCAATCTTCTTAGTGGCTGAGGATTTGTTTTATCAAAGGACTTTGTGATTATTCAAAATCTGCCCTCATTGAGTTATTTAATTTTTATTTAGGTTCTAGTTGACGTCGTTTCGTGCGATTAAAGTGAAGCTTGGGTTAGCAACTAGATGTAAGTAGACTACAGAACATGACGTCTCTCAAGACGTATATATATATATATATATATATACACATATATATACAATTGTGGTAAAAATATATATATATATATATACATAATTGCAAAAGTGAAGTTCAAAAACTTATACCATTGTTAGTGCTTTATACATACTCAAATTTTATTATTTATTTTATATTATTATGAATCTATATATGTCAAGAATGTTTCAAACGGTCAACTAGACAGTCTGCAACCTTTGCCAACACAGGGTTAAGTGTTGGTCTTCGGCCGAAGTAGTGTTAGTGTGGTGTGGTGCAGTGTTATTGTTGCTCTTTGGAGCTAGTGTTGCCTCTTTGAGGTTAGTGTTATTATTCCCATGGGAATCACCCACCGAGTGTTTAGCAGCTTTCGTCTGTGTTTGACTAATATTTTCCATATTGAACCACTGTTTTGTTGCTACTGATCTGTGTAAGTGGAAAATTGTTTATTTTTCATAATAAATTGTTTCCACATATTTGGTGCATATTGGCATATTAACGTGGTTATTATTTTATTAATGATTACAGCGTTATAGTGAAATGTTTTATTTTAACAGTTTTATAGAATATATTATATTACTGTTTAAACTATCTGTAAATGTATCGTGAAGACTATATTTTGTCAATGATACTAATGTTTTGTTTTGGAAGACATCCTCATGTTATGTAGTCTCTTATTGAGCCACTAGCTCACCCTTTTTTTTTCCACCCCTTCAGATTAGAGATATGGAGTGTCTTTTGGTGGTAGATCAGTGGAGCCTTAGATTGATGACTTATTTTGGAGCTATGTTAGTTGGTGAATTGTTTTAATAAAATTTCTTCAGGGCAATGAGTTTAACATTGTGGAACTATTTTGAGATTGTATTTTTAGACTTTATTGTGGAGGATTTTGTGTTTTACGAATTTATAAGGAAATATGATGATGGATAGATGTTTATTTGAGGATAATTATTACACTCTGTTCCATTATATTATTATTGATTATTTCTAAGACAGGTTATACATCCAAATCCTTGGTATGGGTTTGGGGTGTTACACCTCTAACGGGGCCCCGCGTGCGCGGGAGCTGTCACCACAATGGGTGGTCGAACAAAGGCATGGTGGCGGTGGTCTTTCTACTAGCCGATCGAGGCCGAGCATAGATAGAGGGTTGTTCGCTAGATGTGAGGTCACTCCTGTTATGGCTCAATCACATGAACGGCACTAGTTTTGGGCCTTGACGAGCTGGGAGTTCTTTATGGTTGAGAGGACATTCCATCAAGTCATGCCGATCTTCAGAATATCCAAAGATCCATCTCCTGAGATATCTTGCCCTAAGATGATCTTAGACGACCCCACCTATGCGATAGGTTCATTTAAGGGCTTCCTTACAGAGGTTACAGATTATGTTACCTGGTTTTTAGAGTCACCTACTAGACCCATCATTGATGACGGCCCTGTCAACGAGGGCAGAGTACTTGGGGGTATTGCACGCACCCGGCGGGTTTCAGAGGCTCGTTTGAGATTACATGTAGAGACCTCACAAGCTTGGGTGAGAGATCTTGAGAGTGCTACTGCAGCTAGAGAGGATTATACGCAAGAGGAGACAATAAGGATGCTAGCTCATGAGAGGGAGAGATGGCAGAAAAATTGGAAGAGCCAGGCCACTACCATGGAAAGGGAGAAGAGCTAGCAAATTACTAAGACAGCTTTGCTCTAGGGGTATATTGTCATCTTGATAGGTAAGATGAGCAGACAAAGGATGCATGTGCCTCTAGCTCTGACTGATCCAGATGTCAATGCCCAGCCTCGAAAAACAGTAGCGAAAAACTACCGCCGCTACCATGGGCCCTCATTCGACCACCCGCCATGGCAATGCACGCGGGGGCCCGTTGAAGGCTCCTCCTAAGTGAATGATGCTGCAAGTGGTGCGTGAGTGGTGTGTGGCATGGTTTGTGCGGGGCTTCGAGTGCTCTCTCTTTTAGTGGAGGCAGGTATACCTTTGGTATTATGGCAGGAATCTGGGCCAAATTTTAAGGGATTACCAGAGGTAAGTGGAGTCGCCACCAATCATTGGGTTTTTCTAAGGTGTGATTAGGTTTGTCTTTTGAATAGGTATGGTCCTAATCTATGCTTTCCTAAGGCATTTGGGAAAAGTACCAGATTTCCACAATGAAAATTCGGCAACGTGTTACCTTTCTTTCACAGCGGAAATTAGGCATCGCTTCGCCTTAAGTGACATGGACTATGACAATCACACCAAAAAGGGGCGAGTAGGCATATATATACATACATCATGCACAATGTTATCACACAGAGCAGGAAAGTAAATTCCTGCATCCTTAAAGCATGGCTCAAAATATAGGTGCAGGAAAGTAAACAGGGGTCACCATACTCTAGAGATGAGGACGAATGGTACATGGCATGATATACCTAATACAACTCATCTAAGAGAGAAAGGGAGGAGGAAGGAAGGGGTTTAAAAGAGTACATAACCAAAAAGGAAAGGCTAAACACCTAAATCTACTGAACATGCCACTTGGCTTATATCTACATGCTTGCATCCTTGCCCTTTTTGCTTGCACCTAGGAGACAGTGCCTTAGCTCTAAGCGTCCTCGCTGCATGTGTGTACATGTAAAGGCCAAGACAAAAAACCAGTAGGCAAGCAATTGAAGGTAAAGAAGCAAAGCATATGAAAAGGCATAAAGCAGATAAATATGATAGGCATGGCAAGCAAAGAAGCAAGAAAGCAAGCAAACAAGCAAAAAGGCAAACAAGCAAGAAAGCAAACGAAAGGTGGTGTCTGTGAGGGACAAATGTAGGTTTAGATCAAATGTCCATAGCTTCATTGTGTTGAAGCATAGATGACACGCTAGCAAGCAAGACTCATGCATGGACATATGAGCAAGTGTGTAAAGATGCATAGAAAGCCAACGGGTGGCTCAAACAAGCATGGTGAACAAAGCATCGCACGAAGAAAAAAAATGGGAGGGTACTCACGGAGCGACCGGCATCATGGTGATGCATCCCAAATGGTTACATCCAAACAAGGCCTCATGGGCGTTGGGTGTAACCACACAACCACAAATCAGCTAAGGGCGTCAAGCGTGGCAAAGCCTAGAACAAGAGAGGCTAGCATAAGCATAAAACATAAAGCATAAAGGCAAGCAAGCATACCCATGCATATAAGGATGATCCAAACCCTTTGATGTGGGCCAAGGTGTATGGATAGTGACAAAGATCTTAGGGTCTAGATTAGGTCCAAATCAATAGGCCAAAACACAAGAAAGAAAGACAAAGCAACTAAAGGGATACAATAGCACATGGCATGAAAAACATAGCCTAGATCTAGGCGCACAAACATGGCATGGAGCGCACAAGCACATGGAAGATAGCATAAAGCGTGTAGAGATCATAGATCCAAGCATACAAGCATGAGGAAACATATATCTAGACATCGAGGCATAGAAACACACATGTAAACATGTAGAAACTTAACATATAATCATGGAAGAACATGGATACAAGCATATAAGCATGTGAAGACAAGGTTCTAACCATATAGCATGAAAATAAGCACATGAAACACATAGATAAAGCAAGGCATAGCCAAAAACATCATACAAGTATATGAGCATGTAACCCTAACGTCAACCTAGAACAAAAAGAGGCACAAAACATAGGAAAACGTGGCTTAAAGCCTAAAGCATGTAGATCTAAACACATAAGCATGTAAGGAAGTAGATCTACATCATACAAGTATATGAGCATGTAACCCTAACGTCAACCTAGAACAAAAAGAGGCACAAAACATAGGAAAACGTGGCTTAAAGCCTAAAGCATGTAGATCTAAACACATAAGCATGTAAGGAAGTAGATCTAAGCATGAAACATGGAAAAAGCATAAAAGCAAAGAGATTTAAGCTACAAACACAAATAAAGCAAGAAACATGCTAGAGAAAGCAATAAATCATGTTATCAAGGCATAAAATAGCAAAATAAATGCTAGAAAAAGATTTAGAAGGTTAGGGGTGTGGATGGTAGCTAAAAAGCTACATCCACACCCCTAAACCCCAAATCCAAAGTGTGGATCCAAGGAAAACAATATTGGGTATAAGAACAATACCTTGTGTTTTCGGTGAAGAGAGAAGAATCAATAAACTATGATGTGTTTTTGGGTGTTTATATGTGTGTGTGTGTGTGTGTGTGTGTGTGTGTGTGTGTGTGTGTTTTTTTTTTTTTTTTTTTTTGTGTTTGGAAGAGGGGAAAAACGTGTAGAAAAACCAGGCAGAGAGCAAAACTCAGAAAAAAAAAATGATCCTCTCTCAATCTGAAGGGTGCTTAGGGCTTTTTATAACCCCAGCACAAATTTCGAGGCCCCAGCACAAATTTCGAGGCGACGACCCTTGTAAGGCCGCCACCTTCTAAAGGCCTTGAATGTGCTTGATCTTGACATGTATGGATAGGTCTTGATTTCCTACTTTTGAAAAGGTATGGATCTTGAAAATCCAACGGTCGGATCAAAAGTTATGGCTCTCGGAAATTAGTGGTGCATTGGTCGGTGCATTATCTCGGTTTTCGTGATTTCTCGATCGTTCTAACTCTGATTTAGACACATGAACAGTTGTTGGAATGAGAATTTGATAATCTTCAAAATGGTGATGGTTTCAACCCACTCTGACAACTGAATCAAAATTAGGGTTTTTGGCTCCATCGGGGATCGACTTTGGGTCAAACTTGGTCGAAGTTGTTAAAAATCTCTGAGAAGCTTGGGTCTAATGTAAAACTATGAAAAATGTTTTTTTGTAAGGGTTTCGACCACGTTTGATCTTCGATCAAACCTAGGGTTGACTAGGGGCATTTTGGTCATTTTAGCTAAAAGAGGCACTTCGGGTCCGACACGCAAATTGAGGGCGGACAAAATAGGTTAATAACAGTTGCCCCTTCTTTATCTGGCATCTCGAGTGCAATGAAAGGTGTCAGTTAAAGAATGTGATTTCGAATTTTGTTGCCCCAAAAATCTGCGTGTGGAGACTATTCATGGATCGAGACTGGATTTTTACCTGACTGGGATCGTGAGGCATATACGCCAAGACGAGGTGCTTACCCACACTACTATGTGATGGAAAATAACATGTTTGTATCACATACAATACATACGTAGCGGAAAAAATTAACGGATCTACTTCATTCGCAATTGATAACATGTGCTATGTAAATTTCAGAATATATGAACAAGAGAGTGTACCTTGGTATGGTGAATTTCAAAACCGAATGAAGAAAAAGCACTTAGAAAAACTTTTGATCTTCACTTCAATTCCGCTTGATGCCCAAGATGTGTGGTCTCTTAATCAGTTCTATGTGTTTGTTCTAGAGAGAATATGAAGGAGTCTCTCTCATACATATATGAACATACAAAACCATTTTATTCTTCTACAAAATTCTGTATGTTTCTCTCCACATAAATTATTATCTAATTGGGCTAGCCTTTTAGGCCTTCCCAATTGGGCTTTAGTGTGTGGCTTGAAGTGGGACCAAAAGGGAACAAATAAGACACTAGCTCTAATGGGCCTTGGGTTTTTCTGTCAACTTTTGACAAGTCCAAAGTTACCATTAATTATATTTAATACCACTATATAAATATAATTACACTCTAGGCCTTATTAATAAATTATATCCCAAGACTTTATTATACATGTAACCCCTTCATTAAAATATTCGTAGTAATACAAAGTCATGAATATAGACTTCCATTTTGTAAATTACTACATCTTAATCCTTGAGTACCCGATTTAATCCTTTTAAGTTATTCATCATATATTTATGAAATCTAATTTCATAAATATATACTTTAGTCTTACTAAAGTGGTTATGCCTAACACTTTGAATAACCAAACCCATTAAACTTATCTCAAGGGAATATTTTATATCTCCGTTAAGAGATTATGAATTCCATCTTAAGAATATATGTTCCATCAACACTAAATGTGGCTGCCCAACATACTGAGGTTTTAATCGTTACTTTAGATCTCACTCCTGATATATCAAAGCAACCTACACTTCATGATTTGGTCCATTATTCTCTCAGGATTAAGAGTAAATGTGAATAGAAGTCGTGAGATTTATTATTCAATTGACAGTCGTTAGGAGAATAATAAATCTCACAGCGGTCCAGTTCAATATGTCTTAACTCTTAAAACATATCAACATATCAACTAGAAGTCTCCACTTCCATGATCAAGACAAATCATCTTAGTTAATATGTTATAGTCTTCGCAGATGAAATGCCCAATTTCATCACTGATTACGAACTATAATTCTGAGTTTACAAAGAACTTGTAATTTATATCTTCTGTGACTTTTCACATAAATCACATACTATGTATCTCATAGACTATATGATAATGTCCGAATATTCATATTACCATTATTTTAGATAAGAATAAAGCAACTTTATTAAACACAATATTAAGTCATACATCATTTCTTACATAATGTCATACATAATATCATACATAGCATCATACAATAGGATTTAAGGGCACTTATCCCAACACTATGAACCGATAATGGAGGCCGTGAGATCCAACCCTTGTATCTCTCTCCCACTAGAAATTTTAAAACAAGTGGATTGTCATGAAACCATTGTGATCTAATCACAATTTTAACCCTACACATCAAATGTGTTTAATTGTTTTAATTCGATGTGATGTCACTAAGTCACATCACAATAGCGTAACGAACATTCGCGCAATCACAAAAAAGTTTAACCTTGTAATCCGTGAAGTAAATACCCTCCGCATGGAATGCAAGACTCGAAGTCAAGACAAGGTATCTATTCACATTATTATAAACTTAACAAAAGGTTTATTTCAGCACTCCCACTCATTATTTGGGTTTTTCTTTAAATAATTGTGATCCCATCACAACTAATAACCTTGCACTTGATAAAGACTCTAATCTTATTAGAATCACTAACTAAAATGGAAGTCCTAAACTATTTAGGACTCCTTAAACACTAATGAATCAAAAATTAGTTATATAAAACTCTATCCTTAACTTATTTGATAAAAGAATTCTAATCTCATTAGAAACTATATACCTTTTAATTAAGCTTTAATCTCATTAAAACTTCTAATTAAAATAAATTAAGAACTTTCAATCATACAACAATTCCAATCTCATTAGAATGTTTCTTAAAAGACAAGTCTTAAACTAGTTAGGACTAAGAGTTCTATTCAACTAATATCTTTGATCTCATTAGGTCTTTTAGTTAGAATCATGTGTAATCTCATTACACGCAGCCTTGCTCTTTATACATTTGAAACCACTTAGAAAAAAATTCAAAATTCCCTTCAGATGCATTTTCGTGAGAATCTCGCAACTAAGCTCTTCCCGTCAAAAATGGGTTGAGGCAAAATAGTGAAAACACAAAATTCAAATAGAAACTTTCGCAACTGTCTCGCGACTGTTTCACGAGTAAAGCTTACCCACGAAACAATTTTGTGCTTCAGAGGCATTTTTCACGGGTTACCTTCTCGTGAAGTTACTCGTGAAAAACGCATGTTTTAATTTTTTAAAGAGCAGTGGTAAACAGTTTTCAACAGTTTTTCATTAACAAACAACCATCATATGAACATGATAGATAGAATTTGATATCAAAACTGAACTCCATTGATGTTGTAGCCTTAAACTTCAATTTAATGTACTTAAATTCAAATTTAAAAAACATCATAAAATCAATATTTGTTTTTATCAAATCATAGTTTCAACAACCATGCAGAAAATTAAATGCATAATCTTCTAATGACATGAAACTATTATCTATAATTCCAAAACTCACAAAGCATGTTATACAGATTTGAAATTGAAGACCGCTCTGATACCAACTGTTGGAAAAATACATGTTTGTATTGCATACAAAACATACGCAATGGAAAATTAATGGATCTACTTCATTTGCAATTGATAACATGTACTATGTAAGTTTCAAAATTTAAGAACAAGAAAGCGTACCTTGGTGTGGTGAAATTCAAAACAAAATATTAGAAGTACTTGGGAACACTTTTAATCTTCACTCCAATTCCACTTAATGCCCAAAAAGTGTGGTCTCTCAATTAGTTTTCAATGAGAAAATAAGAGAGTGTTCGACACTCACATACAAACCCACGCTAGGGCGTAACACATCTTTTCAATGGTGGTTTAGTTTATCTCACAGTTGGTGAACTTTTATCCTAAGTAGTACATCACCCTTTATTTTTGGTCGAGCTCTATAGATCAGCCTAACATGCAGCCCATGGAGGTTTCTTGTACTGCTAGGTAGAGGATCAATGGATATCTCGGCGTTAGGGGAACCAAAACAAGAGGGTTCAACAAATACTGCTTGATCTTGTCAAAGACCGCTTGGCACTCATCTATCCATTCTATCTTTGTATCTTTCTTCAAGAGCTTGAATAGTGGATCACATGTGGCGGTCAACTGCGCTATGAAGCGAGCTATGTAATTGACTTTGCCTAAGAAGCTACGAATCTGTTTCTCAGTCTGCAATGTTGGCATGTCCCGAATGTCTTGGACTTTTGCTGGGTCCACTTTGATTCCTCTTTGGCTGACTTTGAAGCCGAGCAATCTCCCTGAACTAGCTCCAAAGATGCACTTGTTAGGATTTAGTCTCAACGTGTACTTAAAAAGGCGCTTAAACAGCTTTCTCAAATCCACCAAATGATCCTTGGCAGTGCGGGATTTGGCAATCATGTCATCTACGTAGACTTCAATCTCTTAATGCATCATATCATGGAACAAGGTTACCATGGCTCGCTGATAAGTAGCACCAGCGTTCTTTAAGCTGAATGGCATGACATCATACGCATAGGTTCCCCAATGAGTAGTGAATGTTGTCTTGGCTTTGTCTTCTTCAGCCATCTTAATTTGATTATAGCCTGAGAATCCGCCCATGAAGGTGAAGAACCTGTTGGTAGCGGTATTATCAATCGGGGTATCGATATGTGGCAGTGAGAAATTATCCTTGGGGCTGGCTTGGTTTAAATCTCTGTAATCAATGCACATGTGTACTTTCCCATCTTTCTTAGGCATGAGAACGATGTTGGTGACCCAATCTAAGTAGGCTATCGCAGTAAGGAAACCAGCTTTCAACTATTTTTCTACATCTTCTTTGATCTTCAAAATGATCTCAGATTTCATCCTTCGAAAGGGCTTGCCGCACAGGAGGGCATTCAGGCTGAACTAGAATTCTGTGCACGACAATCTCAGTATCTAACCCTGGCATATCTTGGTAGGACCAAGTGAAAATCTCTCTGAATTCCTTGAGTAGCACTATAAGCTCATGTTTCATGTCTTTAGGAAAGTTTACCCTAATCTTGATGAGTTTTTTATTCTCGCCTTTATTGGCAAGGTTAATAACTTCTGTCTCTTCTATGCTGGGCTTGGACCCTTCGCTCTCTCTATTTAGAGCTTCCAAAATACCACGAGGCAAACTCAGAATTTCCTTTATTCCTTCAATATCATGCTTCAACTCAATTGTCTCATTCACGTCATCAATATCCTTGTTATGGCAATAGGACGATTTACCCGCTTAGGAATTAGAATAGATCCTATAGAACTAAACATATACAAGGAAACATAAGACAATTTTCGCACACATATTCATAGGAAAGAAAATAAAGAGATAAATGCAAGGATTTCCTGAATAATATGCTGGATAATTTCATTAATGGATTATAGATAGGGGGATAACAAGGTTCATGCTTGATAATGATAAAAGGGAAACTTTTCTTTTTTTTTGGAAAATAAATTGGGAAAATGCAAACAAGGAATGCAAGAAATAGGGAATAAACTATTAGGATATATGCCCTTAAATCCTTTTGTATGATGCTATGTATGACATTATATATGACTTAATGTTATGATTAATAAAGTTGTTGTATTGTTATCTAATATAATGGCAACATGAATATTTGGACATTATCATATAGTTCATGAGATGCATAGTATGTGATTTATGAGATTTAGTCACTGAAGATATAGATCACAAGTTCTTTGTAAACTCAGAATTTTAGTTCGTAGTTGGTGATGAAATTGGGCATTTCATCTGCGAAGACTATAACATATTAAGTAAGATGATTTGTCTCGATCATGGAAGTTGAGACTTCTAGTTGATATGTTGATATGTTTTAAGAGTTAAGACATACTGAACTGGACCGCTGTGAGATTTATTATTCTCCTAATGACTGTCAAATGAATAATAAATCTAACGACTTCTATTTGCATGAACTCTTAATCTTGAGAAAATAATGGACTTGATCATGAAATGTAGGTTGCTTTGATATATCAGGAGTGAGATCTAAAGTAACGATTAAAACCTCAGTATGTTGGGCAGCCACATTTAGTGTTGATGGAACATATATTCTTAAGATGGAATTCATAATCTCTTAACGGAGATATAAAATATTCCCTTGAGATAAGTTTAATGGGTTTGGTTATTCAGAGTGTTAAGCATAACCACTTTAGTAAGAATATACTAAAGTATATATTATGGAATTGGATTTCAGAAATATATGATGAATAACTTAAAAGGATAAAACCGGGTACTCAAGGATTAAGAGGTAGTAATTAACAAAGTGGCAGTCTATATTCATGACTTTGTATTACTAAAAATATTTTATGAAGGGGTTGCATGTATAATAAAGTCTTGGGATATAATTTATTAATAAAACCTAGAGTGCAATTATATTTATATAGTGGTATTAAATATAATTAATGGCAACTTTGGGCTTGTCAAGAGTTGATAGAAAAGCCCAAGGCCCATTGGAGCTAGCGTCTTATTGGTCCCTTTTGGTCCCACTGCAAGCTACACACTAAAGTCCAATTGGAAAGGCCCAATAGACAGACCCAATTAGATAATCAGTTAGTTATAAAAGGGAGAAACATACCGAATTTTTTATAAGAAAAAAGATACATCATTGTGAAGTGGTGTGTATGTGTGAGTAAAGCCACTCAATTATTCTCCCTTAGAAACTGATTGAGAGACCACACTTCTTGGGCGTAAAGTGGAATTGGAGTGAAGATTAAAAGTGTTCCCAAGTACTTCTAATCTTTTTTTTTTTTGAATTTCACCGCACCAAGGTACGCTATCTCGTTCTTAAATTCTTAAATTTACATAGTGCATGTTATTAATCATGAATGAAATAGATCCATATTTGTTGCTTCCGCTGTGTGTTTTGTATGAGATACAAAACCAGATTTTCAAACATAAACATGAAAAACAAACTAGACATGCTATTCCAACTTTTTTGGGCAGTTAGAGGACCCAACCACACGATGATGGAATACTCCTTACTCAGCCGATGCAACCACACAGGACCTAATGGCAGAAGTCAGATCATCCCCTAGGGATATGATGGCATTCACTAAGAATTCTTCTAGGCACAAGTGGATGAGACAATCTAGATCTGATTCCTCCTCGCATGATTCATGTGCCACTTCTGATCTAATGACCTCAGCCAAAGCCAAAAAAGTGACCCTGATGTGGGGAATAGACATCCCTTGGCTAATGTACTTCCTTTTCTTTCCTCTGGAAGCTTGGAAAAGTTCTTCATTGGAAGGGTCATAGCCCAGACTGAAACCTCCTTTGTTGTCCGAGATTTCAATCAAAGAAGCCTTCCCATGTCCTACAGCACTGAGGCCTTGGCCTAACTGATAGTCAAATTTGAGCATCTCCTTGTAGAGGGCCATGCCGACTCTAGTTCTGAAGCACTGGAAATCATGGAGACTAGCTCGAAACTGTGAAAAGTTGCCTTTGGAAAGGCATTAGCACCAATATAGGGGACAAAAGTCTCCTTGAAGAAAGTCAAGGGTTCTTCAGCCATAATAGTGATCAACAGATCCTCAGAGAGGAACTTGAGCCTATGGTGAAAGGTAGAAGCAACTGCGCCTATGACGTGTAGCTAAGGCCTTCTTAGGAGCACATTATATAGGAAATCCACCATGTTAACTTTGAAGTTGACCATGAAAAACATGGGGCCAATTCCAATTGCTAATTCAATCTCACTTTGCACCTCCCGGAGAGTGCCATCAAAGTCTCCAATGATCATGGTGGTAGGACAGATAAGAGAGGTATCCACATTTAAATGTTCTATAGTAGACATCGAGCAAACATTCAAGACCGACCCATTGTCAATCAGTACTCTGGTGACGATCATATCTTTACACTATACCATAATGTGCATGGGCAAAGTATGCTCTCTACCCTCTGGTGGTAGCTCATCATCTGTAAAGGAAATCTAGTTGGTGGCCATCACCGTCGAGACCATATCCTCAAAGTTAGATTTTGTGGCACTTGTAGGAACACATGTCTCTTACAAGACTTTCAAGAAAGCCTTGCGCTGGACATTAAAAGATAGTAATAGCGCCAAGATGTGGATCTGAGTTGGCGACTTGTTTAGTTGCTGAATCATGCTTTACTCTAAGTTTCTAATAATTTTCAAGAATTCCTCAGCTTTTTCGGTTGTGACCCTATTCCTGACAAGTTCGACTGTACCCTTGCCAATCTTTTTCCTTCTCTTTTCTAGCTCCTCAGGAATATAGCAACGACCACTCCAAGTAAACCCAAACAAACCTGAAGAGATATTAGAGCAAACTTCCTCTTTTTCAGTTCGAGTGGAGATCAAGGACACATCTATTTCCAAGGGACACGATAGCTATCTTCGTAAGGGAACGGCTTCGGTATGCGAATGATAACACCCTCCTTAGTTTGCAAATTGGGCGTTATGGAGAACGTCTTCGGATTAATGACCACCAAACTTGGCAGAATGGCTTCAAGGGATTTTGAGCAATATACCTCAGAGATTCTTGAGGCAGGTTTCAGCAGAATAAGAGGATTGAAACCTCCAAAAGCGGGAACAATGGCGGTTCCCTCCTATACTAATAATGAAGCTGGCTTTGCAAACGCAAGCAATGCAAGAACTAGAGGAGTGAATCCTTCGATGGTTGGTGGGGCTTGCCCTTTTCCTAGATTTTATGACCTCGGATCCGCAGGTGATTTACGATCTCCTCAATGACTACTAAAGAGGGAGGTGTTGAAGTAGCCTTACCAAGGCGTTTTTGTAGATATTCATCCCAATCCTTCCTCAGCCCAACTGATATAGCATTACAGCTGGCTTCTGATTGGGCAACTAGAGGACATAGGCTGGCAGCCATGCAATCATCTCTTCACACAATTTCCCTTTCAATCCAGATGATACCACGTTTAGCTAGACTCTGCACCTATGCTTAGAGCACTTTATAATCAAACAGGGCATGACTGTCTTCACTGTCACAGAATGAGCAAATTCCCCAATCAAATCCCAGGGTTCCTATACCTTTAAGATTAAGGTGGCTCTCTTGGACCAAGGCTCGGAGCATAGCCTTCCATGGGAATGACGGTAAGGAGAAATCCAAAACCCTTTTTTCCATTGTGATGATAGCATTCACATTCCCTTCCTGATGGGGAGGCAAAGGGTTGGTGATGACATTCGGAATGTCTGCATTATTGAACTGTATCAACTTGTTGTCAATAAGATCCTGGGCACAGTCTCTCAACTGGTAGCCTTCTTCCAAAGTATGCCCTTTGGCCCTAAATTGGTGTTCACACTTCTTGGACAAATCAAAACTAGGTGATGGAAGGCCTTCTCTGAGCATTGCAAACATCGAGGTCACTAACTTCCTTTCCAACAGGTAGGCGTAAAGATCTGCCTTTTGGATCTTCCCTTCCAAAAGGTACGAGGCAAGTTTGGCCTCTTTCTCTAATTGAAGGCTCGATTAAGTGCTTGAGTCTACTGAGCCTGTTGTTGATAAGGTCTAGCAACTGGGGTTGCATAAGCAGAAGTAACGCCCCTAGGCCTTTCTGATGCATTATCGACCATATGAACATCGGCTTCCATACTGTTGTGGCCGGTCATTTTCTTAAGTTGTTATTCGACCATGGCACTCAAAGACTTGGCATCCATGATCTTTTTGCTCCTAATACCCTCGTCAATGCACTCCCCAATATTGATAAGGCTAGCAAAATGAGTGACTTGGGTGCTGATCATCTTCTCATGGTAAGGAGGCTTGAGGTTGTCAATGAACCATTTGATCATCTCATTTTCCATCATTGGGGGGGTGCACTTGTGTGGCTAGCTCACACCACCTTTGGGCATATTCTCGGAAAGGTTCCTTACTCTTCTTCTCTGTTCTCATAAGGACCATGCAGTCGGGAGCTATCTCGGTGTTGAACTTGTAGTATTCCAGGAAAGAGTAGGCCATTTCCCTCCAATTATAGGTCTTTTCCAATCTCACATACCATGTGGCCACGGAGCCAATCAAACTATCAGGGAATATCTGGCAAAGCAGAGGGTAATTCTCCCCATATGGGCCATCTTCCTATAGAACATGCGCAAGTGCATGCAAGGGTCTCTCATACTATCATACTTGACGAACTCTGACGCCTTGAACTTAAGAGGCATAATGACCTAGGGAAAATTGGTCAGACTATCTAGATCAACACTTCCATGGGCGTTAGAGCCCTCCATGATACGAAGCTTCTCAGCTAGAGTTTCCACTGTTAGGAAATCATTATGTTTGCATCGCATACAAAACATACGCAGCGAAAAATAAACGGATCTACTTCTTTCGCAATTGATAACATGCACTATGTAGGTTTCAGAATAAAAGAACAAGAGAGTGTACCTTGATGCAGTGAAATTCAAAACCGAATGACGAAGTACTCGGGAACACTTTCAATCTTCACTCCAATTCCACTTGATGCCCAAGATGTGTGGTCTCTCAATCAGTTCTATGTTTTTCTAGAAAAAATATATTATTACACTTATTAGATCCAACCCTTGAATCTCTCTCCCATTAGATTTTCTTTCTTTCGATCGATCGAATGTGCCCCTCGATCGATCGAAAAAGTTAAACAATTTGAACTTGACCTTCTGTCCTTTTCGATTGATACTCAATCGCCTCTCGATCGATCGAAAATAAAATTCGATCGATCGACTAGCAATCGAATATCAATCATTCCAAAAGGATTGGTCTCTGTTTTACTCGATCGATCGAAAGTAAATTTCGATCGATCGAAACTCGTAAAACTCGAATTTCCAGAAATTCTTCTAAGGCAGTTTTCAACGGTTTTGCATGAACAAACAACCATCATACGAAAATGATAGACAGAAATTGATATCAAAACTGGAATCTATTGATGCTTTAGCCTTAAAGATCAATTTAACATTCTTAAATTCATATTTAAACAACATCATAACATCAATATCAGTTTTTATCAAATCATAGTTTCAACAACCATGCATAAAATTAAATGTATAATCCTCTATCAACTTGAAACTATTATTTCGAATTCCAAAACGTACAAAACATGTTATACAAATTCAAAATGAAGACCGCTCTGATACCAATGTTAGGAAATCATTATGTTTGCATCGCATACAAAACATACGTAGCGGAAAATAAACGGATGTACTTCTTTCGCAATTGATAACATGCACTATGTAGGTTTCAGAATAAAAGAACAAGAGAGTGTACCTTGATGCGGTGAAATTCAAAACCGAATGAAGAAGTACTCGGGAACACTTTCAATCTTCACTCCAATTCCACTTGATGCCCAAGATGTGTGGTCTCTCAATCAGTTCTATGTTTTTCTAGAGAGAATATATTATTACACTTATTAAACATACAAACCATTTTATTCTATATAAAATTCTGTATGTTTCTCTCCACATAACTGATTATCTAATTGGGCTAGCCTTTTGGGCCTTCCCAATTGGGCTTTAGTGTGTGGCTTGGAGTGGGACCAAAAGGGAACAAATAAGACACTAGCTCCAATGGGCCTTGGGCTTTTATGTCAACTCTTGACAAGTCCAAAGTTACCATTAATTATATTTAATACCACTATATAAATATAATTGCACTCTAGGCCTCATTAATAAATTACATCCCAAGACTTTATTATACATGTAACCCCTTCATAAAATATTCGTAGTAATACAAAGTCATGAATATAGACTGCCACTTTGTAAATTACTACATCTTAATCCTTGAGTACCCGGTTTAATCCTTTTGAATTATTCACCATATATTTATGAAATCCAATTTCATAAATATATACTTTAGTCTTACTAAAGTGGTTAGGCCTAACTCTCTGAATAACTGTACCCATTAAACTTATCTCAATGGAATATTTTATATCTCCGTTAAGAGACTATGAATTCCATCTTGAGAATATATGTTCCATCAACACTAAATGTGGCTACCCAACATACTGAGGTTTTGACCGTTACTTTAGATCTCACTCCTGATATATCAAAGCAACCTACATTTCATGATTAGGTCCATTATTCTCTCAGGATTAAGAGTTCATGTGAATACAAGTCGTGAGATTTATTATTCAATTGACAGTCGTTAAGAGAATAATATATCTCACAGCGGTCCAATTCAATATGTCTTAACTCTTAAAACATATAAACATATTAACTAGAAGTCACCACTTCCATGATCAAGACAAATCATTGTAGTTAATATGTTATAGTCTTCGCAGATGAAATACCCAATTTCGTCACCGACTACGAACCAAAATTCTGAGTTTACAAAGAACTTGTGATCTATATCTTCTGTGACTAAATCACATAAATCACATACTATGCATCTCATGGACTATTTGATAATGTCCGAATATTCATGTTACCATTATTTTAGATAAGAGTAAAACAACTTTATTAAACACAATATTAAGTCATACATCATTTCTCACATAATGTCATACATAATATCATACATAGCATCATACAATAGGATTTAAGGGCACATATCCTAACATCCACTTGGCTCTTAACTTGGTTGATCTTAGATTTGAGGTTCTTATCCTTAGAAGGATCTGTTTCCTGGACATTGCCCTGGGGCAGTACATTGTGGCCCTGATATGTACTAGTATAGGCCGATTTTCATTCTCGGTTTGGGGACTTCCTTGACTATGAATAGATGAGTTCTGTCCTCTTCCTACAACTAGTTGTTGCATCATGTACATCATTTTTGCCATTTACTCCTCCAAAAGAGCATTTTCCTCATAGGGAGAAGTACCACTAGTAGACATCTCTCTTACGCAAAACCCAGCGACAATGGGATCACGGCGTGGTGGTACCTTAGCCTGTTTCTTTTTAGCAATCTTTTGACCCTTGTGAAAGAATGGGAGGCGAAAGGAAACGGGGTGCATTTGACAATGTGGAAACACAACACCAAAAAAAAGTTAGTTTATGCTCTTGATATTTAACATGCACCTACCATTTAAAAAAATTGGCTTTTGCACCCCTGATCGGGTATTTATCATGGTAAGTTTCTATATGTTGGAAAAATACATGTTTGTATCGCATACAAAATATATGCAGCAGAAAATTAACGGATCTACTTCTTTCGCAACTTATAACATGTACTATGTAAATTTTAGAATTCAAGAATAAGAGAGTGTACCTAGGTGTGGTGAATTCCAAAACCAAAGATTAAAAGTACTCGAGAACACTTTAATCTTCACTCCAATTCCACTAACGCCCAAGACGTGTGGTCTCTCAATCAGTTATATGTGAATGTCCAAGGGAGAATGAAAAAGTGTCCAACCCTCACACACATACCACTTCATGTAACTTAATAAATTTTGTATGTTTCTCACCTTATAACTGATTATCTGATTGGGCTAGCCTTTTGGGCCTTTCCAATTGGTCTTTATTATGTGCCTTGGAGTGGGACCAAAAGGGAACAAATAAGACACTAACTCTAATGGGCCTTGGGCTTTTCTGTCAACTATTGACAAGTTCAAAGTTACTATTAATTATATTTAATATCACTATATAAATATAATTTCACTCTAGGCCTTATTAATAAATTATACCCAAGACTTTATTATGCATGCAGCCCCTTCATAAAATATTCGTAGTAATATAAAGTCATGAATATAGACTGCCACTTTATGAATTACTACATCTTAATCCTTGAGTATTCGATTTAATCCTTTTAAGTTATTCATCATATATTTATGAAATCCAATTTCATAAATATATACTTTTGTAATTTCTTACCAAAGTGGTTAGACCTAACTCTTTGAATAACTGAACCCATTATACTTATCTCAAAGGAATATTTTATATCTCCGTTAAGAGACTATGAATTCCATCTTGAGAATATATGTTCCATCAACACTAAATGTGGTTGCCCAACATACTAAGGTTTTGATCGTTACTTTACATCTCACTCTTGAAATATCAAAGCAACCTACATTTCATGATTAGGTCCATTATCCTCTCAGGATTAAGAGTTCTTGTAAATAAAAGTCATAAGATTTATTATTCAATTGATAGTCGTTAGGAGAATAATAAATCTCACAGTGGTCCAGTTCAATATGTCTTAACTCTTAAAATATATCAACATATCAACTAGAAGTCTCCACTTCCATGATCAAGACAAATTATCTTAGTTGATATGTTATAGTCTTCGCAGATGAAATGCCCAATTTCGTCACCGACTACAAACTAAAATTCTAAGTTTACAAAGAACTTGTGATTTATATATTCTGTGACTTTTCACATAAATCACGTACTATGTATCTCATGGACTATATGATAATGTCCGAATATTCATGTTACCATTATTTTAGATAATAATAAAAGAACTTTATTAATTATAACATTAAGTCATACATAATGTCATACATAGTATCATACATAGCATCATACAATAGGATTTAAGGGCACTAATTCTAACAATCTCAGACTTGCCTTAAAGACTATTATGCATTAATCTAACTCTCATTCATTCCAAATGTGACTCAAAAGTCCTTTGAGGCAAGGCTTTGGTAAAGGGGTCTGCTAGAGTATTTGCATTATCTATCTTTGCTACTACTACATCTCCACGAGCAATAATGTCTCAAATTATGTGGTACTTTCTCTCAATGTGCTTTCCTTGCTTATGATTCCTTGGATCTTTGGATTGTGCAACCACTCTACTATTGTCGCAAAACCATGTGATAGGAACTTGCTCCATTCTCACAACACCAAGATCAGAAAGGAATTTCTTGAGCCAAACAGCTTCCCTTGCTGCCTCACAAGCAGCAACATATTCAGCTTCCATGGTGGAGTCCACAATACAAGATTTCTTAACACTCCTCCAACTAATGGCTCCACCTCCCAAGGTGAACCTAGAGTAGAGCATAATTTCTTTGGCGCAAGTAAAAAGAGTGCACCTGTTACAAGATACTTTCCCCTAACCTCTAGCCCTATAAGGGTATCCCCTCCTGGGCATGAATATTCACTCTTTAGGCTTTACCTAGTTCTGATGGGCTCTGGGCTTGATCTAGCCCTCACAGGTTTGGCATAACTAGGCCAACTATATGCAAAGGCTTAATTGGTATGTTGTTCCTATCTTAAGGGGACTCAATGGCCATACCCCTCCCTTTATGGAAGTTGTAGGGCATGAAGGATCGAAGGGGCCTTTTCAGCGACTCCTATCCACCCATGGACCTAGAAGTGCTTACAACATCAGCCCTAAATCTAACTATAGGTAACACTGCTGATATTTTCGTCTAGGCATCTGCAGATGGGCTGATGAAATCCCTAAAGAGATGTGACTACGCCAGTAGTGCAGAGCCTAGGTTTGACTCAAAAAGGGTAAATATGTCATGCAATCCTTAATGAAGGGGAAAGACTTTTCCAAACATAGCATATATATATATATATATATATATATATATGAAAGCGGATAAAGGTGTAGCAGAAATTAAATTTTGCTACCCTATGTTTGCATGTGAAGGAAAGCGGTAAAGCATGTGAAGAAAGCTGTAAGGCATATGAGGAAAGTGGTAAAGCCCCATGTGAAGATACGTCAAAGCCACCCTTTTAGAGAAGGATTTTTTGGAAAAAGATTTTTTGCTCTTTTGAAAATAGTTTACTAGGATATCGTAGAAGCCTTTTTCAAAAGGAAAGCCCCGGAGGCCAATGTCAATTTTCATGTTTTTTGAAAGTCAATGTCCAAAGCTTATGGTTTTATCAAAAGCTCTAAGGCTAAACTCTCATCGTTCCTCAGTGGAGTCGCCAGCCTCGAAAAACAGTAGCAAAAAACTGCCATGCCGTCATGGGCCTTCGTTCGACCACTCGTCGTGGTGACGCTCCCGTGCACGTGGGAGCCTGTTGGAGGCCCTTCCTGAGTGAATGATGCTGCAAGGGTGCGCGTGTGTGGTGTACTGGTATGTGGCGTGGTTTGAGCAGGGCTTCAGGTGCTCTCCTTCATAATGGAGGAAGGTAGGTCTACCTTTGGTGTTATGGCAAGAATCTAGGCCAAATTTTAAGGGATTACCAAAGGTAAGTGGAGTCGCCACTAATCATTGGGTTTTTCTAAGTTGTGATTGGTCACCTGTTTCTAGTTGATTTTAGTACCAATCACAGGCGAAGAAAAGGGGCACTTTTTCTAATCTAATGTGGATGGCAAAAAATCTTGATTCATAGGTCCGGAAGTTTGGCTATGTGTGGGGAAGGGATAGGCACCCCATAAATCTTGTCCAAGGATAGTCCTTTGTTTTGATAAAACCTTAATTTTCAGAGATTAGCAACAAAAACATGATTCTAGCATTGGCTTTTGGGGCTTTGCATGCATGGGGGCTTTGAGGTTTGGCTTTTGAATAGGTGTGGCCCTAATATATGCTTTCCTAAGGCATTCGGGCAAAGTACTAGATTTCCACGGTGAAAATCTAGTGACGTGTCACCTTACTTTCACGACGAAAATTAGTCATCGCTTTGCCTTAGGTGACATGGATTGTGACAATCACACTAAAAAGGGGCGAGTAGGCATATATATATATATATATATACATATATCATGCACAATGCAATCACACAGACCAAGAAAGTAAATGCCTACATCCCTAGAGCATGGCCCAAAATATAGGTGTAGGAAAGTAAATAGGGCAGATTTACCTAATACAACCCATCTAAAGAGAGAAAGGGAGGAGCAAGGAAGAGGTTTGAAAGAGTACATTACCAAAAAGGAAAGGCTAAACACCTAAATCTACTGAACATGCTGCTTGGCTTATATCTACATGCTTGCATCCATGCTCTTTTTGCTTGCGCCTGGGAGACTATGCCCTAGCTCCAAGCGTCCTCACTCCATATGTGTACATGCAAAGGCCAAGACAAGAAACCAACAGACAAGCAATTGAAGGAAAAGATACAAAGCAAATGAAAAGTCATAAAGCGGATAAACATGATTGGCATGGCAAGCAAAGAAGCAAGAAAGTAAGCAAACAAGCAGAAAGGCAAACAAGTAAGAAAGAAAACAAAAGGTGGTGTCTGCGAGGGGAAAACGTAGTTTTGGATTGGATGTCCATAGCTACATGTTGTTGAAGCATGGATGACACACTAACAAGCAAGACTCATGCAAGGACATATAAGCAAGCGTGTAAAGATGCATAGAAAGCCAACGGGTGGCACAAACATGCGTGGTAAGCAAAGCATTGCACGAAGCGAAAAAAGGGGAGGGTATGCATAGAGCGACAGGCATCATGGTGATGTATCCCAAATGGTTACATCTGAACAAGGCCTCATGGGCATCGGGTGAAACCACACAACCATAAACCCGCTAAGGGTGTCAAGCATGGCAAAGCCTAGAACAAGAGAGGCTAACACAAGCATAAAGCATAAAGGCAAGCAAGCATAGGCATGCAAATAAGGATGATCCAAATCCTTTGATGTGGGCCAAGGTGTGCAGACAGTGACAAAGACCATAGGGTCTAGATAGAATCCAAACCAATAGGCCGAAACACAAGAAAGAAAGACAAAGCGACAAAAGGGCTACAATAGCATATGGCATGACAAACATAGCCCAGATCTAGGCGCACAAACATAGCATAGAGTGCACCAGCACATGGAAGATAACATAAAGCATGTAGAGAACATAGATCCAAGCACAAAAGCATGTGGAAACATATATCTAGACATCTAGGCATAGAAACACGCATGTAAACGTGTAGAAACTTAACACATAATCATGGAAGAACATATATCCAAGCATATAAGCATGTGAAGACAAGGATCTAGTCATGTAGCATGGAAATAAACACATGAAACACATAGATCAAAGCAAGGCATAGCCAGCAACATCATACAAGCATATGAGCATGTAACCCTAACGTTAACCTAGAATAAAACGAGGCACAAAACATAGGAAAATGTGGCATAAAGCCTAAAGCATGTAGATCTATACACATAAGCATGTAAGGATGTAAATCTAAGCATGAAACATGGTAAAAGCATAGAAGTAAAGAGATTTAAGCTAGAAACCAAAATAAAGCAAGAAACATGCTAGAGAAAGCAATAAATCATGTTATCAAGGCATAAAAGAGAAAAATAAATTCTATAAAAAAACTTTAGAAGGTTAGTGGTCTGGATGGTAGCTAAAAAGCAACATCCACACCCTTAAACCCCAAATCCAAAGTGTAGATCCAAGGAAAATAAGATTGGGTATAAGAACAATACCTTGTGTTTTTGGTGAAGAGAGAAGAATCAAGGATTTTTTTATGTGTTTTTAGGTGTTTTGTGTGTTTTTTTGTGTTTGAAAGCGGGGAAAAACATGCAAAAAAAACCAGGCAAAAAGCAAAACTCAGAAGAAAAAAAAAATGATGTTCTCTCAGTCTGAAGGGTGCTTGGGGCTTTCTATAGCCCTGGCACAAATTTTGAGGTGAAGGGCTGCCATATTCAAAAGCCTTGGATGGGTTTGATCTTGATATTTTTGGAAAGGTCTTGACTTCCTGTTTCTGAAAAGGTATAGATCTTGAAAATCCAACGGTCGAATCAAAAGTTATGGCTCTCGAAAGTTAGAGTGCATCAATCGGTACATTATCCCGATTTTTGTGACATCTTAACCGTTCTAAATTTTGACCCATGAACAGTCATTGAACGAGAATTTGATAGTCTTCGCAATGGCATTGGTTTCAACCCGTTCTAATAGTTGGATCAAAAGTTGGGTTTTTGGGCCCACCTAAGATCAAGTTCGGGTCAAACTTGGTCGAAGTTGTTAAAAATCTTTGAGAAGTTCAGGTTTGATGTAAAACTATGAAAAATGTTGTTTTGTGAAGGTTTTGACCTCGTTTAACCTTCGGTCAAACCTAGGGTTGACCAAGGGCATTTTGGTCATTTTAGTTGAAAGGGGTACTTTGGGTGCTCCAATGCTCGAATGGTTTACGCCGTGTCATTTTGTATGGTCTTACGGCCCTATGGAGAGAGAATAATATTTTTTGGTTTTTTGGGGTTTGGCATGCAAATCAAGGCAGACAAAATATGGTATCAACACCAGGCAGTGATCCTCCCATTCAGAGACATAAGTCCGAGTACATGCCAGTTCCTCTAGGTCCTACTAGCAGTTAGGGATTTGCCCCTGTTTCAGATTGGGAATTAGGCCCTGCACTCAGACAGGCTCCATTTTAGACTCCAGGATGGGTTCCAAGCTCTTCGGCTGGGCAAGCTGGTCTTTCTTCCAATCTAGTTGCTGATGATGATGTTGACGACGGTAATGCCGAGCGCTTTACTGATGACTTTGTCAAAGATGATGATTCTCCTTAGATTAGCCACTGTTGTTGTACCATTATGATGATGTAGCCCTTTCGCAGGCATGTTTATCTTTTCATGTACCTTTTAGACATTGCCTCTTGGTAAGCCTTGGACTGTATGTATTATTCCCCCATAGTGGGCCTCAGATATATATTTCCCAGCATTGCCTCTAGGTAGGTCTCAGATGTATATTTCTTGACATTGCCTCTTGGTAGGCCTTAGATGTATGTTTCTTGACATTGCCTCCAAGTAGGACTTAGATATATGTTTGCTAGTTAACATTTCACATTTATGAGCTTGTTGTACCACTGCTTTTACTCATGCAACTATCGTATTTCTAGAATAAAAGATATTCTTGCATCAACGTATCTTTTATATTCATCCTGCATTTACTTGCATATCATATCTGGCATCAGTATCGCTTCGTATTCTCACGGATTTATCGATAGACCCTGATAAGGATTGATCCATTGGGGAGATGAAATAGAAAGACCGCATAAGCAATTCCTCGGAGATGCCACTGCACTATTTCGTACTCCTCTAGATTGGCACTTATTGGAGGTCATAGTCACTTGTTGGGATCCCACTTCAAGGTGTGCCACCATTGGGGATATAGACTTGGTCCCTACTTTGGAGAAGTATGATTGCTTTCTTTCTTTGCCTACCCTTGTAAACCAAATCTGCTAGCCACCTGCTCAGCCATGCTATCGCAAGTGGTTGGAGGTGCTACTAGGTCTGAAGACGCCTATAGTAGATATTCTAACTCAATATGGGAGTGGGTTAGGAAGTAGCCTACCCTTCGATTTTATGATCTACCGATTTGGCCTAGTTGAGTGCCATACTGCCTATAGAGGGGACTTTGTGTTGGAAAAAACAAGGTTTGTATCTCATACAAAACATGCGCAGCGGAATATTAACGGATCTACTTCATTCATAATTGATAACATGTACTATGTAAATTTCAGAATATAAGAACAAGAGAGCATACCCTGGTGTAGTGAAATTCAAAACCAAAGATTAGAAGCACTTGGGAACATTTTTAATCTTCACTCCAATTCCACTTGTGCCCAAGAAGCGTGGTCTCTCAATCAGTTTATATGTATGTGTTCAAGGGAGAATAAGAGAGTGGCTTACACTCACATACACACCATTTCATTCTTTTACAAAATTATATATGTTTCTCTCCTTATAACTAATTATCTAATTGGGCTAGCCTTTTAGGCCATTCCAATTGGGTTTTCGTATTTGACTTGAAGTGGGACCAAAAGGGAACAAATAAGACACTAGCTCCAATGGGCTTTAACCTTTTCTGTCAACGCTTGACAAGCCCAAAATTACCATTAATTATATTTAATACCACTATATAAATATAATTGCACTCTAAGCCTTATTAATAAATTATATCCCAAGATTTTATTATACATACAACCCCTTCATTAAAATATTTGTAGTAATACAAAGTCATATGTAATGACTGCCACTTTGAAGATTACTACATCTTAATCCATGAGTACCCGATTTAATCCTTTAAGTTATTCATCTTATATTTATGAAATCCAATTTCATAAATATATACTTTAGTAACTCCTTACAAAAGTGGTTAGGCCTAACACTCTGAATAACAGAACCTATTAAACTTATCTCAAATGAATATTTTATATCTCCGTTAAGAGATTATGAATTACATCTTAAGAATATATATTCCTTCAACACTAAATGTGGTTGCCAACATACTGAGGTTTTGATCGTGACTTTAGATCTCACTATTGATATATCGAAGCAACCTACACTTCATGATCAGGTTCATTATTCTCTAAAGATTAAGAGTTGATGTAAATAGAAATCGTGAAATATATTATTCATTCAACAGTCATTAGTAGAATAATAAATCTCACAGCAGTCCAGTTCAATATGTCTTAACACTTAAAACATATCAACTAGAAGTCTCCACTTCCATGACCAAGACAAATCATCTTAGTTGATATGTTATAGTCTTCGTAAATGAAATGCCCAATTTCATCACCGACTACGAACTAAAATTCTGAGTTTACAAAGAACTTGTGACTTATATCTTTTGTGACTTAATCACATAAATCACATATTATGCATCTCATAGACTATATTATAATGTCCAAATATTCATATTACCATTATTTTAGATAATAATAAAACAACTTTCTTAATCACTGATGTTGAGCAGAGAAAGGAACCAACTCCACACTCGTCCATAGGAGTCGTCCAAGGCAAGAAGGCAAGAGTTGTTGTACTTAACTAAATGGTCGTCCAAAAGCATATGGGTCATCCGTGAAGGAAGCATATGGACGACCTCCCAGCACTTGAGAAATTCCATGGAAATTATCTGCAAGAACCAATAAAACTGAACTACATGTTATCATTTTAAGGCATGAGTGAAATCCTAGTTCATTACTATAACTTCCTACTCAATACTCAACTTCTAATGACGGTTATAGAAAAATATTCTAACTCCTATAGCGGTTGGGGAAGTTAACCTTGAACCCTCTGACCTCCTCAATTATAGGGGAAGTTACGAAACAAGTAACCGCTTCAAGAGCACACAATATAAACACTCATTCAGGACAAATGAAAGGTAAGTTATTGACAACTCCCAAAAGTTAGAACTCCAGAATTTAAGAGAGAAAACTAACTTAAGCATCAGAGGGTTCTTGGCCAGTGAGCCCCGGTCTCCTTTAATTGTTTTATTTTTCTTTTTAGGCTTTCCAAGTGACTGCTAGATCATTGAAGCTTGGAGTGTTCAGCCTATTGATTTTATATGCATCATCAGTTGGCGCCATCTGTGGGAAGATTAAATTTGTGTTTTGTAGTTTATCTTTCTCCAACAAAAGGTTGTATGGTTCAGAAAAAATCAAGGGCCACTAGTCTAGGCCACCAGGAGAGTAGGATACTTCTAGTCACCCCCACCGTGATCGTCAATCAGCACTTGTCATGTAACCACCTTCTATCTAACACATATAATCCATGGCAGCCACCATGGCGGAGTTAACTCGTTAGAACCAAGAATTGACTAGGGAGATTAGTCTGAGGAGGCAACACCACGAAAGATACGTGGAAGGACAAGCCCAGAGTCAAGAAGATAGAGGAAAGAATGCTAAGCTTGAGAACCAATCAAGGGGTACTGCTTCACAAAGGGTGCCACACTTAGAGAGGGAAATGGATCAAATGAGGAAGGCCATGGACGAAATGAGGGAGAATATGAGGAAGACGAATCTCGTAGATGATTAAGTTCATCAAACAGACTTCCCTTTCATGGCTTCCATCAACAGTCACCCCTTGCCTCCCAGATTTCAAAATGCCTTCCTTGGACTCATATGATGGAGTGCGTGACCCTTTTGATCATATTGCCACCTTTAAGACTATGATGCACTTTCAAGGAGTTACAGATGAAATTATGTGTAGAGCCTTTCCTACCACCCTTAAAGGACCGGCATAAGTGTGGTTCAGCAAG
The DNA here is from genome assembly GCA_033629205.1 of Lithocarpus polystachyus. Lineage (NCBI taxonomy): Eukaryota > Viridiplantae > Streptophyta > Magnoliopsida > Fagales > Fagaceae > Lithocarpus > Lithocarpus polystachyus. The sequence goes on from CM066171.1 coordinate 34,730,983, forward strand.
ATTCCTCCAAACACTGTGAGTTCTTTCGAAGAATTGAGCAAGTTGTTTGTTAACAATTTTATTGGAGGACAAAGACATAAGCGTTCCTCGTCCAACCTGTTGACTATAAAGCAAGGTGAAAGTGAAAGCCTGCGGTCCTTCATCACTGGTTTCAACAGAGAATCCCTAAAGTAGACAAGATGGATGACAAGTTATGATTGGTAGCCTTCCATAACGGAGTTAATTTCGATTTATTTATCCACAAGCTTTATGAACAAGAACCTCAAACCATGGCTGAACTCATCCATTCAGCCCAAAACTTCATAAATGCGGAGGAATTATACCCAAAAGGAGGAAGAGAGCTGGGCGGATGGAAGTAGATCTCCCGCGTAAACCATGAACAGGGTTTTCGCCCGAAGAAGGCCCGTATGGGAGAGAAGAAAGATCGAGACAATAAGAAGGCAAGCTCTTCAGCACGAAGTCAGCAATATAGTCCCTTGAACATGCCACTTGAACAAGTGATTATGCAAATCAAGGAAGATCCATCCTTGAAGTGACCAGAAAAAATGAAGGGATATCCCAACAAATGTAATAGGAACAAGTATTGGCGCTTCCACAGAGACCATGGGCATGACACAGATGAGTGCTTTGACTTGAAGCAGCAGATAGAAAATCTCATCAAGCAAGGAAAATTGAGAAATTTTCTTGGATGAGATCACAAAGACGAGAAGCTGAAGGGGAAGCTAGAAGAGACGTAATGACCCCCACTGGGAGAAATAAGAATCATTATAGGAGGAACCTTGACAGGGCAATCTTCCAAGTCAAGGAAGACATATCTGAAGGTAGTGCAAAACGTCCAACTATCTGGACGATCACCAAGGACGAAGGGAACTGATGAGCAAGCCATTATGTTCACGGATGAGGATGCTGATAGGGTTCACCATCTACATGACAACGCGATTGTCATCACTATGCTCATTGCTGATTATACTACTAAAAGGGTGCTGGTAGACAACAGAAGTTCGGAGAACATCTTATATTACCCAGCCTTCCAACAAATAAGGCTCGGACGAGATCAACTTCGTCCAGTAAATTCGCCCTTTGTAGGATTTGGAGGGATGAAAGTGTAGCCCATAGGAACCATTACATTACCTATTGTGGTAGGAGCTTATCCACAATAGATAACCAAGGTGGTAAACATTCCTGTTGTAGACTGTTCGTCGTCAAACAATGCTATCATTGAAAGACCTACTTTAAATAGTTGGAAGGCAGTAACCTCTACCTACCACCTATCAATCAAGTTCCATATAGAATATGGGGTAGGACAAGTGTAAGAAGATCAATTAGCCGCCAGAAAATGTTATCTAGCCATGTTGGCTATGGATGAACAAGTGCAGATGATGAATATAGAGGAAAGAAAGATAACCGTGGAGACTACTGAAGCATTGGAAGATGTTTCCTTAGACGATAACAACCCTAAAAAATATACAAGGGTTAGAGCAAACATGGAGAAGAAGACGAAGTAAGACCTTGTCCAGTTCTTGAAGAAAAGCATTGATGTTCTTGCATGGAGTCATAAGGACATGCTGGGTATTGACCCAAGTGTCATTACCCATCGTCTGAATGTGTATCCTTCCTCCAAGCCCGTCCATCAAAAGAAAAGAGTTTTTGCTCCTAAACGAGATAGTGCAATCAAAGAAGAAGTCCAGAAGTTGACCACAACGAAATTTATCCAGGGAGTTTATTACCCAGACTGGTTAGCTAATGTTGAGGCGGTCAAAAAGGCTAATGTCAAGCAGAGGATGTGTGTGGACTTTACCAATTTGAACAAGGCTTGTCCGAAGGATAGCTATCTATTGCCACGCATTGACCAGCTAGTAGATTCGACTAGGGGACATAAATTACTAAGTTTCATGGACACCTTCTTTGGCTACAATCAAATAAAGATGGACGAGGCAGATCAAGAGAAGACATCCTTTATTACCAGCTATGGCCTGTTTTGCTACAAGGTGATGCCCTTCGGTTTCAAGAATGTGGGGGCAACTTATCAAAGGATGGTCAACCACATGTTCCATCCATAGATCGGACGGAACGTAAAAGTCTATGTAGATGATATGCAGAAAAAGAGTTTGGACGAGGAAAAGCATCTAGATGACCTTTAATACACATCTAGATGAAGTTAAATCCAAGCAAGTGTGCTTTTGGAGTTTCATCAGGGAAATTCCTTAGTTTCATGGTTTCACACAGAGGAATTAAGGCGAATTCTGATAAGATTCAAGCGATCTTGGATATGGAGCCACCAAGGAATATCAAAGAAGTCCAGTCTCTCACTGGACAAGTAGCTGCCTTTAACAGGTTCATCTCTAAAGCTACTGAAAAATGTTTACCATGTTTCAAGGTTCTGAAGAAGGCATGTGAATGGACGGACGAATGTCAAAAGGCCTTCCAAGAGCTTAAAGCCTACCTCACAGCAACCCCTTTGCTAAGCCCGTCTGTACTAAGCGAAGAATTATATTTGTATTTAGCGATATCCCCATATGTTGTGAGTTCAACGTTGATTAGAAAAGAAGGGAAGAGATAGAAGCCGGTTTATTATATGAGTCAAGCACTAAGAGGGGCAGAAGGACGATATCCCATGATCGAAAAACTGGCCTTTGCTTTAGTTACAGCCTCAAGGAAGTTAAGGCATTACTTTCAGTCTCATGTCATCAATGTCTTGATAGATCATCCACTGAAGAAAGCAATGAACAAGTTGGAAGCCATAGGACGGCTGATCCAATGGGCCATAGAACTCAGTGAGTTTGATGTCAAGTACCAACCAAGAAACGCGATAAAAACACAGGTATTGGTGGATTTCATTGCAGAGTTCAGTCCCAATCAAAAAAATCTGGACGAGGCACAGAGGTGGGTCATATATGTGGATGGTGTTAGGGTTTGTGCCCTACAATTCAATTTATTGGCATGTTATAAATAATTAAATTGTTTAATTATATGAGACTATTTATAAATGAACTAATGGGACATTATCATAATTCTTGAGATGCATTTTATGTGATTTAGTTACAGAAGATATAAATCACAAGTTCCTTGTAAACTCAAAATATAGTTTGTAGTCGGTAATGAAATTGGGCGTTTCATTTGCGAAGACTATTCATCAATAAAGATGGTTTGTCTTGATCATGGAAGTGGAGACTTCTAGTTGATCTGTTGATATGTCTTAAGTGTGTAAGACATATTGAACTAGACCACTGTGAGATTAATTATTCAATTAACAACTGCCACTTGAATAATTAATCTCACGACTTCTAATTTCCTAGACTCTCAATCCTGAGAGGACAGTGAACTCGATCATGAAATGTAGGTTACTTTGATATATCAGGAGTGAGATTTAGTTAACGGTCAAAACCTCAGTATGTTAGGTAACCACATGTAATGTTAAGGGAACACATATTCTCAAGATAGAATCCATAATCTCTTTCTATAGAGACACGAAATATCCCCTTGAGATAAGTTTAATGGGAATTGGTTATTCAGAGCTAGCCACTTTAGTAAAGAGGTACTAAAGTTTATATTTATGAAATTAGATTTCATAAATATGAATAACTAAAATATTAAACTGGGTACTCAAGGAATAAAATAGTTGTTTACAAAGTGACAATTTATTATGACTTTGTGCACTATGGATATTTCATGGAGGGGTCAAATGATATCATATTAGTCTTAGGATATAATTTCTCAATAAGGCCTAGAGTGCAATTATATTTCCATAGTGGTACTTGTTATATAATTAATGGTAACTTTGGGTTTGTCAAGAGTTGACAGATAAGTTTACGGCCCATTGGAGCTAGAGCATTATTATTCCCTTTGGTCCCATCTCAAGCCAGACATTTCAACCCAATTGGGTTGGTCCAAAAGACTTACCCAATTAGATAATCAGTTATTTATTTAATAAGAATTATTAAGTAAAGTAACTGTCAAGGCAGTTAAACGTACGTATGATGAAAAGAAAGAAAACAGTTTTTCTTTATAAGGAGAAGAAGAAGGATTTTTCTTTGAGAATCAACGTACATAAAGACTAATTGAGAGACCACTCTTCTCGGGCACCATGTGGAATTAAGATGAAGATTAGGGGTATTCTCAAGTCTTGGTTTTGAATTTCACTGCATCAAGGTATATTTTCTATTCTTTGTTCTAGAATTCAAGGTTATATGTTATCCCTCATGAATGAAATAGATCCGTGTTTGTTGCTTTCGCTGTGTGTTTTGTATGAGATGCAAAACCAAATTTTCCAACAATTTGTATCAGACTCAGGTTTTCAGTATCATGCTTGTATAACATGTGATTGAGTTTTAGAATCAAAGAAAATAGTTTTCTTGGTGTTTTTTATTTTATTTTCTACAGTAAATTTTCTGCATAGTTGTTGAAAGTGTGGTTTAACATAGATACATGTTGGGTTTTATTAATTTATTGTTAAATTGATAATTGAACATGTTTCTATATGTTTTTGGTTTCAGATTCAAGTTTTTATTTCGAATAAAATAGCAGAAACAGAATTTGGTTCTCCACACTTCACGCCTACATTCATTCTCGAGAAAAGAATGAAGAAAACCAATCTGTTTATGATGCGGGAGAAGCAAGAAGATTATTATTTAGTATTTTTTATGTTTGCAAGCCAATTGTATTTTTATGTTTTAGGTCCTATTATTTTATTAGGCTATTAGTATTTTAATTTAGAAGCAAGGTTATTTTTGTAATAAGGCAATTAGGGTTTCCTAGCCAATTAGAATTAGGGTTTAGTAATCCTTTATAAGCAACTTATTGTACTCCTTGAGGAGATGGTTGATATTTTGATGAATAAAAACAATGGCCGTTTGGTTTTTCTTTGGTCTGGTGCTGACTCCAGGTCTACCCTAGATGCTAGCTCCTAGTGGTTTCCCGTTTGGTGCTAACTCCAAGCAAGGCCTAGGTGCTGACTCCTAGGTCAAATCCCTTTATTTTATTATTGTTTCAATTTTTTCTGGTTGCCCTGCATCAATTTTGGTATCAGAGCAAACACCAATTTGTTTGAAACATCATCGCAAGTCAATCCAAAACCATAAAAAAAAAATTTTTCTGTTGAATGACCATCACAACCAATTAGAAATCCCAATCACCGTTGCTTCTTACCACCACTAGAAGACCCCACAAAAAAAAAATCTTGCCAGCACCACCACCATTGACAATTTGACACAAACATCCTAATCACTCCAAGACCCCAACTACATGGCCACAGATCCAAAGCCCATACTCAAATCACCAAACTAGTTGCAACCACAAAGGCAGAGAAGTTCTATCATCGCTGACCCTGGTTCATCAATTTTTGGTTTCCCTCACGCCGGAGATCCACCTCCATCGGTTCTCGCTAGCCGCCGTAACTAACGCTATAAACACTCACAAGTCCCAGTTGCAGCGACTCACTGCCAGCAGCTTCGATCCCTTCCATCATTGTCTTGCACTGCCATGACCATCACTTGCTCACCGCCATGCCGTAGCAAGTCCACCAGCAGTCCCTCAACCCTATCTAAAAGGTAATTTGTCACCTAGATTTTTTTGTTTTAACTTTTAAGTCTCCAGCACACTTTTTTCTAAAATGCTATCTGGCAGTTTTTGTTTCCCTTGAGAACTGCTTTAACCCACCCTTTCCTGACACGATACCCAAAATATTAAAAAAAGGTATATCAGAAGCTCAAACTTGTCATCTAGCCTAGCCTATTCAGTCCAATTAAAACCATAGGTCCCAATTCCACTTCAACCTAGCATTTACCTGACCCCACCACCCCATTAACAAAAAAAAAAAAAAAAAAAAAAAAACACCCACAATATGATCAGCCCAGTACACATCACTCAATAAGGTTCTTATTCATTGGGTTATTATCGCAATATCTAAAGCACCCTATTTTGATGGTTGTGAAACTTATCCACGAGATTTTGTCAACTGGATGAATGGAATGGAGCAATTCTTTGAGCAAGCAAATTTTGTAGATAACAAAAGGTTAGGTATGCCAAGTTGAAGTTAAGAGGTAAAGCACTAAGGTTTTGGAAGAACCTTGAATATTTCCGTTATATGAAGTATGAACCTGCCATTAGTGTGTGGGAAGATATGAAAGAAAGGCTTTGTGATGAGTATTTTTCACCATACTATCATGCTAAGTATTTACCCCAATCTCAGTGTGGTACTTTTCAAGTTGAAGCAAATACGATGAATCCTCATCCTCATCCCATTTCATGTCCTCAGTGCACTATTGAATAATCTACCAAGGAATTAAAGGAATTATCTGAAAAGTTCATGAAAAATGTTCAAGTCATGATTGCTCAGATGAAGCAAATGAAGATTCAAACTGATTCAATAGGGAAACCGAGGATAATTTATCACAATAAAATTATTGCTGCCCCAATAGAAGACAACATTAATGACGATATGTTGGTAGTGGAGAAACCTCACGTGACACCAAAGCCTAATGTTGACAAAGACATACACACCTCGGCAAGTGTTACTTTAACATGCATGCAAGGAAACGAATCTATTGAAGAACAACAAGGTAAAGAGATGGTTTCTAAAGAGAGTATTATGTTAGAGGGTGTGTTTGATGTGATATTGGAAGCTAATGAATCTACTTTTGATCCTTCTTCCATGGTGCATGAAGACAAACAATTTGCTAAAGTGGAGAAAGTGGATAACATAGTACTTCCAATGGTTCAAGATAAGATTATGTTGATTCCACACATTAATTTTGTTATTTCAGAAGAGTTTGACATGGTGGACATCAAGAATTTTCTTTTCTTTGTGCTCCCTAAGGTGATTCCAAACTTGAAGCAAGTGTTAATTGTCAGCATCCTAATCCTTCAATGCTTTAGAACTCGAGGTCGAGTTTTCTCCAACCAGAGGAGAATGATGTGGGAGACGCAAGAAGAATATTATTTAGTATTATTTATGTTTGCAAGCCAACTGTATTTTTATATTTTAGGTCCTATTAGTTTATTAGGCTATTAGTATTTTAATTTAGAAACAAGGTTATTTTTGTAATAAGGCAATTCGGGTTTCCTAGCCAATTAAAATTAGGGTTTAGTTATCCTTTATAAGCAACTTATTTTACTTCTTGAGGAGATGGTTGATATTTTGATGAATGAAAATAATGGCCGTTTGGTCTTTCTTTGGTCTGGTGCTGACTCCAAGTCTACCCTAGGTGCTGACTCCTAGTGGTTTCCCACTTGGTGCTAACTCCAAGCAAGGGCCTAGGTGCTAACTCCTAGGTCATAACCCTTTATTTTATTGTTGTTTCAATTTTGTTCTGGTTGTCCTGCGTCAGTTTGTCGTTGTTTCTGAGACCGAATCAAAGAATTATGCATTATAACTGGATTTTGGTTTTCGGTAGTGTGTGGGTCACTTGCTATCAATCATGATACTATAATTATGAATGTAGAATGAAAGACATGGTTAGAGGTTTAAGAAGACATACATACATATATATATATATATATATATATATATATATATATTGATGCATGTTATTCGAAGTGGCATATGATCATATCTCTTAGTTACGATGCCGTGTTATGATGGTCTTCATACTATATCAATGAATACATAAACTTCTAATGCTGATGTTAAAGATTAATGTGTCGTGTTTTTATATTCTTGGAATTCTTTTAATATATTATCATATATATGGATTTATATGTATCAAGATTGTGCGCTGAAGATAATGATAATAAGACAACACCACAGTTATAGTTGTTGGTCATCTTGAATGATGAGCGTGTGTTGATTTTCATTGAATCCGTATGTTATAATTAAAATCCTTTAAAGAGATCCATTCCTAATGAGATTAGGATTTTGTTTTCAAGGTTTTCTAGCATATTAGGGTTCTTGATCTTCATCTTGAAAACCTTAATGTTTGATTTATAAATTTTTATTTATTAAATCAAAAGGTGTTTTTTGATCATGTAAAACTAATTTGATTAGTGTTGATCAAGTGTAAAAAGATTGATAAAAAGCAAGGCTGTGTGTGATAAGTTTACACATAATTCTATATAAAGTGATTAATTTTATAGTCCTTAAAAGTTAAGGACATTTATTAATCATTATCTAACTAAGAAACCTAATGAGATTATAGATATTAGTTAAATAGAACTCTTAGTTCTAATTAGTTTAGGACTTATCGTTTAAGAGACATTCTAACGAGATTAGAATTTTTTGTATGATTAAAAGTCCTTAATTTATTTTAATTAAAAGTTTTTAATGAGATTAAAGCTCTAATTAAAAGTTATATAGATTCTAATGAGATTAGAATTCTTTATAAAGTAAGTTAAAGATAGAGCTCTATATAACTAATTTTTTGATCAATTAGAGTATATGGAATGCTAAATAGTTTAGGACTTCCATTTTAGCTAGTGATTCTAATGAGATTAGAATCTTTAACAAGTGCAAGGTTATAAATTGTAATGAGATCACAATATTCTAAAGAAAACCCAAATAACAAGTGAGCGTGTTGGATTTAAAATAACCCTTTTGTTAAGATTATTATAATGTAAGTAGATACCTTGTCTTGGCCTTGAGCTTTGCATTCCATGCAGAGGGTATTTACTTTATCGATTACATGATTAAACTTCTTTATGATTACGCAAATGTTCGTTATGCTATTATGACGTGACTTAGTCAGATCACATCGAATTTAAACAATTAAACACATTTGATGTGTAGGGTTAAAGTTGTGAAGAGATTACAACGTTTTCAAGACAATCCACTTGTTTTAAAATTTCTAGTGAGAGAGAAATTCAAGGGTTAAGTCTCACGGCCTCCATTGCTGGTTTATAGTAATGTAATTAGGCACCTCGCCTTGGTGTATATGCCTTGCTCCCTACGGAGGGTGTTTAATTCATAGCACTACAGGTTAAACTGTTGGAAATAATTTGTTTGTATCGCATACAAAACATACGCAACGAAAAATTAATAGATCTACTTCATTCGTAATTGATAACATGCACTATGAAAGTTTTAGAATATAAGAACAAGAGAGTGTACCTTGGTGTAATGAATTTCAAAACCAAAGATAATAAGTACTCGGTAACACTTTTAATTTTCACTCCAATTCCACTTGATGCCCAAGATGTGTGGTCTCCCAATCAATTATGTATGTATGTTCTAGAGAGAATATAAAGGAGTCTCTTACACCAACGTATAAACCATTTCATATTAACAAAATTTTATATGTTTCTCCCCACATAACTGATTATCTAATTGGGCTAGCCTTTTGGGCCTTCCTAATTGGGCTTTAGTGTGTGGCTTGGAGTTGGACCAAAAGGGAACAAATAAGACTCTAGCTCCAATGGGCCTTGGGCTTTTCTGTCAACTCTTAACAAGTCCAAAGTTACCATTAATTATATTTGATACCACTATATAAATATAATTGCACTCTAGGCCTTATCAATAAATTATGTCCCAAGACTTTATTGTACATGCAACCTCTTCATAAAATATTCGTAATAATACAAAGCCATAAATGTAGGTTGCCACTTTGTGAATTACTACATCTTAATCCTTGAGTACCCAGTTTAATCCTTTTTAAATTATTCATCATATATTTATGAAATCCAATTTCATAAATATATACTTTAGTCTTACTAAAGTGATTAGGCCTAACTCTCTGAATAACTGAACCCAATAAACTTATCTCAAGTGAATATTTTATATCTCCATTAAGAGACTTTGAATTCTATCTTGAAAATATATGTTCCATCAACACTAAATGTGGCTGCCCAACATACTGAGGTTTTGACCGATACTTTAGATCTCACTCCTGATATATCAAAGCAACCTACACTTCATGATCAAGTCCATTATTCTCTCAGGATTAAGAGTTCATATAAATATAAGTCGTGAGATTTATTATTCATTTGACAGTCGTTAGAAGAATAATAAATTTCACAGCGGTCCAATTGAATATGTCTTAACTCTTAAAACATATCAACATATCAACAAGAAGTCTCCACTTCCATGATCAAGATAAACCATCTTAGTTAATCTGTTATAGTCTTCGCAAATGAAATGCCCAATTTCACCACCGACTACGAACCAAAATTCTGAGTTTATAAAGAACTTGTGATCTATATCTTCTGTGACTAAATCACATAAATCACATACAATGCATTTCATGGACTATATGATAATGTCCTTATATTCATGTTACCATCATTTTAGATAAGAATAAAGCAACTTTGTAAATCATAATATTAAGCCATACATCATTTAATACATAATGTCATACATAATATCATACATGGTATATTACAATAGAATTTAAGGGTACTAATCCTAACAATCTCCCACTTGCACTAAAGACTATTGTGCACCAATCTAACTCCTATTCCCTCCAAATGTGACTTGAAGGTCCTTTGAGGCAAGGCTTTGGTAAGGGATCTACTAGATTATTTGCACTTTCAGTCTTTGCTGCCACCACATCTCCACGAGAAAAAATGTCTCGAATAATGTGGTACTTTCTCTCAATGTGCTTTCCTTTCTTGTGATTCCTTGGATCTTTTGATTGTGCAACTGCTCCACTATTGTCACAAAACAAAGTAATGGGAACTTGCTCAATTCCTATTACACCAAGCTCCGAAAGGAATTTCTTGAGCCATACAGCTTCTTTTGCCGCTTCACAAGTAGCAACATACTCAGCTTCCATGGTGGAGTCCGCAATACAAGATTGCTTAACAATCCTCCAACTTATGGCTCCACCTCCCAAGGTGAACACATAACCTAAAGTGGACTTTCTAAAATCTAGATCCGATTGAAAGTCTAAATTTGTATAGCCAATGGAAATCAAATCCTCACAATGGTAGACAATCATATAATCTCTCGTTCTCCGTAGATACTTGAGAATATGCTTTACAGCTTGCCAATGTTGTGGTCCTGGATTTGATTGATATCGGCTGACCATGCCAACTAAATAACAAAAATATCTGGCCCAGTACAAAGCATGGCATACATGAGATTTCCAACTGCAGAAGCATAAGGAACTTGTCTCATCATATCTTCTACCTCTTGAGTCTTAGGCCTTTGGTCATCAGATAAAAGAACTCCATGTCTGAAAGGAAGTAATCCTTTCTTGGAGTTTCGCATGCTAAACCATTCTAGAACCTTATCTATATATCCAGCTTGTGATAAGCCTAACATCTTATTCTTGCGATCTCGCCAAAGCTTGATCTCTAGAATAAAGTTAGCCTCACCCAAGTCTTTCATATCAAATTGGCTTGACAACCAAACCTTTACTGATGACATTACCCCTACATCATTTCCAATGAGTAGAATATCATCAACATAAAGCACTAGGAACATTATTACTTTGTCTTGATGTCTTTTGTACACACATGATTCATCAAGATTTTGTTCAAAACCAAATGACTTAATTGCTTGATCAAATCTGATGTTCCATGACCTAGATGCTTACTTAAGTCCATAAATGGACCTTTTCAACTTGCATACCATATGCTCTTAGTTCTTTGCTATGAAACCTTCCGATTGTTTCATATAGATTTCCTCTTCAAGATTGCCATTAAGAGATGCAGTCTTGACATCCATTTGCCAAATCTCATAATCATAATGAGCAGCGATGGATAAGAGAATTCTAATAGATTTAAGCATTGCTACTAGTGAAAAGGTTTCTTCATAATCAATACCTTCCTTTTTAGTATACCCTTTCGCCACTAGCCTTGCTTTAAAGGTTTCAACCTTTCCATCTATCCCTATCTTCCTCTTGTAAACTCGTTTGCAACCAACAGTTTAATGCCATTAGGCGCCTTTACAAGATCCCAAACTTGATTGGAATACATGGAATCTAATTCAAATTTCATAACTTTGACCCAATGATGTGCATCTATATCATTTATTGCTTCTTCATAGGTGTAAGGATCCAATTCAGCCTCTTCTAAGATAGCTTCATAAGTTTCTCCCAAACCTATGAATCTTATAGGAGGTTAAACAATTCTCCCACTACAACGAGGCACCTATATACTAGACTTCTCATGAGTAGTATCTTGTGATGTATCCAATACAGCCACATCATCCTTAGTTACATCTATTTGTTGTTCATTTACAGGTTCACTCATTTTAGCCAAAACAGCTCTACTTCTAGGAGTAAAATTATTTATAAGGTCATTTTCCAAGAATTTTGCATTTGTACTAACAAACACTTTGTTATCTTTACGACTATAGAATAAATAACCCCTAGTTTTTTTTGAATAACCCATAAGCAAACACACTTTCGATTTTGGTTCCAATTTATCAGGCTTCCCATTTAACACATGTGCTGGACAACCCCAAATGTGGAGATATTTCATACTAGGCTTACACCCACTCCACAATTCCTTGGGTGTTTCAGGAACAGATTTTGATGGAACTAAATCAAAAGATGTATTGCTGTATTTAAGGCATAACCCCAAAAAGAAATCGGTAAAGTTGAGTAACTCATCATGGACCTAACCATTTCTAAAAGAGGCCTACTCCTTCTTTCTGCTACACCATTTTGTTGGGGAGTTCCAGGTGCAGTCAATTGCAATATAATCCTATTTTGAGTTAAGTAATCCTTCAAATCCCAAAGAACTGTGATCGGATCGAATGGCCTTTATGCGTTTACTCAATTGATTCTCAACTTCAGCCCTAACTCTTTGAACTTTTCAAAGGCTTTAGGCTTCCATTTCATTAGGTATACATAACCATATCTAGAGCAATCATCAGTAAAAGTGATGAAGTACTCATAACCTCTTTTTGTTTAGGTTGACATAGGACCACATACATCCGTATGAACTAATTCAAGCAACTCTTAGGCTCTTCTGCCTTTTGTATTAAAAGGTCGCTTGGTCATTTTGCCTTCTAAACAAGATTCACAATTGGAAATTCATCAAAGTCCAATGGCTCTAGGATTCCATCTTTGATCAGTCTTTGAATTCTGTTTGGATTAATATGACCCAAACGCAAGTGCCAAAGATATGCATCATTAGTAGAAGGAAACTTTCTCATTAATGATTTTACATGAGAGTTATTATCTAATTTAGAATTGTATAATTCGTGCTTATCAGGAGTTAAAATATAAAGATCATCCACAATATTGCTAGAACAGATAAATGCTTTACCCTTCTTTATTACAACATTGTCTTTAAGGATAACACAATATCCATGTTTACCCAAATAAGTTGTAGAAATTAAATTCCTATGAACATTAGGTACATACAGACAGTCATCTAATATAAAACCCTTTACTCAAAACATAAATTATAAACACCAACAACTACAACCGTAATCCTGCTCCCATCAGCCAAAGTAATTGGCCAAGTCCTTTGGGGCGGAGTCAGTGGTCGTCCAAGGAGACTCTCAATTGATCATCAATCAAGTAAATGAGATGTGTGAAGCTAAGGAGGATCAGATGAAGAAATATCTCAGCAAGGTGCAACGGCTTGTCAAAAAATTTAAAGAAGCTAACTTTGTTCAACTCCCAAGGGAGGAGAACATGGAAGCTTATGCTTTGGCAAAAGCATCTTCAGCAGGAGGAGCTATGGACAAATATGATAAAATACAATACATGCCTAGCATAGACCTTCTAGAGGTGCAGCAAATCGAAAGGGAAGAGAATTGGATGACTCCAATAGTAGTATATCTCAAGGATGGAAAGCTCCCAGAGGATAAGGACAAGGCTAGGAAGTTGTGAATTAGAGCTGCCAAATACGTCCTCATAGACAAGGTGTTGTATAAATGAGGCTTCTCTCAACCCTTCTTAAGGTGCTTGGCCCCAGTCGAGTTAAATTACATGTTGAGAAAAGTCCATGAAAGAGTCTGTGGTAACCACTCAGGAGCAAGAGCACTAGTCTATAAAGTCATCCGTGCAGGTTACTATTGGCCAACCATTCAAGTAGACGCAAAGGCCTATGTCAAGGTGTGTGACCAATGTCAACACTTCAGCAACATCCCTAGGTAACAATCAGAGTATCTTACCTCGATAATGGCCCCATGGCCTTTAGCACAATGGGGATTGGATATCTTGGGTCCTTTTCCTCTTAGAACCAGGTAGGTGAAGTTTTTAGTAGTAGGGATTGACTACTTCACTAAGTGGGTGGAAGCAAAACCCCTAGCAAAGATCACACAACAGAATATTAAGAACTTCGTCTAGAAGAACATTATATGCAGATTTGGGGAGCCAAGGGTGTTAATATCAGAAAATGGACAACAATTTGATAACACGCTTTTTAGGGACTTCTGCGCGCACTTTAGAATTAAGAATCATTATTCCTCACCTTCCCACCCGCAAGCAAATGGACAAGCAAAAGTGGCAAACCAATCCTTGTTGAAAATCATCAAGACTCGGCTTAAGGGGGCAAAGGGAGTATAGCCAGACGAGCTACCAAGAGTCTTATGGCCTTATAGGACAACTATGAGGACCCCCACAAGGGAGACTCCCTTCAAACTAGCCTATGGAAGTGAAGCAGTGATACCTGTAGAAGTGCATATGGCAAATCACAGGGTGATGAAGTATTAGGGCGAGGATAATGAGGAGTAGCTTCTCCTCAACCTTGATCTGATAGACGAAGTAAGGATAAACGCAGAGCAAAGGACTGCGAGGTATAAAAACCTCGTGGCTCGACAATATGATGCAATGGTCAAACCCAGGCATTTCAACATTGGAGACCTCAACCTAAAAAGGGTTTCTTTGGCAACCAAAAACCTTGCCCACGGGAAGCTGGGACCTAATTGGGAAGGACCTTACAGGGTCATTAATTGTAAAAGATAGGGATCATACTCTTGGGAATCCCTAGATGGACGAAAGATGGAGCACCTTTAGAATGTTGAGCACCTAAGAAAGTACTATCAATGAAGGGCCAGCCTAGATGAGCAGCGTCTTGGACGAAGTTAATGTTGGAAAAATACATGTTTGTATCACATACAAAACATACGCAGTGGAAAATTAACGGATCTACTTCATTCGTAATTGAAAACATGCACTATGTAAGTTTCAGAATTTAAGAACAAGAAAGCGTACCTTGGTGCGATGAAATTCAAAACCAAAGATCATAAGTTCTTGGGTAGACTTTTAATCTTCACTCCAATTCCACTTAATGCCTAAGAAGTGTGGTCTCTCAATCAGTTTCTAAGGAGAGAATAAAGGAGTGTCCAACACTCACATAAAACCATTTCATTCCTTGTGTAATCTTAATGAAAAACACTTATGAAAAGACTTATGAAATTCTGTATGTTTCTCTTCTTAAATATAACTGATTATCTAATTGGACTAGCCTTTTGGGCCATTCCAATTCGGCTCAAGTTGTGTGGCTTGGAGTGGGACCAAAAGGGAACAAATAAGACTCTAGCTCCAATGGGTCTTAGGCTTTTCTATCAACTCTTGACAAGTCTAAAGTTACCATTAATTATATTCAATACCACTATATGAGTATAATTGCACTCTAGGCTTTATTAATGAATTATATCTCAAGACTTTATTATGCATGCAACCTCTTCATTAAAATATTCGTAGTAATACAAAGTCATGAATATAAACTGCCACTTTGAAGATTACTACATCTTAATCCTTTAGTACCCGGTTTAATCCTTTACGTTATTCATCATATATTTATGAAATCCAATTCCATAAATATATACTTTAGTAACTCCTTACTAAAGTGGTTGGGCCCAACACTTGGAATAATCAAACCCATTAAACTTATCTCAAGGGAATATTTTATATCTCTGTTAAGAGATTATGAATTCCATCTTGAGAATATATGTTCCATCAACACCAAATATGGCTGCCCAATATACCGAGGTTTTGATCGTAACTTATAGATCTCACTCCTGATATATCAAAGCAACCTACATCTCATGATCAGGTCCATTATTCTCTCAGGATTTAGAGTTGATGTAAATAGAAGTCGTAAGATTTATTATTCATTTGACAGTCGTTAGGAGAATAATAAATCTCACAGCGGTCTAGTTTAATATGTCTTAACTCTTAAAACATATCAACATATCCACTAGAAGTCTCCACTTCCATGATCAAGACAAATCATCTTAGTTGATATGTTATAGTCTTCGTAGATGAAATGCCTAATTTCATCACTAACCGCGAACTAAAATTCTGAGTTTACAAAGAACTTGTGATTTATATCTTTCTGTGACTTTTCACATAAATCACATACTATGCATCTCATGGACTAAGATAATGTCCCATTAATTCATTTATAGACAGTCTCATATAATTAAACAATTTAATTATTTATGACAAGCCAATAAATTGAATTTTAGGGCATAAACCCCAACAGTTAAAGTGTTTTCCTCGTATTCACTTATGTTTATTACTACTATTACTACTGCATGTTTTAAGTATTTTAATTCCCTAAAAGTGCATTACTCTATATTATGCACTATCTAAAGACAAGTTTGTCATGGACGAGTTTACGTACTTAACTTATCTGTTTGTATAAGTACTTTCAACTCCCTAAAAGGCACTAGCTTCTAAGCATGTGCCATACGTGAGGAAAATGTTTATATTGTGAATATGTAGGTTGGATTTCCAATGTATGTGATATATAAATCTAATCTCCATAATTTCACCCACAAAAGGGCTAAGGCCTAAAGACGAATAAAAATCTCTAGACGCAGGGATGTAACATCTATCAGCTTTCCTTGAAATAAGGATAAAGCAAAGAAAAACAAGCTCAAGGCATATTCGTCCAACCAATGGACGAAGTAAAGCCTGAAGCGTAATAGTCCAGCCCATGGACAAGGAAATATGTGCACAAGAATATTCAAAATCCATGGATAGGTAGCCAGCTAACACAATCTAATCTTTAAACGAGTAAAAAGCTGAATGCCTTACATAAAAACAACTCCTATGGATGGAAAATAGAACCAGCTGCCAAGTTTTAGGACGAGTAATGCTGGAAAAACTAGTGCCATTCACAAGACGAGTTATAATTTAAAACTTAATGAATGGTAAAGGATGTTAAACATGAGGAAATTCTTGTCATGGATGAACCATGCTTGAAACAAATGTAATGGATGTAAAAAAGAAATGTGTTCGTCCATACAACAACATGTTTAATAGCAAGTGAAAAAGTAATGAAAATAAAATATTCATTCATAACGTTTAGAAAAGGGTGGATGACCATCGTCCAAAAACCCTTATAAAGTAGAACTTAAGAGACAATTGTTTGAAAGCTTGTCTTACGTGATATAGACGAGTAAAATGTCCTTAAACAATTAAAAATGGTCCTAAACAATGGACCTCATAAAAAAAGAGAGAAACGAGGTAAAGATAAAATAAAATTAAAATTCTTTCCCTATGGAGGGTCATCTTCAACATCCTAGGTGTTGGGATAAGTGTCCTTAAATCCTATTGTAATATGCCATGTATGATATTATGTATGACATTATGTGTTAAATGATGTATGACTTAATATTATAATTAATAAAGCTGTTTTGTTATTATCTAAAATAATGGTAACATGAATATTCGGACATTATCAAATAGTCCATGAGATGCATAGTATGTGATTTATGTGATTTAGTCACAGAAAATATAGATCACAAGTTCTTTGTAAACTCAGAATTTTGGTTCATAGTCAGTGATGAAATTGGGCATTTCATCTGCGAAGACTATAACATATTAACTACGATGATTTGTCTTGATCATGTAAGTGGTGACTTCTAGTTGATATGTTGATATGTTTTAAGAGTTAAGACATATTGAACTACACCGCTATGAGATTTATTATTCTCCTAACGACTGTCAATTGAGAATAATAAATCTCACGACTTGTATTCACATGAACTCTTAATCCTGAGAGAGTAATGGACCTGATCATGAAATGTAGGTTGCTTTGATATATCAGGAGTGAGATCTAAAGTAACGGTCAAAACCTCAGTATGTTGGGCGGCCACATTTAGTATTGATGGAACATATATTCTTAAGATGGAATTCATAGTCTCTTAACAGAGATATAAAATATTCCCTTGAGATAAGTTTAATGGTTTAGTTATTCAGAGAGTTAGGCCTAACCACTTTAGTAAGACTAAAGTATATATTTATGAAATTGGATTTCATAAATATATGATGAATAACTTAAAAGGATTAAACCAGGTACTCAAGGATTAAGATGTAGTAATTTACAAAGTGGCAGTCTATATTTATGACTTTGTATTACTACGAATATTTTATGAAGGGGTTGCATGTATAATAGAGTCTTGGGATATAATTTATTAATGAGGCCTAGAGTGCAATTATATTTATATAGTGGTATTAAATATAATTAATGGTAACTTTGGACTTGTCAAGAGTTGACAGAAAAGCCCAAGGCCCATTGGAGCTAATGTCTTATTTGTTCCCTTTTGGTCCCACTCCAAGCCACACACTAAAACCCAATTGGAAAGGCCCAAAAGGCTAGCCTAATTAGATAATCAATTATGTGGAGAGAAACATACATAAGTTTATATAGAATGAAATGGTTTGTATGTTTATAAGAAATGATATAAGAAAGAGAGTCTCTTTCATATTCTCTCTAGAACAAACATATAGAACTGATTGAGAGACCACACATCTTGGTCATCAAGTGGAATTGGTGTGAAGATTGAAAGTGTTCTCAAGAACTTCTTCTCTTTGGTTTTGAATTTCACCGCACCAAGGTACACTCTCTCTTGTTCTTATATTCTGAAACTTACATAGTGCATGTTTTCTATTGCGAATGAAGTAGATCCGTTTATTTTCCACTACGTATGTTTTGTATGCGATACAAACATGTAATTTTACCATCAATGGTATCAGAGCGGTCTTCATTTCGAATCTGTATAACACGTTTTATGAGTTTTGGAATTAGAAAAAATAGTTTCATCATGTTAGAAGATTTTATATGCATTTAATATTCTGCTTGGATGTTGAAACTATGTTTTGATAAAAACTGATATTGATGTTATGATGTTGTTTAAATTTGAATTTAAGTATGTTGCATTGATCTTTAAGGCTATAGCATCAATAGATTTCAGTTTTGATATCAAATTCAGCATATCATGTTCATATAGTAATTGTTTGTTCATGAAAAGACGTAGAAAACTGTTTGCAACTGTTCTGGAAAAACTGAAAACACGGGTTTTTCGCGGGTAAGCGTTACTCACGAAACAGTCGCGATACAGTAGCGAAAGTCTTTGTCTGATTTTTGTGTTTTCAATTTTTCCTTAAATTGTTTTCGCAGGAACCGTTTAGTCATGGGATACCCGCAAGACAATCGCAATAGTCTCTGTCTGGATTTTTGCGGGAAGTGCTTAGTCGCGGTGTTCTCGCGAAAATGCTTATAAAGAGTTTTTTGAAGGTTTTTCAAAATGTTTTCACATGTATAAAGTGCAAGGCTGTGTATAATTAGTTTATGCATGTTTAAAATAAAAACCTTTAATTTAAAACATCTAGTGGGAGAGAGATTCAAGGGTTAGATCCCACGGCCTCCATTGTCGGTTTAATGTAGTGTGATTAAGCACCTTGCCTTGGCGTATATGCCTTGCTCCCTTTGGAGGGTGTTTAATTCATGGTACTACAGGTCAATCTTCTTAACGATAGATGAAGTGTGTTTTTACATTGAGAACGACCACGCTTCTGTGGAGTTACTTGGTGACTCACATTGATTCTAGACAATGGTGTACACTAGACTAAGTATGATGTTAACCTCCCTTCGGAGCTATGTCATTATTACTTAGAGGCTAAAGGAAAAGCGGCAAATTATTTTTGTTTGGTAAGAGTTACCATGATAGCATTAATAATGAGAATAATTCTCACTTGATCATAGTGATTCATATGACCTCGCCTCCGGGGAATATTAATTGCGGGATTGAGTTGTCGTTGCATATATTATATTATGGTTTTTTTAAGGTTCCATATTATATGAGTATATGCTAAATTGATAATTTCCAGTTTACTTATTATATTCATGTTTATTATTTCAGATTTGAACATGGCATCATTTAGCCCACTTGTTACCATTCTTAATCAAAACAAACTGACTGGATCCAATTATGTTGACTGGAAAAGAAACTTGGACATAGTTCTCACAGCTGAAGAACACAAATATGTGCTTACTCAACCATGTCCTAGCTTTCCTTCATTAGATGCTCCTCCTGAGGAAAAACAAAGATATGATCGTTGGCAGAAATCCAATGAAATGGCCAAGTGCTACATCCTAGCGTCCATCTCAAATGTTCTACAGCATCAAATGCAGGATGTAGAACTAGCTTCGGACATTATGCAAAGTCTGAAGGAGATGTTTGGTGAGCAAGGCCATTCTGCAAGGCAAGAAACCGTGAGACAAATTTATAATGCCAAAATGGCTGAAGGTAGTTCAGTGAGAGAGCATTGTCTTGCAATGATCTCTAATCTGAATACATTAGAGATTTTAGGAGCCGATATTGATGGAGAATCCCAAGTGGATATGATACTCCAGTCACTACTGGAATCATTCAAGGAATTCAGACTTAATTATAACATGAACAAAAAGATTTATTCTTTGTCTGAATTAATGAATGAGTTGGTAGCGGCGGAAGGCATCCTTGGTACTTCTAATGCTAGTCTTGAAGCCAATGTGGGTGAAGCTTCTACTTCTCAACCTAAGTCAAAAGGCAAGGGTAAGAAGAAGAAGAAGAAGGACTTCACCAAGCAAGAGGGTAAACAAATTGTCTTAGGGGTTGCCGACAAAGGAAAGAAGCTGAAAGGAAAATGTTTCCATTGTGGTGAGAAAAGGACATTGGAAGAGGAATTGTCCAAAGTTCAAGGCTGCCAATAACGGTATGAAAATTTCATTCCTTCTTGAAATATGTTTAGTACAAAATCCCACGGATTCTTGGTGTGTGGATTCAGGTTGTACTAATCATATCTGCAATTCTTTGCAGGGGTTCCAAGAGACCAGAAAGCTTAAAGAAGGAGAGTTGTTTCTGACCTTGGCTGATGGGATTAGGATTCCGGTTGAAGCTATTGGAGTGTTTAATTTATCTTTTGAATCAAGAGTTTTAATGTTAAATGACTGTCTGTATGTACCTAATGTTCGTAGGAATTTAATTTCTGCAACTTATTTGGGTAAAAGTGGATATTGTGTTATCCTTAAAGACAATGCTGTAATAAAAAAAGGTAAAGCATTTATCTATTCTGGTAATATTGTGGATGGTCTTTATATTTTAACTCCTGATAAGCATGAATTATATAATTCTGAATTAGATAATGACTCACATGTAAAATCATTAAAGAGAAAGTTTCCTTCTACTAGTGATGCATATCTTTGGCACTTGCGTTTGGGTCATATTAATCCAAACAGAATTCAAAGACTGATCAAAGATGGACTCCTAGATCCATTGGACTTTGATGAATTTCCAGTTTGTGAATCTTGTTTGGAAGGCAAAATGACCAAACGACCTTTTAATGCAAAAGGTAGAAGAGCCCAAGAGTTGCTAGAATTAGTTCATATGGATGTTTGTGGTCCTATGTCAACCCAAGCAAAAGGAGGTTATGAGTACTTCATCACTTTCACCGATGATTACTCAAGATATGGTTATGTGTACCTAATGAGACGGAAGTCCGAATCCTTTGAAAAGTTCAAAGAGTTTAGGGCTGAAGTTGAGAATCAATTGGGTAAACGCATAAAGGTCATTTGATCTGATCGTGGTGGCAAATACCTTCTTAGGAATTTCAAGGATTACTTAACTCAAAATGGGATTGTATCCCAATTGACTGCACCTGGAACTCCCCAACAAAATTGTGTAGCAGAAAGAAGGAATAGGACTCTTTTAGAAATGATTAGGTCCATGATGAGTTACTTAACTTTACCGATTTCTTTTTGGGGTTATGCCTTAGATACAGCAATACATCTTTTGAATTTAATTCCATTAAAATCTGTTCCTAAAACACCCATGGAATTGTGGAGTGGGTGTAAGCCTAATATGAAATATCTCCACATTTGGGGTTGTCCAGCACATGTGTTAAAAGGGAAGCCTGATAAGTTGGAACCAAAATCAAAAGTATGTTTGCTTGTGGGTTATCCAAAAGAAACTAGGGGTTATTTATTCTATAGTAGTAAAGATAACAAAGTGTTTGTTAGTACAAATGCTAAATTCTTGGAAAATAACTATATGAATAATTTTACTCCTAGAAGTAGAGTTGTCCTGGCTGAAATGAATGACCCTGTAATTGAACAACCAACGGTTGAAACTAGGGATGATGTGGTTGTATTGGATACACCACAAGATACTACTCATGAGATATCTAGTACACAGGTGCTTTGTCGTAGTGGAAGAAATGTTAGGCCACCTATAAGATTCATAGGTCTTGGAGAGACTTATGAAGCTATCTCAGAGGAGGCCGAAACTGATCCTTACACTTATGAAGAAGCAATGAATGATATAGATGCACATCATTGGGTTCAAGCTATGAAATTTGAATTACATTCCATGTATTCCAATCAAGTTTGGGATCTTGTAAAGGCGTCTAATGACATTAAACCTGTTGGTTGTAAATAAGTTTACAAGAGGAAGAGAGGGATAAATGGAAAGGTTGAAACCTTTAAAGTAAGGCTAGTGGCGAAAGGGTATACTCAAAAAGAGGGTATTGATTATGAAGAAACCTTTTCACCAGTAGCAATGCTTAAATCTATCAGAATTCTCTTATCCATTGCTGCTCATTATGATTATGAGATTTGGCAAATGGATGTCAAGACTGCATTTCTTATGGCAATCTTGAAGAGGAAATCTATATGAAGCAACCAGAAGGTTTCATAGCAAAGAACCAAGAACATTTGGTATGCAAGTTGAATAGGTCCATTTATGGACTTAAGCAAGCATTTAGGTCATGGAACATCAGATTTGATCAAGCAATCAAGTCATTTGGTTTTGAACAAAATCTTGATGAACCATGTGTGTACAAAAGACATCAAGACAAAGTAGTAATGTTCTTAGTGCTTTATGTTGTTGATATTCTACTCATTGGAAACGATGTAGGTGTATTGTCATCAGTAAAGGTTTGGTTGTCAAGCCAATTTGATATGAAGGACTTGGGTGAGGCTAACTTTATTCTATGGATCAAGCTTTGGCGAGATCGCAAGAATAAGATGTTAGGCTTATCACAAGCTGGATATATAGATAAGGTTCTAGAACGATTTAGCATGCAAAACTCCAAGAAAGGATTACTTCCTTTCAGACATGGAGTTCCTCTGTCTGATGACCAAAGGCCTAAGACTCAAGAGGAGGAAGATATGATGAGACAAGTTCCTTATGCTTCTGCAGTAGGAAGTCTCATGTATGCCATGCTTTGTACTAGACCAGATATCTGTTTTTCAGTTGGCATGGTCAGCCAGTATCAATCAAATCCAGGACCACAACATTGGCAAGCTGTAAAGCATATTCTTAAGTATCTACGGAGAACGAGAGATTATATGCTTGTTTACCGTTGTGAGGATTTGATTCCCATTAGCTATGCAGATTCAGACTTTCAATCAGATCTAGATTTCAGAAAGTCCACGTCAGGATGTGTATTCACCTTGGGGGGTGGAGCCATAAGTTGGAGGAGTGTAAAGCAATCTTGTATTGCGGACTCCACCATGGAAGCTGAATATGTTGCTGCATGTGAAGCAGCAAAAGAAGCTGTTTGGCTCAAGAAATTCCTTTTTGATCTTGCTGTAATGAGAATGGAGCAAGTTCCTATTACATTGTTTTGCGACAATAGTGGAGCGGTTGCACAATCCAGAGATCCAAGGAATCACAAGAAAGGAAAGCACATTGAGAGAAAGTACCACATCATCCGAGACATTGTTGCTCGTGGAGATATGGTGGTAGCAAAGATTGAAAGTGCAAACAATCTAGCAGATCCCTTTACCAAAGCCTTGCCTCAAAGGACCTTCGAGTCACATTTGGAGGGAAGGGAGTTAGATTATTGCACAATAGTCTTTAGGGCAAGTGGGAAAATGTTGGGATAAGTGCCCTTAAATCCTATTGTAACCTGCCATGTATGATATTATGTATGACATTATGTGTTAAATGATGTATGACTTAATATTATGATTAATAAAGTTGTTTTGTTATTATCTAAAATAATGGTAACGTGAATATTCGGACATTATCAAATAGTCCATGAGATGCATAGTATGTGATTTATGTGATTTAGTCATAGAAGATATAGATCACAAGTTCTTTGTAAACTCAGAATTTTGGTTCGTAGTCGGTGATGAAATTGGGCATTTCATCTACAAAGACTATAACATATTAACTACGATGATTTGTCTTGATCATGGAAGTGGTGACTTCTAGTTGATATGTTGATATGTTTTAAGAGTTAAGACATATTGAATTGGACCGCTGTGAGATTTATTATTCTCCTAACGACTGTCAATTGAATAATAAATCTCATGACTTGTATTCACGTGAACTCTTAATCTTGAGAGAGTAATGGACCTGATCATGAAATGTAGGTTGCTTTGATATATCAGGAGTGAGATCTAAAGTAACGGTCAAAATCTCAGTATGTTGGGATGCCACATTTAGTGTTGATGGAACATATATTCTCAAGATGGAATTCATAGTCTCTTAACGGAGATATAAAATATTCCCTTGAGATAAGTTTATTGGTTTACTTATTCAGAGAGTTAGGCCTAACCACTTTAGTAAGACTAAAGTATATATTTATGAAATTGGATTTCATAAATATATGATGAATAACTTAAAATGATTAAACCAGGTACTAAAGGATTAAGATGTAGTAATTTACAAAGTGGCAGTCTATATTTATGACTTTGTATTACTACGAATATTTTATGAAGGGGTGCATGTATAATAGAGTCTTGGTATATAATTTATTAATAAGGCCTAGAGTGCAATTATATTTATATAGTGGTATTAAATATAATTTATGGTAACTTTGGACTTGTCAAGAGTTGACAGTAAAGCCCAAGGCCCATTGGAGCTAATGTCTTATTTGTTCCCTTTTGGTCCCACTCCAAGCCACACACTAAAGCCCAATTGGAAAGGCCCAAAATGCTAGCCCAATTAGATAATTAGTTATGTGGAGAGAAACATACAGAATTTTATATAAAATTAAATGGTTTGAATGTTTATAAGAAATGATATAAGAAAGAGAGTCTCTTTCATATTCTCTCTAGAACAAACACATAGAACTGATTGAGAGACCACACATCTTGGGCATCAAGTGGAATTGGAGTGAAGATTGAAAGTGTTCTCATGAACTTCTTCTCTTTGGTTTTGAATTTCACCACACCAAGGTACACTCTCTCTTGTTCTTATATTCTAAAACTTACATAGTGCATGTTATCTATTGCGAATGAAGTAGATTCATTTATTTTCTGCTGCGTATGTTTTGTATGCGATACAAACATGTAATTTTACCATCACTAGGTAGGCTGAGTAGTGGCGTCGTCTTCAATATTAATGTCTTCAAAACTTGTCTGGAGGAGAGAACATGTAGCAGTACCAAGGTTAAGCTTAATGGAGCTAAATTCAACTTCGTGGAAGTTTTTCATAGCCTCCATTCTAAAATCTTCAAAGCCCACAGCGTAGTTTTGCCTTGTTGAAAAGGGAATTTAACTCGTCCTCCCTTTTTTGGAGGTGGTCAAGACAAGTATCCTTCTCAACAGCATCAGCTTTCAGCTCTTCATCCAAGTTCTGTAGCTCCTTGGCCTTAGCCGCCACCTCAGCCCAACCCTTGCAATCTTCTTTGACCTCCTGGATATGAAAAGCCCTGTTAGTGTATAAACGGGCCTTTTGGACATGGTTAAGATAGAATTTGCTCAAATGTGGTCATCTAACACCTATAAAGAGAGAGAGAGAGAGAGAGAGAGAGAGAGAGAGAGAGAGAGAGAGAGAGAGAGAGAGAGAGAGAGAACAAAGGATTGTTAGACGATTACAAACAAGAATGAATATAATAATGATAAAATAATAACAATAATGAACATACCTTCAGGATGAAGGTTCCCTAATTCTCCCGTATAGGGGGCAAATGGATCCCTACCAACCTCAATAGGGTGCCTAGCCCAAAACCAAAGATGAAGAAAAATTTCGTCTTCCAGTTTCTACCTGAGGTGACATGGGAAGTTATTAGCCTACAATCTTTCCCTCTGGCTGTAAATTGGTAAAAGCCAAGGGATTAGTTAATCTCTTAGGGCTTGTAGGAGTAGAGGAATTCTTCCACAGTAAGAGGACGATCCCCTTCAAATACCTCCCTCCATAAAACTTGCATAAAGACGACTAGCCTCCATGTGTTAGGATTAAATTGACAGATCCCTAAACCTAGCCTGGTGAGTAACTCCCTAGCAAAGGCATTGAGAGGCAACCTCAAACCCCCTAAAAGGTAAGCCTCATAAATACCTACATTGAAACATGGTTGACAACACCATTCCCCACGTATAGCTAATCTAGGGTTTAGGTTATTAGGAATTTGGTACTAACTCCTAAGGGATTCTAACCTAGTTTCATCCGTCTTAGAGTGCACCCCTACAACACAGTTATACACCGTCTCAACCTCGTCTTGAAGAGTGGACAAAGGAGCACCTGAGGTACCAGCCCAAGACCCAGACGCTGCCCTTGTCCTTAATTGATCCTGAAGGGCTTCTAAGGGAAACCCAGGGACACCAGATGTATACTCGTCCGTAGTGTTCCCCCCACTACTACTAGCACTACTACCATTACTACTAGAGCTGTAACTAGTTGTATTACGGTACTCCTCCATGGCTTTATCAATACTATTACTAGACGAGGAAATTGCAATTTCAGAAATTTTGAAGGAAAATTAAAACCTAAAGACGAAGATGAAGAGAAAACCTGGACCTAGACGAGGGGAGACTATTGACGCAAAAAAACTTCTAAACGAAGAATGTCAAGGAAGAAAATTTCAGAAATGTAAAGGGTAGGAGAGGAATTCTATGATTTATAGGCAGTGGAATTTGGCATCTGAAATGACGTGACAAACCAAAAGATGACACATGGCATACTCCTTGAAAAAATGAATCGACGCGATCAGTCACCAATGAGATCACGACACGTGGCACACCTGATCGCTGACATAAGGACATACGTCCAAAAAATGGCATTATACTATACAATACTCTAGACAACCCATGGACAACGGGGCAACTGATGGTAAGCAGAGAAAGGAACTAACTCCACACTCGTCCATAGGAGTCGCCCAAGGCAAGAGGGCAAGAGTTGCTGTACTTAGCTAAATGGTCTTCCAAGAGCATATGGGTTGTCCATGAAGGAAGCATATGGATGACCTCCCAACACTTGAGAAATTCCATGGAAATTATTTGCAAGAGCCAGTAAAACTGAACCACATGTTATCATTTTGAGGAATGAGCGAAATCCTAGTTCATTGCTATAACTTCCTACTCATAACTCAACTTCTAACAACGGTTATAGAAAATTATTCTAACTCCTATAGCAGTTAGGAAAGTTAACCTTGAACTCTCTAACCTCCTCAAATATAAGGGAAGTTACGAAATAAGTAACCGCTTCAAGAGCACACTATATAAATACTCATTCACGACAAATGAAAGGTAAGTTTTTGATAACTCCTAAAAAGTTGGAACTCCAGAATTTAAGAGAAAAAACTAACTTAAGCATTGAAGGGTTCTTAGCCGGTGAGCCCTGGTCTCCTTTGATTATTATATTTTTCTTTTCAAGCTTTCCAAGCGATTGCTAGATCATTGAATCCCAGAGTGTTCAGCCTACTAATTTTCTGTGCATCATCAATCACAACATAATGTCATATATAATGTCATGCATAATATTATACATAGCATCATACAATATGATTTAAAGGGCACATATCCTAACACTTTGTGGACTTGGAGGAGCATTGGACTTTCTATAAGTGCCAGGATTTTGTGATTGCCTTCTTTGGCTCAATGCTATTCCCTTCACAGCTGGGTTCTATCAGCTTTACAGTCCTACCCCTAGTGAGTACTCTTCCTCATAGTACTTCATTTATTCCCTCTCTTCTCTTTGAGACTATTTGGTCTTTTTCTCTATGCCATGAGACAGGTAGTGGTAGTCTTCGCTGCTGTGTGCACATATTGCAGTTATGGTTTTGCAGCCATTTGAGTGTGATATTTAAGGCATAACCCGCAGAGTTTTTGAGGAGGAATAGAGTTAAGATCACTGTAGCCCTTGATCTTCCTTTCACTAGGGACACCACTGCTTGTTTAGGATAATTGTTTAGCTTGGGTCCCACTGATTAGGTATGAAGAGTCAAGTGGGGAGTTACCAAGTGGCAGGGTTGGACTCACTGCACTATTTTTCTTGGCATCCTGTTGATGGGCATCTAAGGTTGCACTGGATATTATTCAAGTATGGCCATAAGGCAATTCGAGGGTACTCAGCACGTCCCGCGACTTAGTGATCTTTTTTACATCACTTATGAGTATGGAATCAAGCATATAGACATAGCTATGGTAGAGCACGCTTCTGGCTTTTGGAAAGGGTGCAAGTTGACTATTGACTATCCTACTTGTCCCAGGGATAACTATGAGTGGTCTATTACTGAGTTCAAAGAGTGGACGGGCACTAGGAATCCATGCTTCATCATTGACTTGACAACGCCCTATCCACTTGATCTGAGGCTCCCAAATGATATACTGAAGGATTATACCATGCAGTTTAAGGTCAAAGTTGGGAGTACTCTTAGGGACCTGAGAGAATGCCTGACAGAGGCCTTAAGGACCTGAGAGATGTTGGAAAAAAACATGTTTGTATTGCATCCAAAACATATGCAGTGAAAAATTAACGGATCTACTTCATTCACAATCAATAACATGTACTATGCAAATTTTAGAATTCAAGAATAAGAGAATGTACCTTGGTGTGGCGAATTTCAAAACCAAAGATTAGAAGTACTCGGGAACACTTTTAATCTTCACTCTAATTCCACTTATGCCCAAGAAGTGTAATTTCTCAATCAGTTTCTAT
Source organism: Lithocarpus polystachyus (assembly GCA_033629205.1). Classification (NCBI taxonomy): domain Eukaryota; kingdom Viridiplantae; phylum Streptophyta; class Magnoliopsida; order Fagales; family Fagaceae; genus Lithocarpus; species Lithocarpus polystachyus. The sequence goes on from CM066171.1 coordinate 34,759,976, forward strand.
GTATTTGTTCAAGAGAGAATCAGAGAGTGTCCAACACTCACATATAAACCATTTCATGTAACTTGTTGTTTGCTAACTTCTGTATGTTTCTCTCCTTATAACGAGCCTTGGGCTTTTCTACCAACTCTTGACAAGTCCAAAGTTACCATTAATTATATTTAATACCAGTATATAAATATAATTGCACTCTAGGCCTTATTAATAAATTATATCCCAAGACTTTATTATACATGCAACCCCTCCATAAATATTTGTAGTAATACAAAGTCATGAATATAGACTGCCACTTTGTGAATTATTATATCTTAATCCTTGAGTACCCGGTTTAATCCTTTTAAGTTATTCATCATATATTTATGAAATCTAATTTCATAAATATATACTTTAATAATTCCGTACCAAAGTGGTTAGGCCAAAGTCTCTAAATAACTAAACCCATTAAACTTATCTCAAAGGAATATTTTATATCTCTGTTAAGAGACTATGAATTCCATCTTGAGAATATATGTTCCATCAACACTAAATGTGGCTACCCAACATACTGAGGTTTTAACCGTTACTTTAGATCTCACTCCTAATATATCAAAATAACCTACATTTCATGATTAGGTCCATTATCCTCTCAGGATTAAGAGTTCATGTAAATAGAAGTAGTGAGATTTATTCTTCAATTGACAGTCGTTAGGAGAATAATAAATCTCACAGTGGTCCAATTCAATATGTCTTAACTCTTAAAATATATCAACATATCAACTAGAAGTCTCCACTTCAATGATCAAGAAAAATCATGTTAGTTGATATCTTATAGTCTTCGCAGATGAAACGCCCAATTTCATCACCGACTACAAACTAAAAGTCTGAGTTTACAAAGAACTTGGGATTTATGTCTTCTCTGACTTTTCACATAAATCACATACTATGCATCTCATGGACTATATGATAATGTTTGAATATTCATGTTACCATTATTTTAGATAATAATTAAAGAACTTTATTAATTACAACATTAAGTCTGTGAGTTCGTTTAGACCCCTTAAACCCAAACAAATTAACCTAGAGAATTAGCCAAGTGATTAACTTAGGTAATTTAAACAGATCTAGGTTAAACAAATAAATCAAATCATGTAAAAGTGCGGAATAATAAAGAACACATGATATGATGACCCAGGAAAACCAAACCGGTAAAAAACCTGAGGAGGATTTAACCTAGTTATCCTCAAGGTAAAATGAATTCACTATGAAAGAATCAAAGTTTACACAATAGAGACTTAGACCACTAACATCCTATTGCTACCTGCCTGTAGGAAACTTACTACCACGACCACGTGACAGCTCCGAGACCACGGACTTCTTCTTTCCTTGAATTCTTCAGCAAAGCGCAAGCAACACCTGCTTGTATTTCTTGAAGCTCTTTTGTTCTGCAACTGTATGATTTACCAATCTCTTGACATGAATCTTGAGTTTGGAAACCCTAAGTGTATGTGAAGGTAAACACCTCTAGATTTAACAATTAGATTCACAAACACAGCATTCAGAACTCTAAAAACATGGCTAGGGTTTTCCCTTATATACTTAGGGCAAAACATAAAACCCTATACATTAAATGGGCTAGGGCTGAGTTGGGAATTTTCTGCAGAAAAATGTTCTGCACGATTTTCGATCGGTCAAGTCTAATTCTCGATCGATAGAGTCAGGCAGAAGTGCACAGTAAATTCTGCAGTTAACTCAATTCCAACTTTACATAAAAAGCCATACTTTGAGCAAGTCTAACACACAACTTAAAAAATGTTTGATCATGGTTTGCCAACATTACAGAAGTTCTAATACATTAGTTCCTAAATCTTCGAACCTAACAAAGTCATTCATAATGTCATACATAGCATCATACAATAGGATTTTAGGGAACTAATTCTAACAATCTCCGACTTGCCCTAAAGACAATTGTGCACTAATCTAACTCCCATTCTCTCCAAATGTGACCCGAAAGTCCTTTGAGGCAAGGCTTTGGTAAAGGGGTCCACTAGATTATTTGCACTATCTATCTTTGCTACTACTACATCTCCACGAGTAACATTCTCTCGAATGATGTGATACTTCCTCTCAATGCGCTGTCCTTTCTTATGATTCCTTGGATCTTAAAATTGTGCAACCTCTCCACTATTGTTGCAAAACAATGTGATAGGAACTTGCTCCATTCTCATAACACCAAGATCAGAAAGGAATTTCTTGAGCCAAATAGCTTCCTTTACTGCCTGACAAGCAGCAACATATTCAGCTTCCATGGTGGAGTTCGCAATACAAGATTGCTTAACACTCCTCCAACTTACGGCTCCACCTCCTAAGGTGAACACACAACCTAAAGTGGACTTTCTGAAATCTAGTTTTGATTGAAAATCTGAATCTGTATAGCCAATAGGAATCAAATCCTCACACCAGTGAACAAGTATATAATCTCTCGTTCTCCGTAGATACTTGAGAATATGCTTTACAGCTTGCCAATGTTTTGGTCCTAAATTTGATTGATATCGGCTGACCATGCCAACTGAATAAGAGATATCTGGTCTAGTACAAAGCATGGCATACATGAGACTTCCCGCTACAGAAGTATAAGGAACTTGTCTCATCATATTTTCTTCCTCTTGAGTCTTAGGCCTTTGGTTATCAGACAGAGGAACTCTATGTCTAAAAGGAAGTAATCCCTTCTTGGAGTTTTGCATGCTAAACCATTCTAGAACCTTGTGATAAGCCTTGCATCTTATTCTTGCGATATTATTCTTGCAATCTCTCTCCCAGCTTGTGATAAGCCAAACATCTTATTCTTGCGATCTCGCCAAAGCTTAATCCCTAGAATAAATTTAGCCTCACCCAAATCCTTCATATCAAATTAGCTTGACAACCAAACCTTTATCGATGACATTACCCCTACATCATTACCAATGAGTAGAATATCATCAACATAAAGCACAAGAAACATTTCTACTTTATCTTAATGTCTTTTGTACACACATGGTTCATCAAGATTTTGTTCAAAACCAAATGACTTGATTGCTTGATCAAACCTGATGTTCCATGACCTAGATGCTTGCTTAAGTCCATAAATGGACCTTTTCAACTTGCATACCATATGCTCTTGGTTCTTTGCTATAAAACCTTCCAGTTGCATTTCCTCTTCAAGATTGCCATTGAGAAATGCAGTTTTGACATCTATTTGCCAAATCTCATAATCATAATAAGCGGCAATGGATAAGAGAATTCTGATAGATTTAAGCATTGCTACTGGTGAAAAGGTTTCTTCATAATCAATACCTTTTTTTTGTGTAAACCCTTTCGCCACTAGCCTTGCTTTAAAGGTTTCAACCTTTCCATCTTTCCCTTTCTTCCTCTTGTAAACCCATTTGCAACCAACAGGTTGAATGCCATTAGGCGCCACTAAAAGATCCCAAACTTGATTGGAATACCTGGAATCTAATTCAAATTTCATAGCTTTAACCCAATGATGTGCATTTATTTCTTTCATTGCCTCTTCAAAAGTGTATGGATCCGATATAGCCTCTTCTGCAATAGCTTCATAAGTTTATCCCAAACCTATAAATCTTATAGGAGGCCAAACAATTCTCCTACAACGATGAGGCAGCTATGTACTAGACATCTCATGAGTAGTATCTTGCGGTGTATCTAATGCAGCCACATCATTCTTAGTTTCATCCATTGGTTGTTCATTTACAGGTTCTTTCATTTCAGCCAAAACAACTTTACTTCTAGGAGTATAATCATTTATATAGTCATTTTCCAAGAATTTGGCATTTGTACTAACAAACACTTTATTATCTTTATGACTATAGAATAATCCTCCAACAGTTCCTTTTGGATACCCTACAAAGAAAACCACTTCTATTTTAGACTGTAACTTGTCAGACTTTCCTTTCAACACATGTGCTGGACAACCCCAAATATACAGATATCTCATACTAGGCTGATGCCTATTCCACAACTCTGCAGGTTTAGGAACAGACTTCGAAGGTACTAAATTCAGAAGATACATTGCAATATTTAAGGCATATCCCCAAACAGAAATTGGTAGAGTCGAATAACTCAACATGGACCTAACCATATCTAAAAGAGTCCTATTCCTTCTTTCTGCTACACCATTTTGTTGTGGAGTTCCAAGTGTAGTCAATTGGAATACAATCCCATTTTTAGATAAGTAATCCTTGAAATTCCCAAGAAGGTATTCGCCACCACGATCAGATTGAATGGCCTTTATGCGTTTACCTAATTAATTCTCAACTTCAGCCCTAAACTCTTTGAACTTTTCAAAGGCTTCAGACTTCTATTTCATTAGGTACACATAACCAAATCTAGAGTAATCATTAGTGAAGGTAATGAAATACTCATAGCCACCTTTTGCCTGGATTGACATAGGACCACACACATCTAAATGTGCTAGTTCTACCAATTTCTTTTTGGGGATATGCCTTAAGTACTGCAAGTTATAGTCCTAAGGATAATAAAGTGTTCAGCACATGTGTTGAAAGGAAAGTTTGACAAGTTATAGTCTAAAACAGAAGTGGTATTCTTTGTAGGGTATACAAAAGGAACTGTTGGAGGTTTATTCTATAGTCCTAAGGATAATAAAGTGTTTGTTAGCACAAATGCCAAATTCTTGGAAAATGACTATATGAATGATTATACTCCTAGAAGTAGAGTTGTTTTGGCTGAAATGAATGAACTTGTAATAGAACAACCAATGCATGAAACTATGGTTAATGTGGATGTATTAGATACACCACAAGACATTTCGCATGAGATGACTAGTACATAGGTGCCTCGTCGTAGTGAGAGAATTTTTTGACCTCCTATAAGATTTATAGGTTTGGGAGAAACTTATGAAGCTATCCCATAAAAGGCTGTATCAAATCCCTACACTTATGAAAAGGTAATGAATGATATAGATGCACATCATTGGGTCCAAGCTATGAAATTTGAATTGGATTCTATGTATTCCAATCAAGTATGGGACCTTGTAAAGGCACCTAACGGCATTAAACCTGTTGGTTGCAAATGGGTTTACAAGAGGAAGAGAGGCATAGATGGAAAGGTTGAAAGTTTTAAAGCAATACTAGCGGTGAAAGGGTATACACAAAAAGAAGGTATTGATTATGATGAAACTTTTTCGCCAGTAGCCATGCTTAAATCTATCAGAATTCTCTTATCTATTGCTGCTCACTATGATTATTAGATTTGAAAAATGGATATCAAGACTGCATTTCCTAATGGCAATCTTGAAGAAGAAATTTATATAATGCAACCGAAAGGTTTCATAGCAAAGAACCAAGAGCATATGGTATTGAAGTTGAAAAGGTCCATTTATGGACTTAAGCAAGCATCTAGGACATGGAACATCAGATTTGATCAAGCAATCAAATCATTTGGTTTTGATCAAAATCTTAATGAATCATTTGTGTACAAAAGACATCGAGACAAAAAAGTAATGTTCCCAATGCTTTATGTTGATGATATTCTAATCATTGGAAATGATGTAGGGGTAATGTCATCGGTAAAGGTTTTGTTGTCAAGCCAATTTGAAATGAAGGACTTAGGTGAAGCTAACTTTATTCTAGGGATCAAGCTTTGGCAAGATCACAAGAACAAGATGTTTGGTTTATCACAAATTAGGTATATAAATAAGGTTCTAGAATAGTTTAGCATGCAAAACTCTAAGAAAGGATTACTTCCTTTTAGACATGGAGTTCCACTATCTGATGACAAAAGGCCTAAGACTCTTGAGGAAGAAAATATAATGAGACAAGTTCCTTATGCTTCTGCAGTGGGAAGTCTCATGTATGCCATGCTATGTACTGGACCAGATATCTATTATTCAGTTGGCGTGGTTAGCCAATATCAATCAAATCTAGGACTTAAACATTGGCAGGCTGTAAAGCATATTCTCAAGTATCTACGAAGAACGAGAGATTATATGCTTGTTTACCATAGTGAGGATTTGATTCCCATTGGTTATACAGATTCAGATTTTCAGTCAGATCTTGATTTCAGAAAGTCCACTTCAGGTTGTGTGTTCACCTTGGGAGATGGAGCCATAAGTTGGAGGAGTGTTAAGCGATCTTGTATTGCCGACTCAACCATGGAAGCTAAATATGTTGCTACTTGTGAGGCAACAAGGAAGCTGTTTGGCTCAAGAAATTCCTATCTGATCTTGGTGTTATGAGAATGGAGTAAGTTTCCATTACATTGTTTTGCGACAATAGTGGGGCGGTTGCACAATCCAAAGATCCAAGGAATCATAAGAAAGGAAAGCACATTGAGAGAAAGTATCACGTTATTCAAGACTTTGTTAGTCGAGGAGATGTAGTAGTAGCAAAGATTGATAATGCAAATAATCTAGCGGATCCCTTTACCAAAACCTTGCCACAAAGGACTTTTGAGTCACATTTGGAAGGAATGGGAGTTAGATTAGTGCACAATAGTCTTTAGGAAAAGTGAGAGACTATTAGGATGTGTGCCCTTAAATCCTTTTGTATGATGCTATGTATGACTTAATGTTATGATTAATAAAGTTATTTTATTATTATCTAAAATAATGGCAACATAAATATTTGGACATTATTACATAGTACATGAGATGCATAGTATGTGATTTATGTGAAAAGCCACAGAAGATATAAATCACAAATTCTTTGTAAACTCAGAATTATACTTTGTAATCAGAGATGAAATTGGGCATTTCATCTGCGAAGACTATAACATATCAACTAAGATGATGTGTCTTGACTGTCAAATGAATAATAAATCTCACGACTTCTATTTGCATGAACTTTTAATCCAGAGAGGATAATGGACCTGATCATGAAATGTAGGTTGCTTTGATATATCAAGAGTGAGATCAAAAGTCACGATCAAAACCTTAGTATGTTGGACAACCACATTTAGTGTTGATGGAACATATATTCTCAAGATGGAATTCATAATCTCTTAACAAAGACATAAAATATTCCCTTGAGATAATTTTAATGGTTTTGGTTATTTAAAGTGTTAGGCCTAACCACTCTAGTAAGAAATTACTAAAGTATATATATTTATGAAATTGAATTTCATAAATATATGATGAATAACTTAAAGGATTAAACCGGGCACTCAAGAATAAAGTCTTGTGATACAATTTATTTATAAGGCCTGAAGTGCAATTATATTTATATAGTGGTTTTAATTATAATTAATGGTAACTTTGGACTTGTCAAGAGTTGATAGAAAAGTCCAAGGCCCATTGAAGCTAGTGTCTTCTTGGTCCCTTTTGGTCCCACTCTAAGCCACACGCTAAAACCCAAAAGGAAAGGCCCAATAGCCCAGCCCAGGCCAATTTGATAATCAGTTAGTTATAAAGGGAGAAACATACGTAATTTTTTATAAGAAAAAAAGACACAACATTGTGAAATGGTGTGTATGTGTGAGTGAAGCCACCCAAATATGTTAGGATATGTGCCCTTAAATTCTATTGCATGATGCTATGTATGACATTATGTATGACATAATGTTATTGTCAGTTCGTTTAGACCCCTTAAACCCAACAGATTAACCTAGAGAATTAGCCAAGTGATTAACTTAGGTAATTTAAACAAGTCTAGATTAACACAAAATACACAAAAACAACAAAGTAGCGGAAGATAAAGAACACAACGATATGATGACCCAGGAAACCACACCGGTAAAAACCTGGGGAGGATTTAACCTAGCTATCCTCAAGGTAAACTGAATCCACTATGAAAGAATCGAAGTTTACACAATAAGACTTAGACCACTAACATCCTATTGCTACCCAAGTGTAGGAAACTTACTACCACGACCCCATGATAGCTCCAAGATCCACGGACTCCTTCTTTCTTTGAATTCTTCAGCAAATCCACAAGCGCACCTGCTTGTATATCTTTATGCTCTTTTGATTCTGCAACTGTATTGATTTACACAACTCTTGACATGAATCTCAAGTTTGTAAACCCTAAGTGTATGTGAAGGTAAACACCTCTAGATCTCACAATGAGATTCACAAACACAGCATTCAGAACTCTAAAAATGTGGCTAGGGTTTTCCCTTATATACTTAGGGCAAAACATAAAACCCTATACATTAAATGAACTAGGGCTGAGTTGGAAAATTCTGCAGAAAAACGATCTGCCCGATTTTCGATCGATCGAGCCTAATTTTCGATTGATCGAGTCTGGCAGAAAGTTAACAGTAATTCTGCAAAACAACTCGATTCCTACTTTACATTAAGACCCATACTTTGAGCAAGTCTAACACAAGACTAAACATTGTTTTGATCATGGTTTGCCAACATACAAATTGAAGTTCTAATACATCAGTTCCTAATTCTTAGAACCTAATAAACTCCCCCTTTGGAAATCCGTGACAAAACACAGACTTAACAAAAGCTCAAAGTTTACACATTGAAATAGCCCATTACAAAATAAATAGCCACTTAGACAATTCAACCTAAACTACTATCTAACAGTTGCAAAGTAGACAGCAGCTCGACTGAAAACAACCTGTATATTCCTGTAACACTTAACAAACACATAAACGCATGTGTGGAAGAAAAAATAGGAATATATAAAAAATTTCTTGATTTCACATAACACAAAATAAAGACATATATCATGAATAACATCATAAATATAAATCAATAAGCAATGAAGTATAGTGAAACAAGAAACATATCAGTAACCAATGTATCACAAAATATAAAAACAAAAGTAAATTCTAACTCTCCCCCTAAGTTAGATACAACAAAAAGTTTTTATATTCTCCCCCTAAACAAGACAAATAGGATTCCCACATATCATCTATTTCTCCCCCTTTTTGTCACGTATTGACAAATACAACTCAAACAAAGAGTAAAGTGACAGTAAACATGAGAGAAAAAAGAGATAGAAAATAGAGAGAACTCCCCCTATGAAGAGCAACAACTCCCCCTATAAACAACATAGGCCAAAAAAAAAATTTTTTCTCCCCCTATAAAAATAGGAAAAACAAAACAAGTTTTGGGAAAAACAGTTTTGGGGAAAATTAGGAGGTGGGGATAAATAAAAACACACAAACTAAAAAAAAATGAGTTGAGGATACACACGAAGAAAAATATTCTCTCTTTCAATAAATGCAAACTTGACACTATGTGACCCATAAATAGTTGCATGAGTAGAGAAAATATTTGCACATTGATTATCCATCATATCTCTTAAGAAAGATATTTTCTATAGTTCACACATAAAAATAGCATATACTAGAAAAGTACATAACTCAAAAATTAATCAATCAATTTTTAATTCAAGTTGAGTACCCAATTTAGCAAAGTGTATGCATGTTATGTGTGAAAACAATGAGATATATGACTACAAAACTGCAAGATGGATACAGAAAACAATGCAACTCATGTGAATCCTAAACATAAATGATGCAAAAAAAAATATTTGGTCAAAAACTCTAAAAACTGAAAATTTTTCAGTTTCGATCGATCGGGAATCGATCGAATACCAATCGAGTCAGACAGAATCAAACCAAAAATTTTAATCGCAATTTCGATCGATCGAGAAACAGCTTCGATCAGTCAAAATTCTGGAAAACTCAAATTTTTGAAAAACAGAGCAATGCAATGTAGTAACTCCTCGAAGCACAATATTTCATGAATGAAATGCATGAGTATGAGACTAAAAGTTTTTCAAAAACACATGAATACAGCCCAGATCTTTCAAAAACAAGTTTATCAACCAATTTGTCCTCAAAACTCAAATTTTGCATCAAAATCAAGGAATATTTAATCTTGGATGGCCATAACAAAATCACACACAATAACATGTACAAAGTTTAGCAAAGAGTAACTTGTGTAGTGTGTGCAACTAGCATAAGCTTGAGAAACATGTGAGGTGATATGCACATATTGATTAATCACAATTTCTACAAAATCCATCACATGAAATTGAAAGAGACTATTACTTAAAGAGTTACATCATATAACTCTCACATCTCCTAGAATAAAAGCTTGCAATCATGTAAGTTTCTTGATTTGCCTCATAATATACACACCAATTTTAATTGATTAGAAACTTATTATAGCTCAATAATGTACTCACCAATTTTAACAATTTAACCGAGGCTACACCTTATGTTCTTTTTGTGCATGTGCTACACTTTCTCGAGCACAAAATCTTACGATATGCACTAAGGTGTTCATGATTGGCTAGTAAACAGTGGTGAGATGGTTATTTATGCCTTTCTCATTAAGTTCAAGTTCGACAATCAAAGGCATGTGACTTCAAGATCAAGATCATGTGATCAAAAACTATAAACATCTTTCCCACACAACATGCACTACAAAGCTCACACAAGTAACGTGCAATAAAATAAGCTCATCCAAGCTAAATAGAGTACATAAACATGTTATGTAAAGATAATATGGCCAACCTTAATTATAAATCCAAGATATATAATACAAAACACATAAAAATATTTTTGGTTTTAAAAAAATTTTATGACCAAAACAAAAAGCACACATTATGCTAAATGAACAAAAATGCAAATGCAATGCATGATAGTGCTTAACTAAGCTATAGAGGGTACACAAACAAGAAATATCAATTTCTTAATTAACCCTTGAGTACATGTACAAACTAGTACATACTCAAACAAAATCAAAAAATAGCTTAGCACTTATATAACACATACTATTCAAGTTTCTCCACAATGTCAAGCATGTTCTAAATCAAGAGAGAGATATCATAATTCATGTAATACTCAAGAAAAATAAAACTAGACACAAAATAAAATATTTTTGTCTTTTTGAAATTTTTCAATGTTTTTGGACTTTTTTTAATAAAAAAAACAACCTAAAAAAAACAAAACAACCAAAAACAAAAACAAAACATGTCCACCAATAATTGAAAGAATTAAAATAGGGACAAGTCAGCAACACTCACCTTAAAGAATCTTTTCTCACCCATATAGCACGAGTCTTCGGCTTTGTAGGTGAAAATCCATGTGAAGCAGAGTGTGTTTAAGGAATTACACCAATCTTCTGAGAAAGACTAAAATCCTGCAATTTCCTTTCACAAGCCAACAAGCTTAAATTTTTCAAAAGCATATGAAATAATTTATTTGGACTTATGGCAGGAGAAATATCATCACATGTCCTAGACTGAAACACAGAATGCTTAAATTTCAATTTATGACAATTAGGACGAATGTGACCGGAGACACCACAAAAGTGACAAACAGGAACAAACTTAGGAACATCAGTATTCCTAACAGCAAATCTATTCTCAGATTTTGGTTTTTGCCTCAACAAAGAACAATTTGGTCTAATATGACCAACAACACCACAAAGGTGACAAGTAGGCACAAAAATAGATTTCTTATGCTCTCTAACAGTAGGTTTAAACTTAGGTTTAGAAACTTCAGCGTCTACATCAGAACTTTTACCTTTGTCTAACCTAGCAAAATAAGCCTTTTCTTTATTATTCCTCTTGAAAGGAGGGATATAAACTTTTTCAGCTTTAGGCTCAAGAGAAACAAAAACACTTCTGTTATCAGCAACAAGCTTGGTACTAGTCAAATTTTCAATTTTAGCTTTGGATTCAGCTAACTCTTGTTCCAAGCTTTTCATCTTTTCATCTTGAGAGGAAATTTGATTTCTTAAAAATTCATTCTTTTTATTAGATTCATCTAATCTAACAATCAATTCCTCTTTTCCAAGATTAGCCAATTTTAACTTTTCCTTGAATTTCTTAGCAATTCTCATAGTTTTCAATAATTCTTTACGAAGAGTTTCACAGGCATCAAAAAGATCAACAGAAACAACAGTGTCCTTCTTATTCAAACCATCACAATCAAAAACAGTAAGACACTTAAAATTATCCATAATAATAGGGATCAAGGATCAACTCTTAGATCAAAGGATCTACAATAGAAGAGCTACCCGCTCTGATACCACTTGTCAGTTCGTTTAGACCCCTTAAACCCAACAGATTAACCTAGAGAATTAGCCAAGTGATTAACTTAGGTAATTTAAACAAGTCTAGATTAACACAAAATAAACAAAAACAACAAAGCAGCGGAAAATAAAGAACACAATGATATGATGACCTAGGAAACCACACCGGTAAAAACCTAGGGAGGATTTAACCTAGCTATTCTCAAGGTAAACTGAATCCACTATGAAAGAATCGAAGTTTACACAATAAGACTTAGACCACTAACATCCTATTGCTACCCAAGTGTAGGAAACTTACTACCACGATCCCATGATAGCTCCGAGATCCACAGACTCCTTCTTTCTTTGAATTCTTCAGCAAATCCACAAGCGCACCTGCTTGTATATCTTTATGCTCTTTTGATTCTGCAACTGTATTGATTTACACAACTCTTGACATGAATCTCAAGTTTGTAAACCCTAAGTGTATGTGAAGGTCAACACCTCTAGATCTCACAATGAGATTCACAAACACAGCATTCAGAACTCTAAAAACGTGGCTAGGGTTTTCCCTTATATACTTAGGGCAAAACATAAAACCCTATACATTAAATGGACTAGGGCTGAGTTGGAAAATTCTGCAGAAAAACGATCTGCCCGATTTTCGATCGATCGAGCCTAATTTTCGATCGATCGAGTCTGGCAGAAAGTTAACAGTAATTCTGCAAAACAACTCGATTCCAACTTTACATTAAGACCCATACTTTGAGCAAGTCTAACACAAGACTAAACATTGTTTTGATCATGGTTTGCCAACATACAAATTGAAGTTCTAATACATCAGTTCCTAATTCTTAAAACCTAACAATTATGATTAATAAATTTGTTTTATTATTATCTAAAATAATGGTAACATGAATATTTGGACATTATCATATAGTCTATGAGATGCATAGTATGTGATTTATGTGATTTAGTCACGGAAGATATAGATCACAAGCTCTTTGTAAACTCAGAATTATAGTTCTTAGTCGGTGATGAAATTGGGCATTTCATCTGCGAAGACTATAACATATCAACAAGATGATTTGTCTTGATCATGGAAGTGGAGACTTCTAGTTGATATGTTGATATGTTTTAAGAGTTAAGACATATTGAACTGGACCGCTGTGAGATTTATTATTCTTCTAACGACTGTCAATTGAATAATAAATCTAACGACTCCTATTTGCATGAACTTTTAATCCTGAGAGAATAATGGACCAGATCATGAAGTGTAGGTTGCTTTGATATATCAAGAGTGAGATCTAAAGTCACGATCAAAACCTCGGTATGTTGGGCAACCACATTTAATGTTGATAGAACATATATTCTCAATATGGAATTTATAATCTCTTAACAGAGATATAAAATATTCCTTTGAGATAAGTTTAATGGATTTGGTTATTCAAAGTGTTAGACCTAACCACTTTAGTAAGGATATACTAAAGTATATTTTTATGAAATTAGATTTCATAAATATATGATGAATAACTTAAACGATTAAACCAGGTACTCAAGGATTAAGATGTAGTAAATTTCAAAGTGGCAGTCTATATTCATGACTTTGTATTACTACGAATAGTTTATAAAGGGGTTACATGTATAATAAAGTCTTGGAATATAATTTATTAATAAGGCCCAGAGTGCAATTTTATTTATATAGTGGTATTAAATATAATTAATGGTAACTTTAGGCTTGTCAAGAGTTGACAGAAAAGCCCAAGGCCCATTGGAGCTAGTGTCTTATTGGTCCATTTTGGTCTCACTCCAAGCCACACATTAAAGCCCAATTGGAAAGGCCCAATAGGCCAGCCCAATTAGATAATCAATTAGTTATAAAGGGAGAAACATACATAATTTTTCATAAGAGAAAAAGAGACATCATTGTAAAGTGGTGTGTATATGTAAATGAAGCTACTCAATTATTCTCCCTTGGAAACTGATTGAGAGACCACACTTCTTAGGCGTAAAAGTGGAATTGGAGTAAAGATTAAAAGTGTTCCTAAGTACTTCTAATCTTTTGTTTTGAATTTCACCGCACCAAGGTACGTTATCTCGTTCTTAAATTCTGAAATTTACATAGTGCATGTTATCAATTATGAATGAAATAGATCCTTTTTTTTTTTTTTTTTTTGCTTTCGCTGTGTATTTTGTTTAAGATACAAAACCAAATTTTCCAACAAAATATTCTCCCTTGGAAACTGATTGAGAGACCACACTTCTTGGGCGTAAAGTGGAACTAGAGTGAAGATTAAAAGTGTTCCCAAGTAATTCTAATCTTTTGTTTTGAATTTCACCACACCAAGGTACGCTATCTTGTTCTTAAATTCTGAAATTTACATAGTGCATGTTGTCAATCATGAATGAAATAAATCCATGTTTGTTGCTTCCGCTGTGTGTTTTGTATGAGATACAAAACAAATTTTCCAACAGTGTGTACAAGAGACATCAAGATAAAGTAGTAATGTTCCTAATTCTTTATGTTGATGATATTCTACTCATTGAAAATGATGTAGAGGTAATGTCATCTGCAAAGGTTTGGTTATCAAGCCAATTTGATATGAAGGACTTGGGTGAGACTAACTTTATTCTAGGGATCAAGCTTTGGCGAGATCGCAAGAATAAGATGTTAAGCTTATCACAAGCTAGATATATAGATAAGGTTCTAGAACAGTTTAGAATGCGAAACTCCAAGAAAGGATTACTTCCTTTCAGACATGGAGTTCCTTTGTCTGATGACCAAAGGCCTAAAACTCAAGAGGAAGAATATATGATAAGACAAGTTCCTTACGCTTCTGCAGTAAGAAGTCTCATGTATGCCATACTTTGTACTAGACCAAATATCTGCTATTCAGTTGGCATGGTCAGCCGATATCAATCAAATCTAGGACCAAAACATTGGCAAGCTGTAAAGCATATTCTCAAGTATCTACGGAGAACGAGAGATTATATGCTTGTTTACCAGTGTGAGGATTTGATTCCCATTGGCTATACAGATTTATATTTTCAATCAGATCTTGATTTCAGAAAGTCCACTTTAAGTTGTGTGTTCACCTTGGGAGGTAGAACCATAAGTTGGAGGAGTTTTAAGCAATCTTGTACTGCTGATTCCACCATGGAAGCTGAGTATGTTACTGCTTGTAAGGCAGCAAAGGAAACTGTTTGGCTCAAAAATTTCCTTTCTGATCTTGGTGTTGTGAGAATGGAGCAAATTTCTATCACATTGCTTTAGGACAATAGTGGAGCGATTGCACAATCCAAAGATCCAAGGAATCATAAGAAAGGAAAGCACATTAAGGGAATGGGAGTTAGATTAGTGTACAATAGTCTTTAGGGCAAGTAGGAGATTATTGGGATTAGTGCCCTTAAATCCTATTGTATGATGCTATGTATGACATTATGTATGACTTAATGTTGTGATTAATAAAGTTGTTTTATTATTATCTAAAATAATGGTAACATGAATATTCGGACATTATCATATAGTCCATGAGATGTATAGTATGTAATTTATGTGTAAAGTCACAGAACATATAAATCACAAGTTCTTTATAAACTTAGAATTTTAGTTCGTAGTCAGTGATGAAATTGGGCATTTTATCTGTGAAGACTATAACATATCAACTATAATGATTTGTCTTGATCATAGAAGTGGTGACTTCTAGTTGATATGTTGATATGTTTTAAGAGTTAAGAAATATTGAACTAGACCGCTATGAGATTTATTATTCTTCTAATGACTGTCAGATGAATAATAAATCTCACGACTTCTATTTACAGCAACTCTTAGTCCTGAGAGGATAATGGACCTAATCATGAAGTGTGGGATGCTTTGATATATCAGGAGTGAGATCTAAAGTCACGATCAAAACCTCAATATGTTAGGTAGCCACGTTTAGTGTTGATGGAACATATATTCTCAAGATGGAATTCATAGTCTCTTAACAAAGATACAAAATATTCTTTTGAGATATGTTTAATGGGTTTGTTATTCAGAATGTTAGGCCTAAGTACTTTAGTAAAGAGTTACTAAAGTATATATTTATGAAATTGGATTTCATAAATATATGATGAATAACTTAAAGGATTAAACCGGGTACTCAAGGATTAAGATGTAGTAATTTACAAAGTGGCAGTCTACATTCATGACTTTGCGTTACTGCGAATATTTTATAAAGAAGTTGCATGTATAGTAAAGTCTTAGGATATAGTTTATTAATAAGGCCTAGAGTGCAGTTATATTTATATAGTGGTTGTCAGTTCGTTTAGACCCCTGTAAACTAGATTGTTTAACCTAATTAATTAACCAAGTGAATACTTAGGTTTATTATTCAGATCTAGGTTAAAACAATATCAATCATATCAAGTAAAGCAGCGGAAAAATAAAGAACACAATGATATGATGACCCAGGAAAACCAAACCGGTAAAAAAACCTAGGGAGGATTTAACCTAGCTATCCTTAAGGTAAAATAGCAAATCCACTAGAAAGAATTGAAGTTTACACAATAGCGACTTAGACCACTAACATCCTATTGCTACCCAAGTGTAGGAAACTTACTACCACGACCCCATGATAGCTCCGAGATCCACGGACTCCTTCTTTCTCTAATCTTTGCAAAACACAAACACCACCATTTGTGACTTTGAGACTCCACTCAAAGGTTTAGCAACACAAACTCTCCTGTTTGTGACTCCAAGACCACCCTTGAAGGTTTAGATCATCAGCTCCTTTGATGACTAGAGAAGGCAGCAACTTCAGCAATACCGGATCTTGAGATTCTTCAAGGAACAACACCGGTAGAAGTAATAAGAGAGGTTTTAGGAACAAAACCCTAAATAACAAAGAGGCACACTCTTCTCTCTCTAAAAAGCCTTGTAAAAAACGTGCTTAGGGTTTCCTTTATATAGTGGGAGAAGTAGATTTAAAACCCTAATCCTTAATGGGCTAGAACTGCTGTTTGGGCCAACTTAAAATTCTGCAGATACGATTCTCGATCGATCGAGCCTGTCTTTCGATCGATCGAACCAGGCAGATTCTGAAATCTTCTTTCTGCAGCTTACATGTTCTTGTGTGCTCACGATTTGCCAATTGTTCTAAGCTTTTAGAACCTAACAGTGGTATTAAATATAATTAATGGTAACTTTGGACTTGTCAAGAGTTGACAGAAAAGCCCAAGACCCGTTAGAGCTAGTGTTTTATTTGTTCCCTTTTGGTCCCACTCCAAGCCACATACTAAAGCCCAATTGGAAAGGCTCAAAAGGCTAGCCTAATTAGTTAATCAGTTATAAGGAGAGAAACATACAGAATTTATGAGATGGTACATGAACTAGTTTGTATGTGAGTGTTAGACACTCTCTCATTCTCCCTTGAACAAATTCATAGAAACTGATTGAGAGACCACACTTCTTAGGCATTAGTGGAATTGGAGTGAAGATTAAAAGTGTTCTCAAGAACTTCTGATCTTTTTTTTTTAATTCACCACACCAAGGTACACTCTCTTATTCTTAAATTCTAAAATTTACATAGTACAAGTTATCAATTGCGAATGAAGTAGATCCATTAATTTTTCGCTGCGTATGTTTTGTATGTGATACAAACATGTATTTCTCCAACAATAAGTTGGGGCAAACTTTCCTCTATGATTAGGCATGGCCTGGTTACACTTCTTCAAGACTAGGTCACCTTTTTCAAAGAATTTGGGTTTAACCTTCTTGTTAAATACTCGCTCGATGTGGCGCAGATACAACTAAACTTGGCACATCGCAGTCATACGTTTTTCATCTATCATGTTCTACTATTCATATTAGGAATGGGCCCATTCAGCTTTTGATAGCTCTATCTGTGACAAAATCCTTAAAGATGGGATCTCTATCTCTGTTGGGAGTACAACTTCCATACCGTAGACCAAAGAGTACAGGGTTGTGCTCGTGGAAGTACGAATAGAAGTGAGATAAGCACAAAAGGAAAATGGCAAGTACTCATGCCAATCCTTATAAATATCTATCATTTTCACCAAGATCTTCTTTATATTCTTGTTGGCTGCTTCCATCGCACGATTCATCTAGGGATAGTAAGGAACCGAATTCCAGTGCTCAATTTTGAACTGTTGGCAAAGCTTCTCGATCATCTTTCTATTCAGATTATTTCCATTATCTGTAATTAATTCCCCTGGCATGCCATAGTGGCAAATGACGTTGTCTTAAGAATTAGGCTACTATTGCCTGGGTGATGCTTTTATATGAAGCGGCTTCCACCCATTTGGTAAAGTAATCGATGGCCACTAAAATATACTCATGCTTATTCGAGGTTTTCGGAATCACGGGTCTGATGACATCCATACCCCAGGTTGAAAAAGGCCACAACACTGCTAGAGTGCAGGAGTTGGGGAGGAACATTCTTCCTATTCTGATAGACTTGGCAACGATGGCACATCCTCACATGCTTGATGCAATCATTCTCCATGGTGAGCCAAAAGTAGACAACTCTCATAATTTTTCGAGCCAGCAAAGGTCCACTGGCATGGGCTCCAAGCAAGGCCCCATGCATCTCTTCCATCAAATGGCTAGCCTCAATAGCATCTAAGCATCAAAGCAAGGTTGTATCATGGTTCCTTTTATACAAGACTTCCCCACTCAGGAAAAGCTATCATGTCATGCACCTGATGAACTTCTTCTCACTGTCTATAGCTCCAGACGGGTATTCACCATACTTGATATAAGCTTTGATATCATGGTACCATGATTTTCCATCGATCTCGACTTCAACGTTCGTGCACTCTTTAATGCTTATGCAGGAGGCTGACAAACCACGAATTTCTATGCCCAATTGTCACATCTCATCTCCCTCTACCAACTTAACCATGCTAGACAAGGTCGCTAAAGCATCTGCAAACTGATTGTTTTCTCGGGGCAAGCAAGCAAAGGCAATGTTTCGAAACTTCAGGATCAAGCAGCTAACACATCTCTGATAAGGAATCAACTTGGTTTCTCATTCTATCTAGGAGATGATCAACACTAAATACACTCAAATCATATGCACCGAACTCTAAGGCGGCTCGTAAGCCTACTATGCATGCTTCGTACTTTGTGACATTGTTTGTGCAATTGAAATTCAACTTGACTAAAACAGGGATTTGCTAGCCCTTCAAAGATGCCATAACTATTCCCACCCCATTTTCAGTGGTATTGGCGGCTTTATCAAAATAAAACTTCCAATGCCATGGTTCGACACCGCTTGGTTCTAGCTTTATTGCAAAAACATCCTCATCTGGGAAGAGGGATTCTAAGAAATCTTGATCGTTCAATGGTTGATCTGCCAGGTAATCAGCTCTGGCCTGGCCCTTGATGGCCTTTCACACTACAAACACAATATCTAACTTGGATAGCAACATCTGCCAATGGGAGATCTTCCTTATGAAAGCAGGCTTTTTGAGGATGTACTTGATGGGGTCCATGCGGGAAATCAATCCCGTGTTGAAGTAGAGCATATACTGATGGAAAATAACATGTTTGTAATGCATACAAAACATACACAGCGGAAAATTAACAGATCTACTTCATTCGCAATAATAACATGCACTATGTAAATTTCAGAATATAGAATCAAGAGAGTGTACCTTGGTGTGGTGAATTTCAAAACAAAGATCAGAAGTACTCGGGAACACTTTTAATCTTCACTCCAATTCCACTTACACCCAAGATGTGTGGTCTCTCAATCAGTCATATGTGTTTTCTCTAGAGATAATGAAAGAGTGTCTATCTAACATACAAACCATTTCATGTTCATAAAATTTTGCATGTTTCTCTTCTCATAACTGATTATCTAATTGGACTAGCCTTTTAGGCATTTCCAATTGGGCTTTAGTGTGTGGCTTAGAGTGGGACCAAAAGGGACCAATAAGACACTAGCTCCAATGGGTCTTACGCTTTTCTGTCAACTCTTAACAAGTCCAAAGTTACCATTAATTATATTTAATACCACTATATAAATATAATTGCACTCTAGGCCTTATTAATAAATTATATCCCAAGACTTAATTGTACATGCAACCCCTTCATAAAATATTTGTATTAATACAAAGTCATGAATTTAGACTACCACTTTATAGATTACTACATCTTATTCCTTGAGTATCCGGTTTAATCCCTTAAAGTTATTCATCATATATTTATGAAATCCAATTTCATAAATATATACTTTAGTAATTTCTTACCAAAGTGGTTAGGCCTAACTCTATGAATAACTGAACCCATTAAACTTATCTCAAGGGAATATTTTGTATCTCCGTTAAGAGACTATGAATTCCATCTTGAGAATATATGTTTCATCAACACTAAATGTGGCTGCCCAACATATTGAGGTTTTGACCGTTATTTTAGATCTCACTCCTAATATATCAAAGCAACCTACACTTTATGATCAGGTCCATTATTCTCTCAGAATTAAGAGTCCATGCAAATAGAAGTCGTGAGATTTATTATTCACTTGACAGTCATTAGGAGAATAATAAATCTCAAAGCGGTCCAGTTCAATATGTCTTAACTCTTAAAACATATTAATATATCAACTAGAAGTCTCCATTTCCATGATCAGGACAAATCATCTTGGCTGATATGTTATAGTCTTCGCAGATGAAATGCCCAATTTCATCACCGACTACGAACTATAATTCTGAGTTTACAAAGAACTTATGATTTATATCTTCTGTGACTTTTCACATAAATCACATACTATGCATCTCATGGACTATTTGATAATGTTCGAATATTCATGTTGCCATTATTTTAGATAATAATAAAACAACTTTATTAACTACAATATTAAGTCATGCATGATGTCATACTTTATATCATACATAGCATCATACAATAAGATCTAAGGGCACTAATCCTAACATATATTGCTGCAACTTACGCGAGGCCCACGCCAGGGGGCAACATTTCTTCTCAATGGCGATGTAGTTGATCTCACAACTAGTGAACTTCCTACTCGAGTAGTAAATCACCTTCTCCTTTTGATCGGGTTCATTTAGCTGGCCTAACATGCAACCCACCCATGGATGTCTCTTGCACTGCTAGGTGGAGAATCAACAGATGTCCCAGTGTAGGGGGAACCAAAATATGAGGGTTTAACAAATATTGCTTGATTTTTTCATAAGGCATTTGACATTCATTTATCCATTCTATCTTTGTGTCTTTCTTTAAGAGCTTAAACAAGGGATTGCACATGGCGGTCAACTGCGCTATAAAGCGGGCTATATAATTGATTCTTCCTAAGAAGTTTCAAACTTCTTTTATGGTTTTCAGCACAGGCATGTCCCTAATGGTTTGGACTTTTGTGGGGTTCACTTCAATCCCTTTCAGGCTGACTATGAAATTGAGCAATTTCCCTAAACTGGCTTCGAAGATGCACTTGTAAGGGTTAAGCCTCAACCGATACTTGACAAGGTGCATGAATAGCTTCCTCAAATCTATCAAATGATCTCTAGGAGTGCATGACTTGGCAATACTGTCATCCCTCTAGACTTCAATCTCCTTATGCATCATATCATGGAATGTTACCATGGCTTGTTGGTAAGTCGCACCAACATTTTTCAAACCGAATGGCATGACGTCATAAGCATAAGCTCCCCAATGGGTAGTGAATGCTGTCTTGGCTTTTTCCTCTTCAACCATCTTGATCTGATTAAAACTCAAGAATCCATCCATAAAGGAGAAAAACATGTTGGTAGTGGTGTTGTCAATTAGGGTATCAATATGCGGTAGGGGAAAATTGTCCTTCGGGTTAGCCCAGTTCAAATCTCTATAATTAACGCACATGCGTACTTTCCCATCTTTCTTTGGCACGGGAACAATATTTGCAACCCAATCAAAGTAGGCTATGGCGGTAAGAAAACTGGAATTCAACTACTTTTCCACTTCTTCATTAATCTTCAGGATAATCTTAAATTTCATCCTTCGGAGGGACTGTTGCACTAGAGGGCATTCCAGTTTGACTGGAATCCTGTGGACAACAATCTCTGTATCCAATCCTGGCATATCTAGGTAAGACCAAGCAAATATTTCCTTGAATTCCTTCAATAAACCTATGGGCTCGTCTCTTGTGTTCTTGGGAAAATTTATCCCGATCTTGACAGGCTTTCCCTCTTCGCCTTCCTCTTCTAGGTTTATCACCTTTTTCTCTTCTATATTGGGCTTAGACCCTTCATTCTCTCTATTCAGAGCTTCCAGGATATCTCAAGGTAAGTTCAGAACCTCTTCCAATCCTTCAATATCATGATCCAATTCTATTGTCTGATTCACAACATCCACATCCTCGTTATGGCAAAGGGACAATGTACCCACTTGGGAATTAGAACAGATCCTATGGAATGGAACATATACAAAGAGACATAAGATAATTTGCACACACATTCATAGGAAAGAAAATAAAGAGAGGTGCAAGAAGTTTCCTGAATAATATGCTGAATATATCATTAATAGATTATGGGAATAGGGAAAAACAAGTTCATGCTTGACAATGATAAGAGGGAAATACTCTTTTTTGTTGTTTCTAGGACAATAAACTAAGGGAACAAACAGGGAATACATATAAAGCAGGAAATAACATAAGAATGCAAAACAAACTAAATATGCTATTCCAACCCTCTCAGGTGATTGGGAGGCCCAATCACTTGACAATGGAATACTCCTTACTCAGCTGGTGCAATCATAATCAAGGCTCAATGGTCCAAAGGCCTGCCATCTCGCCTAGTAGCCCTAACGGATAGTAGAAGTCAGACTATTTTCAGAAGATATGCTAACGTTCACTGAGAACTCCTTGGGACAGAGCCGAATAATACAAGCTAGATCAGACTCTTTATCATGTACTTCCTTGAAAGGTTCTGGCATAATGACCTTGACAAGAGTTGGAAAAGTAGCCCTAATATGGAGAATGGACATCCATGGATTAGCAAACTTCCTCTTCTTTCCTCTAGAAGCTTGAAAGAGGTCCTTATGAGTGGGCTTATACCCTAGACCGAATCCTCCCTTGTTATCTGAAAGTTCCACAGTGTAGGGCTCCCATGTCCTACGGCTTTGAGGCCTTGGCCTAACTTGTAACCAAACTTGAGCATCTCTCTAGCGAACATCAAAGCTACTGTAGGCCATCTTGGCTCAGGCCCTAAAGCATTGTGAATCATAGAAACTAGCTCAAAGCTATGGAAAGATGCTTCTAGAAAGGCATTAGCATCAATGTAGGGTATAGATGTCTCCTAAAAAATCGTCATGGGTTCTTCGGCCATAATGGTGATCAACTGATTCTCAAATATGAACTTTCGAGGCAGTCCATAGGCACCTCATAACGCCTGTCCATAGGCAGTCCTTTATTTTGGTAAAATCTTAACTTTCAGACATTGGCATTAAAAACGGGCTATTGGCATTAGCCTTCGAGGCTTTAACGGAATTGGGCTTTGAGGTTTGGATTCGGAAAGGGTGTGGTCTTGATCAATGCTTTACTAGTATGTTTTAGAATCATTGCCAAATTTCCATGATGAAAATCCGGCAGCATTTCACCTTATTTTCATGATGGAAATCTAGTAGCACTTCGCCTCAGGTGCGTCATAGCACACAAAATACTATTCTCACCAAGCTTACTTTGTAAGAATACAACAACGAAGGTGACCCATTTTCACAGTAAAAATCCAACAGGGTTTCGCGTCCATGTACGTGGTGCACATCAACATTTTGATGCGTGTCGCGTACACGGGGAAACCAATGTCACTTAGCTGACATGGATTGAGACAATCACACTGCGATGATCATGTACACAATGCAGTGTGAATATGCACCTATGATAGACATCACCCACATTCCAAGGGTATGGCCTAACAAGGAATAGGAAATTTAAAACAAACATTGTCATACCCTAGGAATGCGGCCCAAGCAAGATACAAGGAAAGGAAACCCTAGTATATGGTTCTAGAGAGAGATGAGAGAGAGAGAGAGAGAGGGAGGGAGGGAGGGAAAAAGAAAAGACCACCCAGAGAGGCTAGGCCTCCAAACTATTGAACATTGCCCCTTTTGGGCTTGCGTATTCTCACTTGCATTCTTGCCCTTTTTGGCTCATGCCTAGGAAGTTACGTCCTCGCTTCAAGCATCCTAGCTCCAAATGTGCATATGCAACAACAAGAGAAACACAAAACCAACAAACATGCAAAAAAAAACAAGAAGGAAAGCATGTGAAAGGACAAACGAACAAGAAGTGCCAAACGAGGGCAAACAAGCATGTTATCAAACAAAAGGGGTTTCCTTGGAGGAAAAATGTAGGTTTGGATTGGATGTCCACAATTCCATGAGATTGGAGTATGGACGACACATATGTCATCAAACAAAATTCCTAAAAGGGACTCGGGGTCTTGTGTATCAAGAACAGGTGTGAACCCGTGCGAGATCGTAGGAACCAAGCTTAATGACATAAACAAGCATACACAATGACGCATGCATGAACATGTAGGCAAATATACAGAGATGCAAAGAAATAAAGAGAGCCAAACAGGATGGCATAAAGCAAGCAAGGCAAGTATATCATCACACGGAGTGGAAAAGGGTATGCATCGAGCAAACCAACATCATGAAGACGTGTTCCCACAAGGGGTTGCATCCCAACAAACCACAGGAGGGATGAGTGCAACAAACAAGGAAAGTGGTCCCAAAGGCCAACAAGAACAAACCCATGGAAGGCACAAAGCATTGCAAGAGCCTAGATCTAGTCAGACAAACATGGATCTAATGCATAAAAGCAAGTAAGTATACACATGCATAAAGGAAATGATCCAAACCCTTTATTCTAGGCCTAGGTTTAGGGATATAGGCCTAGACCACAAGATCTAGATCCACATCCTACCTAAGAGCCAAGAGACAAAAAGGCAAAGCCAAACACTAGACATGGCATCCAACATGAAAATCTACACACCTAAACATGGCAAGGAGCACAAAATCATATAGATCTAAGCACAAGCATGGCAAAAAGAATATGAACATGGTATAAAGCACCTAAGCATGTAAAGGAAAAAGATTGCAAGAACACTACCTCTTGTTTGTTGAGAAAAGAGAGAAATCAAAGATTTTTTTGATGTGTTTGGAAGAAAATTTAGAGAGGAAAAGAAAGAGAATCTGCCCAAAAAAGTGCTCCAAAACGTTTCTTTTTTTTTTTTTTGGTTTAAGGGGGGGGGGGGTCTGGGGGTATTTATAGCTGAAAAATGACCCTTCAGCTTTCAGCGGCCACGAAAGCTTTCAGCGGCCATTTCGTGGCCGCCGGCTAGCTCCGGCAATCCTTTAGGGTGCGCCGGGCTAGCTGCTAATGTCAGCAATCCTAACTTTTTATAGTTCTGGATTTGATCACATACTTGAAGATTTTTTTTAGACTCTAATTGAGCTAATCTTAGTGTCCTTGGAAAGGTCTGGATGTTTAGTTTCCAAAAGACTAAAGAAATTGAAATTCCAACAGTCGGATCAAAAGTTATGGCCTCCTGAAGTGAGATGACACATCCAGCACGACTTTCAAGATATCTTAACTATTTTAACTCCGATTTTGACCCATAAATAGCCTTTGGAAAGGGAATTCAATAATCTTTACAATGACACTAGTCCCAACCCGTTCTGACGGTCAGATCAAAATTAAGATTTTTGGTGCCCCTAGGAGTCAACCTCAGGTCAACTTGGTTAAAGCTGACAAAAATCTCCGAGTAGCTCGAGTTTGATGTAAAAGCATGAAAAATTTTGTTTTGGAGTTATTTTGATTGTCTTTGAATTTTGGTCAACTTAGGGTTGATTAGGGGCATTTTGGTCTGTTTGACCAAAAAAGGCACTTCGAGTGCTTCAATGCCCGAACGGGTTATGCCACATTAATCTAGATGTTTCCACGGCCCCATGGAGAAAAGTTAATATTTTTGAAATTTTTGGGGTCGGCACACAAATCGAGGGCGAACAAAATACAGTATCTACATGAATTAATCTTTATTTTTCTTCCGTTGAAGTAGAACTAGATGCTAAAGTTGTTGATATTCTAGTTAATCTGATCTGTTCTAATTTTGTGACTCATGCCATCATGGATGATTACAGGCAATGGCTTCCCAAATTCCCAAGATTCACTTTAAGCACTGTTTCAGAGAGGCAAATAGGTGTGCTAACAAACTAGCAAGGATTGGAGCTCATCAAGACTATGATTTTATTTTGTTTAATAGTCCGCCTTGTGGACTTAATTGACCTAATAGAGGCTGACCTCTCTGGTTTGTACGTAAACAGGCTCTGCCCTGAGACATCCTTTGTTTTGTAGCTTTATGATAATTTCCTTTTAACCAAATATATATATATATATATATATTTATTTATATCATACCAAATGGATTTTAGGGTACAATCCTCAATAGCTAAAACCCAATGAATGGGCTAAAAGGCTAAATAAAAACAAAAAAGCATAACATGACTCACTATTGTAGAAGTGCATCATTGGTAGAATAAACTCTAATACAAATAAGGAGTTAGGGAAGGCTTTAGTATGCATGATGCTCCACAAAGCCCTAATGTGTCAACCATTCATCACAACTTGGCAGAGATTGGCATTGCAATAAACTCCTAAGAATTTCTAACAACTTATGTACTGTACCCATACCTAATAAGACATTATAAAAAGAGACACCCCCTCTCCTTGGTCTACAAAAGGAGAAGAGTACGCAACGTGTAGTCCTCATTATTCATACATCTTGCTCTAGCAAGTAAAGGGATTTTCCTTGTCAAATTGCGTGTAATCTACGTTGTTAACTCCTCCTGATTAGTTTATAGTCACTAAAAGCAACCCAGTTGCTCACTTGCCATTGGAACATCAATGACGGTAGACACTGTATTTTGTACCCCTTACGACTTAGGTCCCCATTTCCCAATGATGCTGAAATTCTAAGGCCAAAGTTGGTTTACGGCTCAATCAAACTCTAAATTGACTTGAGAAATGTTAAAATGGAAAATTTAACCTTTTATTAGCAAAAAAATCTATTTTTGGAAAATGAAGGCCAAAGAAACCCTCAGCTTGCATACACAAGCAAGGACCTATGTACGTAAGTCTGATGCATGCATACACAAGCACAGACCTATGTACACAACTAGGGTTCCAAAAACCTATGAAAAGAAATTTTTTTGCATTTAAAGCTAAGGTTTGGAATAAATTCCACATCGTCTGAGAGCCGTACCAAACTCCCATTTTTCAACTATATAAAACCTTACATGGTATATTTCAAAAAGACACAGAAAATCTTAAGAGAAAATCTAAGATTTGCCATAAATAGTGAATCAAAGAGAGAGTTTTTTCACAAAACATCCTCAAGTCAATTTTCATTTGATTGGGACCTTTTCTGGTCTTGATCTTTCGAGTTTAAGATCACTAATCACTTTTGTATTTAATTGTGAATAAATTGACTGAGGGGAACGGTCAAAATCAAGCTTGAAAGCTTCTTGTTTGAGGTATTGAGTTCTAAACTCTTTTCTTTCATTTCTACTTTAATCTTGTTTTTAATCTTGTTTCCTTGCTTTGTTTGTGTTTAGATATGTTTAGGCAGCCTAGAGTTTAGTTGTTCTTTATTTTAAAGCATGTTAGGCTGCTAGACATGTTGTTTTAAGTCCTGCTCTGTTTTATGTGTTTTTGGGTTTCTGGGTTAGGGTTCATCAGGCATATCTGAATAAGCATGATTTTGTATGCACACACAGACTCGTAGTATGCGTACATATACAACTGGCCTACATACGTAGGCCTATGTATGCGCACACATACTCGTGCCCAAAAACCCTAATCTGAGTTTTTTGCTTTTACTTCTTTATTTCTTTTACATCATACGCCTCTGTTTGGTTCCTTTTATGCTTTTTAAGTTTTTGTTCCTCTATTTAATTACTTGTTTGCCTTTAACATGCTAGATTAGGGTTTCTTTTTATTTCTTGCTTTAATTCTATGAACATGCATTCACATGGCCATCCATTAATGCATAGATGCTGAGGTGCAGTAAGGTAAGTGAGGTAAGTCATGCATTTACATGAACATGCATTGAGTATATGTTTGATGATGAATATGAACATGTTTCATTGGATGATATGCTTTAGATGTTTTGATGATATCACATGCTATTTCAATCTTGCTATGCCCACATTTCTGCCTTGATTTGATATATACATGTTTCTGCCTTGGATGAGATGAGATGATTACCATGATAGATGTATGCTAGGATTTGTGATGGTATGAGAAGCATGATAGATGTACTCTGGTAGTAAGATCAGTCCTTCCACGTAAGGGTGCTATATATATGGTTCTTAGACCATAAAACTAGGTGGCGACTCATTTTCTCCGTCCCGGTCCACTCGGCCAAGGCATACTCCCCAAACCATGTGTGCTACAACCACGATGACAACTAAATATATATATGTAACCCAAAACCAGTTCCTTCAAAGCCCTTTTTAAAACCTAATTACCATGCATAATATTTAGACAAAAAGAACATGTTTTAATTGTCAGTTTAGCTGCTTACACAAATCATACCCTAACTCAAAAAGAAAAAATGCTTACAGTTGTGTGGTGCGGCAAGCGGACACATCTGAGGGGATTATTTCTATCTTTATCTTTATGTATTTGAATTAGCTTGGATTAGTTTTTAGAGAACTTTCATGGATTTGTAGTTTGGGTTCAGTTAGGATTAGTCGCTAACCCGTGCTATGCACGGCAACCTACCTATTTGTGAGATAAACTAAAATAATTTTATAAAATCTTAAATTGACTAAGAAACTACATCATTGCATGATTTACTCTTGTATGGCATCAATTTGTATTACAATTTGATAAAGAAGTCATTACAGAATATATTATTGAAACAATTCAAAAAAAATATGACTATTCAAATGAGAAATATAAGAAAAAAAAATACACAAACCCATGCTAAAAAATGTTGAGCAGGAGCCCACATTGAAATAATGAAAGTCATACCTCCTCTTAATATACTTTCATATCGTGAGGTGAAATAAAGACATATGCAGTAGTAGCAACCTTAAATTTCAATTATTGCAACCTTTTTTATCTTGTAAAAAACGGCTAAAGAGTGTTTGGTAGTTCATGTACAAAAATTACTTCTTAAAAAATACATGAAAAACTATAAAATATTTTTTTAACAAAGTAGAGGAGAAGAAAATAACAGAAGAAAAAAAAAAAAAAAATATATATATATATATATATATATGAATATCAGGATTCTAGACAGGCTACTATTCTCCCCCCCCCCCCCCCCCCCGCGCAATAAGAGGAAAGGACCTCCAGACAGGGTGGACATCCCAGACTACCGGTCTTACTAATTGCCGGTCTTACAATCAGGCCTACCCAGCTAGCTCTACCGAAGCCAATAGAGATACAAAATGCAACTTGGCTCTGATACCATAAAGTAGAACTCGTCCCCAAGTGCTAGCATCAAGAGAGAGGGTGCTCCATGGAGCATCGCCAGAGGCTCCATGCCGCACCACTTACCGAACAGGCCCATATATATATATATATATATATATATATATATATTGGGGTTTGTACTGCTTTTATAATGTTCATGATTAACCTCGCAAATTTGGAGATAAATTATCAACGTTTAAATTTGAGTTTAAGTTACACTTATTAGAGAGATAGAGTTTCACTCCTTGTTAAATTTGGACTAAACAAAAATAATTTTGTTTTAAAAAATGATAATGATGAGTTTGAGTTTAAGTTGGACTTGTTAAAGAGATAGAGTTTCACTCATTATTAAGTTTGGACTAAACAAAAATAATTTTGTTTTAAAAAAATGATAATAATGCCTACCAAGCATCTTAATTACTATGTTGTTGTATAAGAAGTTGCAGTAGAATTCTTCTATACAACATATAGTGAAACGGGCACCTAATAATTTACAACATATTTTAAATGAGACACTACATAGACTTTTTATTTACAACATATTTTAAGCCATGTGGTTTTATCAAACAAAAATCTTGTCTATGTTCTGAATCTATGCTCCATCTACTATATTATGCAAGATGACGAATTTTTTTCCTTTTAAACTTTATATTAAAGAAAAAGTTAAAGTAAATAATTTTTTTTTTAGAAATTATAATAAATCATGGCGGAACATAGAAAAGGAACACAACATAGAGAGGGGAGACAAAAATTTTATTGAGTTTATCCTAGGAAATGGTAATTGATCAATTATCTATGAAGAATGGCAATACACCAAAATAAGAAATTTATATACTTTGAGTTCGAGTTTAAGTTGGACTTGTTAGAGAGATAGAATTTCACTCCTTGTTAAGTTATCAACATTTGAGTTTGAATTTGAGTTTAAGTTGAACTTATTAGAGAGATAAAGTTTCACTCCTTGTTAAGTTTGGACTAAATAAAAATAATTGTGGTGAAACATTAAAACTAAACAAAAATAATTGTGGTGAAACGTTAAAAAGAATTAAAAAAAAAAGGTGACGTGGAAAATTGTGTTGCTAGCAAAAGCTTCAGTTTTATATATATACTAGCTTTTAACCCGTGCAAATGCACGGGAATTTTATTTCAAATTTTTTTCTAATTTTGTTGTATTTTTATAGCATCTCAAAAGTATTTTTCTTTCTTATTGAACATCATCAAAAGTAAATCAAATCATACTTCATCACAGTAACATATATTAACACACTTTAAATAAGGGGAACAAATTAAACTTAAAGTAGTGGAAAAACAAACACCTTTCTTCATAACATCATACAAATTTAGATTCATAGCTCAAAATAACATTTATAATCCTAAAATAAACCAAAAGTCAAATTGTTTAACCCCTTGTTTATGGACTTCATGCTTTCTCTCTTAAAAGTCTTATGGGTCTAATGTTGCAAGCATCCAAGCCATTGATGATTTTTTTGCATACCTGGACATATCAGAAGTTTCAAAAAAAATATGTTAAATTGATTTCAAATGAATAACACATACAAATGCAAAATTAGTTCTACCATCTAAAATCTAAATCACATGAATCAGTGTTAGCTTATCATTTCTTTTTCCTTTAAACCTATCTAATAAAAATCTCTAAATCAAAAAAAAAAAAAAACAATTATTTTTATGGTAAGCATTAAATGTATCTTGTACTCATTTTCTTGCCCCTTTATCCAATCTGACAATAGGTAAATTATCACTATTTATATTTCCCAAATATCATCATGATTTTAATTGCCTCATTTGCAACAAATAAATGTCCTAACACCCCCAACAAACCAATGTCCTAACACCCAAACACAAACCCAGACTACCCAAAGTATACCAATGTCTGCCTTGAGGGGTTTCTCTTTGCAATCTTGGAGGTAAGAAGGTGGCAAGAAACCGGACGTGGGTAGAAAGTTAGCTCAACAGTGGTGGTGGCACTATATCCACAACTATCTCAAATAATATCACAGTCCCTCTGCAGCCAAGGCTTCCACATCTTCAAAGCTGTTAGGAAATATAATTTTCTGGCTCATTGGAATTCAGCCGAATATGCCAATGAGCTAAAGGAACAAAACAATAATTATTAGAATAATATTGTACCTATTCTTATAAAAGAAGTACATATATAGAGCATCTTTGCGGTTTCTTTTAATGTAAACTATTGGAAATTTTTTATTATGATTGAATGTATTCTACAGTGTGAACCTCAAAGAATAAGAGGTGCCCTCCAACCAAACATGGTCTACTAAATGAATTAGATGCAAACCTGCAAACTTAATAGCAACCACTCATTGTCAGTTTGGTTAATACAATTCACACACCAGCAACCATAAAAGTACAATAACAAAACTCATTGTCCGCAATTGTCTGCCATTAAAAAAAAAGTTTAAAGTACCTAATCCTGGTTATTATGCAAATAGAGTGAAAGGCAATAAAAAATTTTAATAGAAAAAATGAAAGAAAAGCCAATTGGCAATAACAAAAACTTATTATAGTATTAAAGAGAGGGCTGACCCGTATTAGACTCCATACAACACACTTGCCTTGACAAATAAACATTTACCACCTCCAAGACTTTTACTATATTAAACAAAAATGAAACACAGCTTCTCCCATAAATCAAAGTTGCATTTCTTTCCATTCGAGTTTCACTGATTTTTTGCAAATAAATTTTGGCTCTAGGGAATAATTTTTCTATTAATGAAGCAGTCCTATCTAGTAAGTTCTCTGCTTATCTTCCTTTTGAAGATAAATATATTCCTTTCTCAAAAGATAAGTTTGTGTTAACTCTCACAATTAGTCTTAAACCACATCCACTTAAAGCAAAGTAGCCACAAAAGGTAAAAAATCAATCCTCTTGGGACTTGGGAATATGGATATTAGTATTACACATTTGTGGTGTATGATTAGCATACAAATTGATCACAAAGTTTCATAATTTAAATACACATCTTACTCAGTCATAAAGCCATATTTAAGATAAGACATTTTTTTTTTCTATAATACCAAGATTGTACCATACGTACTTAATTGGCAATAAAAAAAGAAACTGCAACCATACACACCCCACAAAATTTAGTTCAGTATTCAAAAAGTTACATGTCAGAGATTATAGTATAATTCTGAAAAGCGATATAAATAGAGTCCCCTGTTATCTCAGAGTAGCATCTTTGGCTTCTGAACTTCATTTTTATTTACATATATTAATTTATATGTTTTATTCACGTAAATTATTTTTTGACATCAATTGAGTGGGGCCTCAGTTTCTGAATTGAACCCAGATTAGAATGCACCATAATCTTTAAGAAAATGACAGGAAACTCACAATTTTTTTTTTTTTTTGAAGGTTAATAACGATTCCTGTAACATAAGATCAATAGGGTGCAAATTGAAATCAAACATACATAGTCAATTACTTGGCATGCAAACAAAGCATAAGCTAAAATAACATTTTTCCTTTCAATATGAATAGAGAGTAATAGTACCTTGCCAACCATGATCTCATTATGATGATCTCCGTAAATATCTACAGTATCAAAGAAGGTTATACCCCTTTGAAAAGCTTCCTTTATAACAGAGCATCCACCTTCATGTGATAAATGAGCATTTAGTATTCCAAAGAGTCTGCCAAATCCAAAGCCCAATCTTGATACCTACACCCAAAAAAGGAAACCACAATAAGACCATTGAGGTGGTTTCTTGCAAGTAAAATTCATACCAATCCAATATCTTTCGTTTCTATGTTGTCACCATCTTTTTCACTAATTCTTGGAACCAAAATCTAACTGCGATTGTATAAGTGGAAAACATATAGCAAAACTAATTTAACTTTAAATTTGGTGGGAAAAAAAAGTTAGAGAAAGAATAGGTACTTGTTGGAGGCATTGTTAAACAAAAAGTCAGAAGAAGAAGGAAGAATTTTTGAAAGGAACCGGGAAACAATTCTCTTTTTTCTCAAAACAAAAGCAAATATCTACAAACATTTTGATAGAAAACCTAAAACCCAAAACAAAAATGAACCAAATCTAAACCTATCCAACAAAAAAACTCAATTAAAAGTAAAATTTCATACCTAGATCTAAAAAATGGAAAAAAAAATTACCAATGCCAGTTCCGACAATTCGGTTGGTTGATATATGGCCTAACGGTTTCTTTCTGTACTTGCTGTTCCGATGGTCTAAGTCTGGCAAGGGAACGAACAATCGCCGGCCTTGGATATTTCTCTCCTCTCTTGGGGTCCGACGAACAACTCTGTTCTCTCTCTTTCTCTGTATACGGGCAAGGCGTTTTGTATTTATACTCAGACTATCAGATTGTTTCCATTTGAAACGTAATTAACAGATCAATATTTTTTTTTCTCTTGAGAACGTTTCAACAAAACATAGATATGCACAAAACATAAATTAATTCAAATTTTAGGGGTGAACCAAAAAAAAGCACAAACATAACAAAAAAAACTGCTAAACAAAATACAACAATCGAACAAACAGAACTCAAGGAATTGTAAAAATAGATTGGAAATTAAGGAAAAAGGTAGCCTTTTCAAAACCCTAAAACGGTAATTGAATAGAAAACAAAAAAAGGGGAAAAAAATCCATACCTTCTGAATTATTTTCTAAATCGTTTCTGACTCACTCCTTTTTCCGTATGCTTGTTGGTTTGGAACACAATATTCTGATCTGTGTGTCTATGGAGTTGTAGCGAAGAAGTGGAAGTCAAGAGTGAGTCTGGAATTTCGATCGGAAAATATGGCGTTTGCGTTTTAGGGTTTGCGTTTTGTTTTTGTTTTTTCTTTTTCTTTTTTTTGTTTTGTGGATAAGCGGCTTGGTGTCTTTATAGAAATAGGATTTGCGTTTTTTTTTTCTTTTTTTTTTTTTGGATAGGCGGGTTGGTGTCTGAAAGAGGGCCTCTCCTAACGTCCCGTGCAGTTTTTTTTAAGTTTAAGTTGTACACATGTCAACTTTTTAAGGGGGCATTTTTCCTAACGTGGTAGCACCTTCTTAAAGGCTTCTGCTTTTATATATAGTACTAGCGTTTAACCCACACAATGCGCGGGATCATTTTATAATTTAGGCTCACCTTTACATCAATGACACCATAAAACTCCTTTGATAGGTTTGACTTTTGTGTTGCATATAAGACATGCAAAAATAATATCCCAAAATAATACCCCAAAATTATAGCCTTCAGTAGTTATTTGTATAATATAAACCTAAAAGGTCAACAATCAAGCTCAGTACTTGAAATTAGAAGCTTTTTAATGTAGCGCCTATTAAAATGCATACTCACATCATTCTCAATTTTCACCAATCTTTTATTCCTAAAATAAGGCTGCACTGAACAGTGCAGCAATCCAACAGAGACAAATGAATTACAAACCACATTTATATTTCATGCCCAACTGACAAAACACAAAGTAGCAAGACACAGATTAATTAAGTTTAAATATAACTTAAGAAACCAAAATGCTCTAAAACAGAAAATGTAGTGAGCTCAAGTGTTAAGTTCTAAGAATTAGGAACTAATGTATTAGAATTTCAATTTGTAATGTTGGCAAACCATGATCAAAACAATGTTTAGTCTTGTGTTAGACTTGCTCAAAGTATGGCTCTTAATGTAAAGTTGGAATCGAGTTTTATGCAGAATTCACTGTGCACTTTCTGCCTGACTCGATCGATCGAAAATTAGACTCGATCGATCAAAAGTCGTGCAGATTGTTTTTCTGCAGAATTTTCCAACTCAGCCCTAGTCCACTTAATGTATAGGGTTTTATGTTTTGCCCTAAGTATATAAGGGAAAACCCTAGCCACGTTTTTAGAGTTCTGTTTTGCTGTGTTTGTGAATCTCTTTGTGAGATCTAGAGGTGTTTGCCTTCACATACACTTAGGGTTTACAAACTCAAGACTTATGTCAAGAGCTTGGTAAATCATTCAGTTGCAGAATCAAAGATCTTAAAGAAATACAAGCAGGTGCGCTTGTGGATTGCTGAAGAATTCAAGGAAAGAAGGAGTCCGTGGATCTCGAAGCTATCATGGGGTCGTGGTAGTAAGTTTCCTACACTTGGGTAGCAATAGGATGTTAGTGGTCTAAGTCTTATTATGTAAACTTCGATTCTTTCATAGTGAATTCAGTTTTACCTTGATGATAGCTAGGTTAAATCCTCCCCAGGTTTTTTACCGGTTTGGTTTTCCTGGGTCATCAAATCTTTGTGTTCTTTAATTTCCGCTGCTTTACTGTTTTTGATTATTTGTGTTAACCTAGATTTAATTAAATTACCCAAGTTAATCACTTGGCTAATTCTCTAGGTTAATCTGTTTGGATTTAAGGGGTCTAAACGAACTGACAAGTGGTATCAGAGCAGGTAGCTTTTGTGTTTGATCCTTTGATCTTTTAGCTGATCCTTGACCCCTGTTGTCATGGAACACGGACACTCTCTTGTTGTTCCACCTCACTTTGATGGAAACAACTATGCTTATTGGAAAGTAAGGATGAAAGCATTCCTGAAATCCATTGATGAGAGAGTTTGGAATTCCGTTGAGTACGGATGGGAGAAGCCCACTACTCCTGTGAGTGAGTGGCAAACTTCTCAAAAGGAGGCAGCCGCTTTCAATAGCAAAGCTATGAATGCTATTTTTAATGCTGTTTCCATGGAGGAATTTAAAAGAATCTCTAATGTTGAGGTTGCTCATACTGCTTGGAAAATCCTCCAGACTGTGCATGAAGGCACAAAGGCAGTTAAGATTAATAAGTTGCAGCAATTAACCTCTGGATTTGAAAGCATTAGAATGAATGATGATGAATCTTTTGATGAGTTCTATACTAAACTGAATGACATTGTTAATTCTGCATATAATTTGGGTGAAATCTATGATCAACCTAAAATTGTTAGGAAGATTCTTAGATCTTTAACTGAGGATTTTAGACCCAAAGTGACTGCCATAACTGAGAGCAAGGATGTGGACTCCATCCCTGTTGATGAACTTGTAGGATCTCTTCAGTCCTATGAGTTAGACCTCCCTAAGACTAATAAATCCAAATCAATGGCTCTTAAGTCTGTTGATGATGTTAAGGATGGTGGATTTGATGATGAACTCTCTGCTACAGAGATTGCCTATCTTGCCAAGAACTTTAGAAACTTTCTTAGGAACAATAACAGAAGGGCAAGAGGCAAGAACACTGTTGAACCTAGAAATTTTAGGAGGAATGATCCCACTAAGGTTAATAACACTGAAAAACCTAAGGAGAAAGTAGGTCAGCCTTCTAATAATTCTTAGGGCAACAATGTTATGATTGTCAAGGGTATGGTCATTTAAAATCTGAATTTCCTACATACTTGAGGTCTAAGGGTAAGGCTATGGCTGTAACCCTTAG
This sequence comes from Lithocarpus polystachyus, assembly GCA_033629205.1. NCBI lineage: Eukaryota > Viridiplantae > Streptophyta > Magnoliopsida > Fagales > Fagaceae > Lithocarpus > Lithocarpus polystachyus. Next base: position 34,796,852 of record CM066171.1, read on the forward strand.
TGATGATGAAGTTTTTGATAATGAATCTGCTAGTGATGAGGATGGAAACTTCATTGCTTTCACTGCTACTACTGTAGTTAATGAAAGCATATCTGTTGAAGAGAACCCTTCTGATGGGGAACTCTCTGAGGATGCAGATTTACAGGAAGCCTATAATAAACTTTGCAAAATTGCTGCAAAGGATGCCATGAATGTTGATTTAGGCTTGAAGAAAATTGCATCTTTGGAACTTGAAAAGAAAATTTTACTTGTGAAATTGTTTGATGCAAATGAGCTTTTGAATAATGTGAAAACTGAGAACATGCTTTTACTTGATAAAGTTAAATGTTTGGAACTTGATTTATCTGTTGCTAGAGAACAAACTAATAGGTCTGCAAGCTCCAAACTTGATCACATGCTGAGTATTCAAAAGTCTCCTTCTGATAAAACTGGTTTAGGTTTTGAAGAAAGTATTTCTGTGCTTGAACCTTCTTCCACAAAATTTGTTCCCTCTTCTGAACCTCCTAAGAGTGAGATTGTCAAACCCTTGGTGAGTGAACCTGTCAAATCTGTAGATGTTACTCCACCTAGAAAAATTAGGGTTGATCTTCAAACTTCTCATTCTAAAGCTTCTACTTCTACTAAGGGCAAGTTGCATGATAAGCCTGCATGGGTTTGTCATTTTTGTAGAAAATCTGGACACATTTGTCCAAATTGTTTTAAATTGCAAGCTGCGAAGCGAGCAAATAAAACTAAAGTACCTGTGCCCCAAGCACATGATCCTATGGTACTTATTGGTGAATTGGTAAAGGCGTTAAACCTTTATTCCAATCCTGGAGTTGCTCAGAATTCTAATGTGAATCATAACTCCAATGCAAGTGTTGCATCTAAAAAGTTTTGGATGCAAAAGGCTCAATCTAATTGAGTCTGTCTGACATGGTCCTTGTGCTTCATTGCTCTATCTTTGGTGACCTTTGTTTCTAGGATTTTCTTTGCATTACATTCATGCATTTCATTCTAGGATGTTTGTTTCTTTGATATAAAAAAAAAAAAAAAAAAAAAAAATTTGCAAATTGTGTTTGCTATTTTTTCTTAAATTTGAAGACAAGGTTGGTCAATCAAATTTTGCATGACATGCTTATGTACCTTGTTTAGCTTTGATGCACTTATGTCTATTGCACTTTACTAGCTAAAGTTTTGTTGTGCATGTTGTGTGGGAAGATGCTATATTTGTTGATCACATGATCTTGATCTTGAAGTCTTATGTCTTTGATTGTTGGACTTGATCTTATTGAGAAAGGCATAAATAACTATCTCACTACTGTTTATTAGCCAATCATGAACACCTTAGTGCATATCATAAGATTTTGTGCTCGAGAAAGTGTAGCACATGCACAAAAAGAACATAAGGTGTAGCCTCTATTAAAATTGGTGTGTACATTATTGGGCTATAATAATCTCACAAATTCAAATAAAATTGGTGTGTACATTATCCCGGCTTTTATTAAGTTTCTAATCAATTAAATTGAATAATGAGGCAAATCAAGAAACTTACATGGTTGCAAGCTTTTATTCTAGGAGATGTGAGAGTTATATGATGTAACTCTTTAAGTAATAGTCTCTTTCAAATTCATGTGATGGATTTTGTAGAAATTGTGATTGATAAATATGTGCATATCACCTCACATGTTTCTCTTGCTTATGCTAGTTGCACACACTACACAAGTTATTCTTTGCTAAACTGTGTACATGTTTGTGTGTGTTTTTGGTCTGACCAACCAAGTTTGAGATTTTCTGAAAATTGTTGCAAAACATGTTTGCTTGATTGATTGGTTGAGGAAGATTATGAGAAAAGCTTAATCTGAGAGATCTGGGTTGAAAACATGGGTTTTTGGAAAAACATGGGTTTTTGGAAAAACATTTCATCTCATACTCATGCATTTTGTCTTAAAATCTAATGCTTTGAGGAGTCTTTGAGTTAATTTGGTTCAATTTTTCAAAAATTCAATTTTTCCAGATTTTCGATCGATCGAGTCTGTTTTTCGATCGATCGAAAATGTTTTTAAAATCCCTCTAAAGTCTCTGTGTGTTTCGATCAATTCTCGATTGATACTGGATCAATCGAAGGATTTTCGACAATCAAATCTGTTTTTCGATCGATCGAAAATCGGGCTGAATGTTTTTTAAAAGGACTTTTCTCACGTGATTTCTTCACTTTTTCAAAACTTTTTCAAATACCTTTTCTCCCCAACAACCGGTCAAAGCTATTTTTGGAGTTTTTGTCGTTTTCTTCAAATCTTTTTGCATAATCTCTCTCTCCCAAGACCGGTATGTCCTTTATGCCCTTTCTTTTGCTCCTAGTTTCATGTTTCATGCATTAATTCATGCATTTTTGGGGTATTTTCGCCATTTTAGTTTTTGGTATTTTTGGAGTGATTTTTGGCTCTTTTTTTTTCAAAAGAATCATGGGTTTTTGTGGGGACACCTTATCTAAGCACTATATGTGGTTTAATTTGATTAATTTGGTGTTTTGTGAAATTTTTAAATTTCTTGGGCTTGAAATTGGGGATTTTGGGGTTTTTGTTCAATTTGATTTAAATTGATAAAATTGGCTTGTTAGATTGATTAATTTGATCATTATATTGTGTTAATTAACTATTGTGATGATCAATTTATCAATTTGTTGTGTTTTGGAAATTGGGTTTTTCCAAAATTGGGTATTTTTGATATAAAATTCTATGCTCAAGCCAATTTAGTTAATTTGGATCATATTTGAACTTGTCACTGCATTAGTTCATGCATCATTTGCATAATTTGTTCATGCATCATATAGAATTGTTATTTCTATATTTTGTGTTGTGCTAACTTGCAGTCTGCCCTTGGTTTTTGTTCCTTTTTCCTCCTCTTTTTCCGTGTCTCTCTTTCTTCCTTAGCATCATGCCTAGAAAAACTAGAGCCCATAGGACTTCTGACCCTTCACCTTCTTTTGATACTGAGTGATTCCCTAGTGAGAAGAATCAAGAGACCTATGAGACCCTGAACCTTAGGCGTCATATTTGGGCTGAGCGTAGGGTCGTACTAGATGAGGTAGATCCTGAGGTGAGACGTAACTTTGAGCGTCGGGGTTGGTTATCTTTGCTCGAGTATGAGCATTCTCCTCCTCCTGCCACCCTAATTAGAGAGTTCTATTCGAACCTCTCTATCCACATCTATGATACCAACACCTTGGTTAAGGTTTGGTTACGAGGTGTAGAGTATCGCATTACCCCTACGGTTGTGTCTGATGCTCTTGGGGTGCCCATTGTTGACCATCCCATTTTTCCATATGAGGAGTCTCCACCTCTTGATGACGTGCTGTCATACATCACTAGGTCTTCTATCCAGTGGAGTTCTGATCCTTGGATCACTTCTGCTGAGCTTTCCGAGCTTCACTATCTTTTCTTTAGGATAGCGTGTCATTCTTTGTGGCCTATTTCTCATGTCCACACCATCCCTCTTGAGCGATGTGTGTTTTTGTATGCCCTGGTTACTGATGCTCCTATCAGTTTTCCTCATTTGTTCCTTCGTTCTTTGAATGAGGTTCATCGATCTAGCTCTATGGCTCATGCGTTATTCTTTCCCGTTTTTATTCATAGGATTCTCCTTTTTCTTGGTTTAGGTGATTTTCCTGCGTCTGAGCCTGTTCATGTTATTACTCCTATAGGTGCTACCTTTTTGAGGCAAAGGGCTGCTCAACTTCGAGCTAGCTTTAAGCGTCCTAGGGTAGAGCCTTCCGGTGTCACTCCACCCCCTTCTTCTTCTACAAATACTCCTGCAGCTGGGACGTCTTCTGATCCTGTTGTTGCTGCTGCTGCTGCTATTCCTCCACCATTTGATAAGGTTTCCGACCTTCGTCGGACTCTTAATACCGTCGTGACCGTTCAGGCGGCTCATGGTCAGCTTTTGGTGGACATCCTTGATGAGCTACGTGCATTGCGAGCGGATTTGGCGAGCTCTCGTCGATCTCCTCCACCTCCTTTTGACGATGAGTGAGTGCCCTTTGGCAATTCGTCACAAAAAGGGAGAGTGCATTCTATTGTGTAGTTCTTTTGTATCTAGGAGATTTTTGTGGAGATTTTCATTTTAGGGGGAGTTTTGTACTTAGTAGTAATACTGCGGAGCTTGTGGAGTTATTAGATTGTATCTAGGCGCTTCACTGTGTATTTCATTTTTTAGCTCTTGTTTAGGAGATATTTTGTTGAGATACATTTTTTTTATATATGTTTCTTGTTTCACTATGCTGCTCTACTTATTGATCTATATTTATGATATTATTCATGATATATGTCTTTATTTTGTGTCATGTGAACTCAAGAAGATATTTTTATATATTTCCTGTTTTTTTTTTTTCCACACATGCGTTTATGTGTTTGTTAAGTGTTACAGGAATACACAGGTTGATTCAGTCGTGCTACTGTCTATTGTGCAACTGTTAGATAGTAGTTAGGTTGAATTGTTTAAGTGGTTTTTTATTTTGTAATGGGCTATTTCATTTTGTAAACTTTGAGCTTTTGTTAAGTCTGTGTTTTGTCATGGATTGCCAAAGGGGGAGTTTGTTAGGTTCTAAGAATTAGGAACTAATGTATTAGAACTTCAATTTGTAATGTTGGCAAACCATGATCAAAACAATGTTTAGTCTTGTGTTAGACTTGCTCAAAGTATGGCTCTTAATGTAAAGTTGGAATCGAGTTTTATGCAGAATTCACTGTGCACTTTCTGCCTGACTCGATCGATCGAAAATTAGACTCGATCGATCAAAAGTCGTGCAGATTGTTTTTCTGCAGAATTTTCCAACTCAGCCCTAGTCCACTTAATGTATAGGGTTTTATGTTTTGCTCTAAGTATATAAGGGAAAACCCTAGCCACGTTTTTAGAGTTCTGTTTCGCTATGTTTGTGAGATCTAGAGGTGTTTGCCTTCACATACACTTAGGGTTTACAAACTCAAGACTTATGTCAAGAGCTTGGTAAATCATTCAGTTGCAGAATCAAAGATCTTAAAGAAATACAAGCAGGTGCGCTTGTGGATTGCTGAAGAATTTAAGGAAAGAAGGAGTCTGTGGATCTCGGAGCTATCATGGGGTCGTGGTAGTAAGTTTCCTACACTTGGGTAGCAATAGGATGTTAGTGGTCTAAGTCTTATTGTGTAAACTTCGATTCTTTCATAGTGAATTCAGTTTTACCTTGAGGATAGCTAGGTTAAATCCTCCCCAGGTTTTTTACCGGTTTGGTTTTCCTGGGTCATCAGATCTTTGTGTTCTTTAATTTCCGCTGCTTTACTGTTTTTGATTATTTGTGTTAACCTAGATTTAATTAAATTACCTAAGTTAATCACTTGGCTAATTCTCTAGGTTAATCTGTTTGGGTTTAAGGGGTCTAAACGAACTGACATCAAGTATAAGCGAAATCTGGTTTTTGCTCATACTTTACCCAAGGATTTCTATGGGTAATAGTGATCTGTAGTTGCTATTCTTCTTTCTTATTCTCTCTAACAGTTGTATTACACATTCTCTTTCTATTTCTTTGCTTCAAATTCAGGTCTTAAAAAGAAAGTTATTACATTATGCTTTTAAAGATGACAGCAAATCAAGTGTCAAAGAGATTAAATAATAAAATTGTACAATAGAAATACAATTTCACATTTCGAGATACACTTTTAAAACATTAGCTATGCTCATACATTAGCTAATAGACCTACACTAACAGATCATAATGTCTTCCTTTATTTTAACTCAGTAAGAAACTTTGGAAGTGTATCATCTTACGTAGGCCTAAAGCTAGGATGGATAGATATTTTGTAAATCTCCACGAAATGTTTCCCAATGTATCGATCGCATATAATTAGCCCCTATATACAGAAATATCATTATACTCAAAAACCGTTATCATCTACAATGGCTAAACTCCTAGCCCCAGATTTTGCAAAGTCTAATTTTCTGGCACCATAGATAACAAAAACGGCAGAGTCATTTACATTAGTTCAAGGTGAATTGGGAAACATAACTACATTATTGGCAAACCTACATTCGAGTTTATATTTTGGAACATTAAAAAATCTTATTAGATTAATATGGAATTAAAAAGAGAAGAAGTCAAATGGATAAGAATGATAGTTAGGCTGTCCTAACCTGTATCCACACCCAATTTTGCATCCCACCTTGGCCATGGGAAATTTTAGACCAACTTTGTAAAAAAAAACTATTCAAGTTCTATTTTGTCAACCCACAAATTAGCAAACAAATCCAAATATAAATCAAAACCCTCAAATGGAAATCTCAACACATAAAAGTAAAACACATGAAAGCAACATTACCCTCACACCAATCTTTTCTGTAAGGAGGTTTAAAATATTTTCACTATTGTTAATGTCCCATCATAACAACATTAAAATATATGGCATGCAACATTGACAAAAAAAAGAAAGAAAGCAGATGTTATTCTAGACAGATTGGGTCTCAAATTGGACTGGGAAAAAAAACAGTGACAAATTAGGGAAAAAATGGATAAAAGAACTTGAAAATAGAATTGTGTGTGTGACAAATTGGGGAAAAGGCGCTCAAAGAACTTGAAATTAATGGGTAAAAAAAAGAACATACAAAAAAAAAAGTTTCAATACAGATTTATAAATTTGTTAAAAAAAAAAATTACCATCCAGAGTCCTCTGTTTACAGCAGCGAAATATACTCAAATACCCAAAACTAAACCGTTCTAATCTAGAGTCCTTAATAAAAACCAAACTTGCCCAAATGAAAAACAATCCAACCAAAAGAACCAAATTTAAAGCATATTTAATCCACAAATTTTAAAAAAGAAATTAAAAAAAAAACACTTTACCATTGGCCTTATAAAATAATATCTAAAAATCCCTTAATAGTAAAAGGTAAAGGGATCCAGATCCATTGGATTGCCCAACAGAGTCATAATCAGTGTGTGTGTGGGTTTTGAGTTTGACCCGTGGTGATAGTCCTAAACCAAAACACAATACAATTCCACAATAGTACACCCACCAATTAGCACCGTTTTTGGTAGGGATAGAATGGGGAAAAGACAAAAAAAGAGGGGAAAAAATAAAAACAATAAACCCATCTACTTTTCAATTAGGGTCAAAGAAGAACCCTAGAAAGCTCAGAGAAAAAAAATAAAGAGAATAAACAGCCGGCTTTTCTTATTTTTGAAAAATCAAAAAAGAAAAGCATCAGTGAGAAGTTCTAGGGAAAAATCAATGCGTACCTTCTGAATACGCTATAGAAGAGAAAGGATGGGGTAGCGAATGAACAAATCAGAGAAGGGATGGAGTAGAGAACGAGCAGAGCAGAAATTTCTGTTTCTTTCTCTTTGTACATATAGCAAGTTTTTTTTTTTTTTTATTAACAGCAAGCCTTTTGATTACACGGTTAGTTTTCTTTTTCATACTAAGAGACTATTAAATGGTGTTACGGCGTTGCTAAATAGTAAAATGTTTTGTTTGTAGGAAAAGGCTTCTGCTATTTGGCAGGTTTAAATAAATGAACCATTAAAAATAAAAACATTTGAAGGTTGAGTAACACCAAACTCAAGTTTAATAACATAATTTAGCATTGCTACTTCATTTTGTATATAAGTGATCAACAAAATGGAACATAGTGGTTATAATGAAGGTCATTCATATTAAAGTAGCATACTGAATTCACGAAATTGAGTATATATACTTTGGACAATGAAATAAAGTAAGGCATTATATTAATGAACTAATTTATGGTAAAAAAAATTATAAAACTACATATCAAATCATTTTGACAAGAAACCAACTATTTTAGAATTAGTACCTATAATTTTAAGAATTAAGATACATACTTTGACATTATAGGTATCCTACTACTATCAATTATTACACCAAGACCCACAAACACCTGTAGGGAAAAATGATGGAGAGTCCAAATCAAAAACTAATTGAATCCAAATACTTCTAAAGAAATGATCATGATCACCGACATGAAAATTCCCTTTAAGAATCAAAGATGCACAATAGGATCCTTTATTTATATATTTTAATTGAGTCATGTGAGTTTAAGCATAAAGAGCACTACAATATTTAGACATACAAAACTTAAGAAATCACCCTATACTAAGCCAGTCAAAAGCATTGAAGTAAGTATCTTAATTCTAGTAATTTTACTCTAAAAAGTTATTTATGTAAAACTACCATTGGTACACTTTCCATGTTGTTTTCATTTATAGTCTGGCCCTTAAAAGTATAAGGGGATGGCTGTAACGACCCAAGGAAAAGCACTAGCCACATCTGTGCTATACCTCAAAAGGACTAGTCACTATTGAGGCTCCTTGTAGTTGTTAATAAAGCCCAGATCTACCCAGTAAATACCCGATGTGAGACTCATCACATATCCACACACATCACACAATCAATCAATCAAATTGGGGCATCACAATCTCCCCCACTTAAATCCCTAACGTCCTCGTTAGGGCCCACTTTGTGCGGTAGTGTTTCCGAGCCCACACGGGGTTACTGGGCCGGCTCTGATACCATAACTGTAACACCCCAAACCCATACCAAGGATTTAGATGTTTAACTTGTCTTAGAAATAATCAACACTAATATAATGGAACAGAGCGTAATTAAAACCTCAAATAAACTTCTTATTTCATCAACGGATTTCCTTAAATATCCATAAAAACAAAACAACAATAATATTCTTGTATGTAAAATCCCCAAATAACATCTCAAAATAGTTCCAAAAAAATAATCTCATAGTCCTGAAACAATTTTACTAAAACAACTCAGCAACTATCCAAGCTCCAAATGCAGTCATCAATCTAAGGCTTCACTGATCTACCACCAAAATACACTCCAAGCCTCTAATCTGAAAGGATGGAAAAAGGGGTGAGCTAAAGGCTCAATAAGAGACTACAAACATGAGGATGTCTTCCAAAACAAAACGATAATATTTTTGACAAAATATAGTCCTCACAATACAATTACAATTAGTTTAAACTGTAATATAATTTATTCCATAAAGCTGTTAAAATAAAATATATCACTATAACGCTGTAAACATTAATACAATAATAACCACATTAATATGCCAATATGCACCAAATAGGTAGAAACACTTTATTTTGAAAATAAACACTTTTTCACCTAAAAGAACAGTAGCAAATAAACAGTAATTCAATATGAAAAATATTAGTCAAACATAGACAAAAGCTGCTAAACACTTGGTGGGTGATTTCCCATGGGAACAATAACACTAACCTCAAAGAGGCAACACTAGCTCCGAAGAGCAACAATAACACTGCACCACACCACACTAACACTACTTCGGCCGAAGACCAACACTTAACCCTGTGTTGGCAAAGGTTGCAGACTGTCTAGTTGACCATTTGAAACACTCTTGACATATACAGTTTCACAATAATATACAATAAATAATAGAGTTTGAGTATGTATAAAGCACTAACAATGGTATAAGTCTTTGAAACTTCACTTTTGCAATTATGTGTATGTATATATATATAAAAATATATTTTTACCACAATTATATATATATATATATATAAATATATACGTCTTGAGAGACGTCATGTGTTGAAGTCTACTTACCTCTAGTGGCTAAACCAAGCTTCACTTCAATTGCTCGAAACAACGTCAACTAGAACCTAAATAATAATTAAACAATTCAATAAGGGCAGATTTTGAATAATCACAAAGTCCTTGATAAAAAAATTTCTCAGCCACTAAGAAGATTGGCAAAATTAAAATTTAACATCTCCTTCTAATAAACCCCCACCTATTCTAAATTATAAATGCAAAGTATACCCTAAACTAACACCTAATATACCTATATATATATATATATATATATATATATAAAAGAATACGTAATATCACTTGGTGAAAATCACCCAAAGACCATGTAATATCACAATTCTCTTTTTCGGCCAATATATATATATAAAAGAACACTTAATACCACCTGGTGAAAATCACCCAAAGACACTAATATATATATATGTAATAACACATGACCTCAACCCTAATCTAATATATATATACATTCATCTCTACAATATATAATTCTCCTTTTCGGCCACAACGTGATTGAGAAAGTCAAATAGAACACAATTCGGCTATCAATTCAATTTATATATAATTGATCGATTAAAGCTATATGTATAGCAGGTTCTTTCACGGCCAAATCTGTGCACTAGTAATTCAATATATATATATATATATATATATATTGTTACCATTATTTTCCAGCAACACCAAATCAACAATATATTCAATTGTTATTATCACATTCCAGCAAAATTGATACTAACCCTAACACTAACATGTCAATGCTGAAATCCCAGCAAAAAAGAGAAAAAGAAAGCTTTCCTAGAATGATGCTTACCTCAAAACCAAGATGAAGTTGCTGGCTGCCCTGAAGTGCACAGCCTCCTATTCTTTTGTTTATGAGAAACCCTAATTTTCTTTTATAATAAGCTGTTGCACTTGGGCTGAAAATTCAGAAGCCTATTCCATGATAAGGCTAATTTCAGTTGGGCTGAAAATTTAGAAGCCCACTACACTAAAATAAACTTCTAAGACCCACACATATTCCCACTAAACCCATTAATATTAATATTATTATCATAGCAAAAATCACAATATAAAATAATTATTTTCCTCCAAAAATAAATTAAGAAATTTATCAAATCCACTCTCTAAAAGCAATTAAATTAAATTTAAATGAGACGGGTGTTACATTCTCCCCCTCTTATAAAATTTTCGTCCTCGAAAATTCAAAACATACCTCACTGCAGAAAAAGCTGGGGATACTTGGATTGCATTTCGTCTTTACGCTCCCAAGAAGCTTCTTCTATGGAGTGGTTCCTCCATAATACTTTAACCAAATGTATAGTCTTATTACGTAACACTTGCTCTTTACGATCTAAAATCTGAATCGGGACTTCCTCGTAGGATAAGTTCTCTTTGACTTGAAGTGGCTCATAACTCAAGATATGAGAAGGATAGGGAACATACCTCCTCAACATGGATACATGAAAAACGTTATGTAACCTTGACAAGGTCGGTGGTAAAGCAAGCCGGTAAGCAACAGAACCAACTCTCTCCAAAATTTCAAAGGGCCCCACGTACCTAGGGCTTAACTTACCCTTCTTGCCAAACCTCATAACTCCTTTCATAGGTGACACTCGAATGAAAACCATGTCTCCAACTTCAAATTCCACTTCTCTTCTCCGTGGATCAGCATAACTTTTCTGTCTACTCTGAGCTGCACGCAACCTTTCCCGAATCACATCAATCTTTTCACTGGTCCTTTGAACAATCTCAGGACCCAAGATTCTCCTCTCTCCAACCTCATCCCAACAAACTGGGGATCTACACTTTCTCCCATACAAAGCCTCATAAGGTGCCATCTTAATACTGGAATGATAGCTATTGTTGTAAGCGAACTCCACCAAAGTCAAATAGTCATCCCAACTCCCCTTGAAATCCAAGACACAAGCTCTCAACATGTCCTCCAAAGTTTGGATAGTTCTCTCGGACTGTCCATCCGTTTGAGGGTGGCAAGCAGTACTAAAGTTCAACTTAGTACCCAAGGCCTTTTGCAAACTATCCCAAAACCCTGAAGTGAACCTCGAATCTCTATCAGATACAATAGAAGCTGGCACTCCATGCAATCTCACAATCTCATTTATATAAAGTTCAGCCAGTTTGTCAAGAGAGTAGTTCATTCTAATTGGAATGAAGTGGGCAGATTTAGTCAACCTATCCACCACCACCCAAATAGCATCATGATTCTTAGGTGATCTCGGTAATCCACACACAAAGTCCATGGTGATATTCTCCCACTTCCTCTCAGGAATAGGTAAAGGTTGTAACAACCCTGATGGCCTCTGATGCTCCACTTTGACTTGCTGGCAAATCAAGCATTGTTCCACAAATTGAGCAATTTCTCTTTTCATGTTAATCCACCAATAAACTTCTCGAAGGTCATGATACATCTTGGTACTACCCGGATGCATTGTATAAGGCGAACGATGTGCTTCCTCCAATATCTCTCTTTTAATCAATGAATCATTGGGCACACAAAGCCTATTACCAAACCTCAAAACACCATCATCAGAGATACTAAAATCAAATCTACTTCCACCACGTACTTGTTCCATGATCTTAAACAATTGAGGGTCACCACTCTGAGCAGCTTTGATCTTATCAATTAGGGTGGGTTGTACACTTAAACTTGCCAGGTAGGAAAGGGAGTCTCCAGTCACTATGTCTACTCCAAGTTTCTGAAGATCAACAACAATATGCTTCTGAGTAGTTAATAAAGCAGCTGAAAAGCTATACGACTTTCGACTAAGTGCATCAGCCACAACATTTGCTTTACCAGGATGGTAATTTATGGAACAATCATAGTCTTTAATTAATTCCAGCCATCTCCTTTGCCTCAAATTTAATTCTTTCTGAGTGTATATGTACTTCAAACTTTTATGGTCAGTGTATATTTCACATCTCTCACCATACAAATAATGCCTCCAAATCTTCAATGCAAAAACCACTGCTGCCAATTCCAAATCATGAGTTGGATAATTCTGTTCATAATTCTTTAGTTGTCGAGAGGCATAAGCAACCACCTTCCCATGTTGCATCAGAACACAACCAAGACCCTTACGAGATGCATCACTATATATCACAAAACCACCTGAATCAGATGGAATAGTCAATACTGGTGCAGAAACCAACCGTTGCTTCAACTCCTGGAAACTTCTTTCACATTCCTCTGTCCAGTCAAACTTTGCATGTTTTCGAGTTAATCGAGTCAGAGGAGTTGCAATACTGGAAAATCCTTCCACAAATCTTCTATAATAATCTGCAAGGCCCAAAAAACTTCTTACCTCACTTACATTAGTAGGGGCAGCCCAATTAACTACAGCTTCGATCTTACTAGGGTCCACTGTAATTCCATCTCTAGAGATCACATGTCCTAAGAACACCACTTGATTCAACCAGAACTCACACTTCTTTAATTTAGCATACAACTTCTTGTCTCTTAAAATCTGCAACACCATTCTCTAGTGTTGCCTCATGCTCTTCTTGGCTTTTGGAGTAAACCACGATGTCATCAATGAAAACAATGACAAACCGATCCAAATACTCATGAAATACCCTATTCATCAAATCCATAAAAACAGCAGGAGCATTAGTTAGACCAAAAGGCATCACTAAGAACTCATAATGACCATACCTAGTTCGAAAAGCTGTCTTTGGTATGTCATCCTTCTTAACTCTCAACTGATGATAACCAGATCTCAAGTCAATTTTAGAGAAGACTTGAGCGCCCTGAAGCTGATCGAACAAATCATCAATTCGTGGCAAAGGGTATTTGTTTCTGACGGTTACCTTGTTCAACTCCCTATAGTCAATGCACAACCGCATACTACCATCCTTCTTCTTAACAAACAACACCGGAGCACCCCAAGGAGAAGCACTAGGCCGAATAAAGCCTTTATCAAGCAAGTCTTGCAATTGCTCCTTCAACTCATTGGGCTCCGTAGGGGCCATTCTATAAGGTGCTTTGGAAATTGGGCCGGTACCAGGTACTAGGTCAATAGAGAACTCAACCTCTCTGTCAGGAGGTAGTCCAGGTAAGTCCTCAGAGAACACATCTGGGAACTCTTTCACCACTGGGATGTCTTCAACTTTTAACTCTACTTTATCACCCTTCAAAGCACAAACAAGGAACCCTTCACATCCCTTCCTTAGCAATCGCCTTGCCTGCATCACTGACACCAATACAGGTGGTTTCACCACACGATCTCCCTCGAAGAAGAATTCTGGCTCCCCAGGAATTCTAAATACTACCTTCTTCCCAAAACACTCTATGGAAACATGAAAAGTAGATAACCAATCCATCCCTAGAATCACATCAAACTCAAACATATAGATAGTACAACAATCATTCCTACACACTTTAGAATAATAAACAAAACAAAACAAAATATAAAATCCCTATGAAAGGTCAACTAATTCTAACACTAAAATTCCTTGTAATCACACTCTTGTTCTAAAATAGTCTTAAGATCAAACCTATAAGTCTACAGAATCATAAACCTATGCTCTGATACCATAACTGTAACGACCCAAGGAAAAGCACTAGCCACATCTGTGCTATACCTCAAAAGGACTAGTCACTATTGAGGCTCCTTGTAGTTGTTAATAAAGCCCAGATCTACCCAGTAAATACCCGATGTGAGACTCATCACATATCCACACACATCACACAATCAATCAATCAAATTGGGGCATCACAATGGCTGTGGTCTGGAGGTTTTCCTTTAGGCATATTTCAAACATATTAGCGGGGGAAAAAAATGGATCAAAGATATTAGTAACTGGCATCATACAGCTATGGGCTACCCTTTGCCTTCTCTTTTGCAAGTATATATTTTCTAACCAACATAATACTAAGGAAATAAAATGCAAGTCTATAAGACATGTTTTCAAACACATATCATGCTAAAAAACTCAGTCAATAGTCATGCAAACACTGTTAACACAGTTAAGATAAATCTATTGTATATTAATTAGAAGCCCAACTATTAAAACAATCTAAATATCATAGCCTTTGAATTATAAGTCTGGAGTACCCTTAAAAAACGAATCCAAATATTCCAAGCAAAACCAAATCATTTCAAAGATTGCAGAATGAAGAAGTAACAAGATTAAAAATTAGAAGAGAAAAAATGAAAAAAGAAAAAATTGAAGGTTTTGGTAATCTAACAATCGATTAAGATAAAAAATCTTTCTAAATAAAAAAATAAAAAAAGATAAACAGTGTACATAAACCTTATCGTTTGAGATCAATGCATGTCACTATTTTAAGGCCAGAGAGGTATTCTGTATTAAATGTGATTCAATAACATAAATTAATAACCACCAGAAAAAATCTTCATGATCATATGCATGGCAATATACACTAAAAAAATGGCATAAAAAATATTCTAAAATAAGATCAGTGCGAAAAGGTATTTAACAGAAGTAATAGTAAGTCCTAAACAAAGATAGAAAAAAGTACAGTGTGTCTCATATAAGAAAGGTGAAGTAATAAAAAATAATAATAAAACATGTGTTAGTGACAAATTGCCTACCTACTTTCTGCTCTATACACAGATAGAAAAATTAATGATAGATAAATTGGGAGAAAAAGAAGCATCATGTATTGGAGGAAAAAAGAACAGATGAAGCATGGAAAAAGAGTAAGTAAGAAAAAAATCTAGAGAATATTAATAGATAAAATCTAAAGTGCTAAAGCCTTCTTCACAATTGTCTTTTCCAATGACCATAAGATTCATAACTAATGCCCATTCCCTTATCAATTCACGGTTGCCACATAACAATGAAAATTTCAATGTCATACATAAAAATTCAATGTATATGCTAATTTGGATGCCCACCAAAAGCCAAACACATGCAATAATAATTGCACAATTCCAACGCTGCTTTTTTTTTAATAAAACACACACACACACACACACACACACACACACACACACACACACACACACCAAATAGAAAGGAGGAAACCAAAAAATTTGAACAATAATAAATAAAAAAGAAATAGACATTCCCTTACTTCCCCACTCTTTGCCTAGACTGAATCTCAAAAATCTTTTGTCAAAAAAAATACTACAATTAGAATCCCTAAAAATCAACAGCTACTGTACATGAAACACTTTATGCTAGGGACCACAAACTAAATATACAAAACTAGATTGAAATTGCAATTAGCAATTATACAACCCTCACTATTACAAAATAAAATGTCTCAAAAATCAACCAACACAAACACAAATAAGTGAAATTGATTAGAAAGCATAGTGAACAAAAATTTAAGGAGATTTCCAACCTTCTATAAGGCTACTGGAAATAAGGTTAAAAAAATTAAAGCAGTTCCTACTGTCTATTAAATTTAAAAAAATAAAAATAAATATCAAAAGAGACATATATCAAAAGAGAAATAATAATAAAATTAAATATCAAAAAAGAAAACAACAAAGGCAATAGTATTCTCCAAGCATTCAGATTTTAGACCATCCATGTAAGAAATATCGCTATTAAAATCAAGGGTAAACATAGATCTGTACAAAGCATAAATTTATTATTATTTTAGGGGAAATCCAAAAAAAAAGTACAAATCAAACAAAAATCTACCAAACTTAAATTAGATTTAATCAATACTACAATCGGACAAAACCAGCTCAAGAAATTGTAAAAATAAATGGGAAATTAGGGAAAAAGATAGGCAAACCTAAAAGCTTAATTGAGTAGTATGGCAAAATAGTATTTAACAAAATCTTTGCTATCTATCTATCTATTTGAAATGCTTGTTGCATGGAGAAAAAAGGGGGGAAAAATGCCTACCTTATACTAAACCCATATATTTTTGAAAACCCTAGAAACGGTAATTAAATAAACAAAAAGGGGGTAAAATGCCTGCCTTCTGAATTGTTTATTGTTGAAGAGTAAAGACAGGATAGCTTCGTCTGTTGTTGCAAAGGACGAACAAAGAATTCTAGTTTTAACGATTAAAGAGAACGGACAGGGGTTTTCACTGGTGCAAAGGTTTTTTTCTTTCTTTTGTTTGATGGGTTGGAAAACGTTAGTCCGACTTGTGTAAATATGGAGGTGCAGCGAAGAATCGCAAGTTTGAGTCTGAATTTTGATCGAGAACTACGGTTTGGGTTTTAGGGTTTGTGTTTTTTGGTTTTGCTTTGTTTTGTGGATAAGCAGCTTCGTGTTTTTATAAGGGTTTGCGTGTCTTTTTATTTATTTTTTTTTTTTTTGGATAGGTGGGTTGGTGTCTGAAAGGGGGCCTCTCCTAACGCACCGTGCATTTTTTTTTTTAAAGTGTACACGTGTCAGTATTTTAAGGGGGCATTTTTCCTAATGTGGCAGTACCTCTTTAAAGGCTTCTACTTTTATATATAGTATTAGATTAGACTAGTATTGTGCCCGTGCATTGCACGGTCTTAGTTATAAACTTTTAGAATAACTTTATTGAGAAATAATAAATCAATAATCACTTGAATCTAGATTATATAAATTGCATATAAATTTTTGTTCTTAAAAGTATCAAGCAATAACACAACATATTTATATGAAAAAATTCCAAAATTTAATAATTAAAAACCTATGGAAACTTAACCAAAGGCATTTCATTTGCCAAAAAAAAAAATAATAAACATAATTCTCTTCTAACTTATCAATTGTCTTATAATGACATTTTTGTAGTGCACACATATAATATTACTAACAACAAAAGTAAAAATGAGAAATAGTAACATAAAAATTTTACTATTCAAGAATATTAATTTAATCTAATAATGTACATATAAGCATAACTCAAATACAACCTAGAAATAAAAAAGATGAAACCCTTGTTGTAGGAGGAAATACAAAATTTGATAATTCTTAAATAATAAATAGATAAAGCCTATGAGAGAAAAAAAAAAAAGACGAGTAAAAATAATTCTTAAATGCAAAAACCAAACAAAAGAAGAAGAAAAAACTAAACATATTTTTGTAGGATAAAAAGGAAGAATATTATAGCGATAGAAAGATAAATCTCCATACCTTTAAGTTTAACTCAAATAATAATTAATGTGGACAAATCATGAAGCTGAAATATTTATAGAAGAAGGTGAAATATTTATAGAGGTTTATATAGTAGATTTCATGGATTTAAAATTACCTTTTAATGACTCATAAGCAAAACCATAAATAAAAAACACACACACACAAAAATAACAAAGAAGAGAAACATACCTGTAATAATATTGATGGTGGCTTTGATAAAGCATTCTACTACAAACAAAACCAACTCAAATAATAACTAATACCGGATAGATCATAAATGTGAAATATGTATATAGGCTTATATATGAATTTCATGGATTTAAATTGACTTTATGACTCATAAACAAAGCCATAGAAAATAAAAACAAATTAAGAGAAGAAACATACCTTTAATAGTGTGGATGGTGGCTTTGATAAAACATTCTACTACAAACAAAACAAACTCAAATAATAATTGATGCCTGACAAATCATAAAGTTGAAAATATTTATAGAAGTTCATATAATTGATTTCATGGATTTAAAATTGCATTTATGACTCATAAGCAAATCCATAGAAACAAAAACAAAGAATAGAAACATACCTGTAATAGTGTGGTTTTAATAAAGTATTCTATTGCAAACAAAAAGAGAGATACAAATTTAATATTAATAATGGTGAGAGAAAAAATTGATTAGAACAATAAGTAGAGTTTCTATCTCCAAGAAATTTAAATAAATAAAAATAGAAAAGAAAGAAAGAAGCTGTAAACAAAGAAGTTGTGCATATAAATATATAAGAATATACTAAAAAAAAACCGTATATATAGAGAATTTTCAATTATGAAGATGTTAGATTTCTAATCAATTTAGGAATTATAAGAGAAATATAATTATTAGAAAAAAGATATATATTAAAAAATGATCACAATTAACGTTTTAAAAAAAAAAAAAGTAAAACACTAAACTCATCACTTAGGATGCATTGACTTGGGAGAGTTCTATTAGACATAGAATTCAAATTATATTGAAGTTAAATTATAAGAGAAATTATCAGATGGTTTGGAATTAAAGAAACACCTATCCTATGTGAAATTCTAATCAATTATATACTGTTAAAAAATGTTTCTATCCAAAAAAAAAAAAAATAGC
The DNA here is from genome assembly GCA_033629205.1 of Lithocarpus polystachyus. Classification (NCBI taxonomy): domain Eukaryota; kingdom Viridiplantae; phylum Streptophyta; class Magnoliopsida; order Fagales; family Fagaceae; genus Lithocarpus; species Lithocarpus polystachyus. The sequence continues at coordinate 34,815,642 of CM066171.1, forward strand.
GCGTATTTTTTTAAATTATTTTTTATCTATAATTTTAAATTTTAAATAAAATACTAATGGTTACATGATCCTAATCTAAGTAAATTAGTTATTTTATCCATGTTTCTAAGGGTTTTTTTTTTTTTTTACGTGTCTTATCATTTTAAATCTAAAAAGAATTCTACAATATTGATTAGACTTTTATTAGTAATATATAACTTTTTTTTATATAAAATTTTTCTTACACATAAAAAATAAGGATTACATGGATAAGATGAAGAATTTGGATTGAAATCAAATTAAGATTTTTATCAATTTAGAAATTATAGGAGAAGAAAAATTATATATATTTTTTTTAAATCTAAAAATCTAAAAAAATTTCTACAATATAGTGAAGCCACTTGGTGCAACAATGGCGTCTAAGCCCAACTTTTATTATATAGTATATTAGTCACAAACCCGTGCAATGCACGGGATAGTTTTAAATCGAATGTTAACATGTTCAGGTTTAAACATCTCTCTAATTTCAATTATTGAAAGCTAAATTGGCTCTAATATAAGATGAAACATGTTATATTATGAAGTAATATTAAAAATGAGATAAATACAAATATTATGAAGTAATATATTACAATAATCATAATGTACTCTTACATTTGGTTTAATAAGTATTACAAAAGAACCTGTGCGATGCACATAAGTCCCAATACCATGTATTTTTGCTATGACTTTTTTTATTTTTCAATTTCATTTATTTCATGACTTCCACTAAATATTCAATGTATTCATTATATTTTAAAAATGTTGAAGTAAAGCTGTATCCTCAAATAACTAAATATAAGAGTTTAATTCCTCTCTGTTTCAATTTAAAACCAAATTGTGCATAAAAGCAAAAAAAATTTCCTTTGTTCCAATATGTCTTTAGTACCAAAATCACAAATCCATTAAAACCAAATTTTGCAAAGAAAATCTTAGAGATTGAAAGACAACTTTAGAGTGTTTTTTTGTATCTTCCTCCTTTGTTGCTTTGTAGTAGTCCCTGAATATGCCCTTTTGTTTTCCTTGAGTATAGATGTTGGTGTGAGTTGCACATTGCTTTGAACATCAAGTTTTTGAAATTTTGTACAGTCACCATCTTCTTCAGTTGATAAGTTGTTGCTACATTCATTTGAAGTATCACTGATGTAAGCCTGGCAATGGAACAGGTTGAGGAATGTCTTACATCATATACATCTTAAATATCATATTTGTAATTTTGCTAAATTAAAGAATACGTACTTCTATCACTTTATCAAGCTAAATTGCTTTGTTAGTTTTTTCAAAAGAGTTAAAAATTTTCTTGACGGTGTAGAATTCCTATCCATACTTGAAATTATAGTCATTTAGTTGTATTTGGAAAACAAATTGTTTTCCTTTCAGATTTTCTATTTGCACAAGAAGGATGACTTCATCGGACTCCTAACAAAAGTAACATTTTTCAAATTGTACACTCAAGTTTAGTAAATATTAAATGCTAATTTTCTGCTTTTGAATCAAGAAACCAAGTTTGAGATAACCAAGAAACTTAAATATGCAATCATATTCCAATTTCAAATTCTTTCTACAAACATATTACCAATAAATATGCAATAAGCAGTATAGAATAAAGGAAAGACTGGTAAATACCTGACTTTCCTCGTCTTGTAGTTGTATTACCAAATAAGCCAAATATCAAAATGCTAAATCCCTACTTGCAAAATAGTAAGAATCCAATTTTCAGCCAAGAAACATTAATAGAAGAGAAATAGTGCAGTGCAAAAAGTTTGAATCAGTGTAGTGTAGTGCAGATTTTAATGAAACAGTGCAGTGTAGTACAAATTTTTCTTTTTTAATCTCCTTCATATCATCAAACAATTTGATTGTGAGAGCAGGCAGCTTACCCTCATTAAAAAAAATGATAGATAAGAAACTAAAGTGACTACAATCCTCAAGAGACTAATTTTCAATTTCTAAGCCCAACTCATATCTAATTTGAAGTAAATTAATAACATTAGGATTGAAGTGAAAACCCAATTCAAAGTAAAATTTGATTTTGTAGAAGTTCAAAATACCTCACTTAAGAAGACTTTTTGTTGCAATGCAAGTACAATGATAGATAAGAAACTAAAGTGACTACAATCCTCAAGAGAATAATGTTCAATTTCTAAGTCTAACTCATATTCCAATGCTATTGATTCGAAATAACTTGATTCAAAACAAACTGACTTGAAGTGAACTATTCCTAAACAGAGTAACTCAAAGTGCACTTAGTCAAAGTAAACTACATCAAAGTGAACTAATTCGAAGTAAATTAATTTGAAGTAAACAAAAGCAGATCATATCCTAAGTCATAATTCTAACATCAAATTGATTGAAAGCAAGCATAAATGTAGACCAACCATAGACTACCACTAAACAAATTCAAACCCATAGCTCAATTTCCACACAAAAAAACAATCACCTGCATCACCATAGTTGCTGCTATTAGCTAACTTTAACTCATGTTTTCCAAGATGACCAGTAATTTATAGAGGCAAAAGAACCCAAATATTAATAGCAAAAGCCTAAACTAAATCCTCTAATTGATTTAAGAACTACATTTTGTTTTATGCAGTTACTTTCAGTTATAGTCTTGCAACCTTGCAAGTATTTGAATGTATCTTATCTAATCAATGTGTCAGCTGCATCATACCTTGCATGTCCATACGTTCATGTGTTTGAAGACAAAAATAATGTTGTTGAGCAATACAATATTCAAATCTGAAAAACTAAACAACACTGAAAAACTAACCTCAACGTACTCCACACCAATTTCGCTAAGATTATCAAGAATATTGTGTGATGAAAGCAAGCTGATAACTCCACCTCACTTAGTTTCCACTAAACAAATTCAAACCCATAGCTCAATTTCCACACAAAAAAAAATTCAAATTGATTATCACCATTTTAATATCTATTTAAAACATTGAAGATGTAACTCACTTCAAAAAATATTATCATCAAAACACACTACTAAAGTCGGTTACAAAGTTCCAAACCTAAGACTTATCTAAGTGTGTGCACAAACTCAATTACAGATACAAAAGAAACACAACTAAAACAGCACATATTAAAATAATAACCCAACAGTAAACTGTTGAAGTTACATGTTATTATTGCTCTCTGGTATAATGGTGTTTTTGTTAAGGAGTGAAAAGAAGTGTAGCAACTATTATGACAAAGAATTCCATTAGTATGATTACAATGAAAGTGGTAGAACACAAAGTTCTTTAGAAAATACCAGGTCTTGACACATAGTTTGTTTGTATAAAAGGGATGGATATAGGTGGCTAAGAAAGTGAGTCCACTTAGAAGCACTTTGCTTCTTGGAATGGGATATTCTCCAATTACTAATTCTCATGGCCCTTCAAACCACCCATGGAACAATGAATTTTAGACTTGAATTGGAAACATCAGAAGAAGTAAAGGATTTCTTTAGGTTTTAACAATTATGCATAAAATAGCATTTTTTAGGAACACAACCTTTTTTTTTTTTACAAATTGAAGTATTTTTTTTGCAAAAACTGATATAACTAAACTAAAATTCAAAAAAAGCTAAGAAATCCAAACTATTCTAAGTCTGAACTTGAAATAGTCAAAACATAAACCTACCAACTGTATTTTTTCTGCAAAAACTGACATAACTACACTAAAATTTGAGTTTCATGATTTCTTTAAATGTAAACAGAACACTAAAATAGTTAGAAAACGAATACCATACCTTTAACCCTGATTTGAATGGAGGAAAAGAATGAAGAGAAATGCAGTAAGAATAAACCTAGAAATTGAACAGCCATGAAAAGAAAAAAAGACTAATAAGAATCAATTATTTATAAAATAATAGTTATAGAGTCCTAATAGCTATGGAGTTCGAATTCAAAAAAAAATAATAATATCATAGAGTTCTAATTAAATTTGTTTAGTAGTTACCTTTAAGCCGATTTCGACAAGCTGGATTGGGTGTATTGGCGACCGACATAGTTGATGGGCCATGGGCTGGATGAGACCCACGGCAAATAGGGTGCCATTTTTAGGTTGTAGAGGTTGCATGTGGGTGGTTTGTGACAAATGGGTAGTCTGAGGAAGGAGCTGGGTTTGTGGGTATGGTGGAAGATGTCTGTGGGTTTGTGGGTATGGTGGGTTTTGATGAGACCCACAGCAAATGGGGCACCGTTTTTGGGTTGTACAGGTTGGATGTGGGTGGTGGGTGGTCTAAGGAAGGAGATCGATTCCGAGAAAGAAGATGACTGTTGGGTATCGTAGGTATGATGGGTATCGTGCGATGCTGTGCTGTTGGTAGAGCTGGTAGAGGAGGAGTTGGTAGAGGAAGGAGATGGTTAGATCTGAGATTTAGGGGAAGTAGTTGATAGCATTTGAGAGATATGAGAAAAGTGTCAGATCTGAGATTTGGGGGAAGTAGTTGATAGCATTTGAGAGATATGAGAAGAGAGATTATTTGAGTTTTGGGTTTCAGGGGAAGGAGATGGTAGTTTTGGGAGGCAAAGCATCATGTATCAGGTTATTACGATTTTTTCTTTTTTTAGTTATATTGTTTTTGAGTGTCGGGTTTATTACTTTTTTTTTTTTTAATGTTGTGCTGACGTGGAAAATTGTGGGAGTTTCAGAGTCTTCAGTTTTATATTATATATATAGATGATATATATAGATTAGTTTTCTTGGATGTTAATATGTTATCTTTATCTTTACTTATTGGAAGCCCAATAAAAGCTCCAAATGGTTTATTTGTATTTAGACAATTATTGTCAAATAGTGCAATCTTCGTGCATGTATGATGTGCTAGACTGTATTCCCAATTTTTTTTTTTTTTTTTTTTTTTTTCGGGGGGGGGAGCATTAGAGAATGAGTCATTGTCTCTCATAGTATTTAAATGCGTACTTTTCTTACACTAGGATGAAACTTTCATTGATATATTGCTCCATTCTTGTGTCTTCAATTTCAGGCTTTGGGTTGCATGCCATACAATTCATTTTAATTAAAACTTTTGTTCTTGTATCGATATTAACCACTTGAGCTTTGCTCAAAGTATTTTTAGGTACAATTTCCACACATCTAGTAGCTGAAATCCAAAGCACTTGATTTGGATCGAAATAAATTAATAGTAGTTGAAATCCAAAGCTCTCCAGACGCAATTTGACTTATCTCTGTCTATTATCGGATGCAAATTCTTTCAATTTGACTACCAGACTCAATGGTCAAAATTAATGAAATTAGCCGGTTATTTTTTTAATAATAATAATCTAATTATAAAATGGTAAAACTTATCACACATTAGTGTTTATACACAAGTGTGTAATAAACACTGCCCTTTAGAAAAAAGTTGGGTGAAGCCATTGCTGCATATATGGTTCAAATATCTGCTTGGAGATGCATATTCACCCTAGTTTCTCAAATAATGCAGATTACACACACGAACTTGAAATCAAGTGTACTATCACAAGAGAAAGTTTACACGTACGCATCCCTTTCTATAAATGACTGCGTTATGCCCATAATTACACATTTAGCACTCACACTAATTCCTGTAAAAGAATTGATGTAGATTATAAACGAGGTCAATGACACTCTTTACACTACTTGGTTAGTACCAACCATGTTCAATTTTCAATTTCCTTTGGATACACTATCTTCTAACAACAAATCATTCAGAAGCAACAAGCTTGGCTGATATACCTTTCACCAGTTGTAACAAGTTATCACCACCCTCCTCAATTAAGATCTACTTTCATTTTTTCAGGCCTCCTCTGCAAAAGAAAGGTGGAGGATGGGTGGAACAAAGTTAGCAGAACATCAGATGTCATGACTCACTCATTTCCAAACTAGGCAGAATATTATGATGGTGTTTGAGTATCGCCTTCACAGAACCTCCAAGATCCATCATCTTGCCTCTTTAGAACATAACGAACTTTATAAGTGCTGCAACCAATCAATGAGACAAAAGAAAAGGAAAAAATCATCAAAAGTAAATTAAAATGTTCCAAATTCAGGTCTTTAGGAGACAAAGAAAAGTTTGAATGCTGCAGGACAACAAATAAATAACAAATCAGACCAAGGAATAAAAGAAGAGGGGGTATCTCATGCGCCAGGCGCATGAGACTTCCCCCTCACAGACAGCTGGGCCCCACACCTGTGGGGCCCCCCTGTCTGTGAGGGGGAAGGCTTATGCGCCTGGCGCATACAAAAATTTTTCATAAAAGAAAGGGAATATTACTAAAGATATTGTGCTATTATCTTGGCAATCTTGACTAATTATCCAGCAATCTTTCTTTGAAGTAGTGAGTGTTCACAAATTAGCGAACCATATGGTGGGAATTAATATCCAAATCCAATGTATACACAATATTGAAAGGCAGACTTAAGATCTACAATTTTTTTTTTTTTTTTCATTAGACTCGTATGACCAATGCACAATATGATTTTAGGAATTAATAAAAAAAAAATCAAATCAACACATTTTATGAGCCCAATTACCTGTAATAATTTGGGTTCTTTTGCTGAGATTCATCAACAAGCTCTGCAGCTTCTTCCACCAAAGCCTCAATTTCTGCCATTTCTGCTCCAATCCCGTCAGATATAATTTCAGCTTGCAGAACAGACAGTTGTAGTAAAACGAATCTCCAATAACAACACTTGGCTTTTGCCGCATCAGCCAAAGCTTGCCACTGTGAACACCATTAAGGGAAGAAAAAAAAAAAAAAAAACAAACAAACATACAGTGATAAAGCATTAATTGTGTGACTCCAGGAAAGAAAACTTAGATATTAAATGCATCAATATATTTTCTCCACCATATGCGTTAAGCAAGCTTTACCATGACTTGGCTTTCTACGTTACTAAGTTCAACCTTTCATTTAACCAATTTAAAATCTGCAGGGACTAAAATTACGATTCTTTCCTATATAATATTTCTATTATCCAAATCAATTTTTCAATTGATTCTAGTGCAGGTTAGTCACCCATAGGTTTTACTGGCTAATGAGTCCAAAGCCCTCTTCTTTAGAAAAGTTCCCTACATTATCCATTAATTTCTTTGATATTTCAATCTCTCAAGATTACTTTTTTTTTTTTCCTATGAAACACAAGACCCAGCTTTGCATTGGGAGTATGCAATACATTCTCTACACAATGCAAGCATCCCATTTATCACATCACTAGGTGATTCACCAAATATGATAGCTGTAAATATGTCGTAAGTTGATAACTTCCTTCCAGTTATTTGGGATACCCATTTGATTTGTTGCTCACTATAATCAGATTACTCAAAAATTCAGATTATCTGACCATATAATTATATACTTGTTCTATGAATCTATGACAAGATGTGAAGACCAATCCATGCATTTTACCTGAACAAGCATAGATTCATCAAGGACTTCAGAGAGGGTATGAACTTGATGGCTAGGCCCCAAAGCCACAGCTTTAATTGCTTGCCATTGCCTAACAAGGGCTTCAGCTTCTTCCATAGGCATTAGCCTCCTAAACACAGCAGTCATAGAGGATGATATACTTGCAGCAGGGGATAAAACATGTGGATTTCCAGCATCTGAGTGGTTCCTGACCAGGATATTAGCCATTGCTAGAAGCTTCTTGAGTCTGCTAGCAACACCACTTTCCTTAATATGAGCTGGCCCTACGTTGTAATCCAAAGAAGAATCTAGTGTCTGAGAAAGCAAACTTGTCATCACATTTGTTTTACTAAAATCTAATTTAGAAGTTCTTCTCATATTACTATCACTAATGCCTGATAACTTCAAGGCAGCAAACACAATACAACCCAGTACAGTAACAAAAGTAATCCTTCCAACTGACCAACTTTCCCAAATTTTACCATGGTGTGTACCTATATTCCTACCAGATGATGCACTACTACCATCGCTACTTTTGCCCAACATTAATGGACTCTGAATATCTGGAGCCAACTGCTTAACAGCAGACCCAGACCCAGGAAGTCGAGAAGAGCTCACATATGGAAGAGATTCCTCAAAAAATTTCCGCTCTGACAGAGGAGCAGTGGCCAGTGGCCTCTGGCATATGGCAGGCACGGTATGTGCAGCTCCTTTACTTTTTTTGCTCCCAGGAGATTTCTTTTCACCACTGAAAAAATTGACCTGCAGAGCCATACATCCGTAATGACTTCCTATTAAAAATTAAATCTACATCCACATTATGAACCTTACCAAAGAAGGAGAACAATCTCGTGTGTCTGGAAAGACAGCAAGGACAACATCCTTTAGCCAAATTTCCTAGTCAAGAGCAGAAGGCAGTCTAACATGAGAAAGCATCAACCTCAATGACAAGCATGATATCAGTAGTGAAAATAAAGTATAAGATGGCATCATATGTAACTTAATCCATGATGTAGCAAAACGACATATCTATCTGGCACAAACCACTTCACTTTACTGAGCACAAAATAAGAAAACCAACACGAAAAATGAGAATAAGTGTTAACGCAGGCTCTGATGTACTGGAGTACATCCCTAAATTGCTGATGGATTCAATAAGAAAAATCATAGTTTACAAAGGCAATATACAAGATCCTATCATCCAAGATGCATTTTTTTTATAAGTAATAATATTTTATTAAAAAGGGCAAAGCCCAAGTACATAGGGAGTATACAAGAGCAAAGCAACAAATAAAGACTTAAAATTACCTAGATCCAAGAACTCTAAAAGAGAAGAACAACATACATGAGTCAACCAATCAATCAAAGATCTAAGAAAGCAGAGTTTCAAATGAAGCAAAGAAATCTCTATCTCATCAAATGATCTGGCATTGGATAACATCCAAATATACCACATTAGACAGAGGGATAGCATTCCACACGTCAAAGCTTTGATTGCCTCTAAAGCTACCTCTCCAACAGGTCAGGAGGTCTTTCACCAAGAAAGGAAACTAATGGAGAACATTACATTGCCAAGAAGAATCATATGCTACTAATGCAAATAAATTGCAAATAGATATTGATAAATTAGTATAGAAGTTAACCACAATATATCAACATGCATCGCTTGACCTCCCCATAATGAAAGGAACACCCCCCCCCCCCCCCAAAAGCAGTTTCAGTAGCATGTTCTTAAGGGCAACAAAAATCAGAATTCCAAAGACGGAAGCATGAGAGAGAGAGAGAGAGAGAGAGAGAGAGAGAAGACAAACCAATGATGGTTTCACACCAGAAACATGTTTTATTTCCTTCCCCGAGATTGAATTTCGTGTAGTGCAATTTGAATTCAATTCAAGATGTTGGAGCTTGTCAGCAACATTGGCCTCATTACCCTAGAGAGCAATGTATAAATCAAAGTATTTTAATAAACATACTGGGCAAAAATGGAAAATGGAATGAAAATTATATCAGATGAAACCAAGAAAAAATTCCCACAGTATTTTATTTGAGTCAGTGCTAAAAATAGTATGGACCAAAATGAATACTGTACCTGTCCAAGAAGGAACAAGCAAAAAGCATCTTCAAGTTTCAGATCAATTCCTTCTGATGCTACCAAACATTCACACATAGTTTTTGCCTTGTTTATCTTCACAAAAGTTACATGAAAAGTGAGATTAGTAAATGGAGCACAACCCTCCCTCTCCATCTAAAGAAATCAAACCTGAATAGTACTGCTGATGATAAAAGAAACATACAAAATATACTAAATTATCAATAACTTTTTTTCTAAGAAATTATAGTATAGCAAGGAGGGGAGTGGGGATAGGAATATTTAGTAAACAAGCCAAGCAGAAAGGTCTTACCAAATCTGTCTGCTTGCTTGAAAATCCGAGTGCTACATGAGCTATTAACACCATGTAGAAACAATTGAAATCAATTACAACCCTTTGATTCTGTGATTCAAGTGATTTCTTATTCTTTCGTGTAATGGCTAAACTATCCCATGGAAGAAGATCAACTATCTCTGTTGCCATTAGCCTATTAAGTGCTTGGCTCAAGAAGCATGGCCAGTCTTTGACTTGGCATGAAGTTTCAACCTCAAGGCCCTGTCTGAGCAGTTCACGCAAGGCTGCAATTGCTCCTCGTCTCCGTTCAGCATTTTCAGGTGAATGAGGCATGCCTAATATTTCCAATGTGCAAGCAGGTGCAAGCTCCTCCAAAGATTCTTCTATCTAGAAACCAAGGCACACAAATTTACCACAAACAGTAGGAAGTCAAGTTTAACTATGACAAGCAACAAGTACGGCATAAATTAAAAAGCTGCCAAGTAGCAGCACCCATCCCCTATTCAATGTTTCAAGGCCCTCTCTCTCTCTCTCTCTCTCTCTCTCTCTATATATATATATATATATATATTCATATATTCATATTTCATGATCTGATTTAATCACACTTTCACTAATTATTTGGAATTTTTTTCTAATGCATGGCTGAAAAGATTGAGAAAAATCGGATTGTTTTATATTCAACTATTGATTCGTAAAATATTTATTTTTTGCTAACATAGGTGTCCAAAACTCTTTGAGCACTTGAATATTCCCCAACATGTGCAGGCCCCCCCATCCCACACACACCTGATAATTAAAGGGAGGAATTCCCTGGGGTGGCCTCAATATGCTTGCTAGGAGTTTTGTACCTGAGACCTCATAAATCTCATGAGACCTTGGAAACCACTAGACCAACCCCAAAAGCAATTGAAAGATGCATATTGCAGACTGAACCAAGCAAATGCTATCTTGAAATGAGCATTACCTGAGATAACAATGTCATTTTTCCAAGAGATATTTTACTCCTTAGAAGACACTGAGCACGAGCAAGTGCTTCAAATCCATGGGACACCTTGTTCTTCTCGAAACCAATCTTTGCAATAGCACACTTCAAGAAAGCACCTATGATAAGAAAAGGAGGCATAACAAGGCTGCTACAAAAAGAGGGTTCAACTTCCTGACCTCCTTGCTGATATGTCTTACCTCAGCCAGTGCCATAGACAGAAGCAAATCATGAACATATGGCTTAGCATCTGGACGTTGAAGAGCTGCCAGACCAATATCCAATACAAGCTTCACCTCTCCAACCTAAATAGGAGAAATCCACATAATATCATATCTATATTCCAAACCAAAAGCCTTATTTTGTTTTATTCTAACAAGTACCTGACATTACAAATGGAAGAAAATATTCTGCGGGTTTAACAAAGTAGTAAGAGGGTAATGATATGGTAGAATATAGAAGGAACAAAGATTCACAAGCAGGACAGGATATACGTTTCACCACTAACCCTACAAGGCTACAACAAATGAACCATGACCCCACAAAAAGGATATAATTCTTGTGCACATGGAACCTAAAACAAAATCCTAAAGTGCAGTGATTATCTACTATCTGTGTAAATTGGCAGAAAATAACTTGTTTTCTTGTGTTTGGTTGCTACCCTAAAAATGTTCACACCAACACTTTTCCTACTATTTGACTCACACTGAAAATCGCTAATATTTCATTTAGGCATGGTGGTGACAGCAGAATGAATGGAGTGAGAAGAGAAAAAAAAAAAAAAAAAGTTTTCATTTCTTTGGGCTATTTTTCCATTGACCAAGATTTTTCTGCAGTGCCGAAACAAAATGGTAATAAGTAAAAAGGTGTAGTGTACCTCTTGAAGGAGGCAAAGAGCAGCAGGCAACCAAGGCCAAGGAATTCTCAGGGGAGTTTTAGGTGGGATGTTTTCCCTAATATTACCAGCATATTCTGGTTCAAAAAGAAGCTTATCCCTCACATCCATTACAAGATCCTGCAAACCCAAAAGAAAAATATACTTTAAAAAAAAAAAACAGTCAAGCAAAAAAGATGAATATTATTTATAACAAAATTTGTCAAGATGTGTGTACCTGGCGAGATGTAACAACATCCATGGTGTAACCTTCTTCAATCTCTGCACTTTTCAAATCCATAACGGACTTAACTATCTCATCTTTCTCAGCTCGATCATTAACACCAATAAGCTGCAATTTGCAATGCAATTTTATATTACTATATATTAATTCCATAAGAAAGTTACATAAAAAGAAAAACAAAATCTGACCTGGTAACAGGTGACGGGGATATCAACGGTAACATGAATATGATTATTAATAATGTGGGTGTCAATGGCGTTGAGTCTGGAGCGGCGGCGAGTGAGAATGTCACAGTACCTCAAATGTACCCTAAAACAAGAAGAAGAAGAAGAAGAAGAAGACACCTTGAATTTGGAGGAATTGGAGCTTCTGATTCTTAGCATTACTACTGCTGATGCTAATGATGCTGATGCTGATGCTGATACTGATGATGCTCTGTCCAAACCCACCACATCTTGATTCCAACAACGATTCCATAAATCTTGCGACACACCCATTTCACAATTCACCACCATGAACAAATTTGCTGGCCGCCTGAGCCTGAGCCTGAGCCTGAGGGAACGGGGAACTACCGTTTGTCTGAGAGGCAAAACTAGTACTATTCTATATTTCTCTCTCTTATTTATTTTTAATTTTCTCTACTTAATTTCATTTTCAATATATTAATAATTAATGACTGGTAAAGTACCACTAATATAAAGAAAAGTGTTTGTCTTAATAAAAATAGCATAGCTCCGTCAGGTCGGGTTGAGTCGCCCCGATGGACCCATTTTCAGAATCTCCAATGCTTTTAAACAGTGTCGTTCTGATAGAGTAAACACACGACAAAATTTAAACCTTGCTTAAACCCAAAGGAATACAAGTAACAAAATATTCCGTCTTTTGTAAAACATTTTACCACCAAAAAAAATTGCCAAATATGTTGCAAACTCCTCTAACTCAACCCTTCTCCCTTCCCTTCTCTCTTTCTAACACAAACACAACCCCCCCTCCTCTTATTCCTTCTTTTTCATACCACCCTCTTCGAAATCTCGAATTATTGTCAATTTGTCAATTTGTCAAATATCCTCTTGTTGAGGGTCGTTTTTTCACGTTTTAGCACCTTAGATACATGTCTTGATACTATTGGAAACCATCTAGTCTGGGCATTTTTCTAAGAAGGAAATTGGGTCTAATGCTTTCTCGAAACGAGCTTTGGGTTCCCATCTTGCCACTAATAGTTTGTGCACAAACATTAAGTCTGATACAAGGAGTGCTACTATGAAATGGACTTATTCTCCTCTTCAATTGCCCTATAAAGGGTTGTTCTCCTCTTTTTGCAGAAGGAACATTCATTCTATTATGTAATGAAACTTTCTCCATAGAATGGGTTGTTCTCCACTTTTTGCAGATTAATTATTACTCCGCTTTATGATTATAAGTTTGCATAAAAAATACTAAAACCCAAAGAAAGTATTCATCAATCAAATGTAGTTTATAGCATGTTAACACACATGTTCTCAAATATATTTATATATTTACACATATATATTTGTATATTTAGTTATATGTATTCACACATATATGGATAAAATACACTCTGTAGAACAAATTGGGCTAAAAAGATTTCAACTCCAACTCCCACAATCTTATTACTTAATGTTGACACAAAATTGTTAGGTATAGAATGTGAGTAAGATTGGCCATATTAAGATGAATATTGAGAAACTCAAGAGAGATGTGTCTCGCGGGAGAGAGGAAGTTTTCTAGCAGTGCATGTCAATACTACTATTCTGCGGTAATCTCTTTCTCTCTAGGTGTTTTCTACAAAAGAATTGAAGTACACTACTGTGTACAAATTCTCAACATTTTCTCCACTAATTTTCTCTTATTTATTTCTCATTATATTCTCTCATTCTTTTTTTTTTTTCTTTTTGTTTTCTCTTTTTCTCTCTTCACCTTGTGTTACCTCTTCCTTTAGGCAAGTGATATCTACTCCATTTATACTTGAAATTGACTAGTTCTTTTACCTTTTTTGCTTTTCTTTCGATTTCTTGAGCTCCATGTTTGTCTATCTATAATGTCTAATTTTCCTCTCTTTTTTGTGTTACAACCACAGAAGAGTTCTTTGGTTTTTTTTAGTGGGTTTAAGGTTACAACTTCGTTTCTATTTAGCACAAATGGTGGAAGACCATTAATGCTATTTGTATATTTATGGTTCCTAGACCTAATCTAGGTGGTGCTCCATATTTCTCTGCCATAGTCCACCTTCGGCCGAGGCATACTCACCCAATGCGAGGATGACACCACACCGTGTTTACACGTGCGGACGCTTACGCCCATAGTGGCGACTCCACTGGGAATAGAGGCTTATTCAATATTTGTTTGTACAAACTTCACTTGGTTCTTTTTGTCCCTTTCAACCCCGGTTGATGATGAGTGGGAAGGTGAAGGCTCCATTTGGGCCAAAATCTTCCAGAGTTGATCCCATCAACTCACAATCTGTGTCATTGCCTATAATGGGCTTGAGTACGTTAACAGTTTGTCAACAATCCACTTGGTCCATTTAGGCCTAAGGTTGGAATCATGGCCCACCTAGTTGTGAGTGACCTACTGATCTATCCCTTTAGCTCTAGGGAGCCTACCCACACTTAGAGAGATCCTAGATCCTATCAATAAGAGGGTACCTTTTATATCTCTTATTTGTTCAACCATATATCGTGTGTTCACCTAATTCTAAAGGACAAATAAAAGATGTAAAAAAATTTGAGGATGATCCAAAAGTTATGGCATACCCTAAGATAGTGGGATAAAAGAAAGAAAGTTCTCACATATAAAAGGCTTGTCCTAAAGTCCAAATGTATATCTTAACTTGAAAGGTTCATAAGACCATAGTCTAGTTGCTATCATAAGCCTAAATCAAAAGGCCTCTTGAAAAGGAGAACCTTGGGCCTAAGGCAATTGTGGTTGCTAAGCCCATTTGTATGATGACTTTGGGCTTGGACCCCCAATTTACTTGTATTCTAGATTGGACTTATCTCACAGTGGGAGGTCCAAGAGATGGTTTTACAGGTTTCTGATGGAATCAATGGTCATTTAGGCCCCAAACTCTCTCGACTCTGGCCTAACCAAAAAGTTAGCAGCATTATCGAGCCCTTTTTCTAAAACCCGAGAAAACTTCTTAATCCCCAATGAATCTTTCCTCACTACTTTCGTGCCTCTCTCTCTCTCTCTCCTTTCGAATTTTTCCAACCCCCCCTCACATTCCCTCTTACCCCCCCCCCCTTTTTTAACCTTCCTTTAGTGGGTTCATCATGATGAAGGGTAGTCTTTCCCAAGCAGGTGGGCCCCTCCTAACTCCATATTCCTGACCTGATGGGGCCTATTGCATGCTTCTAAGATGACATCCTTGGAACTTGCACCAGATGCTTGGATATGCTCGGTAGGTGGATTCCTCCAAGGCACTATCTTTCATCCACGGCTAGATGGGTGACCGACTCAATGTTCTCAACAATGTTCGGTTTAGTGTCGAGATGGGCCGGGGTAGTTTAAGGGAATAGGCCGAGGTCCCGAGCTGGGCTTTTGATTATGGTCCATACAATAACAAATATGTTATGGACTTAGCATCCAACATCCTATAAAGCAAATATGAAATTCCCAAATCGTAGGCCTCCTTGTTGTACGCCAAGGCCCAAAATGATGAGAAATTCATATACTCTGAGAGGAATGCAATATGTTCTAGCTAGAGTGCTGCTTCAAAAAAAAATGATGATAATGAATGAAAAAAAAAAAAAAGAAGAGCCCAAAGGTGATGAATACATTGTAAGCCCATATTTGAGACAAATGGTAGAAAATCTCTATGCACGTTCTAATGAAAGTCCACGAGAGTAAGATGAGAGCTTTATTGTAAATGGACTAAAGCTCAATGAAATAAGGGGTAAGGTTCATGAGACGAAAGGGGGCGGTTTTGTAATTGGGCTTTCATTAAAATGGACTTAAAGACTTTCTAAGAACATCTGAGATTAATAAAATAATATTTTAATTGGGACATGGGCTTAATAAAATGGGACTTCTTTTCAGGCACCATTGCACCACCAAGATTAAACAAGCACGTCCCCACTCCAATTTAGGTACGAGAAAAGAACAGAAGGCATTTGATTAAGGTTGAGGTCACACATCATGAAGAGACATTTCAAGAGGAAATATCTTGAGAAGAAATGGCTGCTCCAATTGATAAGGCACTTGCATAAAAGATATACAAGACTATAGAAGAGCAAGCTGATAACCTTAGGAAAATAAGGAGTTGTCTCTCTAAACTTGAGGAAAGCAAGCTAAAGAAGTCTGTGCATGTGGAGATACATGACAAGGATGAAAGAGAAGAATGAAATGAGAAGGATAAGGCCAATTTGCAGAGAAACAAGCAATTTGAGAAGCTTACCGCGGATACCGTAGCTATGAAAAAAAGATGTAGAAGATGCAACTAGTGTTTCGCAAGGTTCAAGGGATGGATGATTTGTAACACCCCAAACCCTTAAGAAGGATTTAGACGTATAACCTGTCTTAGAAATAATCAACAATGATATAATGGAACAGAGCGTAATATTTATCCTCAAATAAACTTCTTGAATATCATCAGATTTCCTTAACAATCCATAAAAACAAAACAACAATAATATTCTTGAATGTAAAATCTCCAAATAACATCTCAAAATAGTTCCAAGATAATAATCTCATTGTCCTGAAACAATTTTACTAAAACAATTCTGCAACTACCAAGCTCCAAACGAAGTCGTCCATCTAAGGCTCCACTGATCTACCAACAAAAGACACTCCATAACTCTAATCTGAAAGGATGGAAAAAGGGGTGAGCTAAAGGCTCAATAAGAGACTACAAACATGAGGATGTCTTCCAAAACAAAACGATAATATCATTGACAAAATATAGTCATCACGATACAATTAAAATTAGTTTAAACTGTAATATAATATATTCTATAAAGCTGTTAAAATAAAACACTTCACTATAACACTGTAAACATTAATAAAATATTGACCACATTTATATGACAATATGCACCAAATAGGTAGAAACAATTTTATTTTGAAAATAAGCAATTTTCCACCTAAAAGAACAGTAGTAAATAAACAGTAATTCAATATGAAAAATATTAGTCAAACACAGACAAAAGCTGCTAAACACTCGGTGGGTGATTTCCCATGGGAACAATAACACTAACCTCAAAGAGGCAACACTAGCTCCGAAGAGCAACAATAACACTGCACCACACCACACTAACACTACTTCGGCCGAAGACCAACACTTAACCCTGTGTTGGTAAAGATTGCAGACTGTCTAGTTGACCATTTGAAACACTCTTGACATATACAGTTTCACAATAATATACAATAAATAATAGAGTTTGAGTATGTATAAAGCACAACAATGGTATAAGTCTTTGAAACTTCACTTTTGCAATTATGTGTATGTATATATATATATAAATATATTTTTACCACAATTATATATATATATATATATATATATATAAAAATATATACGTCTTGAGAGACGTCATGTGTTGAAGTCTACTTACCTCTAGCGGCTAAACCAAGCTTCACTTCAATTGCTCGAAACAACGTCAACTAGAACCTAAATAATAATTAAACAATTCAATAAGGGCAGGTTCTTTAATAACCACAAAGTCCTCTTGATAAAACAATTTCTCAACCACTATGAAGATTTGGCAAGATAAAATTTAACGTGTCTTTCTAATATAACTCCAAACCTATTCTAGATTAAAATAATAGTATAGCATTCCCTAACCTAACATCTAATATTTATATAAGAACACGTTACCATAAGCAACCCTATAACCTATGTGCCTATATACATATATATGAACCCAAAATTACAATTTTCCATTTCGTCCAAACAACGTGAATATGAAAGTAAAAAAAAAAACACAATTCGGCACCCAAGAAATTGGTTCCATGACATTATCATCAATAATAAAAACATTTGCAATATCAATGCCATAGCCAAACACCACGGTGGCAAAAGGACCATTTACTATACTAACAATGATATAATGTAATATATATATATATATATATATATATATACTTATATAAAAACCTAATAGCACCAATCTCCACTTTCGGCCAACCATGTGAACAAATCATTGTAATATATATATATATATATATATATATATATATATATATATTCGGCAATCCAATTGAATCCAATGGATGAACTATTGATGTAATATATATATATATATATATATATATTCGGCAATCCAATTTATACATTATTATCATTGAAATTCCAGCAACCATCATTGAATTTCCAGCAAACACAATTGAAATTCCAGCAAACTTAATACTAACCCTAACACTAACATGTCAATGATGAAATCCCAGCAAAATAAAAGAAAAAAAAAAGGCTTTCCTAGAATGATGCTTACCTCAAAACCAAGATGAAGTTGCTGGCTGCCCTGAAGTGCACAGCCTCCTCTTCTTTTGTTTTTGAGAAACCCTAATTTTCTTTCATATAAAGCTGTTGCACTTGGGCTGAAAATTCAGAAGCCTATTTCAGGTTAAGGCTAATTTCACTTGGGCTGAAAATTTAGAAGCCCACTACAACAAAATAAACTTCCAAGACCCACCTATATTCCCACTAAACTCATTATAAGGTTGTTAACATAGGCTAGGACTTCTAAAGAATTCCAAAGACACTAAAACTCCTAATCCAAAAAGGTTCAAATCCTTTTAACCTTTTCCTTAACTGATAAGAGGCTAATAGTTAATTTTTGAATAGACCACAAAATAGTTATTCACGTTACCCCTTAATATTAATATTATTATTATTATTATTATCATTGTAAAAATCACAATATAAATTAATTATTTCCTCCAAAATAAATAAGCAATTTATCAAATTTACTCTCTAGAAGTGATTAAATTAAATTTAAATGAGACGGGTGTTACATGATTGCCTCTATAACATGGGTGAATTGAGTTCCAGAACCCCTATCGCTCTGCCTCCCAAGTTCAAGATTTCTAATGTGGAAAAGTTTGATGGGATTGGGGATCCTAAGCAACATGTTAGGAGATGTATATGCATTACCGAAATGAAAGGGTTAGATGAGAAGCAAACTTTACATGCATTCCCTCTATCACTCATGGGAGGTGCATCGAGATGGTACTATAGCTTGGATTCGAGCAAAACCAAAGTGTGGAATGAGCTAGTGGAATTGTTTGTGAATCAATTCATTTTAAATTCTATGATTGATGTAACTTTGAGGGACTTGGAGACCACTAAGCAAGGAGTTGGGGAAACTTTCTCTAAATACTTGACAAGGTGGAAAGGGAAAGCATCCAAAATGGTTAATAAGCCAAACAAGAAGGACCAAATCAACTTGATTATCAAGAATTTGCTTTCGGCATATAATAGTAGGCTCTTGTCATTGCCTATTAGTTCTTTTGGGGAGTTATGTGGTTGTGGAACTAGGATTAAGGATGCCATCAATAATGGGAAATTAGAGAAAGGCGAGAGCAAGCCTCCAATCAAAAAGACATATGGAGGAGCGGCCACTTCTAAAGAACCAATCCCATAAATGTAAGTGACATCATACCTCAACAACCTTTAGCTTACCCAAGCTTCACAAAGAAAGCTGGCCAAGAATTCTCCGGCCTAGGAATGACCCTTACCCAAGCATTTGAGACCTTAACCTCCAAAGGATTCATCAAACCCTTAGACCCCACACCTATGCCTAATCCTGTGCCTCCTACTTAGAACCTCAATGAATATTGTCATGTCTATCAGAAATCTGGCCATAAAACTGATGATTATTACCACCTCAAGCATGAGATACAAGACCTAATAGACAATGAACTCTCCCAAATCCAAACATTATCACCAAGCCTAACATTAAGAAGAACCCCTTACCTGATTATCATCGAACTCCTCCGTATCAGAATTGAGTGCAGCTAGAAGAGATTGATTGGGATTGTTGGAAGTTGATAGAAACCATGGAGGTTAACACGAAGGAAGTCCATGAATATGGGATGAAGAAGATGAGGTTTTGAAAAGTGCGATGGCTGTATGGGGAATACTTCCCAAAGGAATATCTAAATTAAAGAAGAGAGTCCTAGAAGACGATGTGGCAAACATCACTAGGAGTGGGAAACACTATGTTGCGGACCAAAATGTGACAAGGAAGTACATTCCATAAAAAGCAAGGAAAAACCATGGGCCTTAACAAAAGAAGGTCCAACTCGTGAAGTTAAGAAGGACCATGAAGGCCTAAAGGCCTAAAAAGAAGGGAAAAAAAAAAAGGAAAAAAAAAAGTAAAAAAGAAGAAGACCTAGACTTAGGCCATGCAAGTCCTCTATTCTCAAGGAAGCAAGTCTTTTAAGATAAAGCATAAAGATCCTGAGAAGGACGTAGATAACTTAGAAGATCCTGAGAAGGATATAAGCAACCTAGAAGATAGTTTGGGAATAAGTCATTCACATGTATTCTTGATAGAAGGAAAAGAAGGAAAGATTCATTAGATGTCCTGTCGAAATCAAAAGGCATAGAGAAGTGAAAGGGACAAGTGATGTCCTCGAGTTTAGTACTTGATAAAGGAACCAAAGGATCTTAGTCAGGGTAGGGGACATGCAGCAAAAGGGAGGATGGTCAGAAGCATGAATATAGCGCCATAGTTTTGCAATGGCCTTGGAACCATGAATATAGCATCCTTTTGAGGAAGGACCATTGATCTTACTACCAGAGATATAGGTTCGGAGTTTAGGTACGTTCTTGGGAAGGTGTTAGGCACTCAAGACCGCCCAACCCTAAGGTTGGCATCCCATTATTGTGTCTTACAACTTAAACTTGATAAAATCATGTTCAACACTTCTATCCTAAACTCGCACACACACTAGCATACATCTAAGCATACAACATGGCATCATCATCCCAAAACACATACATATCCATCTATAAAGCATAAGAAACCAAACTACACATAGATAACCCTAGCATTCATCTAACATGTAAAAACCCTATCATGTCATATATGAGGTAGCAACTTAATCAGGGCGGCAAGTACATCATTTATCAATTAAACACAAAACGCAACACAACAACACATGTACATGTTCAACAAACAAAACAGAACAACACATATGCATGTTCATGTGAATGTATGACTTACCTTTACTCACCTTGTAGCAACTCAGCACCTATGGCATCATGCATAGGCATGTGAGTGCATGTTCATGGTATCAAACTAAGAAAAAAGAGATGAAACCCTAATCTAGCATATCAAAGGTAAAAAACAATAAAACATGTGAAACATAGGCATAAGATACACATATACATAAAAAGAAACTTAAACGTGAACATGTGAGATAAGAAAATAAAATGAGACAGAAGTAGAAGACTAAACTAGGGTTTTTGGGCCTACATACACATACCGAAGGCTACGTACGCAGGCCAAGCACTTGCGTACGTAGGAGGAGGCCCACATACGCATGCATAAGGCATGCGTGTGCAGCTCTACTTGAAACCCTAACCCAGAAACAGCAAAGCAGAAAAACAGAGCATAAATAAAAACCCTAATTTTAACAACCAAACATGCTCAAGATATATAAAAAAAAAAAAACTATAAAACTAACCTAAACAAACATATATAAGCATAAATAAAGCAAACAAACAAAATTAAAACTGAAAAGAAAGGCAGAAAAGAAAAAGGAATGAAAAGAAAGAGTTAGACTCAATACCTCAAATGAGAAGCTTTATAAGCTGATTTTGGCCATTCCCCTTAATCAAATCTATCACAATTCAATAAAAGTATGATTAGCAATGTTAAACTAAAAGGATTGGGGCCAAAAAATGTCTCAATCAAACAAAATTGACTTGAGGGAGTTTCATGAAAAACTCCCTTTTGATTCACTATTTTCTAGTGAATCTTGTATTTCTCCCATGGGACATCTGTGTGTTCGAAAATATACCATGTAAAGCTTTACATAGTGGAAAAAATGGGGTTTGGAACGACTCCCAAATGATGTGGGATTCATTTCAAACTTCAGCCATTGTTGTAAAAAACTTGCCTTTTTTATGTCTCTAAAACCCTAATTGTGTACGCAAGAGTGTTCCTGCATACGCATGCTTTGGCCCACGTATGCAGGCTGCTGCCCATGTACGTGGGCCGAGGGCCACTTTGGTCATTTTATTTCTAAAAATATAATTTTGCTCTTTTAAAAGGTTATATTTTCGATTTTAACACTCCTCAAGTCTATTTGATATCTGATTGGGCTTTAAACTGGCCTTGGGCCTTAAAGTTCGGGCATCATTAGGGAATGAAGGCCTGAGTCGTAAGGGGTACAAAATGCGATGTCTATAGATGCCATTCTTTTGATTCATGAGCTTCGCTGACGAAATCAAAAGAATAAGAGACAATTTTTTTTTTTCGTATGGCTCGGGCCCAACCTATGCACATGACACACATTACGCATACATGGGGTGGCGTGCAACTCTAGAGAGTTGCATGGGATTCGTATGTTCAAAGTCCCACCTTTGTTGCTCAGGAAATGAGCAACGACAGGTTCATTATCCCAAAACTAGTTTTACCACTTGCAAGCAAATGGCAAGTGACTCACTATCCTAAAGTCACTTAAAAAGAAAAAGAAAAACAAACAAAGGCGCTCTTCAAGCTAACCCAACAAACAACAAAAGGATACAGTTACTGTGGCGTCCATCCAAGGCTCTTGCCTCAAACTTCTCCGAGTGACTCACTCCTCTTGTCTTCTTCATTTCTTTCTCTACCTTTTCTGGTGAGGCTCTTGCCTCGGGTTGAACTTGGTCTCTTTCTCTATCTCTATCTCTACCTTTTTCTACTGTGCCTGCATGTTCAATTCCCGAAAGATATGTGTACGAGTAGTCTTGAGTGTTGGATCCACTAGGGGTGGTGAAAACTCGTTGAGGAGTAGGTATGTATAGGGAGGAATCTTTTGCCTCTTTCATGACTTACTTGGGGATGAGAAACTCGCCGAGGAGTAGTAGACATGGACTCGT
This sequence comes from Lithocarpus polystachyus, assembly GCA_033629205.1. NCBI lineage: Eukaryota > Viridiplantae > Streptophyta > Magnoliopsida > Fagales > Fagaceae > Lithocarpus > Lithocarpus polystachyus. Next base: position 34,838,579 of record CM066171.1, read on the forward strand.
TGAGGAGTAGTGTGTTGGGATTTATGCTCTAAAATCCAATTTATTGGCACGTCATAAATAATTAAATTGTTTAATTATATGAGACTATTTATAAATGAACTAATAGGACATTATCTTAGTCCATGAGATGCATAGTATGTGATTTATGTGATTTAGTCACAGAAGATGTAAATCACAAGTTCTTGGATTTTTTTTCAAAATAACCATAGAAGCCCAACAATTTAGTTAGTAAGCAAACGTTTGAAACAAATTTGCTTTCTAACAATTCGAGTCCAGAGGACTCGATTTTGGGTTCGGAAATCGAGTACAACGAACTCGGTTTTCCCGTGACGCGCTGAGCTAAGCTGGATTAGTTTGTCCACGTGGCAAAGAAATCGAGTGCAAAGCACTCGGTTTCTGCATCGAAATCGAGTTTAATGCACTCGACTTCTTTGAACAGAAACCGAGTGAACTGGACTCGATTTCCTTGTCCTCCCAACTCACGTGCTCTGCTGCTCTGACATCACTGACTCAAGGAAATTAAGTCTACTGAACTCGATTTTTTTACCATCCGACTCGTTTTTGTTAACAGAAATCGAGTTCAATGGACTCGTTTTCCCTTCATAAAAATCGAAATCGGTTTTTTGGTCTGGAAATCGAGACCTCTGTACTCGGTTTTCTCTGTTCATAGTACCGAGCCCGGTTTCAGCCAACACATTTAAATCACTCATTTCTCTCATACCCACTCAAACAACTCATACACAAGCTCAGACCAGTCCTCACTTCTCTCATTTCTCTCATACCCACTCCGAGTCCTCACACAGTCCTCGCAAATTCAAACTGATCTCCATCTTCAAACCTCGCGCCACTCCGAGTCCTCACACATCTTCATCACCAACTCAAACAACTCAAAAAAATCGATCTCAACACAAGCTCAGACACCCTCACACTCACTCAAAAAACCTCGCGCCAACTGCTCAACCCTCAAATTCAAACCTCGCGCCAACTGCTCAACCCTCATCACTCTTCTTCAAACCCTCATCACTCTTCTTCAAACCCTCGCGCTCTTCAAACCCTCACTCTCCTGAACCTCGCGCCACTGCTCAACCTCAATCTGAAGGTAGGTACCCCTCGTCAATCTGCTTGGGAGATCAACATAAATTTTTTTTTTTACATGTTTCTGTTTAATTAGATTGTTTGTTGAATATGTTTATTTGGGTATTATTGGATTCTCTGTTTCATCCGTATGAGCAATTAAATTCCACTCTTTCCTTTTACATGAGATTTATGTCTCGGAAGATGGGTGCTAAATGTCCTTTGGAAGAAGTTGAAGTGATAATATAAATTATGCATTTTGAAATCTGTAGTCTTAGATTTACTTACCCCAAAAAAGGAGAAAAAAGAAAAAGAAAAAAAGAGGAGAAATCTGTTAGATTTCACCGTGAGATTCCAAAACCTTGGTCAGTGGTTCTAGGCATTGAGAGCTTCTGCTATGTTGGAAATTAGCATCCTTTGTGGTCACTGTGCTTTTTTAGGATGAGTTCAACATGTGCAAATGCTTCAAGGCCTAAAGTGACCATTGTACATAAGTATACCTGCATTTTTGAAAAATACCTTAGGCTATGTAGTGAGAGTTTTTAATTTATTTTATTGAAATTCTTGCTACATGTTCACCTTTCTTCAATCAAGTGTGATAGGTCTAACCTGTAATGTGTACAGATATATGAAGTGGCAATTTTGAGTATATGTTAGTGTTTTGCATTATTTGGTTTATTCATTTTATTTCTTATTATGTTTAATGCAGTATGGCTGCCGTTGCTGCTGAGATCTCGGATGAGTTCGGTCCTGGTCCCATGGAGGGTTTGGTATTAAGGTTCATAAAAGAACATCGAGCATGCGCTGTTTGGGAAGGCAAGGTAAAATTAAAACCGACCACCTTTGAGTACTCCCTTCTTATCCTTTTACACTGCTGAATTTTTTTTTTTTTTTTCCATTTCTAAAATTCTAAGGTTCTCTTATAGTCCCACTGCTTTATTTTTGTTTTTTGGGATCAATAGCTATAATCATATATACAAAGGTTATGGCATATTGCTCATCACCATGGTTCTATCATGTGCAGGATCCGGGGGAATTGACATGCCGTGGTCGTAACGACGAGTTCAGAAAACGACCCCCGATGGTGGATGATCGCGTCCTTGACATTGTCAAGAGAGTTGGATTAGAGGGGCTGCATAGGACCCCATCTAGAGAGATTGATCATAACCTGATCACGGCTTTCGTTGAGAGATGGCGGCCTGAAACCCACACCTTCCACCTGCCACATGGTGAGACAACGATCACGTTACAAGATGTGGAGGTTCTTTTGGGGATTCCAATCGATGGTAAGGCAATGGTTGGAACAACAGACTTGACATGGGCTGCTGAATGTCGGGATATGCTTGGAATTACTACTAATAATGTGGTGCTTAAAGGACAAAGGATCCAAATTAAGAGGCTACTTCAAAAAGTTGACCAAGGGTTGCCCGATGATGCAGCAGAGGTGGTTGTGCATCAGTATGCACGGTGTTATATTCTAGCACTCTTGGGGGACACGATTTTCGCCGATAAGTCTAGCGATAGGGTGCATACGATGTGGTTGCAAATGTTGAGGGATCTAAACAATCCACCTCGGTACAGTTAGGGGAGCGCTTGCCTTGCATGGTTGTACAGAGAGTTATGCAGGGCAACCGACAGAGGTCCCAGTCAGATTGGTGGGGCCTTACTACTGGTTCAATATTGGGCATGGATTAGATTCCCTTTTTTGTGCCCAAGGATGAACCTCCCACCAGATGATGCATTTGGCCCACCATTTGCACCTTCGCCATTATCCATTAAGTAAGTCTCACCATTAGCCATTATAATACAAGTGATATTAATTTCTAGCTCCACCGCTAATCATATGTTTAGATAATCATTTATTGGTATAAACTCAGTGGTATTTACTGTTAAATTTACGATTGCCCATCATTTATTGTTGTTGATTACTTCAAATTCTCAATTCCAAGTATTGACTCCCTCTTTCTTCATCGTAGGACCGTGTGGGTCGTGAGCATGAAAAATAGCCCCTCGGAAATCTGTCTCGTCCGCTACCGTCAGCTGCTAGATTCTATGCATCCAAACCAGGTACCCAAATTGTTTTCTTCTATTGTTTACGACTATTGTATACTATTATAACTGTAAAATAGCTATAGTCGAAAATAATGGAACATTGCATAATGTGCTGCGCTTTTATTTGGCTATTTCAGGTGGTGTGGCAACCGTATGAAGCTGAATTAGGCCACCTACCTGCGTTCTGTGTCGCAGGAAGGGACGTGTGGACGGCGAGAGTGCCGCTTGTATGTTTCTGGTTAGTAGAGAAACATACACCGGAACGGGTTGTTCGTCAGTTTGGGATGGTACAAGAAATCCCCCCAAATGTTGATACTGACGATGCCCTTCATGCCATAGACCTGAGGGGGAAGATCAATGTGAATTGGAGGGACAAGCATGTTGGCCATATCCAAGTATGGAATACTCGAGCACAATCCATATGTCATGGGGCACGACTAGAGGGTGATATGTCGCCTGCTCATCCATACTTCGGTTGGTACGGTAGGGTGACTTGGAGGTTCGTCGACCACACTGCCGCTGCAATTCTTATTATGGTAATTGCTTCGACCTTTCTTTTCAAATTTTGTTGCGTACCACCATATGTTGTGTTAGATGCACTAATTGTATTTGTTTACTTGCAGGTTGCCAGTCACAAGCAGATGTTGACGCATTATGCAGTAGGCAGTCCTGAGTACAATCAGATTACAACTGTACTTAAGGTAGTGGATCGCCTTCACCATATGACTGCCCAACTTCCCTTGGAAGATGCCGATGGGCCAAATCCAGAAGCGGCAGAAGATACTGGACGACCAAGCACGAGCTCAACTCCTGCTAGCCATAGCCATGGTCAGCGTGCTGCACCCCATCAAGTTGTCAGTAGGCCGGATTGCCCTCCACCCCCACATGCATTTCCTGCTCCAGAGTTCCCTCCACCTCCACATGCATCTCCTGCCCCAGAGTTCCCTCCGCCTCCACATGCACCTCCTTCCCTAGAGATCCCTTCACGTACTGCTCATCCAGTTCCTCACCTAGAGATCCCTCTACCCACTACTCATGCATCTTCTCACCCCGAGATCCCTTCACCCACCTCCGGTACATTTTCTGACTCGCGCATCTTTCACTTACTTCGCCATCCTTTGATCTCGGCATTGATTTCACCCCGACCCCTCCTGTCATGCACACTCAGTCCCCCTTGTACAGCATTGGTCATATAGACCATGCACCACCCCATAGCGACTCCATGTCATTCATGCCCACTCCTGGACTGCATACAAATCCCATGATTACTGGCCTCACTCACATATCATCTGCTACCCCATCCTCCCCCGCAGTTGTAGGATCTTCAGTCGTTGGAAGTCAAGCAAAACAGCCAGATGTGCATGTCGAGCATAAGCAGGTAGCAGGGTTACCCTTGCCCCCACAAGGTCGACCTAAACGCACAAGAAAACCACCTTCTTGTGGGACAGGTGGTCACAAAGCAGGACACAATGCTGGCCCAACGGTATGACAAGTAATTTAATGTAGTGAATAATTTCGCAGCTGCTGTTACTTTCGTATTACAATTCATTCAATCCATTCTTTGGTTCTAACTTCATCTTCGCAGCAACGCGAGGAGCCTGGCCAAGGAGATGCAATACCCCCTCCCCCACGTACTAGACACTATACGAGACAGCATAAGCGTCAAATGCATTAGGGTAAGCACCCCAATATGAAGTATATTCCAGTACCAAAATGCAATTAAATAAGAGTATAAGACATCTTCATGTCAGGAGCTAGCTAGTGTATGGTTATCACGATAGTCTTTCCAAAACATTAATAGCATCCACATGGTCTTAACTGTATACTGATTGGGATCATAGAGAAAGTTGATGAGTTCATCATATTTTAAGGTGTAATTACTAATTCATTCAATTCTGTGGAATTGCATTTAAGTAAGGGCCATACCTGCTTTTGTAATTTCTTGGTAAGTGTCAAAAAATTCAAAATTTCATCCACATGGTGGCAGGCTTGAACACAATGAAAATCCTTAGCCTTCTCTGCTTGTGTTTGCTTTCCATCTCTTTATTCTTATCTTTACCCTTTCCCTAATGCAGATTGAGAAGCCCTTACAGAAACATGGTGGCAGGCTTGAACACAATGAAAAATATTGTGGCTCATGTTTTGGTGCAGAAACGGTACATTTGATTATCTGGTATCCCTAATGTTGCTAGGTTATCTTTTAATAATTTTAGAACATGCAAAATACCATATATTATGTACCAATGTGGACCGTCAAACCAATTTACTAGAAACTGCCGTTCGATTAGAGATGTTGTCATGGGTATGAAATGGCAAATATTTTAGTTGGGAATACCCTTTTCAGCTTCATCAGGCTGATTTCCCTCCCGTCCTGCCATTCCTCCTTTTCAAACTGATCAAAATCAGGTTTTTTTTTTTTTTTTTGACTTTTTTAAATAGATGTTTAAATCTACAAGAATTTACCAACCCCCACCCCCCTCCCCCTTTTTTCTATAAAGGACAAATAAATCTCTCCTTCGTCCTGCATCTGCTGCTCATAGAAAACCCATTTGTTGGCTTTTAAATTTATCATATAAATTATTTATATTAGATGCATTTCATGAACTTATTGTCCTTGACCTCAATTGTAGTTTTTTGTTCCATCTCCCTAAGAATTTTATTTTAAATGCTTTATCTAACAATTTATATTCTTCTAATCTCTCCATGTGCTCGAACTTTTTTATCTATGGCGCTTGTCCCTTATTTGTGGCAATATGTTGTACTTTCTTGGTCAACTTGGTCCCTCTGCATATTGTAAAATCTACACAAGTAATGGAGCTAATTGTCAAAAATCAAATGGCCAAAAGGTGTAGAGACAACTGTGAGGTGGTTGGCCCTTGGATCTGGATCTTTTGGTCCTGGTGCATACAGTATAATGTTTTGAAGGGTCATCTGTGAGGATAAAAGTTTTCCTATAAACTGCGCATGTTGAGTCTCAAAGCCATATTTGCGTTTAAAATTCATTCCCTAATAGATCACCTGCACCAAAAGAGATAAGATTAGTGTTTTCTTTCAAAGGAAATATGACACTATTTGATATGGATCTTGCAGTTAGGGAAATTTATTGCACTGGGGTTCTAAAATTTCTTAGGACTGGTCTGCTGTTGATTTTAGCTTTGTTGTATGTGAACACTGAAATTGTGCAAAGGGACAGAGAAAAGATATGCATAAATTGAGTTGCAGTGTATATAATATATTTAATATCCTGGGCTGGCTCTCTTTTTTCCCTGGTAGCTCTGCTCCTTGCCTGATTTGTATCAGAGAACCAAAACTTACTTTATAAAAATATATATATATATATATATATATATATGTGTGTGTGTGTGTGTGTGTGTGTGTGTGTGTGTGTGTGTGTGTGTGTGTGTGTGTGTTAACATTCTACAAAAGTTATGTTCTTTCTGTAATTGTTCTGTAGTTTTCTAAATCTCACACTCGCTCTCTCTTTCTCACAGTCAGATGATGAGTGCTGTAACTCATGTGAAGAAGTTCGTGATGCATATAGGAAAAAGGTTGGGCACTAACGAATATGGATCTGATAGACCAGGTTAGTCAGTTTCTAATACTATTTTTTAGAGAATGTCATCAGTTCATACATGCGTTAAACTTTCTCAGATTACAATGTAAAACCTAAGGTAGTCAACATTGAACATCTAGTATTAGTTGAGCAGTTTTTTGTTGGTAAGGTATATAGATACCGAATTGGTTTTGAACCCAAAAGTTCATCGTCCATCTTGTTCTTATAAGGAGATGACAAATTGTGTTTGGTATATAAGTTGAGCACATTGAACATGAGATTCTATTGCAACTTGATTAGTTATTTGTATTGCTTCTGAATCTTGAGGTAAATATTTGTGGGTTGGAGAACTTTTTTGACCAGCGAAATCAGATTCGGTGTAATTTTTTTTTTGATAAGTAAAGATGTCTTATTCAAAGAAAAGATTACTTCATGTTCACAATGATGAACACAACATAACCTAAAAGATGCCACTTGGATTGTGAACAAAAGTGAAATGACTCCTTGAAATCTACCCTCCATGGTTAATACCCATTAGATCCCAAAAGTGAAATGACTCCTTGAAATCTACCCTCCATGGCAAGATTTTACTAGATTTTATTTAGATTCATCATTTAGATTAAAAATTGTCAGTAGTTTTAATACTAATGCTATAACTGGCTAATTCCTTGGGCTACATTATAATTGGCTTTTTTTTTGTGAGGAAACACTAACTTCAGAGTTCAGACTACATCAGACACAATAGCAAATTACATAAGGAAGACTGATGTTGATGCTGAAATGCATGTGTAATAAAATAATACATATATTAGGTCTCTTGAGCGAATATTAAGCATCGTTTTTTCGCAATTTGAAACTTTTTTTTTTCCTTTCTAAATACTGTGATTCAGTGAAACTATTATAATACACACATTATCATAATGATATAAAGAAAGATTGAAGTAGATGGTGACCAGCTATTTTAATTTTGTATTATACTTTCATTCTCTTGACTGAGTGTTTTTGTATTGATTCTCTCATAATGTGAATCTATATATAAAGAAGATAGATGTTGACCGAAATTCACATGCAAGACTGCAAATGGGGGCGAGCTATCTCGATATTATAATCTTCAACTGCCCTATTGTTTTAGTACATCAATGAACTTTGTTGACTGACTACATGTGTTTTGAATCTGACTAATATATATATGCATTGGCCCACGGATAAATATTTAATTAATGATGATGCACTAGCTCTCTCACGCAATAGACGGTGCAATTGGATGTTCCTCACTTCTATATAAATATTTTTGCTGTTAGTCTTTACTATCCAGTTTCCTCTATAGTTTCCAAATACTTATTGCTAATTTCTGATTTTTACCTGAGTACGTACCAAAGAAAACATGGCTCCTCGTTACTGATGTTGCTAAGGAAATACTAAGCAAGGTGATTCCACTTATTACCGAGCAGATCAGCCTTGCTTGGGGTTTCAAGAAGGAGCTGACACGGCTTCGTCAGTCAGTGGAGATAATCCAAGATGTGTTGGCTGATTCAGAGAGAAAGCAAGTGACTGATCTGTCGGTGAGGCGCTGGCTGTAGAGACTTCAAGATGTTGCTTATGATGCTGATGATGTGATGGACGAGCTTGCGTATGAGACTCTCCGGCGAAAGGTAGAGATCCGAAATCAAATGAAAAGAAAGGTATGCTTCTTCTTTTCATTTTCAAACCCTATTGCATTTCGTATCAAGATGGCCAACAAAATTAAGACTATTAGCGAGTCGCTAAAAAAGAGTAATGAAGAAGCAAGTGGATTTGGGCTTACTAGAGCAAAATTAGTAAATGCAAATCCTGAGATAATCCCAAACCGAGAGACAGACTCCTCTGTTGGGATAAATTCTTGTGCAATTTCACAAATTTCCTTTCTTTTACTTATGGCGTAGATCTTCAAGTACTTAGCCTCTCTAGATGTGGAGGATTTTAAAGATGTAAAGTCAGGGTACTCTATTACATTTGTAAGCCGCTTCATCCATTCTTGCTTAACTGATCGTGTGCATATGATGTTTTCTATTCTTACTTTATGCTTGTTATATAATCTTATGCTTATTTATTTATTTGTTCAATATAATACGCGTATATAGTCTAATAGTGTCTTATTGGAAAGCACTAATTTATGTATGTATTTTCTAAATTCTAATTTTCAGAATTTTAATGAGATTATTTATTTTCAGTTTAAGGTATTTTCTGGATTTATAGACGTTATAATGCTAGATGTGTGTGACTTGGTGTATGTTTAACCTTTCAATTATCGGTTACTTAATAGTACTTCAATTATAGAAGTGAAAACATTTGTAAATTTTAGCCTATGTCAATGTGGGTGAAATTACGTAAATTGCATTGGTTTGATAAAGAAAATCAACAGTCAAGGGTGTGCAGACAGAGAATTATAGAAACTTGAGCGATGTGTTGTTGACTTAGCTGTAATGTAAATGCACATATTTCCATATTTTTGCCTCTTACTGCTTTGTGGTTGTTTTCAATTCTAAGGCACTTAGAAGGTTAAATTAATGTAGCCCTTTATTTCACTGCAGTCTTTATGCTGGTGTGAACTAGGATTTTGGAATTACAGCAGATTCTAATGATGCCTGAAAATGGTATTTGGATTTTGGATTTTGGATTTTGGAATTAATTTAGCCCTTTATTTCACTGCAGTCTTTGTGCCTGAGAATTACATCCGATGTGTTATTAAATCGGATGCAATTGCGTACTTAAAAGTCTCTTTTAGATGATAATGACTCCAAAATTACTGTATCTGTACCCCCTACTAGAAGTGATGTTCTTCATCCATAAATTGATGTAATGGAGGTATTTTTGGTTCTAGACCTGCATATTTTTCTGATGTGTTTGTCTGCATCAAATATGTTATGACATTCATACTTGTATTTTCATTGACATGACATTTTTATTGCTAAGGACGTTGCGATTGCTTATGGGTTCAATAGTGTCAAAGATATTGCAATTGCTAAGGGTTACAATATATCAAAGGGCAGAGCTGTGTCTTTGACGCCACTGCGCTTGGAAGAGTTTAGTCATATTATCAGATTGGAGGTACAGAACGGAGAACACTCATGTATATATTCAAGTTAGAATAAGAAAAATAAGAATGTTGTGACCTTTTTTTGATTAATAAGTCTATTCCTTGTATACAATCTTCTAAATCATTCTACTTGTCTAACCACCCCTTTTTTACTGTAAAATTTTCCTTTCAGATGGCAATGTGCGGATTTACAGAGGTCTTGTCATTTATTTTGTGCTCACTTAATGATAATTTCGCAATGTTAAATCATGAAGATGATAAATCAACTGCGGTGATTATTGGAAATCCTCGTTCCTCTGAAAATGAGGTTTGTATTCTCAATCTTTTTGCTTAAATATACTCTAACAATGTGGGATTTGTCTAGCATGATTTTATGAAGGGTATGAATGTTGCTTGCGATTGTTGTAACTCCAATCGATCTGCCTTTTCTTTTAATTTTGTGTTCGTTTACTCTACTTAGGTTTTACTGAGTTTATCTTTGGTCTTTCTCACTTTGACATATGTTTACTTTCTCCTACTTCTTTTGGAAAGTTTATTTTCTGTCCTTGCCATTATTCGTTTTACTCTATTTGTTTTAATCTACACTTGACCACATTTCATGAACTCCTGCATTTCCCCTTGAAGCTAGTTGTGATTGAAGTGGATGCATTTGTTCCTAAGTTGCCATCAAAGTTTCTTTCCTGATCTAGTCCCCCATAGATTCCATTTTGCCATTTAAGTGCAGCCATTTTTTTTTTTTTTTGGAAACGGAGGGGGGTTGGGGGGGTGGTTAACATATGAAAACCTGAAGACAGTAGCACTATGCACTTACAGCTATTTGGCCCATTGCACTTAATAGGATTGAAACTGTTAGTGCCACCTAAGTGCAACTATCTGAAAATATCTACAATGTTCAATAACTCTTGCACCACGTGGCTTTACTATGCATTGCCACTTGTTCTAGAATTCAGGGACATGAGCAGCTCTCCAAAATGGAGTCTATAATTATTTGGATATTGTGCTCTTTTTAATGAACAATATTGAGTATAAGAAATCTATTATTTGGCCCTGCACCACCTATCATGAGTTGCGTTTGAAGCTGAGGCATTAAACAGCTATTTGCATGTTATATAAGTGCCCTGTCTTGATTGAATACTGAGCTGTTCAGCAGGCTATCAACATAATGTTGTTTTGAAATAATTAAAAAAAGTGTGATTCTGTACCAGAAGTTGAACTGCCATACCACTTTTATGCAGCAAGCAATCTCTGATTTTGGGTCTAATTTTTTTGCAACTCCACTGAACTTAACTGTTGGTTTCAACTTTTCTACTTTGTTTTGACTTTTATCCTTTCCGTAGGATGCAAAAAGTTCAGCCTTTGCTGAAGATATTGCAGCCAAAAATTGTTTAGGTAATTTTATCCTACTTCTCTTGGTATTCTTATATTTTCTTAATGCCGCATAAGATTTTATTTATCAGTCTAAGCAGTCCACTCTCCTCTTTCTTCATCTTTCCCCCCCCCCCCTGCTTTATGTAGTTACCTGAGGATTTAAGGCAACGAACCAGATTTACAAATGCTAATTCATTCTCTGTCATTCACTATTCTGAAAATGCATCAATATGTATACCAAGCTTGAAGGACAGTTCAGAACTAGAAATTGCAACTGACTTGGCTCTCCAGTTCCAATGGAGAAATTTAAAGCATGAAAACATGAGAATTTAGCCTCTACAATCTTTGAAGCTATAGATAAAGTTTTGGAAGGCATTTAAATAAGGGAATTCTTCTCTTTACGTGAATCATTGTCTAGATATTTTGCACAAGCATATACCCGAATATATAGACTAAGGCTTCGTTGTTGTATATATCCTAATGTAAATGGTTATTTATCAGTAAATGGCATATCATTGACTGGTGACACGCAGCTGCTTCTTTGTTTGGTTTGTCAAGATGGAATTTTAGTTAGTCTGAAAACCATGAACGATCTAGGGAAAAATGCCAGAAAAAAGAGAAGCTACATGCTTTGATTTCTCTTCCTAGATACCCCATTGGCCAAACCAATTATATGGAGGAAAGAGATTTTATTAAATGAATCTAATTTATAGTTATTCAATAGTAGATTTTGCAAGTTTGTTATTTAATAAGGTTGTATTTCACCAATAAATTGCAAAGATTCATAATTAATGTGTATCTTTAGAAGCTTTGTTTTTGATGAGATGATTTTTGGGGAGCTCTGCAAGTTTTGCTACTACATCGATGGTGGCATATGATGCATTAGCAGCAGCCTCTTCCTTGACATCAGACTCAATTGTGGTTCTTAGTATGCATGTATCACTCAATTGTGAAGTAGAAATTCAGTGGTAGGCAAATCAACAAACAAATACAACATATGCAACAGCAGAGAACAATATGTCTATCAAAAAGAAGCATGGGGTCAGTTTCATCAAATATTAACTATTTCCCACTTCCAATAACTATTTCCCACTTCCAAGAATCAGTTCCATGACCACGGGATGGTTACAGTTTAATGTGTTTCCTGGAGACCAAAACAATATTGCATTGAGAGATATTTATATGTTCACCAGAATAATTTTATATATTTGTTGGAAATAAGTAGCAAAGGAATGCATATCATGCTTTCAGCACAAAAGTTTTATGTAAAATGTAATTTGGAATATTGTTCTTCAAAGCAGAACACAGCCTAACATAATGGAGCTGGCCACTGTGCACTTTGAAGCAGAAAACAAATCACAACAATGAAAGATGGTATGCATCCAAAAAGGAGTACCGTAGTCCAAAGAATCAAAAGAAAGTTATAATTTACATTTTGTAATATGTTGAAATTTAAATCCATAAGGAAAAGGAGTAAGAAAAGAGCCAAGAAAGACATTTGGATTACCACAGCCAGAGAAGTTCAGCAGTTGGCCATTGTTGTTTACATCCAGCATGTAATAAACCTGTAGATCAATTTGTGGCATATTATAGAAAAAAAAAAGGATAAATAAATAATATTTTATTTTAATTTATATTGACAAGTTACACATGCACCCATTGGATCCTAAACCCACGGCCTCATCCTCGAACCCATTCATTATGTAGGGAGGAAGTTCCTTTTGAGCTAGAACTCATTGGCAAAAATCTAATAGAGACACTATATGTCCCCCTATCGTCTCCAATTACATACAAATATATCTGTTTTCATTTCGGCCACTGGTTCATGGCCTTCACCAATTACAAAAGTTATCTTACGATTCACAAAATTCCTACCTCAATTGTTCTATAGAAAACTAAGTATGAATAACAAATTATGTCTTGGTACATGACTGTAGCCACGCAATTTTTCTTCTTTTTTTTTTAAATATTATAGGTAATAGTAGCCATGTAATCAAATCATATTATAAATTAATACCTTGAATAATTTCTCCACATATAAAATAGGCATGAAAGTATCCCAAACATGTAGTAAAACATAAAAGCATCCAAGTGCTTGTAATCACAGAACATTAGGAAAATGATAGTGCAAGACTAGTAAAACCTCACAATATAAATGCAAATCACCTTATTATCTATGCCACGAAATGAAGTGGTATAAGGGTTGGCATCGTTGGCCTCATTAGTATGATTATAAACAACATCCAAAATGACCTGCAGAAAGGAAAAATCTCAATGCAGTCTGCTGTCATAACAAGTATTTGAGACTTCTAAACAGGGATACAACAAAAAAGAAAATTACTATCAACTAACAATATTACATATTTTACTTTTTGGAGAATGAAAGACGCAATATACCTCTATCCCAGCTCCATGCAAAGCTTTGACCATTTCTTTGAACTCATGGGAAGCATTAAGGGGTCCTCCACCATCACTAGCATAGCGACTCATAGGAGCAAAGAAATTTATTGTCGAATAGCCCCAGGTATTGATCGTCAAAAACAAGAGTCCCAGAGCTGTTATTAACATATAATGTCACGAGAAAATGCTATGGACATATAATCCACTTCCCTCCCCACCCAAAAAAAAAGGACTAAAATTAAGATTCATGTTCAATTTGCTTCCACAAATCAAGTAAAATATAGAAGGGGGGAAAACTCAACTTAGAAAACTACACTACAGCTTTGCTACCAGCTTTTATTGTCTTAAGGTACCCTGTGGTGCATCCCACTTGTTACCCTCCAATATGTCCATAGGGCATTGACTTAAATTTAGTGGTCACACAGAACCAGCTCTTAAAATTAATTTCTAAATTAAATATGCTTAGCGGTTCTTTGATAGTTGATTATTATTCTCTTCGTTGTTAATATATGTCTTAGAATACCTTTTGAATTGGTTTATCATTCAAAAAAAAATTATTAGAATACCCAAACAAAAGAAGCACAAATAAAGATTATTCAGGGCTTTACCTTCTTTTTCTTTCATTTTAATAGGATTGTCCCAGTATTAACTAAAGATTATTGTTTTGACTCTCAAGTTGATGTTATCTCCTAATTATAATGATGAGGATTCCATATAAGTTTAGTAACTAAATAATTCAAAGAAACTTGTTGCATTTAGAGATGAATAGAACCTCCAAAGAGAACTAAGTAATTGATGGTAGTGTTTCCTACACCATTTGAGTCGGTGTTTCCAGTTATATCATCTCTATGATTTAAAAAATTGCAGATATATGCTATTCCAAAGTCGACTCATTCATAATATCATAATCTAGAAACAAGTACAATGGATATAGAATACTTCGATTACAAGTGCATTCAGTGATAAACAAAATAACCATTGTGTCGATGGTGGTAAGTGCGAATACAGCATAACGAGAATCACAATTTACATCTACAATGCCATACCAACATGTTCCAGTATCTGCATGCCTGACAAAAATTGAAATATTGTCGTCAGATAGCAAAAGCCAACACAAAGGTACTAATCTATGCAGCTTGGCTAATTGATACAATCATGGCATTTTATATCAAAGCATCACGTACCTAGTTTGGATCATTACTGCTTGTCGAAGCCCCACGGGAAAGCGGACATCGTCTACGGTTATGCCCATGTTGATGACATAGTCCACAACTCTGCTGTTGTTGAATTTCCCTCAAGTCAGAATCTGGCCTCCGGCTTCTCGGTTCTCGCCGGGCCCCATCCATCTCATTCCGTATCCTAGACTTCACAGGTCGACCTTTGCCCCGCAACAGGGCTGGGTCAGGCACCCACTTTGGACCGTCCACATCCCTCCACAATGACTCTGACTTTGGCACCATAAATTGATGTGAGTAGGTGCGAATGGCGTTCTCCAAACTATAACATGGGTCAATATATCTAGTCGCATCTTGCTCCAACAACTGAAGAACTGTAATTGCATGTGAACAAGGGATCTTTATATTTTGCCACTTTCCACAACCACATGTTCTGGCCTTTATGTTTATTTCATGACAATGGTGTCCCCCGCCAGAGCTATAGTTGTTGTATGCGGTCTCCACTTGATATGTACCAAGGAAATTATTAAACGCCCTTACAGAGTGTGTATTTGATTTTCTCAGATTTTTATCATAGATGTTTAACACATATGTACTCCACACCTTGCCCTCCGAGAGATCATGAGTAATTTCTTTGTGTCGATCATGGAAATACGCGACAAGTTTGCTCCAAGTGAATTCAACCATAGCAGCAATGGGCAGGCCACGAGCACCTTTGAGTACTCCATTGAAGCACTCCGAGACATTGGTTGTCATAGCCCCATAACGATATCCACCATCATGTAGTTGGGTCCACATGTCTAGATCCTCTTTCATTAGATATGTGTATGGCATTATGGATGAGTCGGGTTCACTTTCCTGCCGCCCGGTTCTCAGTTTCTTCCTAAGGGCCTCGATCTCAGCTTCCTTGATAGGTTGCATGTATAACTCAAATTTAGCTTCCTGAGTAGCATACCCCGCTTGCAAGGCCAATAACTTTAAAGTGGCGTCTTGAAAATGCGTGTTGAAGTTGCTAGCAACGTGTCGAAGGCAATATCTATGAATTACTCGTACTCGTCCATCATCATCTCTACACCAATTTGCAATTCCGTTTTGAATACCCTCATGTCGGTCAGAAATTACACAGATGTCCTTATCTACTATCACATATTCCAATGAATTCCTGAGGCATGTTAAAAACCAGCTCCAACTAGGCCCTGATTCTTTGTCCACAACAGCAAAGGCGAGAGGCAAAACCTTGTTGTTGGCATCGGTGGCCATTGCAATCAACAACACCCCTCGATATTTACCATACAAATGGGTCCCATCAATACTGATCACTGGCTTACAATGTTTGAATCCTTCAATGCATGGAGCGAAAGCCCAAAATACATAGCGCAATATTGTGTCACCGGACACCTCATTGCGTATGGTGTGATACCAAAACCGAGTGCCAATTTCTTGATCCGAGTATGCCAACAATAACTTTCTCAACCTTTGGTAAGACTCTTCCCAATCCCCGAATATCCTTGCAATAGCCTTTTGTTTCACATCCCATATCTTATAGTAAGAAAGCTTATGTTCATACTTCGCTGTAATGAAATCTCCGAGGTGAAAAATTGTTGCCGTGTGCTTTTTTTGCAACAATGGAACAAATTCTGCTGCAAGAAAATTACAATCCATCATTCTACCATCACGGGCCATGCCAAGGGACATTCAACTGTGAGGACCCTTATAAGATGTGACCATCCATAGTCCAAGTTTCGGCTTTAGGACTGCCCCAACGTACCACTGGCATGACTCATTCATGCATTTCACAGACAATCTACTTTTGGTCGACCTATCAGTGATAAAGTTTTTGTTACCCTTTGCAGCATAAATTATTAATGCACGTTTCACCGCCTCTTTATTCGCAAAAATCAACCATTTTGCAAAATTCATGTCCGCATTCCAAGAAGAAGCAAATTCTTGCTGAACAACTTCAGGATCAACCATATTTTCCCAAGTATTTGCATAAAATGATGAGGCAGGAGGTTCATAAACAGGGGGCGTATTTGTAACATGCTGAACTGTAATAGCAGCGTCTGCATCATCTTCATCACATTCAGCCATATCATCAACATGAGGATTGGGAGTAATTTCATGGTCATCAACACCCCTGTCAAAGTCGCCTCGCTCAATCCTCTCTTCATACTCATCTCTATCGTCAAGATCTTCCCCAAAACAGTCTTCGTCTTCAACAACTGGAAATGTAGAGGATTCACCTCGATGTGTACAAAATTGATCTTCATATCTATTGCTAGGTTCACTCTCAATTGTTGTTGGTGTCTCTTGAAAAGGGGGTGTATAGCCTCCCAATGTAATGTTATTGTGATTATCTAGGACTGCAACTTGTAGAGATGTAGTTGTTTGTATAATTTCCTCTATGCTGACTTCCGCACGTGGCTCTAAAGTGACGTACAACTCAATATTTGCTACTTGTGCCCATCTCTCCATCATGTTAAACATGATCTTCACATGTTTGTCTTCTTTTATCGGCATATATCTGTAATTAATGCATTGATTGAGGACTTCATGTGGACAACGGAAAGTAATATGTATATCATGCAAAGTAGGGTTCACTTGCAGCTCTTCCATAATTTTTATTTTCAATTCATTCAGGGTCTTTAGCTTACGGCGTATCATCATATAGTAGCACTGGATACCCGGACCTTGAAATGGGACTCCGTCATAAGGGTTGGCATTGCTAAGGGGTCCACCGTAGTATATATTTATATAGATCATTGTCAACCTATATAGATCATCAAGTGCAATTGTATCAATGACAAATTTATAATTCTCAATCAACATCAATCACAAAACTTTATGTTTGAAAAGCCAACAATACTAACCTTAACCAAATTTGCATGTACAGAAATAGCTATTACCAATTTCATATTCTTTTAAAATTCCAAATCATTCTAGGGGCATGACTTTCAAAACCCATTCAAATTGATGTATGTCAATAAAAGTATTATACCAACCAGTTATCTATTGAAACCTCTGTTACAAATCATAAACAAATATATTTTGAAATAATTTATGCTAAAAAAACTACAAATACTATCTTCATTATTAAACTCATAATTCATTTCATACTCATGATAAAGACCTAAAAGTACTAAATATTCCTAACAATTGATCACAATAATTATTAATTTTTTAGCTTTAAAACCTAGCATATTATTAATCACAATATTTACACTAACAAACAAAAAAAAATAACAAATATTCTCATATGTTGTAATAACAAAATTAATCACAATATTAATCTTTTAAAAAAACTTAGCAAATAATTTAATCACAATATTTACACTAACAAAAAAAGAAAACATATATTCCCAATATGTTGTAATAACCTCAATTACAATATTTAGTACTAAATATTCCCAATAATTAATCATAATATTAATTTAAAAAATGGCAAATAATCACAATATACTAATCACAATATGTTAACAAATAAATTAATCACATTATACTAACAAATAAATTAATCAGTACTAACAAATAAATTAATCACATTATACTAACAAATAAATTAATCACATTATACTAACAAATAAATTAATCAGTACTAACAAATAAATTAATCACTACTAAAAAATAAAAAACAAAAAATTTCCTAATATGTTCTAAATTTTTCCTTAATAAAAACCTAGCAAATAATTACAATATTGTAAAAACATTACCAATAATCACAATATTTACACTAACAAAAAAAAAAATTCCCAATATGTTGTAATAACATTAGAACAATATTTAGTACTAAATATTTCCAATAATTAACCATAATATTAATTTTAAAAAATGGAAAATAATCACAATATACTAACAAATATACTAATCACAACATGCTAACAAATAAGTTAATCACATTATACTAACAAAATAAAATAAAAAATTCGTAATATTCAAATTTTTTTCTTTAAAAAAAAACTTAGCAAATAATAACAATATTGTAAAAAATATTACCTTTAAATGAGTGTTGTTAAGGAGATTGTTGCGTGGGATGTGTGTTGTATGAGAAGGTGGGAAAGTTATGAGTGAGTGAGTGAGTGAGTGTGTTTGTGAGTTGAAAAGAAGAGAGAGCGGAGTGAGTAGTGTGTTTGAGCTGAAAAGAAGTGAGAGTTGAGTGAATTCTCTGAGAGTTAAAAGATGTCTCGCTGAAGAGAAGCTATGAGAGCAAAAAGAAAAGGTGTGAGACGGACAAGGGGGAAAAGAGGTCCCAGGTGGGACCCATGTAGGAAAATCGAGTTTAATGAACTCGATTTCCATTGAGTCAGTTGTGTAATCACATCCATCACGTCAGGGCAGAGCAACGTCAGAAGAGTCACGTGAGTGGGAGGGCTAGGAAATCGAGTTCATTACACTCGGTTTCTGTTCATGGAAATCGAGTGCACTGAACTCGATTTCCATTGAGGCAGCTGTGTAGTCACGTCAGGCAGCGCAACGTCAGAAGAGTCACGTGAGTGGGAGGGCTTGGAAATCGAGTGCAGTGCACTCGGTTTCTATTCATGGAAATCGAGTGCACTGGACTCGGTTTCTATGAACAGAAACCGAGTGCACTGCACTCGATTTCTAATCCACATTGTCCAGCTCAGCACAAGGCGTAGTGGGAAAACCGAGTTCGTAGCACTCGATTTCCGACCCCGAAATCGAGTTCTCTGAACTCGAATTGTTAGAATCCAAATTTGTTTCAAACATTTGCTTACTAACTATATTGTTGGGCTTTTATTGTTATTTTGGAAAAAAGACCCAAGTTCTTTGTAAACTCAGAAGTTTAGTTCATAGTCGGTGATGAAATTAAGCGTTTCAACTACGAAGACTATAACATATCAACTAAGATGATTTGTCTTGATCATGGAAATGGAGATTTCTAGTTGGTATGTTGATATGTTTTAAGAGTTAAAACATATTGAACTAGACCGCTGTAAGATTTATTATTCTCATAACGACTGTCAATTGAATAATAAATCTCACGACTTTTATTTACATCAACTCTAAGTCTTGAGAGAATAATGGACTTGATCATGAGATGTAGGTTGCTTTGATATATCAGGAGTGAGATCTATAAGTTACGGTCAAAACCTCAGTATGTTGGGCAGCCGCATTTAGTGTTGATGGAACATATATTCTCAAGATGGAATTCATAATCTCTTAACGAAGATATAAAATATTCCCTTGAGATAAGTTTAATAGATTTGGTTATTCAGAGAGTTGGGCCCAATCACTATAGTAAGGAGTTACTAAAGTATATATTTATAGAATTGGATTTCATAAATATATGATGAATAACATTAAGAATTAAACCAGGTACTCAAGGATTAAGATGTAGTAATCTTCAAAGTGGCAGTCTATATTCATGACTTTGTATTACTACGAATATTTTAATAAAGGGGTTGCATGTATAATAAAGTCTTAATATATAATTTATTAATAAGGTCTAGAATGCAATTATATTCATATAGTGGTATTGAATATAATTAATGGTAACTTTAGTCTTGTCAAGAGTTTACAGAAAAGCCTAAGGCCCATTGGAGCTAGAGTCTTATTTGTTCATTTTTGGTCCCACTCCAAGCCACACACTAGAGCCCAATTGGATTGGCCCAAAATGCTAGCACAATTAGATAATTAGTTGTATATAAGGATAGAAACATACAGAATTTCAAGAGGTTCTTTTAATGAGTCTTTTCATAAGTGTTTTTTATCAAGATTACACAAGGAACGAAATGGTTTGTATGTGAGTGTTGGACACTCCCTTGTTCTCTCCTTGGAAACTGATTGAGAGACTACACATCTTAGGCATTAAGTGGAATTGGAGTGAAGATTAAAAGTCTTCCCAAGAACTTCTGATATTTTGTTTTTGAATTTCACCGCACCAAGGTACGCTTTCTTGTTCTTAAATTCTGAAACATTTATAGTGCATGTTATCAATTGCGAATGAAGTAGATCTGTTAATTTTTCGCACATATGTTTTGTATGTGATACAAACATGTTTTTTTCCCAACAATTAGTATCAGAGCGGTCTTCAATTCTAATCTGAATAACATGTTTTGTGAGTTTTAGAATTAGAGATAATAGTTTCTGTATGTTAGAAGATTATCTATGTATTTAATTTTTTGCATGGGTGTTGAAACTATGATTTGATAAAAACTGATTTTCATGTTATGATGTTGTTTAAATCTGAATTTAAGTATGTTAAATTCATCTTTAAGGCTATAGCATCAATGGAATTCAGTTTTGATATCAAATTATGCATATCATGTTCATATGATGGTTTTTTGTTCATGAAAAATTGTTGAAAACTGTTTGCTATTGCTCTGAAAAAACTGAAAACACGGGTTTTTCGCGGGTTAGCTTCCCGCAAAATTACTTGCGAAAAATGATTCTGAAGACAAAAACTTTTCGCTGGTAAGCTTTACTCGCGAAATAGTCGCGAGACAGTAGCGAAAGTTTCTATCTGATTTTTTGTGTTTTCAATTTTTTGCTTTAAATCGTTTTTGCGGGAAGTGCTTAGTTGCGAGATACTCGCGAGACAGTAGCGAAAGTTTCTGTCTAAATAAATTTGAAGGGAATTTTGAATATTTTCTAAATGTTTTCAAATGTATAAAGTGTAAGGAAACGTGTGATGAGATTACACATGGTTCTAACTAAAAGACCTAATGAGATCAAGATATTAGTTAAATATAACTCTTAGTCTTAAATAGTTTAGGACTTGTCTTTTAAGAAACATTCTAATAAGATTGGAATTGTTGTATGATTAAAAATCCTTAATTTATTTTAATTAGAAGTTTTAATGAGATTAAAGTTTAATTAAAAGGTATATATATTTTCTAATGAGATTAGAACTTTTTATTTAGTAAATTAAGGATAGAGTTCTATATAACTAATTTTTGATTCATTAGTGTTTAAGGAATCCTAAATAGTTTAGGACTTCCATTTTAGTTAGCGATTCTAATAAAATTAGAGTCTTCAACAAGTGTAAGGTTATTAGTTGTGATGGGATCACAATTATTTAAGAAAAACCCAAATAACGAGTAAGAGTGTTGAAATAACCATTTTGTTAAGTTTATTGTAATGTGAATAGATACATTGTCTTGACTTCGAGTCTTGCATTCCATGCGGAGGGTATTAACTTCACGGATTACAAGGTTAAACTTCTTTGTGATTAGGCGAATGTTCGTTACGCTATTGTGACGTGACTTAGTAACATCATATTGAATTTAAACAATTAAACACATTTAATGTGTAGGGTTAAAATTGTGATGAGATCACAATAATTTTAGGACAAACCACTTGTTTTAAAATTTCTAGTGGGAGAGAGATACAAGGGTTGGATTTCACAGCCTCCATTATCGGTTCATAGTAGTGTGGGTAAGCACCTCGTCTTGGCGTATATGCCTCGCGATCCCAAAGGAGGGTATTTATTTCATAGTACTACAAGATTGAACTTACCCGATTAAAGTAGTGTGAACAAGCACCTTGTCTTGGCGTATATGCCTCGCGATCTCAAAGGAGGGTGTTTTGTTTCATGGTACTACAAGTTTAAACAATATAAGGAAGATGAAATGTGACTACACACGATTCTAGATAATGTTGTACACTAGACTAAGTGTAATGTTAACCTCCCAAAGGAGCTATGTCATTATTACTTAGAGGCCAAAGGAAGAGCGGCAAATTATTTTTGTTTGGTAAGAGTTACCATGATAGCATTAATAATGAGAATAATTCTCGCCTGATCATAGTGATTGGTATGACCTCGCTTCCGAGGAATATTAATTGCAGGATTAGGTTGTCGTTGCACCTAGTATAGTATGTTTTTTGAGTTCCATACTATATGGTTATGGATGCAAAATATAATATCCCTGTAATTATGTTCATAGTCTCAAAATAAAGTTGTCATTAATTTTGTTCTCTAGCTACTATTTTAAATGAATCACATTAACTAAGAAATAATTTTGGACATGGTGCTTAAAGGAGCTGAAGTACATAAATATGTTTTGATTCAACATTGTCATAATTTCCTATGCATGACGCATTGATGGAAGATAGCTTATGATTTGATCATAGTTTCCATTGACATGCTAAAATGTTACAGTGGCTTCTATCTCAAGTGTGCTACAATATGAGATGCAAGAGTTAGTATTACACTTAGACTTTATATAAAGTCTAAATGAGATGTTTAGTTGACTCATATTGAGTGCTAAGAAAAGCTTAAAGAGTTCCAACTCTATATCATTTTATGAAAATGTTTTAATTTTAAAAATTAATTGGAATTCTTGGATGTAGAGATTAAATGTTAATCTCATATGGATGTGATCCATAAGTCCTTGTTAGAATCATTTGATCAATTCAAATTGTTTTCAAAATAAATTATTTTTATGTTTTCTGAATTGATGAGTGAGTTTTACGCAACGAAAGACATCCTAAAAGCTAAAGCTAGGATCAATATGATTTAATTCAAATTCTTAACCTGAACCGAAAAGTAAGGGTGATAAGAAGATGAATTATAATACCAAACAGTTGGACAAGCAAGTTGTCCTAGTAGTTGCCAAAAGGAAATTAGATTCAAAAGCATGACCAAAAGGAAAGTGTTTCTGTTTTGGTAAAGCAAAGCATTATCCATAATTATTTTTTATATAGAAATTTACATGTTTTACTTTTAAAAAAAAGTTTTCGTCCTTTGGTATTGTATGTTTTGACACTTATGTCTAGATCTTATTAATCTAAATGATATTCAAGATTGGTGAAAAATGGGCTTTTAGAACTATTATTTTATTATATTATATTCCCAATCTATAAATTCTATTTAGAGGATAATATGATCTAGGGGTCCTTTATTGTAAAAGAATAAAGTTTCACTAACTTCTTTAAGATAGTGTATACATGAAGGAGGAATAAGACTTTTTTAGAAATAGTAAAGTGCATGATAAGTATTTTCATTTGCTTATTTCTTTTGGAGAAATACTCTAGTAATTACTATACATTTTCTAAAGTTGATTTCAAAAGTTTGTTCCTAGGACATTAGTCAAATCGTGGATTGGGTGAAATCCTAGTATATGATACTTCCACTTTTAGAGATGTCCAGCACTTGTGCTAGAAAGGAAGTCTAACAAATTGAAACCAAAAGGTAGAAAAATATGTATATAATGAATATCCAAAAGGAATTGCAAAAGATTGTTTTAGTAGTCATAAAGAAAACAAGATGTTTATATAGTACAAATACAAAGTCCTTGATGATGACTATGTGATAATCTTAAAGCAAAACATATAATTGTTCTAGAAGAAAGATGTCAGAATTTGTTGAAAGACAATGATAAAATACAATTAGAAATGAGATGGTTGTATTAGATACACCATAAGGCATTATTATAAGTGTATAACTAGTACACCGGTATAATATCATAGTGGGAGGATTATTAATTACCAAGTAAGTTCATACTTTTAGGATAAACTTTTAAAGTTATTCCACAAGGATATGAATTTGACCCTTGGTCCTACGTAAAGGCAATAAATGATATGAATATGAATTACTGGATCAAGGTTATGTGAATAGAATTGGATTCTATTTGAAGTCTAGAACTTGTAGAGGCGCCTAATGGCATTAGGCCTATTGTTTTCAAATAGATCTACAAGTAAATGAGATTGATAGATTTGAAGGTGCAAACCTTCAAAGTCAAGACTAGTGGCGAAAAGATTTATTCAGAAAGAAATGGTTCAATTATGAAAATATTTTTTTACCAATAGTTAAGATTGGCTATATCTACATTCACTTATCCATTATATTTCGTTTGGATGAAATATGGTAATGGATATCAAGAAAGTTTCTTTTAATAGCAATCTTGAGGAAGACATCTATATGATATAACTAGACTTGTACATAGCAAAGAAACAATAGTGTTTAGTATGCAAGTTGCTTAAATTCTATTTAAGGATTAAAGCAAGCATCTGAATCATAAAATATCATCTTTGATCAAGGAATCAAATTGTTTGATTTTGATAAAGTATTAAAAAGCTTTATGTGTGTGAAAGCTATATAGAATAATAAATTTCTTAATGTATGTTGATGACATTCTAATCATTGAGAATGATGCAGAGATATTGTCATCAATAGAGTTTATGTTGTCTAATCCAGTTTGATATAAAGTACTTGAGGAAGACTAGTCATATCCTAAGAATTTAAACTTTGTTACAATTCAGAAATTAGGATATTGAGTCTATCTCAAACTACTTAAATAGATTAGATTCTAGCCAAGTATAGCATGTAATACTTCAAGAAATGATTCTTTCCTTTTAAGTTTGAAGTTCCTTTATATAGGACTATAGTCCTAAGACATATAAAAGAAGAGCATATTAAGACGGTTTCTAATATCATATTAATAGGAAATCTTTATGCTATGTTATATACTAGGCTAAATATCTATTTTGCGGTGGGCATGGTAAGCAAATATCAATTGAATCAAAGATCACTTAATTTAGTGGGAGTAAAGCATATGCTTGACCACAAAAGTGAGGTTTTGTTGGTTACTGGATGTACAAATGTTGACTTGTAGTTTGATTGTGATTCATGAAGTTGGACTTCAAGATATGTGTTCATCCTAGTGGTGAAGATACACATTAAGCATAAATATTATCTCACTAGAGAGATATAAGTACTTGAGTAGTAGTAGAAAAGATAATTTACGCAATAAATCTGACTGAAACTTGTTTCCAAAACCTTGCCTTAAAGTGACTTTAAATTACTCTAAAGGGAGATAAGTGTCGGATATATGGTAAATTGTTTTTGAGGGCAAGTGGGAGATTGTTGGGATTTATGCCCTAAAATCCAATTTATTGGCATGTCATAAATAGTTAAATTGTTAAATTATATGAGACTATTTATAAATGAACTAATGGGACATTATCTTAGCCCGTGAGATGCATAGTATGTGATTTATGTGATTTAGTCACAGAAGATATAAATCACAAGTTCTTTGTAAACTCAGAAGTTTAGTTAATAGTCGGTGATGAAATTGGGCGTTTCATCTGTGAAGACTATAACATATCAACTAAGATGATTTGTCTTGATCATGAAAATGGAGATTTCTAGTTAGTATGTTGATATGTTTTAAGAGTTAAGACATATTGAATTGGACCGCTGTGGAATTGCAGTGAAGATTAAAAGTCTTCCCCTGAACTTCTGATTTTTGGTTTTTTAATTTCACCGCACCAAGGTACGCTTTCTTGTTCTTCAATTCTGAAACATTCATAGTGCATATTATCAATTGCGAATGAAGTAGATCCGTTAATTTTCCGCTGCGTATGTTTTGTATGTGATACGAACATGTTTTTTCCCAACATAATGTAACTTTTGCAGATATGTGATCCACTAGGGAAGAATCTTTTGCTTCCTTCATGGTATGCTGAGGCCTTTGAGGAAGAATCTTCTGCTTCCTCACTGGGGATTGTTTAAATATTATTGGGTCCTTCGGAGAAGAATCTTCTGCCTCCTCCATGGGGATGATGTTCTAGATATGCTTGATCCACTAGGGAAGAATCTTCTACTTCCTTACTAGGGATAGTGTTCTTGAGTTTATGTGAACTGCTGGATATGGTATTGGGATGTACATGCTCCATTGGGGGAAGAGTCTTCTACATCCTCTACTACTCACTAGAGGGTCCTTGTTGACTTTGTTCCTAAATCGGCAAACTTGAGATTTTTTTTTTTTACTGTTCATGACTAAACTACACATAGTTTAGCTATCAGGTTTATTCTCGATTCTTCATTTTTCCAACGGTTACCAACCGTTTCTTTTTCTTCTTTATTCTCTTCATCTCCCTCATCTCTTCACATTCTTTATAAATCTTTAACTTCCCATTTTTTTCTCTACAAAAACACCCATCTTCTCTCTTTTCCTTACATCATCTGATTCTTCCATTCTCTTAAAACTCCCTCATTCTCTCATTTTCTCTCTAGACTTTCTTCATCTCCTTCAATGGCACCCAAGGCCTAGAAGACTTCCTACATTCTTTCCTCCGATGCCTTTCTCCTCACCCACTAGAGTGGAGTAATGAGATTGACAGAGTCTCCTTCATTAACACACCAACAAGAGAATCACATCCCTATGGCTGAATCTGTAAGCTTTTCAAACTTTTCCCATTTTCAAGTTTCTCTTTGATCTTCCATTTTGATGTGTTTTCGGCTATGTAAATGCTTGAGTTTTGTTGTAGTATGGGTTTATTGTTGGGTAATATACATGTTTGCATCGAATACAAAACACACGCAGCGGAAAATAAACGGATCTACTTCATTCGCAATTGATAACATGCACTTTGTAGGTTTTAGAATATGAGAACAAGAGAGTGTACCTTGATGCGGTGAAATTCAAAACCGAAATGAAGAAGTACTCGGGAACACTTTCAATCTTCACTCCAATTCCACTTGATGCCCAAGATGTGTGGTCTCTCAATCAATTCTATGTTTCTAGAGAGAATATGAAAAAGTGTCTCTCTTTCTTATATTTTCTTATTCATTTAAACATACAAACCATTTTATTCAATATAAAATTCTGTATGTTTCTTTCCACATAACTGATTATCTAATTGGGCTAGCCTTTTGGGCCTTCCCAATTGGGCTTTAGTGTATGGCTTGGAGTGAGACCAAAAGGGAACAAATAAGATACTAGCTCCAATGGGCCTTGGGCTTTTCTGTCAACTCTTGACAAGTCCAAAGTTACCATTAATTATATTTAATACCACTATATAAATATAATTGCACTCTAGGTCTCATTAATAAATTATATCCCAAGACTTTATTATACATGCAACCAATTCATAAAATATTCGTAGTAATATAAAGTCATGAATATAGACTGGCACTTTGTGAATTACTACATCTTAATCCTTGAGTACCCGGTTTAATCCTTTTGAGTTATTCACCATATATTTATAAAATCCAATTTCATAAATATATACTTTAGTCTTACTAAAGTGGTTAGGCCTAACTCTCTGAATAACTGTACCCATTAAACTTATCTCAATGGAATATTTTATATCTCCGTTAAGAGACTATGAATTCCATCTTGAGAATATATGTTCCATCAACACTAAATGTGGCTGCCCAACATACTGAGGTTTTGACCGTTACTTTAGATCTCACTCCTGATATATCAAAGCAACCTACATTTCAT
The DNA here is from genome assembly GCA_033629205.1 of Lithocarpus polystachyus. Classification (NCBI taxonomy): domain Eukaryota; kingdom Viridiplantae; phylum Streptophyta; class Magnoliopsida; order Fagales; family Fagaceae; genus Lithocarpus; species Lithocarpus polystachyus. The sequence continues at coordinate 34,866,467 of CM066171.1, forward strand.
GATCAGGTCCATTATTCTCTCAGGATTAAGAGTTCATGTGAATACAAGTCGTGAGATTTATTATTCAATTGACAGTCGTTAGGAGAATAATATATCTCACAGCGGTCCAATTCAATATGTCTTAACTCTTAAATAATATCAACATATTAACTAGAAGTCACCACTTCCATGATCAAGACAAATCATCGTAGTTAATATGTTATAGTCTTCGCAGATGAAATGCCCAATTTCATCACCGACTACGAACCAAAATTCTGAGTTTATAAAGAACTTGTGATCTATATCTTCTGTGACTAAATCACATAAGTCACATACTATGCATCTTATGGACTATTTGATAATGTCCGAATATTCATGTTACCATTATTTTAGATAAGAATAAAACAACTTTATTAAACACAATATTAAGTCATACATTATTTTTCACATAATGTCATACATAATATTATACATAGCATCATACAATAGGATTTAAAGGCACATATCCTAACATTTATATGAAAACATGACACATTAGGGGGGGTAGGAACACATTTAGGATTGATTTTGGAGGATATATGCTTGAAAATGTCGAAGGGCACTTTCTATTTGTACTTTTGCATATGTGGGCTCGAGCCTGCGTACGTAGCTTGGACTTATGGGTACGCTGGTCTATTTTTGAGGCTCTGCGTACGTGGGGTCCTGACCCGCATAAGTGAGACGCTTGGCAGAGGCCTTACTCTACCCATTTTCATCTCTTTTTCAACTGTTTCACTTATATATGCAATCCTAACACCAATTTTTGTCATTTTTGCACCTGAACATCACCACATCCTTCTTTCTATCTTTACTTTTGCATCAAAAACGTCATTTTTCATCATTTTCACTTGAATCAAGAATCTAAAGTTATCTTCTTCTTTTGCAGTCCTCATCCCCTTATGCTAGTAGGGGAAGCACTAACTAGGTGTTGGAGTGGTACAACCTCCTTATTCCAGAAACTAGTGCTGTTGGAAAACATGGATCTATTTCATTCATGATTGATAACATGCACTATGTACATTTCAGAATTTAAGAACGAGATAGCGTACCTTGGTGCGATGAAATTCAAAACAAAAGATTAGAAGTACTTATGAACACTTTTAATCTTCACTCCAATTCCACTTTTTGCTCAAGAAGTGTGGTCTCTTAATCAGTTTCTAAGGGAAAATAATTGAGTGGCTTCACTCATACATACACAACACTTCACAATGTTGTGTCTTTTATTCTTATGAAAAATTCTGTATGTTTCTCCATTTATAACTAATTGATTGTCTAATTGGGCTGGTCTATTGGGCTTTAGTGTGTGGCTAGGAGTGGGACCAAAAGGGACTAATAAGACACTAGCTCCAATGGGCCTTGGGCTTTTCTATCAACTCTTGATAAGCCCAAAGTTACTATTAATTATATTTAATACCACTATATAAATATAACTGCACTCTAGGTCTTATTAATAAATTATATCCCAAGACTTTATTATACATGCAACCCATTCATAAAATATTTGTAGTAACACAAAGTCATGAATATAGATTGTCACTTTAAAAATTACTACATCTTAATCCTTGAGTATCCAGTTTAATCCTTTAAGTTATTCATCATATATTTATGAAATCCAATTTCATAAATATATACTTTAGTATATCCTTACTAAAGTGGTTAGGCCTAACACTCTGAATAACCAAACCCATTAAACTTATTTCAAGGGAATATTTTATATCTCCATTAAGAGATTATGAATTCCATCTTGAGAATATATGTTCCATCAACACTAACTGTGGCTACCCAACATACGAGGTTTTGATCATGACTTTAGATCTCACTCCTGATATATCAAAGCAACTACACCTCATGATCAGGTCTATTATTCTCTCAGGATTAAGAGTTCATGTAAATAGAAGTCTTGAGATTTTTTATTCATTTGACAGTCGTTATGAGAATAATAAATCTCATAGCGGTCCAGTTCAATATGTTTTAACTCTTAAAATATATCAACATGTTCATGTAAGCAACTACACTTTAGTATATCCTTACTAAAGTGGTTAGGCCTAACACTCTGAATAACCAAACCCATTAAACTTATTTCAAGGGAATATTTTATATCTCCATTAAGAGATTATGAATTCCATCTTGAGAATATATGTTCCATCAACACTAACTGTGGCTACCCAACATACGAGGTTTTGATCATGACTTTAGATCTCACTCCTGATATATCAAAGCAACTACACCTCATGATCAGGTCTATTATTCTCTCAGGATTAAGAGTTCATGTAAATAGAAGTCTTGAGATTTTTTATTCATTTGACAGTCGTTATGAGAATAATAAATCTCATAGCGGTCCAGTTCAATATGTTTTAACTCTTAAAATATATCAACATATCAACTAGAAATCTCTACTTCTATGATCAAGACAAATCATCTTAGTTAATATGTTATAGTCTTCGCAGATGAAATGCCCAATTTTATCACCGACTACGAATTATAATTCTGAGTTTACAAAGAACTTATGATCTATATCTTCCGTGACTAAATCACATAAATCACATATTATACATCTCATGGATTATATGATAGTGTCCAAATATTCCTGTTGCCATTATTTTAGATAATAATAAAACAACTTTATTAATCATAACATTAAGTCATACATAATGCCATACATAGCATAATACAATAGGATTTAAGGGTACATATCCTAACAATCTCCCACTTGCCCTAAAGACTATTGCGCACTAATCTAACTCTCATTCCCTCCAAATGTGACTCAAAAGTCCTTTGTGGCAAGGTTTTGGTAAAGGAATCCGCTAGATTACTTGCACTATCAATCTTTTGTTAGGATTTGTGCCCTTAAATCATATTGTATGATGCTATGTATGACATTATGTATGAATTAGTGTTATGATTAATAAAGTTGTTTCATTGTTATCTAAAATAATAGTAACATGAATATTTGGGCATTACATATAGTCCATGAGATGCATAGTATGTAATTTATGTGATTTAGTCACGGAAGATATAGATCACAAGTTCTTTGTAAACTCAGAATTATAGTTCGTAGTTAGTGATGAAATTGGACATTTCATCTGCGAAGACTATAACATATCAACTAAGATGATTTGTTTTGATCATGGAAGTGGAGACTTCTAGTTAATATGTTGATATGTTTTAAGAGTTAAGACATATTGAACTGGACCGCTATGAGATTTATTATTCTCATAACGACTGTCAAATGAATAATAAATCGCACGACTCCTATTTGCATGAACTCTTAATCCTGAGAAAATAATGGACCTGATCATGAAGTTTAGGTTGCTTTGATATATCAGGAGTGAGATCTAAAGTCACGATCAAAACCTCAGTATGTTGGGCAGCCACATTTAGTGTTGATGGAATATATATTCTCAAGATGAATTCATAATCTCTTAACAGAGTATAAAATATTCCCTTGAGATAAGTTTAATGGATTTGGTTATCCAGAGTGTTAGGCCTAACCACTTTAGTAAGAATATATTAAAGTATATATTTATGGAATTGGATTTCATAAATATATGATGAATAACTTAAAAGGATTAAACCGGATACTCAAGGATTAAGATGTAGTAATTAACAAAGTGGCAGTCTATATTCATGACTTTATATTACTACGAATATTTTATGAAGGGGTTGCATGTATAATCAAGTTTTGGGATATAATTTATTAATAAGATCTAGAGTGCAATTATATTTATATAATGGTATTAAATATAGTTAATGGTAACTTTGGGCTTGTCAAGAGTTGATAGAAAAGTTCAAGGCCGATTGGAGCTAGTGTCTTATTGGTCCCTTTTGGTCTCACTCCAAGCCACACACTAAAACCCCATTGGAAAGGCCTAATAGACCGGCCCAATTAGATAATCAGTTAGTTATAAAGGGAGAAACATACATAATTTTTTATTAGAGAAAAAGAGATATCATTGTGAAGTGGTGTGTATGTGCGGTTTAAGCCACTTAATTATTCTCCCTTAGAAACTGATTGAAAGACCACACTTTTGGGGCGTAAAGTGGAATTGGAGTGAAGATTAAAAGTGTTCTCAAGTACTTCTAATCTTTTGTTTTGAATTTCACCGCACCAAGGTACGCTATCTCGTTTTTAAATTCTGAAATTTACATAATGCATGTTATCAATCATAAATGAAATAGATCCATGTTTGTTACTTCCGCTTTGTATTTTGTATGAGATACAAAACCAGATTCACCGTCATCTTTGCTACTGCTACATCTCCTCGAGCAACAGAGTCTCGAATAATGTGGTATTTTCTCTCAATGTGCTTTCCTTTCTTATGATTCCTTAGATCTTTAGATTACGCAACCGCTCCACTATTGTCGCAAAACAATGTGATCAGAACTTGTTCCATTCTCACAAAACCAAGATCAGAAAGGAATTTCTTAAGCCAAACAGCTTCTTTTGCCGCTTCATAAGCAGCAACATATTCAGCTTCTATGGTGGAGTCTGCAATACAAGATTGCTTAACACTCCTCCAATTTATGGCTTTACCTCCCAAGGTGAACACAAAACCTAAAGTGGATTTTCTGAAATCAAAATCTGACTAAAAATCTAAATCTGTATAACCAATGGGAATCAAATCCTTACTATGGTAAACAAGCATATAATCTCTTGTTCTCCGTAGATACTTGAGAATATGCTTTACAGCTTGCCAATGTTTAAGTCCTGGATTTGATTGATATCGGCTGACCATGCCAACTGAATAACAGATATCTGGTGTAGTGCATAGCATGACATACATGAGATTTCCCACTACAGAAACATAAGGAACTTGTCTCATTATATTTTCTTCCTCAAGAGTCTTAGGCCTTTGGTCATCAGACAGAGGAACTCCATGTCTAAAAGGAAGTAATCATTTCTTGGAGTTTTGCATGCTAAACCGTTCTAGAACCTTATTTATATACCCAGTTTATGATAAACCTAACATTTTATTCTTGCGATCTCGCCAAAGCTTGATCACTAGAATAAAGTTAGCTTCACCTAAGTCCTTCATTTCAAATTGGCTTGACAACCAAACCTTTATCGATGACATTACCCCTACATCATTTTCAATGAGTAGAATATCATTAACATAAAGCACTAAGAACATTACTATTTTGTCTTGATGTCTTTTGTACACACACGATTCATCAAGATTTTGTTCAAAACAAAATGATTTGATAAATCTGATGTTCCATGAACTAGATGCTTGCTTAAGTCCATAAATGGACCTTTTCAACTTACATTCCATATGCTCTTGGTTCTTTGCTATGAAACCTTCCGGTTGCATCATATAGATTTCTTCTTCAAAATTACCATTAAGAAATGTAGTCTTGACATCTATCTATCAAATCTCATAATCATGATGAGCAGCAATGGATAAGAGAATTCTGATAGATTTAAGCATAGCTACTGGCAAAAAAGTTTCATCATAATCAATACCTTCTTTTTGTGTATATCCTTTCGCCACTAGTTTTGCTTTAAAAGTTTCAACCTTTCTATCTATCCCTCTCTTTCTCTTGTGAAACCATTTGCAATGAACAGGTTTAATGCTATTTGGTGCCTTTATAAGATCCCATACTTGATTAGAATACATAGAATTCAATTCAGATTTCATAGCTTGGACCCAATGATGTGCATCTATATCATTCATTGCCTCCTTATAAGTGTAGGGATCAGATTCAGCCTCTTCTGAGATAGCTTCATAAGTTTCTCCCAAACTTATAAATCTTATAGGAGGCCAAACAATTCTCCCACTACGACGAGGCACATGTGTACTAGTCATCTCATGAGTAATGTCTTATGGTATATCCAATACAGCCACATCATTCCTAGCTTCATCCATTGGTTGTTCAATTATAGGTTCATCTAATTCAGCCAATACAACTTTACTTCTAGGATTAAAATTATTCATATAATCGTCTTCCAAAAATTTGACATGGGTGCTAACAAACACTTTATTATCTTTATGATTATAGAATAAATAACCCTTGGTTTCCTTTGAATACCCTAAAAACATGCATACTTCTATTTTAGTTTCCAACTTATCAGACTTCCTTTTCAACACATGTGCTAGACATCCCCAAATGTAGAGATATTTCATACTAGGCTTACGCCCACTCCACAATTCCTTAGGTGTGTTTGACTATAAATATATGATGAATCCTTGATCAAACACATATTTATATATATGTAAACCCATATATATATATATATATAATATACGGATTAATGCTTGTAAATCCATATATTTATATGATGCATGTAAACCTATATATTTATATATATAGAGTAATATACGGATTGTACATACAAAACAATTAACACATCCAAGGCACACATTACATGTTTATAATAATCAAACCATGCAAGCCTTCTAATAACCAAGAAATCATGCCAACATAGATATTAATATCCAAGCGGTGCATGCCTTAAATTCATGCACATGGCAGTTAACTAATCAAACCATGCAAGTCTTATAATAACAAAGAAAACATGCCAACATAGATATTAATATCCAAGCGGTGCATGCCTTAAATTCACGCACATGGCATTTAACTATTTATACCGTGTCTTGGCTATGGATTTCAATAACAAGGCCATCTTTCAACTTGACTATGGATTCACGCACATGGCCATCTCGAACAAACCAAGAGAATATACATCCTTCCAATATCATTAAGAAACCATTTTTCTTTTATTCTAAAATCCAATCACATGTTATACAATCATGATATGAAAAACCTGGCTCTGAAACCAATTGTTAGAAAATCTAGTTTTGTATCTCACACAAAACACACAACGGAAACAACAAACATGGATCTATTTCAAAAATGATTGATAACATGCACTATGTAAATTTCAGAATTTAAGAACGAGATAGCGTACCTTGGTGCGACGAAATTCAAAACAAAAGGCTAGCCCATTTGGAATAGCCCAAAAGGCTAGCCCAATTAGATAATCAATTATATATATAAGGAGGGAAACATATAGAATTTTATAAGTCTTTTCATAAGGATTTTCATTAATATTATATAAGGAATGAAATGGTTTGTATGTGTATGTTGGACACACTCTTATTCTCTCCTTGGAAACTGATTGAGAGACCACACTTCATGGGCATTAAGTGGGATTGGAGTGAAGATTAAAAGTGTTCCCAAGTGCTTCTAATTTTTGTTTTGAATTTCACTGCACCAAGGTATGCTTTATTGTTCTTAAATTCTGAAACTTACATAGTACATGTTATCAATTGCGAATGAAATAGATTCGTTAATTTTCCGCTGCGTATGTTTTGTATGTAATACAAACATTTATTTTTCCAACATGTTTCACATGTTTTATTTTCATTTACCTTTGTTATGCTAGATTAGGGTTTCATCTCTTATTTCTTAGTTTGTTACCATGAACATGCATTCATATACCCTTGCATAATGTCATAAGTGCTGAGTTGCTACAAGGTGAGTAAAGGTAAGTCATATATTCACGTGAACATGCATATGTGTTGTTATGTTTTGTTTGATGAACGTGTACATGTGTTGTTTTGTTGTGTTTTGTGTTTAAGTGATAAATGATGTACTTACTGCCATGATTAAGTTGTTGCCTTATATATGACATGATAGGGTTTTCACATATTAGATGAATGCTAGGGTTGTCTATGTGTGGTTTGATTTCTTATGCTTTATAAATGGATATGTATGTGTTCTGGGATGATGATGTCATGTTGTATGCTTAGATGTATGCTAGTGTGTGTGCGAGTTTAGGACATAAGTGTTGAACATGATTTTATTGAGTTTAAGACGTAAGACACAATGATGAGAGGCCAACTTTAGGATTGGGCAGTCTTGAGTGCCTAACACCTTCCCAAGAATGTATGTAAACTCCGAACTCATATCTCTGGTAGTAAAATCAATGGTCCTTCCTCAAAAAGACGCTATATTCATGGTTTCTAAGCCATTGCAAAACTAGGTAGCAACTCCTCCGTTGTGTCCATAGTGATGATTCCACTAGAGATGATGAGTTTAATTCCAATGCATCTTATTTCTTAACCTTGATAAAAACTATTTCAATACTTGTTTGCATACATATCACTTGGTTTCTTTTGTCCCTTAACCTTGGTTAGTGATGAGTGGAAAGATGGAAGGCTCTATTCGGGCCTAAATCTTCCGTGGTTCATCCCACCAACTCACAATCAGTGTCATTGCCTATAATGGGATTTGAATACGTTAAAGGTTTGCTACCAATCCATTATTGGGTCCACTTAGGCTCTCAGTTGGAATCATAGCCCACTAAGTTGTGAGTAACCTACTTATCTATCCCTTTAGCCTTAAGGAGCCTACCAACACTAGTGAGATCCTAGACCTTATCACAAAGGATACCCTTAATATCTCTTGTTTTTTCAACCATATATCTTGTGTTAACGTAATTCTAAAGAACAAATAAAAGATGTAAAAATGGAAAGGTTGGCCTTAAAAATTTGATCTACCCTAAGATGTTTTGGGATAAAAGAAAATAAGTTCTCACATATAATAGGCTTGTCCCTAAATCCAAAGGTATATCTTAACTTGAAAAGTTCGTAAGAACATAGCCTAATTGCTATCATAGGCCCAAGTGGAAAAAGCCCTCTTGAAAAAGAGGACTTCAGGCCTAGGGTAACAAATATGCTATGGACTTAGCATCCAAAATCCTACAAAGCCAATATGAACTTCCCTAATATTGGGCCTCCTTGTTGTATGCCTAGGCCCAAAATGATGAGAATTTCATGGACTTTGAGAGGAAGGCTATAATATATTCTAGCTAAAGGGCTAAATTCAAAAAATAAAATAAAAATAAATAAATGATGAATAAAAATGAAAAGCCCAAAGGTTATGAAAAGCCCAAGATATGTGCCCTTAAATCCTATTGTATGATGCTATGTATGACATTATGTATGACTTAATGTTATGATTAATAAAGTTGTTTTATTATTATCTAATATAATGGCAACATGAATATTTGGACATTATCATATAGTCCATGAGATGCATAGTATGTGATTTATGTGATTTTATCACAGAAGATATAGATCATAAGTTTTTTGTAAACTCAGAATTACAGTTCGTATTCGGTGATGAAATTGGGCATTTCATCTATGAAGACTATAACATATTAACTAAGATGATTTGTCTTGATCATGAAAGTGGAGACTTCTAGTTGATATGTTGATATGTTTTAAGAGTTAAGACATATTGAACTAGACCGCTGTGAGATTTATTATTCTCCTAACGACTATCAAATGAATAATAAATCTCACGACTTCCATTTGCATGAACTCTTAATCCTGAGAGAATAATGAACCTAATCATGAAGTGTAGGTTGCTTTGATATATCAAGAGTGAGATCTAAAGTCACAATCAAAACCTCAGGATGTTGGGCAGACACATTTAGTGTTGATAGAACATATATTCTCAAGATGGAATTCATAATCTCTTAACGGAGATATAAAATATTCCCTTGAGATAAGTTTAATAGGTTTGGCTATTCAGAGTGTCAGGCCTAACCACTTTAGTAAGAATATATGTTTAAGGCTGCCAATAAGGGTATGAAAGTTTATTCCTTCTTAAAATATGTTTAGTACAAAATCCCACCGATTCCTAGTGTGTGGATTCAGGTTGTACTAATCATATCTGCAATTCTTTGCAAGGGTTCCAAGAGACCAGAAGACTTAAAGAAGGGGAGTTGTTTCTTACTTTGGCTGATAGAAGCAAGATTCCAGTTGTAGCTGTTGGTGGTTATAATTTGTGTTTTGAGTCAAGAGTTTTAATATTAGATTACTGTCTGTATGTACCTAATGTTCGTAGGAATTTGATTTCTGCAACTTATTTGGGTAAAAATGGATATTGTGTTATCTTTAAAGACAATGTTGTAATAAAGAATGGTAAAGTATTTATCTGTTCTTGCAATATTGTGGATGGCCTTTATATTTTAACTCCTGATAAGCATGAACTATATAATTCTGAATTAGATAATGACTCACATGTAAAATCATTAAAGAGAAAGTTTCCTTCTACTAGTGATGCATATTTTTGGCACTTGCGTTTGGGTCATAGTAATTCAAATAGGATTCAAAGACTAATCAAAGATGGACTCCTAGAGCTATTGGATTTTGATGAATTGCCAGTTTGTGAGTCTTGTTTGGAAGGTAAAATGACCAAACGACCTTTTAATACAAAAGGTAGAAGAGCCCAAGATTTGCTAGAACTAGTACATTCAGATGTATGTGGTCCTATGTCAATCCAAGCAAGAGGTGGCTATGAGTATTTCATTACTTTCACTAATGATTACTTTAGATTTGGTTATGTGTACCTAATGAAACGGAAGTCCGAAGCTTTTGAAAAGTTCAAAGAGTTTAGGGCTGAAGTTGAAAATCAATTGGGTAAACGCATAAAGGCCATTTGATCTGATCGAGGTGGCGAATACCTTCTTGGGGATTTTAAGGATTACTTAACTGAAAATGGGTTTATATCTCAATTGACTGCACCTGGAACTCCACAACAAAATGGTATAGCGAAAAGAAGGAATAGGACTCTTTTAGATATGGTTAGGTCCATGATGAGTTATTCGACTCTACCAATTTCTTTTTGGGGATATGCCTTAAATACTACAATGTATCTTCTGAATTTAGTACTTTCGAAGTCTGTTCCTAAAACACCTGTAGAGTTGTGGAATGGGCGTAAGCCTAGTATGAGACATCTCCATATTTGGGGTTGTCCAGCATATGTGTTAAAAGGAAAGTCTAACAAGTTACAGTCTAAAACAGAAGTGGTATTCTTTGTAGGGTATCCAAAAGGAACTACTGGAGGTTTATTCTATAGTCATAAAGATAATAAAGTGTTTGTTAGTACAAATGCCAAATTCTTGGAAAATGACTATATGAATAATTTTACTCCTAGAAGTAGAGTTGTATTGGCTGAAATGAATGAACCTGTAATTAAACAACCAATGGTTGAAACTAGGGATAATGTAGCTGTATTGGATACACCACAAGATACTACTCATGAGATGTCTAGTACACAGGTGCCTTGTCGTAGTGGGAGGAATGTTAGGCCACCTGTAAGATTCATAGGTCATGGAGAAACTTATGAAGCTATCTCAAAGGAGGCCGAAACTGATCCTTACACTTATGAAGAAGCAGTGAATGATATAGATGCACATCATTAGGTTCAAGCTATGAAATTTGAATTAGATTCCATGTATTCCAATCAAGTTTGGAATCTTGTAAAGGCGTCTAACAGCATTAAACCTGTTGGTTGCAAATGGGTTTACAAGAGGAAGAAAGGGATAGATGGAAAGATTGAAACCTTTAAAGTAAGGCTAGTGGCGAAGGAGTATACTCAAAAAGAGGGTATTGATTATGAAGAAACCTTTTCACTAGTAGCAATGCTTAAATCTATCAAAATTCTCTTATCCATTGCTGCTCATTATAATTATGAGATTTGGCAAATGGATGTCAAGACTCATTTCTTAATGGCAATCTTGAAGAGGAAATCTATATGAAGCAACCAGAAGGTTTCATAGCAAAAAACCAAGAGCATATGATATGCAAGTTGAATAAGTCCATTTATGGACTTAAGAAAGCATCTAGGTCATGAAACATCAGATTTGATTAAGCAATCAAATCATTTGGTTTTGAACAAAATCTTGATGAACCATGTGTGTACAAAAGACATCAAGACAAAGTAGTAATGTTCCTAGTGCTTTATGTTGATGATATTCTACTCATTGAAAATGATGTAGGTGTAATGTCATCAGTGAAGGTTTGGTTGTCAAGCTAATTTGATATGAAGGACTTAGGTGAGACTAACTTTATTCTAGGGATTAAGTTTTGGCGAGATCGCAAGAATAAGATGTTAGGCTTATCACAAACTGGATATATAGATAAGGTTTTAGAACGGTTTAGCATGCAAAACTCCAAGAAAGGATTACTTCCTTTCAGACATGAAGTTCCTCTGTCTGATGACCAAAGGCCTAAGACTCAAGAGAAAGAAAATATGATGAGACAAGTTCCTTATGCTTCTGCAGTAGGAAGTCTCATGTATGCCATGCTTTGTACTAGACCAGATATCTGTTTTTCAGTTGGCATGGTCAGCCGATATCAATCAAATCCAGGACCACAACATTGGCAAGTTGTAAAGCATATTCTTAAGTATCTACGGAGAACGAGAGATTATATGCTTGTTTACCATTGTGAGGATTTGATTCCCATTGGCTATACAGATTCAGACTTTCAATCGGATCTAGATTTCAGAAAGTCCACGTCAGGATGTATATTCACCTTGGGAGGTGGAGCCATAAGTTGGAAGCGTGTTAAGCAATCTTGTATTGTGGACTCCACCATGGAAGCTGAATATGTTGCTGCTTATGAGGCGGCAAAGGAAGCTGTTTGGCTCAAGAAATTCCTTTCTGATCTTGGTGTAGTGAGAATGGAGCAAGTTCCTATCACATTGTTTTGCGACAATAGTGGAGCGATTGCACAATCCAAAGATCCAAGGAATCACAAGAAAGGAAAGCACATTGAGAGAAAGTACCACATCATTCGAGACATTGTTGCTCGTGGAGATGTGGTTGTAACAAAGATTAAAAGTGCAAATAATCTAGCAGATCTCTTTACCAAAGCCTTGCCTCAAAGGACCTTCGAGTCACATTTGGAGGGAATGGGAGTTAGATTAGTGCACAATAGTCTTTAGGGTAAGTGGGAGATTGTTGGGATAAGTGCCCTTAAATCCTATTGTATGATGTTATGTATGATATGATGTATGACATTATGTATTAAATGATGTATGACTTAATATTATGATTAATAAAGTTATTTTATTCTTATCTAAAATAATGGTAACATGAATATTTGGGCATTATCATATAGTCCATGAGATGCATAGTACGTGATTTATGTGAAAAGTCAGAAAATATAAATCACAAGTTCCTTGTAAACTCAGAATTATAGTTCGTAGTCGGTGATGAAATTAGGCATTTCATCTGCGAAGACTATAACATATTAACTACGATGATTTGTCTTGATCATGAATGTGGTGACTTCTAGTTGATATGTTGATATGTTTTAAGAGTTAAGACATATTGAACTGGACCGTTGTGAGATTTATTATTCTCCTAACGACTATCAATTGAATAATAAATCTCACGACTTGTATTCACATGAACTCTTAATCTTGAGAGAATAATGGACCTGATTATGAAATATTGGTTGCTTTGATATATCAGGAGTGAGATATAAAGTAACGATCAAAACCTCAGTATGTTGGGTAGCCACATTTAGTGTTAATGGAACATATATTCTCAAGATGGAATTCATAGTCTCTTAACGGAGATATAAAATATTCCATTGAGATAAGTTTAATGGGTTCAGTTATTCAGAGAGTTAAGCCTAACCACTTTAGTAAGATTAAAGTATATATTTATGAAATTAGATTTCATAAAATATATGATAAATAACTTAAAAGGATGAAACTGGGTACTCAAGGATTAAGATGTAGTAATTTATAAAGTGACAGTCTATATTCATAACTTTGTATTACTACGAATATTTTATGAAGAGGTTGCATGTAAAATAAAGTTTTGAGATATAATTTATTAATAAGGGCTAGAGTGCAATTATATTTATATAGTGGTATTAAATATAATTAATGGTAACTTTGGACTTGTCAAGAGTTGACAGAAAAATCCAAGGCTCATTGGAGCTAGTGTCTTATTTGTTCCATTTTGGTCCTACTCCAAGCCACACACTAAAGCCTAATTGGGAAGGCCCAAAAGGTTAACCCAATTAGATAATCAGTTATATGGAGAGAAACATACAGAATTTTATATCATAATGAAATAATTTGTATGTTTATATAAATGAAAGAGAGAAACTTCTTCATATTTCTCTCTAAAAAAACACATAGAACTGATTAAGAGACCACACATCTTGGGCATCAAGTGGAATTGGAGTGAAGATTGAAAGTGTTCTCGAGTTCTTTTCTTCATTCGGTTTTGAAATTCACCATACCAAAGTACACTCTCTTGTTCTTATATTCTGAAACTTACATAGTGCATGTTCTCAATTGCGAATGAAGTAGATCCGTTTATTTTCCGCTGCGTATGTTTTGTATGAGATACAAACTTGTAATTTTCCTTCATATACGACTATTGAAGTAACTACCATGTGCGTGAAAGTGGTTTTTGCACCACTTTTTATTCACGCGCATGACAATCTTGGCAATATAAGGATTCAGTTACCTTTTTTTATTTTTTTATTGAATACGTATATATAAATTGCTAGTGGGATTGAACAGGTATTATTATGTATGAAGTAATGCTTGTTTTGTAATATGATATATATTGGTTCATTCAATTCTTTTGGACTTGGATACATGAACTGCCTTGGATGTAATTGTCATGTGTGTGAACCGAATCATTGCAATGCTTGGCTATATATAAAGACTTATATAAGGCTTGCATGATATTGGTTTTTGTATAAGGCTTGCATAGTTTCATTCTTATAAGCATATGATGATAGCTTTAAAAAGAAATAATGAAACCGTATATTATATTATGTTATATAATAATATAATATAATATACTATGGGGTTATATGCAATTTTTTAAAAAAAAAAGATTTGTCATATTGTTGCTTGCCTTGGTTTATATATTAATTATATATTAATGTTAGGATTATGAAATTTATTTCTAATGAGATTAGGATTATGTTTTCAAGGTGTCTAGCATTATTATTGTTCTTGATCTTAAAAACTTTTAATTTAAAACATCTAGTGGGAGAGAGATACAAGGGTTGGATCTCACGGCCTCCATTATCGGTTCATAATAGTGTGGGTAAGCATCTCGTCTTGGCGTATATGCCTCGTGATCCCAAAGGAGGGTGTTTACTTCATAGTACTACAAGATTGAACTTAACCCGTTTAAAGTAGTGTGAACAAGCACCTCGTCTTGGCATATATGCCTCGCGATCCCAAAGGAGGGTGTTTTGTTTTATGGTACTACAAGTTTAAACACTATAAAGGGAGATAAAATGTGGTTACACATGATTTTAGATAATAGTGTACATTAGACTAAGTGTAATATTAACCTCCCAAAGGAACTATGTCATTATTACTTAGAGGCTAAAGGCAAAACGGCATATTTTTTTGTTTGGTAAGAGTTACCATGATAGTATTAATAAGGAGAATTTTTCTCAACCAATTAATGTGTTTATAATAAATTTGCTACCAAGGAATTATAGACATGGATTGGGTTGTCGTTGCATATATTATTTTATGGTTTTATTAAGGTTCCATATTATATGCTTATATGCTAAATTGATTATGTCCAGTTTACTTATTATATTCATGTTTATTATTTTTAGATTTAAATCATAGCATCATTTAGCCCACTTGTTGCTATTCTTAATCAAAACAAACTGACTAAATCCAACTATGTTGACTGGAAAAGAAACTTGGATATCTTTTTTACTGCTGAAGAGCACATATATGTGCTTACTCAACCATGTCCAAGCTTT
The DNA here is from genome assembly GCA_033629205.1 of Lithocarpus polystachyus. NCBI lineage: Eukaryota > Viridiplantae > Streptophyta > Magnoliopsida > Fagales > Fagaceae > Lithocarpus > Lithocarpus polystachyus. The sequence goes on from CM066171.1 coordinate 34,882,051, forward strand.
CCATCATTAGATGCTACTCTTGAGGAAAAACAACGATATAATCGTTGACAGAAATCTAATGAGATGGCCAAGTGCTATATCCTAGCATTAATTCAAATGTTCCACAGCATCAAATGCAGGATGTAGAACTAACTTCGGACATTATGCTAAGTCTGAAGGAGATGTTTGGTGAGCAAGACCGTTCTGCAAGGCAAGAAACTATGAGACAGATTTATAATACCAAAATGGTTGAAGGTACTTCGGTGAGGGAGCATTGTCTTAGGATGATCTCTAATCTGAATACATTGAAAGTTTTAGGTGCCGATATTAATGGAGAATCCCAAGTGGATATGATACTCCAATCACTACCAGAATCATTCAAAGAATTCAGGCTTAACTATAATATGAACAAAAATGTATATACATTGTCTGAATTGATGAATGAGCTGGTAGCAGTGGACGGCATCCTTGGTACTTCTAGTGTTGATGTCAATATGGCTGAAGCTTCTACTTCTCATCCTAAGTCGAAAGGCAAGGGTAAAAAGAAGAAGAAGAAGAAGAACTTCACCAAGAGAGATGGTAAACAAGTTGCCTTAGGAGTTGCCAACAAAGGAAAGAAAACCAAAGAAAGTGTTTTCATTGTGGTGAGAAAGGACATTGAAAGAGGAATTGTCCAATATTTAAGGCTGCCAAGAATAAAGGTATGAAAAGTACATTCCTTCTTGAAATATGTTTAGTACAGAATCCCAAGAATTCTTGGTGTGTGGATTCAGGTTGTACTAATCATATCTGCAATACTTTGCAGGGGTTCCAGGAGACCAGAAAGCTGAATGAAATGGAATTGTTTCTTACTTTAGTTGATGGGAGTAGAATACCTGTTGTAGCTGTTGGAGTGTTTAATTTATATTTTGAGTAAACTGTTTGTATGTACCTAATGTTCGTAAGAACTTAATTTCTGCAACTTATTTAGGTAAACATGGATATTATGTTTTCCTAAAAAACAATGTTGTAATAAAGAAGAATAAAGTGTTTATCTATTCTGGCAATATTGTGGATGGTCTTTATATTTTAACTCCTAACAAGCATGAATTATATAATTCTGAATTAGATAGTAGCTCTCGTGTAAAATCATTAAAGAGAAAATTTCCTTTTACTAGTGATGCATATCTATGGCACTTGCGTTTAGGTCTAATTAATTCAAATAGGATTCAAAGACTAATCAAAGATGGACTTTTATAGTCTATGGACTTTGATGGATTTCCAGTTTGCGAATCTTGTTTGGAAGGTAAAATGACCAAATGACCTTTTAATGCAAAAGGTAGAAGAGCCAAAGAGTTGCTTGAATTAGTTCATACAGATGTATGTGGTCCTATCTCAACCCAAGCAAAAGGAGGTTATGAGTACTTCATCACTTTTACGGATGATTACTCAAGATATGGTTATGTGTACTTAATGAGACGGAAGTCCGAAACCTTTGAAAAGTTCAAAGAGTTTAGGGCTGAAGTTGAAAATCAATTGGGTAAATGCATAAAGGCCATTCGATCTGATCGAGGTGGCGAATACCTTCTTGGGATTTCAAGGATTACCTAATTCAAAATGGAATTGTCTCCCAATTGATTGCACCTGGAACTCCCCAACAAAATGGTGTAGCGGAAAGAAGGAATATGACTCTTTTGGAAATGGTTAGGTCTATGATGAGTTATTCAACTTTACCAATTTCCTTTTGGGGATATGCACTAAAAACTGCTATGCATATTTTGAATTTAGTTCCATCAAAATCTATTCCCAACACACCTAAGGAATTGTGGAGTGGGCGCAAGCCTAGTACGAAATATCTCCACATTTAGGGATGTCCAGCACATGTGTTGAAAGGGAAGTCTGAATAGTTAGAAGCTAAAACGGAAGTATGCATGTTTTTAGGGTATTCAAAGGAAACTAAGAGTTATTTATTCTATAATCATAAAGATAACAAAGTGTTTGTTAGCACCCTTGCCAAAATTTTGGAAGATGATTATGTGAATAATTTCAATCCTAGAAGTAAAGTTGTATTTGCTGAATTAGATGAACCTGTAATTGAACAACCAATGGATGAAACTAGGAATGATGTGGTTGTATTGGATGCACCACAAGATATTACACATGAGGTGACCAGTACACAGGTGCCTCGTCGTAGTGGGAGAATTGTTCGGCCTCCTATAAGATTTATAGGTTTGGGAGAAACTTATGAAGCTATCCTAGAAGAAGCTGAATCGGATCCTTACACTTATGATTATGAGATTTGGCAAATGGATGTCAAGACTGCATTTCTTAATGGCAATCTAGAATAAGAAATCTATATGATGCAACCTGAAAGTTTCATAGAAAAGAACCAAGAACATATGGTATGCAAGTTGAAAAGGTCCATTTATGGACTTAAGCAAGCATCTAGGTCATGGTACATCAGATTTAATCAAGCAATCAAATCATTTAGTTTTGAACAAAATTTTGATGAACCATGTGTGTACAAAAGACATCAAGATAAAGTAGTAATGTTCCTAGTGCTTTATGTTGATGATATTCTACTCATTGGAAATGATGTAGGGGTAATGTCATCAATAAAGGTTTGGCTGTCAAGCCAATTTGAAATGAAGGGCTTGGGTGAAGCTAACTTTATTCTAGGGATCAAGCTTTAACATGCAAAACTCCAAGAAATAATTACTTCATTTTAGACATGGAGTTCCTCTATTTGATGACCAAGGGCCTAAGACTCTAGAGGAAGAAAATATGATGAGACAAGTTCCTTATGCTTATGCAGTGGGAAGTCTCATGCATGTCATGCTATTTACTAGAACAGATATCTGTTATTCAGTTGACATGGTCAGCCGATATCAATCAAATCCAAGACTTAAACAATGGCAACTTGTAAAGCATATTCTTAAGTATCTACAGAGAACAAGAGATTATATGCTTGTTTACCATAGTAAGAATTTGATTCCCATTGGTTATACAGATTCAGATTTTCAGTCAAATCTTGATTTTAGAAAGTCCACTTCAGGTTGTGTGTTCAACTTAGGAGGTGGAGCCATTAGTTGGAGGATTTTTAAGCAATCTTGTATTGCAGACTCCACCACGGAAGCTGAATATGTTGCTACTTGTGAGGCGGTAAAGGAAGCTGTTTGGCTCAAGAAATTCCTTTCTGATCTTGGTGTTGTGAGAATAGAGCAAGTTCCCATCACATTGTTTTACGACAATAGTGGAGCGGTTACACAATCCAAGGATCCAAGAAATCATAAGAAAGGAAAGCACATTGAGAGAAAGTACCACATTATTCGAGACTTTGTTGCTCGAGGAGATGTAGAGGTAGCAAAGATTGATAGTGTAAGTAATCTAGTGGATCCTTTTACCAAAACCTTGCTACAAAGGACTTTTGAGTCACATTTGGAGGGAATAAGAGTTAGATTATTGCACAATAGTTGGGGCAAGTGGGAGATTATTAGGATAAGTGCTCTTAAATCCAATTATATGATGTGATGTATGACATTATGTATGACTTAATGTTATGTTAATAAAGTTGTTTTATTATTATCTAATATAATGGCAACATGAATATTTGGACATTATCATATAGTCCATGAGATGCATAGTATGTGATTTATGTGATTTAGTCATAGAAGATATAGATCACAAGTTCTTTGTAAACTCAAAATTATAGTTTGTAGTCGGTGATGAAATTGAGCATTTCATCTGTGAAAACTATAACATATTAACTAAGATGATTTGTCTTGATCATGGAAGTGGAGACTTCTAGTTGATATGTTTTAAGAGTTAAGACATATTGAACTGAACTGCTGTGAGATTTATTATTCTCCTAATGATTGTCAAATGAATAATAAATCTCACGACTTCTATTTGCATAAACTCTTAATCCTGAGAGAATAATGAACCTGATCATGAAGTGTAGGTTGTTTTGATATATCAAGAGTGAGATCTAAAGTCACAATCAAAACCTCAGTATGTTGGGCAGCCACATTTAGTGTTGATGGAACATATATTCTCAAGATGGAATTCATAATCTCTTAACGGAGATATAAAATATTCCATTGAGATAAGTTTAATGGGTTTGGTTATTCAAAGTGTTAGGCCTAACCACTTCAGTAAGAATATACTAAAGTATATATATATTTATGGAATTGGATTTCATAAATATATGATGAATAACTTAAAAGAATTAAACCAGGTACTCAAGGATTAAGATGTAGTAATTACAAAATAGCAGTCTACATTTATGACTTTGTATTACTACGAATATTTTATGAAGGGGTTGCATGTATAATAAAGTCTTGGGATATAATTTATTAATAATGCATAGAGTGCAATTATATTTATATAGTGGTATTAAATATAATTAATGGTAACTTTGGGCTTGTCAAGAGTTGATAGAAAAGCCCAAAGCTCGTTGGAGCTAGTGTCTTATTGGTCCCTTTTGATCCCACTCCAAGCCACACACTAAAGCCCAATTGGAAAGGTCCAATAGGCCAGCCCAATTAGGTAATCAGTTAGTTATAAAAGAAGAAATATACAGAATTTTTTCATAAGGAAAAAGATACATTATTGTGAAGTGGTGTATATGTGCGAGTGAAGCCACTCAATTATTCTCCCTTAGAAACTAATTGAGAGACCACACTTCTTGGGCGAAAAGTGAAATTAGAGTGAAGATTAAAAGTGTTCCCAAGTACTTCGAATCTTTTTTTTTTAATTTCACTGCACCAAGGTACGCAATCTCGTTCTTGAATTCTGAAATTTACATAATGCATGTTATCAATCATGAATGAAATAGATCCTTTTTTATTGCTTTCGCTGTCTGTTTTGTATGAGATACAAAACCAGATTTCCAACAGTGGAAGTCCAAGGAATATGGGATAAAGAAGATGAAGTCTTAAAGGAAGCGGTAGCAGTGTGGGGAATACTTCCAAAAGGAGTGACAGAATTAAAGAAAAGGGTCTTGGAGGACAATGTAGCAAATATCACTAGGAGTGGGAAGCACTACAAACCATGCTTTTTTGGAAAAGGATCATCCTAGTAGAGATTTAGGGGAATGCTCAAAAATCCAAAATCCTTGTAGCCATGAGGTGATTGCAACGATGAAGTGTTGGGGTTTATGCCCTAAAATCTAATTTATTGGCATGTCGAAAATAATTAAATTGTTTAATTATATGACACTATCTATAAATGAACTAATGGGACATTGTATTAGTCCATGAGATGCATAGTATGTGATTTATATGATTTAGTGACAGAAGATATAAATCACAAGTTCTTTGTAAGCTCTGAATTGTAATTCGTAGTCAGTGATGAAATTGGGCATTTCATCTGCGAAGACTATAACATATCAACTAAGATGATTTGTCTCAATCATGGAACTGGAAATTTCTAGTTGGCATGTTAATATGTTAAGAGTTAAGACATATTGATCTGGACTGCTGTAAGATTTATTATTCTCCTAACGATTGTCAAATGAATAATAAATCTCACGACTTCTATTTACATCAACTCTAAATCCTGAGAGAATAATGGACCTGATCATGAGGTGTAGGTTGCTTTGATATATTAGAAGAGAGATCTATAAGTCACGATCAAAACCTTAGTATGTTAGGCAGCCACATTTAGTGTTGATGGAATATATATTCTTAAGATGGAATTTATAATCTCTTAACGGAGATATAAAATATTCCCTTGAGATAAGTTTAATGGGTTTTGTTATCTAGAGTATTGGGCCCAACCATTTTAGTAAGGAGTTACTAAAGTATATATTTATGGAATTGGATTTCGTGATGGAAAATTACATGTTTGTATCGCATACAAAACATACGCAGCGGAAAAATAACAGATATACTTCATTCGCAATAGATAACATGTGCAATGTAAATTTCAGAATATAAAAAAAAGAGAGTGTACCTTGGTGTGGTGAAATTCAAAACCAAAGAGAAGAAGTTCTAGAGAACGCTTTCAATCTTCACTCCAATTCCACTTGATGCCCAAGATGTGTGGTCTCTCAATCAGTTCTATGTGTTGTTCTAGAGAAAATATGAAGAAGTTTCTTTCTTACATACATATGAACATACAAACTATTTCATTCTAATATAAAATTCTGTATGTTTCTCTCCACATAACTGATTCTCTAATTGGGCTAGCCTTTTGGGCCTTCCCTATTGGGCTTTAGTGTGTGGCTTGGAGTGGGACCAAAAGGGAACAAATAAGACACTAGCTCCAATGGGCCTTGAACTTTTCTGTCAACTCTTGACAAGTCCAAAGTTACCATTAATTATATTTAATACCATTATATAAATATAATTGCACTCTAGGCCTTATTAATAAATTATATCCTAAGATTTTATTATACTTGCAACCCTTTCATAAAATATTTGTAGTAATACAAAATCATTAATATAGAGTGTCACTTTGTAAATTACTACATCTTGATCCTTGAGTACCCAGTTTAATCCTTTTAAGTTATTCATCATATAATTATGAAATCTAATTTCATAAATATATACTTTAGTTTTACTAAAGTGGTTAGGCCTAACTCTCTGAATACTTGAACCCATTAAACTTATTTCAAGGGAATATTTTCTATCTCCGTTAAGAGACTATGAATTCTATTTTGAGAATATATGTTCCATCAACACTAAATGTGGCTGCTCAACATACTGAGGTTTATTATTCAATTGGCAGTCATTAGGAGAATAATGCATCTCACAGCGGTCCAGTTCAATATGTCTTAACTCTTAAAACATATCAACATATCAACTAGAAGTCACTACTTCCATGATCAAGATAAATCATTGTAGTTAATATGTTATAGTTTTCGCAGATAAAATGCCCAATTTCATCACCAACTACAAACCAAAATTCTGAGTTTACAAAGAACTTGTGATCTACATCTTCTGTGACTAAATCACATAAATCACATACTATGCATCTCATGGACTATTTGATAATGTCCGAATATTCATGTTACCATTATTTTAGATAAGAATAAAGCAACTTTATTAAATAAAATATTAAGTCATACATCATTTCTTACATAATGTCATACATAATATTATACATAACATCATATAATAGGATTTAAGGGCATTTATCCTAACAATCTTCCACTTGCCCTAAAGACTATTATGCAACTCCCATTCCCTCCAAATGTGTCTCGAAGGTCCTTTGAGGCAAGGTTTTAGTAAAGCGATCTGGTAGATTATTTGCACTTTCAATCTTTGCAACCACCACATCTCTACGAGCAACAATGTCTCGAATGATGTGGTACTTTCTCTCAATGTGCTTTCCTTTCTTGTGATTCCTTGGTTCTTTGGATTGTGCAACCGCTCCATTATTGTCGCAAAACAATGTGATAGGAACTTGCTCCATTCTCACTACACCAAGATTAGAAAGGAATTTCCTGAGCCAAATAGCTTCCTTTGCCGCCTCACAAGCAGCAACATATTCAGCTTCCATGGTGGAGTCCGCAATACAAGATTTCTTAACACTCCTCCAACTTATGGCTCCTCCAACTTATGGCTCCACCTCCCAAGGTGAATACACATCCTAACATGCACTTTCTGAAATCTAGATCCGATTGAAAGTCTGAATCTGTATAGCCAATGGGAATCAAATCCTCACAACGGTAAACAAGCATATAATCTCTCGTTCTCTGTAGATACTTAAGAATATGCTTTACAACTTGCCAATGTTGTGGTCCTAGATTTAATTGATACCGGCTGACCATGCCAACTGAAAAACAGATATCTGGTCTAGTACAAAGCATCTCATACATGAGACTTCCTACTGCAGAAGTATAAGGAACTTGTCTCATCATATTTTCTTCCTCTTGAGTCTTAGGCCTTTGGTCATCAGACAGAGAAACTGCATGTCTGAAAGAAAGTAATCCTTTCTTGAAGTTTTGCATGCTAAACCGTTCTAGAACCTTATCTATATATCCAGCTTGTGATAAGCCTAACATCTTATTCTTGCGATCTTACCAAAGCTTAATCCCTAGAATAAAGTTAGCCTCACCCAAGTCCTTCATATCAAATTGGCTTGATAACCAAACCTTTACTGATGACATTACACCTACACATTTCCAATGAGTAGAATATCATCAACATAAAGCACTAGGAACATTACTACTTTGTCTTGATGTCTTTTGTACACACATGGTTCATCAAGATTTTGTTCAAAATCAAATGATTGCTTGATCAAATCTGATGTTCCATGACCTAGATGCTTGCTTAAGTCCATAAATGGACTTATTCAACTTGCATACCATATGCTCTTGATTCTTTGCTATAAAACCTTCTAGTTGCTTCATATAGATTTCCTCTTCAAGATTGCCATTAAGAAATGCAGTCTTGACATCCATTTGCTAAATCTCATAATCATAATGAGCACCAATGGATAAGAGAATTCTGATGGATTTTAGCATTGCTACTAGTGAAAAGGTTTCCTCATAATCAATACCTTCTTTTTAAGTATACCCTTTCGCCACTAGCCTTGCTTTAAAGGTTTCAACCTTACCATCTATCCCTCTCTTCCTCTTGTAAACCCATTTGCAACCAACAGGTTTAATGCCGTTAGGCGCCTTTACAAGATCCCAAACTTGATTGAAATACATGGAATCTAATTCTGATTTCATAGCTTGGACCCAATGATATGCATCTATATCATTCATTGCTTCTTCATAAGTATAAGGATCAGTTTCGGCCTCCTCTAAGATAGCTTCATAAGTCTCTCCAAGACCTATGAATCTTATAGGTGGTCTAACATTCCTCCCACTACGACGAGGCATCTGTGTACTAGACATCTCATGAATAGTATCTTGTGGTGTATCCAATACAGCCACATCATCCCTAGTTTCAACCATTGGTTGTTCAATTACAGGTTCATTCATTTTAGCCAAGACAACTTTACTTCTAGGATTAAAATTATTCACATAATCATCTTCCAAAAATTTGGCATGGGTGCTAACAAACACTTTGTTATCTTTATGATTATAGAATAAATAACTCTTAGTTTCCTTTGAATACCCTAAAAACATGCATACTTCCGTTTTAGCTTCCAACTTATCAGACTTCCCTTTCAACAAGTGTGCTGGACATCCCCAAATATGGAGATATTTTATACTAGGCTTGCGCCCACTCCACAATTCCATAGGTGTGTTGGGAACAGATTTTGATGGAACTAAATACAAAATATGCATTGCGGTTTTTAATGCATATCCCCAAAAAGAAACTGGTAAAGTTAAGTAACTCATTATGGACTAACCATTTCTAAAAGAGTCCTATTCCTTCTTTCTGCTACACTATTTTGTTGGGGAGTTCCAGGTGCAGTCAATTGGGATACAATCCCATTTTGAGTTAAGTAATTCTTGAAATCCCCAAGAAGGTATTCGCCACCACGATTAGATCGAATGGCCTTTATGCGTTTACCCAATTGATTCTTAACTTCAGCCCTAAATTCTTTGAACTTTTCAAAGGCTTTGGACTTCCGTCTCATTAGGTACACATAACCAAATCTAGATTAATCATCAGTAAAAGTGATGAAGTACTCATAACTTCTTTTTGCTTGGGTTGACATAGGACCACAAACATTCTTAAGAACTAATTCAAGCAACTCTTGGGCTCTTCTACCTTTGCATTAAAAGGTCGCTTCGTTATTTTGCCTTCCAAATAAGATTCATAAACTGGAAATTCATCAAAGTCCAATGGCTATAAAAGACCATCTTTGGTAAGTCTTTGAATTCTATTTGGATTAATATGACACAAACGCAAGTGGCAAAGATATGCAACATTAGTAGAAGGAAACTTTCTCTTTAATGATTTTACATGAGAGTTATTATCTAATTCAGAATTATATAATTCATGCTTATCAGGAGTTAAAATATAAAAATCATCCACAATATTGCAAGAACAGATAAATGCTTTACCCTTCTTTATTACAACATTGTCTTTAAGGATAACACAATATCCATTTTTACCCAAATAAATTGCAGAAATTAAATTCCTACGAACATTAGGTACATACAGATAGTCATCTAATATTAAAACTCTTGATTCAAACATAAATTAAACACTCCAATAGCTACAACCGGAATCCTACTCCCATCAGCCAAGGTTAGAACCAATTCTCCTTCTTTAAGCTTTCTGGTCTCCTAGAACCCATGCAAAGAATTGCAGATATGATTAGTACAACCTGAATCCACACACCAGGAATCCATGGGATTTTATACCAAACATATTTCAAGGAGGAAGAAGCTATTCATACCCTTATTGGCAGCCTTGAACTTTGGACAATTTCTCTTCCAATGTCCTTTCTCACCACAATGGAAACATTTTCCTTTGAGCTTCTTTCCTTTGTCAGCAACCCCTAAGACAATTTGTTTACCCTCTTGCTTAGTGAAGTCCTTCTTCTTCTTCTTCTTCTTCTTCTTACCCTTGCCTTTCGACTTAGGTTGAGAAGTAGAAGCTTCACCCACATTGGCTTCAACACTAGAAGTACCAAGGATGCCTTCTGCCTCTACCAACTCATTCATTAATTTAGACAAAGAATAAATCTTTTTGTTCATGTTATTATTAAGTCTGAATTCCTTGAATGATTCCGGTAGTGACTGGAGTATCATATCCACTTGGAATTCTCCATCAATATCGGCACCTAAAACCTCTAATGTATTCAGATTAAAGATCATTGTAAGACAATGCCCTCTCACTGAATTACCTTCAGCCATTTTGGTATTATAAATTTGCCTCATGGTTTCTTGCCTTGCATAATGGCCTTGCTCACCAAACATCTCCTTCAGACCTAGCATAATGTCCGAAGCTAATTCTATATCCCGCATTTGATGCTGTAGAACATTTGAGATGGACAGTAGGATATAGCACTTGGCCATTTCATTAGATTTCTGCCAATGATCATATCGTTGTTTTTCCTCAGGAGGAGCATCTAATGAAGAAAAGTTAGGACATGGTTGAGTAAGCACATATTTGTGCTCTTCAGCTGTGAGAACTATGTCCAAGTTTCTTTTCCAGTTAACATAATTGGATCCAGTCAGTTTGTTTTGATTAAGAATGGTAACAAGTGGGCTAAATGATGCCATGTTCAAATCTGAAAATAATAAACATGAATATAATATGTAAACTGGACATTATCAATTTAGCATATAAGCATATAATATGGAACCTTAATAAAATCATAAAATAATATATGCAACGACAACCCAATCCACGTCTATAATTCCTTGGTAGCAAGTTTATTATAAACACATCAATTAGTTGAGAACTATCCTCATTATTAGTGCTATCATGATAACTCTTATCAAACACTAATAATATGATGTATTATCTTTAGCCTTTAAGTAATAATGACATAGCTCCTTTGGGAGGTTAACATTACACCTAGTCTAGTGTACACCATTATCTAGAATCATGTGTAGCCACATTTCATCTCCCTTTATGGTGTTTAAACTTGTAGTACCATAGAACAAAACACCCTTTTTTAGGATCGCGAGGCATATACGCCAAGACGAGGTGCTTGTCCATACTACTTTAAATAGGTAAGTTCATTCTTGTAGTACTATGAAGTAAACACCCTCCTTTGGGATCGCAAGGCATATATGCCAAGACGAGGTGCTTACCCCACAATACTTTGAACCGATAATGGAGGCCGTGAGATCCAACCCTTGAATCTCTCTCCCACTAGATGTTTTATATTAAAGGTTTTTATCTTTTAAACATGCATAAATTAATTATACACAGCCTTGCACTTTATACTAAGTACTTTTCCTTACGAAAAACGTGTAAGAAAAAATAGTGAAAATACAAAATTTAGACGAAAACTTTTGCGACTGTCTCGCGGGTATCCCGTGACTAAGCGCTTCCCGCGAAAACAAGTTAAGGAAAAAATTGAAAACACAAAAAACAGACAGAGACTTTCGCTACTGTCTCGCGACTGTTTCACGAGTAAAGCTTACCCGCGAAAAACCTATGTTTTTAGTTTTTCCAAAATAGTTGCAAACAGTTTTCTACGACTTTTCATGAACAAACAATTACCCAGTGTACCTAAGCCCTCCAAGCTTCTTGCTCCAACAAGGTTACACCGAACCTATTTCTTCTTTAACTTCCCAGATCCCGCTACTAGTTCATAGCATAAACCAATATGAATTGGTCCCTTCCTAACTGCTTCCCAAAGCACCAAAGAGCCTACTCACTGATATGGGTATGGTGAGAAAAGGTCTTGGGTAATGAATCTCTCAAGAATCTAACAATGGAGAGGGTGAGAGTCGAGGAATTTGAAAAGTCACAAAGTAAAGATTGTGGATGAGTCAATCTTGTTTTTCTTTAGGATTTCTCACTCAAAATTCTCTCTAGAAGCTCTCTACATTTCGTAGGTATAAGGGGTATTTATACTGTGGCTGTTTGGAATGCAAAGAGTCAGTTTTTCCAAAACTGAGTTGGCTGGCGGCTTGACTTAGTCGCGAGTCTAAGCCGTGAACTAACTGAACTGCCAGACTGGAATTTTTATCCTGTAGTGCAACATCTGGCAAGATTGTTCAGCTTCTGGTGGCTTGTCAGTCGAGAGCTACCTGCGAGACCAGTCGCAAGTTCCACTCTGCACGCTTCACTCGTGTGCAACATTTGGTTGCTTGCTAGTCGCGAGACACCAATAAGATCCAGTCACGAGTTCCTGTTCTGCTGCACAATCTTGAGCATTTCTTCACACTCTCTCACACATTACCCTTACATGAATCCCACCTAAAATACAAAGTTTCTAAGTGCTGAATTACAAGCAAATTGTCACGGAATAAAGCTAACAAAATGGTTGATAAAATTCAACCTTACAAAAGTGTTTCAGAAATACAGGTTGACAAAGTCTTCTTGCTATGAACTCTTTTCTTGCAAAATTTTTCAAAAGTTTGTGTTAGGATAGATTTTATTGTATTCAACAAGTGAGTATGAGTTGAGTAATATATCACTTTTCTCATATATTCATTTGTTTGTTGTGGTTTTATCATAGATTGCTAAAGGGGCAGATTGTTAGGACATATGTAAATCATGTTAAGAACATATACCATTATAGAATTGGCTAATCCTTTGACAAAACGCATTTTACTTATAATTGGGTAGATCTAAGATGTGTTTAATGCTTAAAGGAACAAGGTTTCAAGTTTTTCAAACCCAATGCTCGACAGCTGCTTGATAGATAGGATATTTGTCGAGATTTATGAGAATCAGTTTTTCTGATCTGATTTTATTCCAATCTGTGAGTACATGTTTAGGTTTTCTTTTCTCATAACCCTAAATATATATATATATATGTTGAAAAATCTGGTTTTGTATCTCATACAAAACACACAGAGGAAGCAACAAAAATAGATCTATTTCACTCATGATTGATAACATGCACTATGTAAAATTCATAATTTAAGAACGAGATTGCGTACCTTGGTGCGATGAAATTCAAAACAAAAGATTAAAAGTACTTGGGAATACTTTTAATCTTCACTCCAATTCCACTTTATGCCCAAGAAGTGTGGTCTCTCAATCAGTTTCTAAGGGAAAATAATTGAGTGGCTTCACTCGCACATACACACCACTTCACAATGATGTCTCTTTTTTCTTTTGAAAAATTCTGTATGTTTCTCCTTTTATAACTAACTGATTATCTAATTGAGCCGGCCTATTGGGCCTTTCCAATTGGGCTTTAATGTGTGGCTTGGAGTGGGACCAAAAGGGACCAATAAGACACTAGCTCCAATGGGCCTTGGGCTTTTCTATCAACTCTTGATAAGCCCAAAGTTACCATTAATTATATTTAATACCACTATATAATTATAATTGTACTCTAGGCCTTATTAATAAATTATATCCCAAGACTTTATTATACATGCAACCATTTCATAAAATATTCGTAGTAATACAAAGTCATAAATGTAGACTGTCACTTTGTTAATTACTACATCTTAATCCTTGAGTACCCGATTTAATCCTTTAAGTTATTCATCAAATATTTATGAAATCCAATTCCATAAATATATACTTTAGTATATTCTTACTAAAGTGGTTAGGCCTAATACTCTGAATAACCAAACTCATTAAACTTATCTCAAGGGAATATTTTATGTCTACGTTAAGAGATTATGAATTCCATCTTGAAAATATATGTTCCATCAACACTAAATGTGGTTGCCCAATAAACTGAGATTTTGATCGTGACTTTAGATCTCACTCCTGATATATCAAAGCAACCTACACTTCATGATCAAGTCCATTATTCTGTCAGAATTAAGAGTTCATGCAAATAGGAGTCGTGAGATTTATTATTCATTTGATAGTTGTTAGGAAAATAATAAATCTCACAGCGGTCCAGTTCAATATGTCTTAACTTTTAAAACACATCAACATATCAACTAAAAGTCTCCACTTCCATGATCAAGACAAATCATCTTAGTTAATATGTTATAGTCTTCGCAGATGAAATGCCCAATTTCATCACCGACTACGAACTATAATTCTGAGTTTACAAAGAACTTGTGATCTATATCTTCTGTGACTAAATCACATAAATCACATACTATGCATCTCATGGACTATATGATAATGTCCAAATATTCATGTTGTCATTATATTAGATAATAATAAAACAATTTTATTAATCATAACATTAAGTCATACATAATCTCATACATAGTATCATACAATAGGATTTAAGGGCATATATCTTAACAATATAAGGATTATTTTAAGGGCCATCAAAGGTTACAACGATTGCGCGAGTGTGAAGCAAAGTTTTGTTCATGCAAATTATGACCGGAAACAGAATTTTCCCTAGTTTATCTTTCTCTTAAAGAAGCTGCTGCGTTTGTACGCCGTTGGGTTTTGTGACCAAGGAGTTTCGTAATCTTCATCGTATGATGAACTAAAAAATTTTGCAGCCAACATCCTTCTCAAGTTGGTGATTAAGTTGCGTACTAGGATCTGTGCATCTATTGGTTAGTCACCTACTAGGAGCCGTGCATTAAAAACGAAAGATTGTCACTAGGAGCCGTGCATTAGTTAGTTATATACTAGGAGCCGTACAAAACAAGTCCAATTGGGTATTGGGGTAAGGGTTCAACTGTAGGTTGGTATAAGGTACTAGGATTCCTTTACTTGTAACCGCTTGTTGTGATAATAGTGGATTCTCGGCAATAGTGACCTTAAAATCACCCGGTGGAGTTTTTGCCTTTGAGGTTTTCTCCATTCGTAAACAAATCACTGTGTCATTTTAATTTCCGCCGCATTTTTTTTTTAGTTGGTGATTTATTTATGCTGCCACACATATTGTATGTTAATCTGATTAATTAATCAACTTGGCTAATTAATTAATTAATCAACTTTGAGTGTGCTCTATTTCAAATGTGGAAAACTTTTCTTCCATTCTCTGGGCCAGTGTTCTGTATGGGGCCAGACTTAGTTCCTTTAAAGAGAAACTCCCCTTAGTTTAGCAGACCACCAAATTGGAGTCGCCTATTACCTTCAAATTTTTTATCCCCATCCCGAAGGCTGTTGCCAAACCTGTCAGGTAGGCCTCATATTCTGCGATATTTTTTGAACACAAAAACTCCAACTTGAATGAAAGCGCCACAGTGTCTTCACATTTGTGATAAAGGACCACTCTTGTGCCTCTTGAGTTTGCTGTAAAAAAGCCATCGAACTTCATAACCCACTGTTCTTCGGCCACTTCTGCTGTAGCCATTTCTCCTGGTACCTCATCATCTAGTGAGAATTCCTCTTCTCCTGGAAATTGGGCTAGTAGGTCTACTATGGCCTGGCTTTTCACCACCTTGAGTGTGTTGGGGTTTATGTCCTAAAATATAATATATTGGCATGTCATAAATAATTAAATTGTTTAATTTTATGAGACTATCTATAAATGAACTAATGGGACATTATCTTAGTCCATGAGATGCATCGTATATGACTTATATGAAAAGTTACAGAAGATATAAATCACAAGTTCTTTGTAAACTCAGAATTTTAGTTCGTAGTCAGTGATGAAATTAGGCATTTCATCTACGAAGACTATAACGTATCAACTAAGTTGATTTGTCTTGATTATGGAAATGGAGACTTCTAATTGATATGTTGATATGTTTTAAGAGTTAAGACATATTGAATTGGACCGCTATGAAATTTATTATTCTCTTAACGACTGTCAAATGAATAATAAATCTCACGACTTCTATTTACATCAACACTAAATCCTGAGAGAATAATGGACCTCTTGATGGATCATATATTCTCAAGATAGAATTCATAATCTCTTAACGGAGATATAAAATATTTCATTGAGATAAGTTTAATGAGTTGGTTATTCAGACTATTGGGCCCAACCACTTTAATAAGGAGTTACTAAAGTATATATTTATGGAATTGGGTTTCATAAATATATGATGAATAACATAAAGGATTAAACCGGGTACTCAAAGATTAAAATGTAGTAATCTTCAAAGTGGCAATCTATATTCATGACTTTGTATTACTACGAATATTTTAATGAAGGGGTTGCATGTATAATACGCCATGTATAATATTTTAATTTATTAATAAGGCCTAGAGTGCAACTATATTCATATAGTAGTATTGAATATAATTAATAGTAATTTTGGACTTGTCAAGAGTTAACAGAAAAGCCCAAGGTCTATTGGAGCTAGAGTCTTATTTGTTTCCTTTTGATCTCATTCTAAGCCACACACTAGAGCCCAATTGGAATAGCCCAAAAGGCTAGCCCAATTAGATAATCAGTTATATTTAAGGAGAGAAGCATATAGAATTTCTATGTGAGTATTCTAAGTGGTTTTCATCAAGATTACATATGAACATGAAATGGTTTGTGTGTGAGTGTTGGACACTCTCTTATTCTCTCCTTGGAAACTGATTGAGAGACCACACATCATGGGTATTAAGTGGAATTGGAGTGAAAATTAAAAGTGTTCTCAAGTACTTCTAATTTTTTGTTTTGAATTTCACCACATCAAGGTACGCTTTCCTGTTCTTAAATTCTGAAACTTATATAATACATGTTATCAATTGCGGATGAAGTTGATTCGTTAATTTTCCGCTTTTCCGCTACATATGTTTTGTATGTGATACAAACATCTATTTTTTTCCAACAGAGTGTTCTCACCTTCAAGTCATATTGTGAAAATTGTAACAACCACTGAGATATTCTGCTAGAGAGAATGGGTTGCCGAAGAAAAGCTTTAATCGTATGAGATTTCATCATTAGGTGTATCTCGTAGGCGAAGAAATAATGGAGTATTCTTTGCAATGCATAGACTACTGCTAGGCATGCTCTCTCCACTCTGGGGTAATAGGCCTCCGCATCCCTTAAGGCATGGCTTATGTAATAGACTGGCTGTTCAACACCTCCTCCATCCTCTTAAGCTATCAAGGCTCCAATGGTAGACAGGCTGAAGGATAGGTAAAGCAGCAATGGCTTCCTGCGAACTGGAGCTTGTATTATAGGGAGGTTCATCATTATCTGCTACAGCTTCCGAAAAGCCACCTACTGTACTTCTCCCCACTCAAAACCTTGTCCTTTCTTTAGTAACTTCATAAAAGCCGAAGTGATTGTGCTAAACCAAGGATGAACCTCCTGATGTAAGAAACCTTCCCCAAAAAACTCTTTAATTCCTTAACCGTGGTTGGTGGCTTCATGGTCGCTATTGCCACTGTTTTGGCTGGGTCTACATCTATCCCTCTGTTGTGGGCTAGAAACCCTGGAATTTCCCAGCAGACACTCTGAAAGTGCACTTTAATGGGTTCATTCTTAGCTTAAAAAGTTTTCACCTTTCAAATACCTGTCTCAATATTTTGACATGATCTTCTCGCCTTCTTGATTTCACCACTATGTCATCCACACAGTCTTCTAGTTCACGGTGCATCATGTCGTGAAATATAGTGGCCATTGTGCCTTGGTAGGTTACACCTGCATTTTTCAGCCCAAAAGGCATCACAGTGTAGTAGAAATTTCCTATGGGCATCTTGAAAGGAGTCTTCTCCACATCTTTTAACGCCATTCAAATCTAATTGTATCCACTGAACCCATTCATGAAGGAAAACATGGTATTTCCACGGCGAAGTCTATCAACAGCTCCATGTTGGGTAGTGGGAACTCGTCTTTGGGGTAAACTCGATTAAGATATCTGAAATCAACACAACATCGTATTTGCCTAATTTTCTTCCTCACTGGTACAATGTTGGACAACCATTGCAGGTGTTGGATAGGTTTGTTGAAGCCAGCTGCTAACAACTTTTGTACTGCTTTCACTATTTGCTCTTCTATTTCTATGTGAAACACTCTGGCAGGCTAAGCCACTAGCCTAGCCTTGGGATCTACGTTGAGCATATGTAGCACCAACCCTAAGTCTAGCCTAGGCGTCTCGTTGTAGTCCTATGCAAAGACATCTCTAAACTCTTTCAATAACAGGATCAATTCTTCCTTTTCTTCCTTTGACAACTTTAAACTTATAGAAATTGGTCTTGGCTTTTGTGGGTCCGTGCTTAAGTTAATCTCTTCTAGCTTTTCTTCTGCCGTCACTTGCGCGTCTTTTTCTGCTGCAACATCTCTTTCACTTTCTGTGTCACTTTCTTCCTCTAAACTTTCCTAGGCCACACAGCACACAAAACTCTTCTGCTGTGACCCGCGTCCAAGACCCCCTCGCTGTTGGAAAAAGACATGTTTGTATCACATACAAAACATACGCAGCGAAAAATTAACGGATCTACTTCATTCACAATTAATAACATGTACTATGTAAGTTTCAGAATTTAAGAACAAGAAAGAGTACCTTGGTGTAGTGAAATTCAAAACAAAATATTAGAAGCACTTAGGAATACCTTTAATCTTCACTCCAATTCCACTTAATGCCCAAGAAGTGTGGTCTCTAATCAGTTTCCAAGGAGAGAATAACAGAGTGTCCAACACTCGCATACAAACCATTTCATGTTCTCATGTGATCATAATGAAAACCACTTAGAAAACTCTCACAGAAATTCTGTATGTTTCTCTCCTTAAATATAACTGATTATCTAATTAAACTAGCCTTTTGGGCCATTCCAATTGAGCTCTAGTATATGGCTTGGAGTGGAACCAAAAGAGAACAAATAAGACTCTAGCTCCAATAGGCCTTGGGCTTTTCTGTCAACTCTTGACAAGTCCAAAGTTACCATTAATTATATTCAATACCGCTATGTGAATATAATTGCACTCTAAGCCTTATTAATAAATTATATTCCAAGACTTTATTATATATGCAACCCTTTCATTAAAATATTCGTAATAATACAAAGTCATAAATATAGACTGCCACTTTGAAGATTACTATATCTTAATTTTTGAGTACCCAGTTTAATCATTTACGTTATTTATCATATATTTATGAAATCCAACTCCATAAATATATACTTTAGTAATTCCTTACTAAAGTGGTTTGGCCTAACACTCTGAATAACCAAACCCATTAAACTTATCTCAAGGGAATATTTTATATCTCCGTTAAAAGATTATGAATTCCATCTTGAGAATATATATTCCATCAACACTAAATGTGGCTGCCCAACATACTGATGTTTTGATCGTAATTTATAGATCTCACTCCTGATATATCAAAGTAACCTACACCTCATGATCAGGTTCATTATTCTCTCAGGATTTAGAGTTAATATAAATAGAAGTCGTGAGATTTATTATTCATTTGACAGTCATTAGAAAAATAATAAATCTCACAGCGGTCTAGTTCAATATTTCTTAACTCCTAAAACATATCAACATATCAAATAGAAGTGTCTACTTCCATGATCAAGACAAATCATCTTAGTTGATATGTTATAGTCTTCACAGATGAAATACCTAATTTCATCACCGACTACGAACTAAAATTCTGAATTTACAAAGAACTTGCGATATATATCTTCTATGACTTTTCACATAAATCACATACGATGCATCTCATGGACTAAGATAATGTCTCATTAGTTCATTTATAAATAGTCTCATATAATTAAACAATTTAATTATTTATGATATGTCAATAAATTAGATTTTAGGACATAAACCCCAACAATCTCCCACTTGCCCTCAAAGACAATTTACCATATATCTGACACTTATTTCCCTTTTTGAGTAATTCATTGTCACTCTAAGGCAAGGTTTGGAAACAAGTTTCAGCCAAACTTATTGCATAAATTATCTTACCTACTACTACTTCTTACTTACTCATATCTCTCTAATAAGATAATACTTATGCTTAATGTGTATCTTCATCACCTTAGATGAACACATTTCTTGAAGTCTAACTTCATGAATCACAATCAAGCTACAAGTCAGTATTTGTACATCCAGTGACAATCAAAACCTCACTTTTATGGACAAGCATATATCCCTCATTCTCCTAAGATATTTGAGTATGTACTTTACTCCCACTAAATTAAGTGATCTTTGATTCAATTAATAATTGCTTACCATGCCCATCGCAAAATAGATATTTAGCCTAGTATATAACATAGCATAAAGACCTCCTATTGATTTGGTATAAGGAACCGTCTTAATATGCTCTTCCTTTTATATGTCTTAGGACTATAGTCCTATATAAAGGATACTCAAACTTGAAAGGAAAGAATCCCTTCTTGAAGTATTATATGCTATACTTGTCTAAAAACTAATCTATTTAAACAGTTTGAGATAGACCCAACATCTTAATTTCTGAATTTTAACGAAGTTTAATTTTTAAGATGTGACTAATCTTTCCTAAGTACTTTATATCAAACTGGATTAGACAACAAAAACTCTATAGATGACAATATCTCTACATCATTTTAAATGATTAAAATGTCATCAACATACATTAAGAAATTTATTATTCTTTATAGCTTTTACATACATAAGGTCTTTTGATACTTGATCAAAATCAAACAATTTGATTCTTTGATCAAAGATGATATTTTATGATTTATATGCTTGCTTTAATCCTTAAATAAAATTTAAGCAACTTGTATACTAAACGCTACTATTTCTTTGCTATGTTCAAGTCTAGTTACATCTTATAAATGTCTTCCTTAAGATTGCTACTAAGAGAAGCTTTCTTGATATCCATTACCATATTTCATCCAAATAAAATATAATGGATAAAAGAATCTAGATAGGGTCAAACTTGACTATTTGTGAAAAAATATTTTCATAATCGAACCATTTCTTTTTGAATAAACCTTTTCACCACTAGTTTTGACTTTGAAGGTTTGCACATTCAAATCTATCAATCTCATTTACTTGTAGACCTATTTGAAAACAATAGGCTAAATGCCATTAGGCGCCTCTATAAGTTCTAGACTTTAAATAGAATCCAAATCTATACACATAACCTAGATTCAGTAATCAATATTCATATCATCTATTGTCTTTACGTAGGACCAATGATCAAATTCATATCCTTGTAGAATGACTTCAAAAGTTTATTAAAAAAATATGAATTTATAAGGTAATTGATAATCCTCCCACTACAATATTGTACCGGTGTACTAGCTATACATTTAGAAAAATGTCATGTGATGTATCTAATACAACTATCTCATTTCTAAATGTATTTTATAGTTGTCTTTTAACAAATTCTGACATCTTTCTTCTAGAATAATTCTACATTTAGCCTTAAGATTATTCACATAGTCATCATCAAAAATTTTGTATTTGTACTTTACAAACATCTTGTATTCTTTATGACTACCAAAACAATTTTTTGCAATTCCTTTTAGATACCCATTATAAACACATATTTTTCTATCTTTTAATTTCAATTTGTTAGACTTCCTTTCTAGCACAAGTGCTAGACATCTCCAAAAGTGGAAGTATCATATACTAGGTTTTCACCTAATCTACAATTTGATAAATGTCCTAGGAACAAACTTTTGAAATCAACTTTAGAAAATATATAGTAATTATTAGAGTATATCTCTAAAAGAAATAAGCAAATGGAAATACTTATCATATACTTTATTATTTCTAAAAGAGTCTTATTCGTCCTTCATGTATGCACTGGCTTAAAAAAGTCATTGAAACTATATTCCTTTACAATAAAGGAATCCTAGATCATATTATCCTCTAAATAAAATTCATAGACTCGGAATGTATCAAAATAATAGTTCTAAAAGCCCATCTTTCACCAATCTTGAATATCATTTAGATTAATAAGATTTAGGCATAAGTGCCAAAAACATACAATACCAAATGATGGAATCTTTCTCTTTAAAAAGTAAAACATGTAAATTTTCATCTAGAGAATAATCATGGACAATACTTAGCTTTACCAAAACAGAAACACTTTCCTTTTGGTCATGCTTTTGAGTCCAATTTCCTTTTGGCAACCACTAGGGCAACTTGCTTGTCCAACTATTTGGTATTATAATTCCTCTTCTTACCACCTTTACCTTTCGATTCAGGCTAAGAATTAGAATTAAATCATATTGATCCTAGCCTTAGCTTTTAGGATGTCTTCTGTTGCGTAGAACTCACTCATCAATTCAGATAACATAAAAAGAATTTATTTTCAAAACAATCTGAATTGATCACATGATTTTAACAAGGACTTGTGAATTATATCCAAATGAGATTAACATTTAATCTCTACATCCAAGAATTCAAATTCATTTTTAAAATTAAAATATTTTCATAAAATGATATAGAGTTGAAACTCTTTAAGCTTTTCTTAGCACTCAATATGATTCATACCAAACATCCCATTTAGACTTAACATAAAGTCTAAGTCTAGTACTAACTCTTGCATCTCATGTTGTAGCACACTTGAGATAGAAGCTAATGTAACATTTTAGCATTTCAATGGAGACTATGATCCAATCATAAAGTCTAAATCTAAATCTAGTACTAACTCTTGCATCTCATGTTGTAGCACAATTGAGATAGAAGTCAATGTAACATTTTAGCATTTCAATGGAGACTATGATCAAATCATAAGTTATCTTCCATCAATGCATCATGCATAGGAAATTATGACAATGCTGAATCAAAACATATTTATGTACTTCAGCTCCTTTAAGCACCATGTCCAAAATTATTTCTTAGTTAATGTGATTCAATTAAAATAGTAGCTAGAAAACAAAATTTATAACAACTTTATTTTGAGACTATGAATATAATTACAAGGACATTATATTTTGTATCCATAACCATATAATATGGAACACCCAAAAACCATACTATATTAAGTGCAATGACGACCTAATCTTGCAATTAATATTCCTCGGAAGCAAAGTCATACAAATCACTATAATTAGGCCAGAATTATTCTTATTATTAATGCTATCATAGTAACTCTTATCAAACGAAAATAATTTGCTGCTTTTCCTTTAGCCTTTAAGTAATAATAGCAAGAACTCAGCATAGAGGATACTATCAAACTTAGTCTAGTGTATACCATTGTCTAGAACCATGTGTAGCCACATAATTCTACCCTTGTAAGGTTTAATCTTGTAGTACCATGATGCAAAACACCCTCCGCATGGAACGCAAGGCTCGAGGCCAAGACGAGGTGCTTGCCAACACCACTATAAACCAGGAAGTTCAATCTTGTAGTACCATGAAATAAACATCCTCCGCATGGAACGCAAGGCTCGAGGCCAAGACGAGATGCTTACCCCACATTACTATGAACCGACAATGGAGGCCGTGAGATCCAACCGTTGTATCTCTCTCCCACTAGAAATTTTAAAACAAATGAATTGTCATGAAATCATTGTGATCTAATCACAATTTTAACCCTACACATCAAATGTGTGTAATTGTTTAAATTCAATGTGATGTTACTAAGTCACGTCACAATAGCGTAATGAACATTCGCGCAATCACAAAGAAGTTTAACCTTGTAATCCGTGAAGTAAATACCTTCCGCATGGAATGCAAGACTCAAAGTCAAGACAAGGTATCTATTCACATTACAATAAACTTAACAAAATGGTTATTTCAGTACTCCCACTCATTATTTGGGTTTTTTTAAAATAATTGTGATCCCATCACAACTAATAACCTTGCACTTGTTGAAGACTCTAATCTTATTAGAATCACTAACTAAAATGGAAGTCCTAAACTATTTAGGATTCCTTAAACACTAATGAATCAAAAATTAGTTATATAGAACTCTATCATTAACTTATTTGATTAAAAATTCTAATCTCTTTAGAAACTATAAACCTTTTAATTAAGCTTTAATCTCATTAAAACTTCTAATTAAAATAAACTAAGGACTTTTAATCATCTAACAATTCTAATCTCATTAGAATGTTTCTTAAAAGACAAGTCTCAAACTATTTAGGATTAAGAGTTCTATTTAACTAATATCTTTGATCTTATTAGGTTTTTTAATTAAAACCATGTGTACTCTCATCATACACAGCCTTGCTCTTTATACATTTGAAAACACTTAGAAAATATTCAAAATTCCCTTCAGATGCATTTTCGCAAGAATCTCGCGACTAAGCTCTTCCCTCGAAAATTGGTTAAGGCAAAATAGTGAAAACACAAAATTCAGACAGAAACTTTCGTGACTGTCTCGCGACTATGTTGCGAGCAAAACTTACATGCAAAACAGTTTTGTACTTCAGAGACATTTTTCGCGGGTTTCCTTCTCGCGAAGTTACTCGTGAAAAATGCGTGATTTCAGTTTTTAAAGAGTAGTTGTAGACAGTTTTCAACATTTTTTATGAACAAACAACCACCATATAAACTTAATATGCAAAATTTGATATCAAAATTGAATTCCATTGATGCAATAGCCTTAAAGATGAATTTAACATACTTAAATTCAGATTTAAATAACATTATAACATCAATATCAGTTTTTATCAAAACATAGTTATAACAACGATGCAGAAAATTAAATGCATATATAATCTTCTAACATCATGAAACTATTATCTCTAATTCCAAAACTCACAAAACATGTTATTTAAATTCGAAATTGAAGACCACTCTGATACCAGTTGTTGGAAAAATATATGTTTGTATCACATACAAAACATATGCAGTGAAAAATTAACGGATCTACTTTATTCGCAATTGATAACATGTGCTATGTAAATTTCATAATTTAAAAACAAGAAAGCGTGCCTTGGTGCTGTAAAATTCAAAACAAAATATTAGAAGCACTTGGGAACACCTTTAATCTTCACTCCAATTCCACTTAATGCCCAAGAAGTGTGGTCTCTCAATCAATTTCCAATGAGAGAATAAGAGAGTGTCCAACACTCACATACAAATCATTTCATGTTCTCATGTGATCATAATGAAAACCACTTAGAAAACTCTTACAGAAATTATGTATGTTTCTCTCCTTAAATATAATTGATTATCTAATTGGGCTAGCCTTTTGGGCCATTCCAATTGGGCTCTAGTATGTGGCTTGGAGTGGGACCAAAATGGAACAAATAAGATTCTAACTCTAATGGGTCTTGGGCTTTTCTGTCAACTCTTGACAAGTCCAAAGTTACTATTAATTATATTCAATATCACTATATGAATATAATTGCACTCTAAACCTTATTAATAAATTATATCTCAAGACTTCATTATACATGCAACCCCTTCATTAAAATATTCGTAATAATACAAAGTTATAAATATATACTACTACTTTGAAGATTACTACATCTTAATCCTCGAGTACTCGATTTAATCATTTACGTTATTCATCATATATTTATGAAATCCAATTCCATAAATATATACTTAAGTAAGTCCTTACTAAAATGGTTCGGCCCAACACACTGAATAACCAAACATATTAAACTTATCTCAAGAGAATATTTTATATCTCCGTTAAGAGATTATGAATTCCATTTTGAGATATATGTTCCATTAACACTAAATGCGGTTGCCCAACATACTGAGGTTTTGATCGTGATTTATAGATCTCACTCCTAATATATCAAAGCAACCTACACCTCATGATCAGGTCCATTATTCTCTCAGGATTTAGAGTTGATGTAAATAGAAGTCGTGAAATTTATTATTCATTTGACAGTCATTAGGAGAATAATAAATTTCACAGTGGTCCAGTTCAATATGTCTTAACTCTTAAAACATATTAATATATCAACTAGAAGTCTCCACTTCCATGACCAAGACAAATCATCTTAGTTGATATGTTATAGTCTTTGCAGATAACATGCTCAATTTCATCACTGACTACAAATTAAGTTTACAAAGAATTTGCGATTTATATCTTCTGTGACTTTTCACATAAATCACATACGATACATTTCATGGACTAAAATAATGTCCCATTAGTTCATTTATAAATAGTCTCATATAATTAAACAATTTAATTATTTATGACATGCCAATAAATTGGATTTTAGGGCATAAATCCCAACACTCGCATACTGTAGGTGAGTCCTGCATACTTTCATAATTTGTAAACTATCCAACCGTCAGGTGTTTGGACCCTGGCAGATCGTGGCGTACTACTTAATTTCGAAGTGGGCGCTTCTTTCCTTTTCTTCTTCCGCATTAGCAGCTCTCTCAAGTCAGGCTCTAGGTTGTCCTGGATGTCTTCCCATCTAGGGATAAAGGTGCCCTACGGTTTGGACATTGAACTTTCACCAAACGGTGCCCATTCATCATAGAACATAGTTTCTATTAAGTGGGCTTCTGCTTACTCAAATGACGATGAGTTTGCTGCTATTCATATCATCCTGCAATTCAATCTCCCCTTCACACACTGGTGATAGGTAGACAGAACTAGACGGTACTTCTGCAACCATGGTCTTCCCAATAATATGTGATAGGAAACTTCTGTTTTTACCACATGAAAACAAACTAAAGAGACTATCGGTCCCACCTTCAACCATAGCTGAATGTAGCCTGCGGTATACTCACATCTTCCTCTGAACCTTGTTACTTCCATCAGGCATCCCTGAATCTTACTTTTTGAAATTCCTACTACTTGCAGTGTATTAAGCGGGATGAGATTCACTGAAGCGCCCGTATTAACCAGGGCTCTCTTAATAGGGATTTGGTTTGTAAAGGCTGCTAAGTAGATTGGCCTTCTATGATCTGAATACCTCACCTCCGTGTCCTCATCGCTAAAAGTAATCTCGTTGGTGTCTTGTAGGAAAGCTTTATCAGGTCTGGTTTTCACCGTGAGACATTCTACTTTTGCTCTTGAGGCAATACTTACTAGAGCCTCCGTGGCAATTCTTCGTTCGTTGGCTGTGAGTTCCAGTTGATCAAACAAGTTCTTAAACTAAGAACTCTTTTGTAAGATGGTAATGGCTACGGCAAGTAGGGCCGGCCTTTCTTCTTCATCCTCTCCCAAATCTGGATAAATAACGACTACTAGTACTCCTTTTCCCTTGTGATTCAGGAGTGAGTTTCTCTACCCTTCCAATTGGGACAACTCAAGAGTTTCCTCTTTAATTTTGTGGTGCACTAGTCTGTGGAGTGCTCAGCATTCTGCGATAGGATGCTGCACATAATTATGCAGACGGTAGAAACGTAGGTCCATCCATTCTTCCTCAATGGGTTCTCTAGAAACTTGATTTGGTTTAAAAACCCCATTTGTGATCCATTTGTCTAGGAGCACATCAAGCTTTTTCAGTGTACATGGTATCGGCGGAGGGTTCTCGTATTCCCTTCCATCTGATTTCATCTTTTTCTCACTGGTGGACACTGCCATGGCTTGTGGCATGGATCTCCGCTCCTTGGGCTTGTTAGAATTAGGCCTGAATGATTGAGCTGTCTTTCTAACCTTTTGCAATAGCTGCGCAAATTGCAAGATTTTCAAGTTCTCTGGGATAGCTCAGTACTCCATGATCATGTTGTTGGGATAAGTGCCCTTAAATCCTATTGTATTATGCTATGTATGATATTATATATGACATTATATGAGAAATGATGTATGACTTAATATTGTGTTTAATAAAGTTACTTTATTCTTATCTAAAATAATGGTAACATAAATATTCGGACATTATCATATAGTCCTTGAGATGCATAGTATGTGATTTATGTGAAAAGTCACAGAAGATATAAATCACAAGTTCTTTATAAACTTAGAATTATAGTTTATAGTTGGTGATGAAATTGGGCATTTCATCTACGAAGACTATAACATATTAACTAAGATGATTTGTCTTGATCATAGAATTGGAGACTTCTAGTTGATATGTTGATGTGTTTTAAGAGTTAAGATATATTGAATTGGACCGCTGTGAAATGTATTATTCTCCTAACGATTGTCAATTGAATAATAAATCTCACGACTTCTATTCACATGAACTCTTAATCCTGAGAGAATAATGGACCTTATCATGAAATGTAGATTACTTTGATATATCAGGAGTGAGATTTAAAGTAACAGTCAAAACCTCAGTATGTTGGGCAGCCACATTTAGTGTTGATGGAACATATATTCTCAAGATGGAATTCATAGTCTCTTAACGAAGATATAAAATATTCCCTTGAGATAAGTTTAATGGGTTCAGTTATTTTGAGAGTTAGGCCTAACTACTTTAGTAAGACTAAAGTATATATTTATGAAATTAGATTTCATAAATATATGATGAATAACTTAAAAGGATTAAACCGGGTACTCAAGGATTAAGATGTAGTAATTTACAAAGTGACAGTCTATATTTATGACTTTGTATTACTATGAATATTTTATATAGTGGTATTAAATATAATTAATAGTAACTTTGGACTTGTCAAGAGTTGACAGAAAAGCCCAAGGCCCATTGGAGCTAGTGTCTTATTTATTCCATTTTGGTCCCACTTCAAGCCACAAACTAAAGCCCAATTGGGAAGGCCCAAAAGGCTAGCCCAATTAGATAATCAATTATGTGGAGAGAAACATACAAAATTTTATAGAAGAATAAATGGTTTTGTATGTTCATAAATGTAAGAGAGAGACTCCTTCATATTCTCTCTAGAACAAACACATAGAACTAATTGAGAGACCACACATCTTGAGCATCAAGTGGAATAGAAGTGAAGATTAAAAGTGTTCCCGAGTACTTCTAATCTTTGTTTTGAAATTTACCATACCAAGGTACCCTTTCTTGTTCTTATATTCTGAAATTTACATTGCACATGTCATTTATTGCGAATGAAGTAGATCCGTTAATTTTTCGCTGCGTATGTTTTGTATGCGATACAAACATATTATTTTCCTACACATGTTACCCATGCACATTTCTACCAACGCCTTCTCTTTACAGTGGTCATAGCAATTGAGAGCTATGTCCTTAAACCTCTTAATGTACTCTATCAGGTTTTCACCACTTTTCTGCTTAGTTCCTTGCAAAGTTGCAAGCGTTACTATTTCCTTTCCGTGGAAATACTTGGTGCAGAACACGTCTACCATATCATCCCACGACGGAATCAATCCTGGTTTCAAGCTAGTGTACCAAGTGAATGCCCGATCACACAAGGACTTTGAAAACTCTCAAAGACACAAGTCCTTGTTCGCTGTGTAGGGACCGAAGGTGTCAATAAACTTACTTACGTGCTTAACAGCACTTCCCCTTCTGCCATCATACGGTGCGAAAGTTCACGATTCCTATCTCTTGAGATATGGCTTGTTGGGTATCCTTAGCGGATAGGGAGGTCTTCGTGCATAGAATCTTTCCTTGGGCACCTTGGCCCTTTCCTGCTCTAAAAGTGCTACGACTTTAGCCATTGTAATGAAATGTTGTTCTATGTTTTTCAGGCCACCACCCACAAGGGTTTTTTCCTTGTCTGCCACATGCTTTGTGTAACACCCCAAACCCAAATCAAGGATTTGGATGCATAACCTATTTTAGAAATAATCAACAATAATATAATGGAATAGAGCGTAATTAATTATCCACAAATAAACTTCTATCCAACATCAACTCTCCTATGAAATCCATAAAAACACAAAATCCTTCACAATAAAGTCTCCAAATACAATCTCAAAATAGTTCCACAATTGTCAAACTCATTGTCCCAAAGAAAATTATACTAAAATAATTCACCAACTAACAAAGCTCCAAAAGAAGTCGTCAATCTAAGGCTCCATTGATCTACCATCAAAAGACATTCCATTGCTCAAATCTGAAAGGGGTGGAAAAAAGGGGGTGAGCTAGAGGCTCAATAAGAGACTACATAACATGAGGATGTCTTTCAAAACAAAACATTAGTATCATTGACAATATATAGTCTTCACGAAACATTTACAAATAGTTTAAACAGTAATATAATATATTCTATAAAACTGTTAAAATAAAACATTTCACTATAACTCTGTAATCATTAAATGAAATAATAACCACTTAATATGCCAATATACACTAAATAGGTAGAAACAATTTATTATGAAGAATAAACAATTTTTCACTTACAAAGATCTGTAGCAGTAAAACAGTAATTCGATATGGATAATATTAGTCAAACACAGACAAAAGCTGCTAAACACTCGGTGGGTGATTCCCATGGGAACAATAATACTAACCTCAAAGAGGCAACACTAGCTCCAAAGAGCAACAGTAACACTGCACCACACCACACTAACACTACATCGGCCGAAGACCAACACTTAATCCTGTGTTGGCAAAGGTTGCAGACTGTCTAGTTGACCCTTTGAAATATTCTTGACATATACAGTTTCATAATAATATAAAATAAATAATAAAATTCGAGTATGTGCAAAGCACTAACAATGGTATAAGTTTTTGGAACTTCACTTTTTGCAATTATATATATATAGATAAATATATTTTTACCACAAGTATATATATATACATATTTATATATATATATATATATATATATATATATATACGTCCTGAGAGACGTCATGTGCTGAAGTCTACTTACCTCAAATCACCAAGACACGATAGATCTCAACTATCCAAGCTAATGTCACTTGAACCTAATACACAAATAGATAATTTTTGCTGCGTTAAGCCATACTCACATTTTTTATATAAACATTTGTGCTATCCCTCTCCAAAATCACACATGGACCCTTTATATATCATAATTACATATATTAGATCCTAACAATGTTTCTAACCAAAGGCCTAACATTAGTATCTAATATATTACCACTAGATCCGAGATGGTCCATAAGCATCAATATGACTACATCTCATGATAATCTATGTAAATAGAAAATAGGGAAATCAATCTCAATTGGTTATTTGAAATCATGAATTCGTATGACTCACCCATATACGTACATCCATTCTTAACTCTTAACTCTCTACATATATGAGTATATATATATTTATTTATATGTAGATGCCTCCCATGCCACTGAAATAAGTTTATAATGCAGAAACTTCATACCATCAACCTAGAGATATTATGCCCATAGGACCTAGTAATCCGAATCATTCATTGACAATAACCTAGGAACTTGAAACCATTATGTAGATTACAAAAGCTATGAAGCCACTACCAAACTTGCGGAAAACCCAGCAACAATTCATCTAAAGGCTTAAATCAAGAGTTTATCCTATAAAGGATGAGATGTACACCACGTGCAAATGAAGATCTGATTCAAAAAAACTGAATAAAAATAATGCATGGCCAATTAAACTTCCATGATAATTCCACTCCTATGCAACTATTATTATAACCCTAAAATTGAACTAGCAAGAGACCAAAGTTTCCCTTTAATAAAAAAAAATGTCCAGCGAAAACAATAGCTTGCATAGAATGACGTTTACCTCAATATCAATATAGAGTTTGCTGGCTGCCCTTGTAGCGCACGGCCTTCAATCTTTTGGTTTGAGAAAACCCTAAACTCTACTCTAACTTCTTATACGTTAATTACTGATTTTATTTTATTTTATTTTTTTTTTTGTGTCACTCTCTGCCTTTCACGTAGGAATCCCTAACTTTCAGCTTTACACGTTAAAATTGTTCCCTACATTGGCTGGAAATTAAACTCATAATAAGGTTATTTACATAGGCTAGGACTCTAAAGAATTCCAATAACACTTAAACTCCTAATCCAACTAGGTTTTAATCTCTCATCCTTTTCCTTAACTGATAAGGAGACCAAAAGTTAAATTTAAATAAACCACAAAATAATTATTCACGTTACCCCTTATTATTATTATTATTATTATTGAAATCATAATATAAAATAATATCTCCTCCAAAATAAAATAAGCAATTCATCAAATCCACTCTAGAAGCAGTTAAATAAAATTTAAGTGAGACGGGTGTTACACTTTGTGTCACTGGCTTCCTTTCTCCTTGATCTTATCCACCTTCAACTAGTGAATCTCTTCCATCAACTGTTGCTGGGTATGCTGCACGGACTGTAGCACTTCAATAAAGAAGTTAGTATTGTTAGTGGGAATTCTTTGCTGTTGCGGGAATTTTTTGCTCTAGTAGCACCTTCCGCTTGGTTGGGTTGAAGTGGCGTGGCTGGCCTTGATTTTGCCTGCGATGACACGGTACTTATGTTTCACATCGTCTTTGATCTTGGGGGCATAACTTGCAAGGGATCTATTTACATTCATGTCTTTTTCCTAATTCTCCAGTGGAGTCGCCAATTTAAATATGGTGGGCCTTTTGTGTTTTGGGCTTGATTTCTCCTACTGTACCACAGCCCGTGATTCTGAGGTAGGAGAGTTGGGACTGGCTTAACTGAAACACACCTTAGGCTAGCTTGTAAGCAAGTTGGGCCATCCCCATGTAGATGCGTCTTGGCAGGAGCCTTGAATGTACAGCGCACTCACAGCAGGAACGACGGTTATAGATATTACAACAGAAAACACGATATGGCAAGATGACTAAAACATCTCTACAAATAATAATAACACATAAATAACATAACAAGGAAGAATAACGAGGTTGTGGCAGAGTAATACAATCTCGAATAACAAAATTACAACAAATAGTTCAGTAATAAGGTAACACGTTAGTCATTTGTCAACCAAAAAAACAAAATTCATCTGCCAAAGAAAAGGGCTTAGCTATTTAGCAGACACAAGTTCAAAAAGGGAGCCAATCTCCAATGTGGGTAACCTCAGAGGATGCTCCTGCTGTAGAGATTACACACTTTGGAAAAAGGACCTAGATGGCTTAAACTTAAATTCTTAGCTTATCAGAGAGTGGGTCTATTGAAAGGGAGAGAAATAGGCAACCTATTGATGTATGTCCCTATTCCTATCACTCATGTTTTTCTTTAAGATTTTTACATCTTTCCATTTTTTTTGTTGCTTTTTTTTTCTTTCTACCTTTGTTTCTTGTCGTTTTTCCCCCTCTCTACTATTCACGACTATGGCCTTTTATACTACCTACAATGATAGGAATTACCATTTTTACCCTTTAACCGCTTTTGCCTCGTTGTGGGCGTCCTTCCAAGACTGTCCACTGGCCTGTCGGTTGCTCAGCCACTACCATTATACTGTGTTAGCTACACCACGCCTCATTCTCAGACAAAAATGGTTTTGTTGTCTCTTACCTCTCTTTTTTTCAATACTCTTATCCGGATAAAGGTCAAACCTTTCCCTCACCTACCTCCATGGCATGCATCTAGTGGTTTCAGCTTATGTTTACTTCTTTTGGGTGAGATGTCATCCTAGTAAGACATTTCTCCCTAAAGAAGTTTAAGTGGGAACCCCAAAATAGGCTTCCCCCTTCTCCCCACCGCCAGACCACACCTTCTCATACCTCTGACCCGTAGCCCACTTCCTTTGTATTGGTTAGGTACAAGTAGGTGGTGCCTTGGCCCTGTGTGCATGCTCTACTTCTATTTGAATCCATCACTTTTCTGGCCTTTACGCATTTGCCATTGCCTCTGCATTTGTCTGATTCTACTGTACGTTCTAGTAGTAGTTTAACTTTTGTGGCTAGAAAGATACATGGGTTTTTAGTCTTGTGTTCTCTACATTCTTTGGACTAGGCATTGCTTGGATGTAGGCCCTCTCCCTCCTGCCTAGCCCATGTCCCATTCTTTCCTGTGTCCATGGGCTGGGCTTGGCTAATGATCCTACCATGCCACTGCACTACTCCTACTTTAATATCAGTTCTCTTTTATTTTGTTGTTACCTCTGGGCTTACTGGCTGAGCCTCTTGCCAGTCTAGTTTCTACATTCTTTCTACTTTTGGGCTTCACTGGCCAACATTCCTACTGAGCCAGCCCACTTTTCCACATCCTTACCTCTTTTGGGCTTTATTGGGCCACATTCCTACTGTGCCAGCCCATGTCATTCATTGGGCTTCCTCGGCCCATTTCATTCCTCAGGCTTCCTCGACCCATTTTCTTCTTCTCTACCTTTTTTACTCCTATGGGCTTTTGCTAAATCCTTTGGGCTTCTCGGGCCTAATTACCACGTCCTTACCTCATTACCTTTTGGACTTATTGGCCTTTATGCCAACCCTATGAATTTATTAATTCATTTCTTAGGCTTCCCTGACCCATTTACTTCTTCTTTACCTCTTATTATTCCCATGAGTTTACTACTTCATTTCTTGGACTTCCTTGGCCCAGTTGCTTCTTCTTTGCCACT
Source organism: Lithocarpus polystachyus (assembly GCA_033629205.1). NCBI lineage: Eukaryota > Viridiplantae > Streptophyta > Magnoliopsida > Fagales > Fagaceae > Lithocarpus > Lithocarpus polystachyus. The sequence goes on from CM066171.1 coordinate 34,916,592, forward strand.
TATTATTTTTTGTGGGCCTATTGACCATTATTCCTGCCATTCCGGCCTACTAGTCTTTGCTTTACTATTTTCTCTTCCCATCTTCTTCATATTATTAGGCTTCTTCTACTATTAGGCCTTTTGTCAAAAGTAGGCATCAACAGTATCATAAGTTCATGGTCAATGTTGTTGGAAAGCAATTAGAATGTGGAACAAAAAAACATTGCTCCACCAACTTCTCCACCATAGCCGGCATAATTTTAATAAGTTGACTTATTCCATGTTTCAAATGTAGTAAATTATTTTACAGTTTTACCTAATGTAAATATTTCAATTTTCTACATTGATTTATCAACTTCTTCATAATAGGTTTTGTAAATATTTTCATATGAATTTTGAAAGTTGTTTTATAGTTACAATTTCATTATGCATTTTCAATATATGTAAATTTATAAGATTTAATAAGATGATTTTTTTTTCCTCCCCCTAAAGGTTAATACTAAATTATAGCATCAATTTCCAATCAATAAAAAGTTGATTGAAAAAATTAATAATTTGCATTTATTATAATTTGGGATTACTACATTTTCCAATCACAAAAAATCCTTGTGATATGATGAGTATTATACGTTTGCAGGTGAAATAACTATTCATCACACTCTTAGGTTTTTTTATGATTGAAAAATATAGTAATTCCAAATTATAATGAATGCAAATTATTAATTTTTTTCCCAAAAAAATAGAAGAGCTTCCGAGCATTGCGTGAATATATATATATATATATATATATATACACACACATACACACACACTAGCCTCATCATACGCGCTTCACACATACGATAAGGCTTTTTTTTTTTTTTTTAGTATTATAATTTTTCACTCATTCTAATTTGAGATTTATACTTATATATATACTAGCCTCATCACATGCGTTTCGCGTGTACGATGAGGCTTTTTTTTTTTTAGTATTATAATTTTTCACTCATTCTAATTTGAGATTTAAACCTTTTTCCACAAAAATTGCACATTTAAAACTACTAATATAGCTAGAGGTGTCATAAGGTTAGCTACAAAAAATGAACAAATCCACACATGAACATATGGTTTCATTGTTATTTCAATGTTCATTTTTTGTAGCTAACCTTATGACACTTCAAGTTATATTAGTAGTTTTAAATGCGCAATTTTTTTGGGAAAAAATGTAAATCTCAAGTTAGAATGAGTGAAAAATTATAATACTCGCGCGTGTAATGAGGCTAGAATTAGTTTTTAAATGGCTAGCAGTTTAATTCAAAAAATTAGTTTTTTAATCGTAAAAGTTAGCCACTTACTACACATCCATAACAAAAGTTAATAAGAGCTTAAATTTAAAATTTATCAACTGTCTTTAAAACCGAGAAAAGGTATGTAACATTTTTGATGGAGTAGTAAATTAATAATTATAAAAAAAATGTAAATTGAATTTCACATAGAATTATACAAATGATAAATATAGTTTTTGTTATAAAAGAAAATTTTTTACAACAATTTCTTAGATAATAACCACTTCATGTGAGGTTTAAATCATACAATAATTTTGGTAAAATCTTTGACCCGAACTTATCTAATATTCTATTCCCATGCCTCCTCAATGCAATATAATAAATTTGTGCATACGTCAACTTGAGAGAGATAAAATAATTAGGGTTAAATTTAAGGATATGGATGGAGAAGTTATAGTAATGATTTTATAGTAAGAGTCTTTTTTTCCCCCTAAAACAAAAAAGAGATTTGAAAGAAAAAAAAAAACATGAGATTTTTTTTAGAGAAGAAAATGTGAGTAAGGAAAGTGAATTTTTTTTATTTTTTTTAAAAAGGGATTAAAATTTTGATAAAATCTCTCACCCGAACGTATCTAATATTCAATTCCCGTGCCTTCTCAATGCAATACAATAAATTTGTGCATACGTCAACTTGAGAGATAAAATAGTTAGGGTTAAATTTAAGGATATGGATGGAGAAGTTATAGTAATGATTTTATAGTAGAGTCTTTTTTTCCCCCAAAATAAAGAAGAGATTTGAAAGGAAAAAAAAAACGTGAGATTTTTTTTTAAAGAAAATGTGAGTAAGGAAAGTGATTTTTTTTTTTAAAAAAAAGGGATTAAAAAAAACCAAAAAAAGAGAAACCAATTACATTTTTAATTTTATGAAACAAAATGAAATGTAATGTAAATTTTATGAAACAAAAGAAAATGTAATGTAAATAAAATGTAACATAAACAAAAGAAACCAATTAAGTAGCATAATCCCCTCAAAAATAAAATGTAACATAAATTCCTGTAAAAGAAAACACCAAACCAAGTAGCGTAATCCCCTTAGAAAAAGAAAAAGAAAAAAAGTAGCATATATTCTGAATAAAAAAAAAAAAACTAAAAAAAGCATTGGGTTTGATTGCATGCCAAAACAAAAAGAAATAGCCCTTATCAATATCCTTTCTCAAGTAGCTAGTTTAAGCTTAAACTTTCATTTTTGAAATTTCTAAATCAGCCACGGGTAAGAAGCAACTGTCAAACACCCTTGAATCCCTATTCACATTCACCCAAAAGTAAGTACTCCTCAAACTATAAATACGTGGCAGTCATGGCTGGTAAGAACTCAAAAAAAGTCAATGATAAACAAAAGAAAAGAAAAGAAAGAGGAACTTGCAAAAGATAAAACTTGAAAAGTCGTTGGAGTCTTTGACAAAGTTTGTTTAAATTGTTTAGAAACCAAATTTGAAAGTAGAAAAGAAGAAAGATGAGAATGTAGAGCTAAATTGAATGTCTTCAATCTAAAGAAGAATGAGAGAAACTAACAAAATGTATGTGAGTTTGTGAGTCTTAAATATAGGAGTTTTAAGGACAAAATGTATGTGAGTTTGTGAGTTTTAAATATAGGAGTTTTAATTTACATATTTATCCCCGTTAGTTGAAAAATTAGAGCATCTACGGCAATGGTACTAAAAAGCTATATTGGTATTTTTAGCTCCTCAAATACCTAAAAACCTTCTGCAGCATTAGAGCTATAAGTAAAATTTTTACCTATTCAGCTACAGTGCATATCCATCTATAGATGTGCACTGTAGCTCCAAAGCTAAAAAAAAAAAATTTTATTTAAATCTCTCTCTTCTTTCCATTAAAATATTTTCTTTCTCTCTCTCTTCCTTCTCTATCTTTTCTCAGAGTCTCAGCTCTCTCTCTTCCTTCTCTATCTCTTTGCTATCTTTTCTCTCTTCTTTTCGCGTGATCGGCGATGGCATGGGTTGGTGGGTTTCATGAATGGCGTGATCGGCGATGGCTAGATCGGCGATGGCTAGTTTAGGTCGACGATGGTCTGGATTTGATGGTGGGTTTTGTGCCTCTTGGTCTTGTTTCTTCTCTCTCTCGATTGAGCTCAAATGGTGGGTTTGATGGTGGTCTGGGGTGCTAGCTCCATCGCCAATCTGTTCCGCCAATGTGTATTGTTTTGATTTTTGATTTTGTTTGTGATTGGTGATTTTGTTTGGTCTGGGTTGGTGGTTTTTTCTTTCCTACTATGGACTGGTGGTGGTGGTGGTGGTGATGCCGTGAGGGGCTGTGGGTTGAAGAGAGGGAGAAGATAGATATAAAGATGAATAGTGAGAAACAAATAATAAATAGCTGTTTGTGGATATATATTATTTTATTGTGATGTTTATATTATTTTATTATGTTGAAAGCTAAAATAAATCCACTGCTGTGGATGCTCTTATAAGCGAGTATGATGAGGGTATTTTAGACATCAAAATTAAGAAACTCAAACAAAGAAAGCCCCTTAGATAGGAGTATAGATATATCGTAAGATTCGTCGATATTTCTCTCTTTCATATACTTAGGGTTTGTTTGACTTATTTTGCTGAAACTGAAAATTTATTGCTGAAAGTATAATAAATAAAGGTAAAAATTAATTGAAATAGTATAATGAAATCTACAAATAGTACCAAAAAGTATAATAAGACTCATAATAATAACAAAAATAAACTAAATAATAAAATAAACTAACTTTTTAATTTTGCACCAAGCACGCGCTAAAATAAATATTTCAATAGCTCATCATAGAATATTTCCACTTTTTTTTTTTTTTTTTTTTTTTTTTTTTCGGGGAGAATGAACATTTGGCCAATTGAGAGTGTATTTGGCAAAAATTAAAAAGCGTGCTCTTTGAAAAGTTTTCATTTTCAGCCGAAGTAGCGGACCCAAATCAGACCGTGACTCTAGACGTGGGGGTTGAATTAATCATCAGGTTAAGATTCCGTTGCGAAAAAAAGAAATCGTCGAACCGAATGGCGAAGGAAGAAGGTGAAAATTGTTTTTCAGAGCGGAAGAGGCTGAAGAGAGTGGCATTGGCGAAGGACATCATAGTGTCAGATAGTCGAGCGAAGGGGGAAGCGGCGTTGAGGCTGAGGCCTTCGAATGTCGTAATCAAACATCATGGCAAGGACATTCTCAAGAAGTCTCAGCGGAAGAACAGATTCCTCTTCTCCTTCCCAGGACTACTCGCCCCTCTTCCTGCTCAAGGAGGCAGGATCGGCGAGCTCAAGGATTTGGCCACCAAAAACCCCATTCTCTACCTCCATTTCCCCAAGGTTTTTATTTATTTTGATATTCATTCCCAATTCCAAATTTTATTTTTTACAATCAACCAGCCAATTGTTACTTTCAGGGCCGATTGAAATTGTTTGGGACTATTTTATATCCCAACAACAGATATTTGACGTTACAATTCTCTAGAGGTGGCAAGAGTGTCACCTGTGACGACTACTTCGATAATATGGTTAGTCTTTTCTTTCTAAACACTCTCACTCGCTTAATAAAGCTTTTTTTGGGACAATTCGTAATATTTATCATTAGTATCATAGAAAAGAAAAAGAGATCCTTGCCTTACCTCCCCCCATTTAAAATAATTGAAAGAGGGAATGTTAGATTCAGCTATAAAATTATTCATTATTTTCTAATAGAGAATAGACCAAGCTTTTTAGATAATGGGTAATTTATCTGATTCACACTCAAACCACCCTTTTCCCTTTTTGTCTCACCAATTACTTTAGTACTACACCACAGATTGTATTTTCTGAAGCATGGTGGATTGGGACAGAAGATGAGAACCCCAAAGAAGCTTGCCTCGATTTTCCTAATGATTTTAATGAGGTTTGGTTCTCTTTGAATTTTTTTGTGATGTGAATTTATATTTCCTTTGATGATCCATATCTCAAATCTCCATTTTTTCAGGGACAACTCATTGAATATGACTTCAAAGGTGGAGCAGGTTCCACATCTTTGATTAATAAGCCTTCCAGAATGACATATGTAGAACCACAGTCTCCTAAATCTGAAGAGCTTGAAGTTGATTTATCCGACTCTGAGAAAAATTTCAAGGATTTGATCAAAGCAACCCCAGTTCGACATTCACAGAGAACCGCTGGGAAAACATTCAAGTACTAGCCTTGCCATCTTATATTGCTTTATATATCTTCTTTTTGTTAAATATAATTGATATTCATTTTTAATCCTCGCAAAGATGTGAGTAGCTGCAATATAATTCTTTTATTGCCAAAAGATGTTGAATGTTGATTATGTCGTCCCTTCGCTCGCTCGAATAGTAAAACGATTAGAAGGGGTAGGGGTAGTCTTAGATATTAGACTATTGTTGTATATAATATCAATAGATGATGTATATTGCACATGAAGGAGGTGCTAGAAATTCTTAGTTCCCAGCCCTCTTATTATTCATTTCTTATACCAAAATGTGGTTACAATAGGACAAGGAATATTCTTAAAGGAGACAGATGGTAGGGACACATCGTCACTGGAATCTTCTAAACCCTTCTATTAGAATACCGCCTATACAACCCAAGAGTACAACCCATAATATCATCATTCTATTTATTTTAACACCCCCCCTCAAGCGGGAGCATGTGTCATATAAGACCAACTTGAAACATATAGACCCTAAACACTACATAATGCCTTGGTAAAGATATTGGCAAGTTGGTCTTCAGACTTCACAAATGGTGTAGTGACATCTCTACTTAGAATCTTGTCTCAGACAAAGTGGTAATCTGTGCTAGGTCGTATTTAACTAAATGAACTAAGCTTGAGCTCAAATTTGAAGCTTTGTTGTTGTATTAAAGTTTAAATGAATTAGTTAATAAAATTTAAGTATAAATTTTGGTGGCTAATGTGCACCAGAAAGCTAGAAACATAACATAAGTTTCTTACAAAAATGGTGTTAATTTACTTAATAATTTAACAGAGCTTGTTTGGGAAATTAACAAACCGTGCTAGAACATAAATATTGAGCTTGGTCTTCAGCTCAAGTTTGGTTTGAGCTCAGTAGCATAGTAAATACAAATCAGGTTTGAACTCCTTTAGTTCAGCTCAGCTCGGCTCAGCTAGGCTCATTACAGCCCCATGATAAGGCTTGTTGACCATAAGGAAACCACCAAAACTGAAATATGAGATCCTTCTTCCGATGCTTTTGAGCCAATTGTTTGAAAATTTTCATTGATTAAGCTTTGATGTTCTTTCTAGTTAAGTTAATAATTTCCTTTAAAAATTACAATTTCCCATTTATCTATAGCCTTTTTATTGTTCAGTTTTGCAGATGCTTCTTCTGGGGATGAATCTGTTGAGAGTGATGCTGATGTATCAGAAGGGGAAGGAAAAAAAGTTGAGGAAGTTGATTCTTCAATCACAAAATATACTAGTGGAAATATCCTGACTATATCATCTTCATTAGTAAATGTTTGTAAAGGCACTTCTTTTTCAAACATCTCTGCATGCCAGCCAAACTGGAAGTTTGGAACATTAGAACTTTATGCTTCTTAGCATTTTCATAAACTTATCTTGTTTATTCTGTAAAAGTACACCTATATGTCAAAAAGGTTGATACTTTAAAAAGCTTTACATTCCATTTTAGGATATATGCTGAGCCAAACTTTCCTTTCACGGGCAATATGTTGATTCCCTTAATTTGCAAGTACAGAATGAAAATCTCTGCTCTGTAAACCTTGACATTGACAATAAGGGTGCTGTAGAAAGGGGTCAATTTCCTGAACAGAATAAGTGGTCTGCTATGTCAGTGTCTAAGTCGAAGAGACTGTCTCGTAATGCCACTACAGCAACTACATCTAAGGAAAGGTCTGGCAGTAATCCTGGTTCACTTGTTCAGGCTACGATATCCACACTGTTTAAGAAAGTAGAGGAGGTAAGATCTTACGACTTTAATTTGGTAATTGAGAGTGCATGATTTTTTCCTTTTCTTTTATTCTTTTCATTCTGGTGGAATAAAAAAACTTCGTTGAGATGCTGGTTTTTCCAATTCCTCACTGCACCTTTGCATTTCTGAAGGGTCCACTATCAATTTGGCTGTCATGTGCATGCATTGAATGCTATGCCAGTACCCATGACTATCTGCTCCATTAGAGAGTATATGTTCAAGCTGGACCTATATGACTATATGCCCCAGCTTGAGGAGGAGTGTCAAAGATATTGGATTGATGTTCATGTAATGGCCCAAGAGGCCCAATATATTGTAAGCCCATGTAGGGCTAACCCTAGCTCTTATATATACCCTGCCTAGGGTTCAGTGTAACAATGAGCTTTATATAGAAAATATGTATCCGCTAAGGGCTTTCCCCCATGGATGTAGGCTATTAGGACGAACCACGTAACCCTTGTATTCTTTCTCTTTTCTACTTTCACTTCTCTATATTATTTTATTCTCGCCTTTAAAATCTCTCTTGCCATATTGTCCACATGATGCAAAGAGGGTCAGCCCTCCAAATCTTTGAGACTCTGTTGGTGAAATCTTTCTTGCAAACGCTTCAACGTCTCAATCACAATCCTAAGCATCTCCCAAGATATCCCACACAAAACAAATGTAGAAGACCAAATATCAGTAGCCACTGGACAATGAAGCAACAAGTGCTCAATTGATTCCCCACTCCTCTTACACATACAATACCAATAAATAATTAGGAGACTTCATTTTTGTATATTGTACACCATTAGAATTTTCCTTAAAGCTGCCGTCGAAGAAAAAGAACACAAACTTTTTTTGTGGCACTTTTGTACCTCAAATACAACTAAGGAAACGAATTACCTGTGTTACCCTACAAGGCCTTGAGTTTTACATTCTTTCTAAGATGCCACCCTAAATAGGTCATCCCAAATAGGTTTTGATTTGAAGCGAGCTCCTAGAGGTAACCCTATATGTTTCATTGGAAGGTGACACACTTTGCATCCTAGAATTCAAGTAAGACACAGTGTTGTTAAAAGCGCGCTTAAGCGCAAAGCGCAGAGCCCTTGGGGCTTTTTTCCTCTAAAGCGAAGCTCCCTCCCAAAAGCGCGCTTTAAGCACGCTTTTTTGAGCTTTTTTATTAAGCGCAAAGCGCGCTTTTTTGAGCTTTTTGAATATTTTTTTTTTAAAAATCCTGATTTGATTTTTAACTATTAGATCTAAATATGTTTGATATAAGCCATTGATTTAATATATAAACACTAATAGTATGGTGTGCTACCATACACCTAAGCACATCTCTTTAGATATTTCTAAACTTTTAACCACAACCACACAATCAAACACATACAAACACACCATCAGACACTCCTAGCCCCACAACCACACAATCAAACACATACAAAAGAACCATCAGACACTCCCAGCCCCACTCCCAACCCCACTGCTCCCTCCCAATCACAGTGCTCTCTCGGTATCAAGCTCAAAGATTCAAAGGTACGTCTCTCTCTCTCTCTCTCTCTCTCTCTCTCTCTCTCTCTTATATTCTTCCTTTTTAAACCTTTCTTTTTTTATTCTTTTTGAAACCCAGTCATCAATCTTCTTCTCTTCCTGTTCCTCTTTCTCTCTTTTTTTCCCCTCATTCTGAAACCCACAACAGTCACATAGCTCCTCTTTCTTCTTTTGTTTTTTTCTTTTCTTAAACCTATTCCACTCTCTCTCTCTTCTCATTTTGAAACCCACGACCCAGTCACACAGCTCCTCTGTTTCTCCTTCTTCTTCTTTTTTTTAGAAAACCAATATACTTTTTCCCTCATTATGAAACCCAAAGCTCCTCTCTTTCTTAGTTGGGTCATTCATGAAAAAATAAATAAACATGTATGAATGTATGAAATTATTTATATGTGGTAATTGTTTAGTAATTTTAGTTACTTTAATAGATGTCAACATAGCACTTAGACTCATATTGAATTTTTCTTAAATTTATTAAGCGATTAAATTATTAACTAATGTTAGTAATTAGTTATAGGGCTTTAATGCATTATGGCTACTGGAGATTCAAATTCAAGAAAAGACATTGCATGGAAGTATGCGTATCTAGCTAATCAAAACAATAAAAATGATTTAACTTGCAATTTCTGTGGGAAAGTTGCAAAAGGAGGGGCTTATAGACTTAAGCAACACTTGGTTGGAGGTTATAGAGCTATTGTTGGCTGTCAAAAGTGCCCTGAACATGTGAAGGAAGAAGTTAATCAATATATGCTGAGAAAAAAAACAGAAAAAGAGCAAGTAAATTTGACAGCTGAATTTGATGATGTGGCTTTTGATGAAGAAGAGGATGAGGTTGCTGAAGTTGATGCTCGTGGCAAACGAGTGCAAAATGTAGGTGGTAGTGGCACTAGTAAAAAAAAAGAAACCAAGGCATGTAGGTCCTATTGATGCATTTGTCTCTCCTCCTAAATCAGCACTAATGGGAATGAGTGGAAAGGGGGTCCAAACAACAATTAATGATGCTTACAAGAAAGAGTTAAGAGAAAAAGGCTTGTGTTGATATAGCAGGGTGGATGTATGAAGCAGCAATTCCATTCAATGCTGTTAATTATGATAGTTTCAATGGTGCAATTCAATCCATTGGACGATATGGAATTGGTATGAAGCCCCCAAGTTACCATGAAGTGAGAGTTCCTTTATTGAAAAAGGAAGTGGTCCACACCAATGATATAATGAAGAGCCATAGAGAAGAATGGGCAATAATTGGATGTTCCATTATGTCTGATGGATGTAAAGATAAAAGTCATAGATCTTTGATAAATTTTTTGGTGAATTGCTCTAAGGGAAGCATGTTTATCGAGTCTATTGATGTGTCTTCATATATGAAGACCGGAGAAAGGATGTTTCAACTATTTGATAGCATGGTGGAGAAAATTGGAGAAGACAAAGTTGTACAAGTTATAAGTGATAATGACTCAAGTTATGTGATGGCAGGTAAGAAGTTATATATAGAACAATATATCTTAATCTCAAGAAATTAGAAAATAGTATTCATATTTTATTTTTATTTTTTTCTTAATTGTTACTAATTTTCATACTTATATTTTTTTTTTTATTTTTTGATAAGTAATTTTCATACTTATATTTTTACATTATTAGGACGATTATTGGAGGCAAAAAGACCTCATTTGTATTGGACCCTATGTGCTGCCCATTGTTTGGATTTGATGTTGGAAGACATTGCAAAGCTTCCTACAATCATGAGAACAATAAAAAGGGCAATTGAGCTTACTGGGTATATATATAATCGTACGGGTCTCATAAACATGATGAGACAGTTTACAGGGCAAAGGAACTTGCTTAGGCCCGCTAAAACTCGATTTGCTACATCCTTTCTCACATTATCAAGTATACATAAGCAAAAGGAAAACTTGAGAAAGATGTTTACTTCAGAGGATTGGACCCGTAGCAAGTGGGCAAAGGAGCTAACAGGAAAAAGGGTGGCTCAAACTGTTCTAATGCCTACATTTTGGAACACTGTTGTCTATAACCTTAAAGTGTCCGGTCCTATTGTTCGTGTGCTTCGATTGGTTGATGGGGAGAAAAGGCGTGCCATGGGTTACATTTATGAGGCTATGGATCGAGCTAAAGAGGCAATTGAAAAATCTTTTAATGGAAAGGAAGAAAGATACAATGAAATCTTTGAAATAATAGATCGAAGGTGGGACTGTCAACTCCATTGGCCTTTGCATGCGGCTGGTTATTTCTTGAATCCAGAATTTTTTTATGATAATCGCTCTGAAATTGAGCGAGATGAAGAGGTGATGATTGGCTATACAAATGCATACAAAGGTTGGTTCCAAACATTGATCAACAAGATAAGATTCTTGAAGAGTTGACATCATATAAGAGAGAAGAGGGCCTCTTTGGGTTGGAAATAGCTAAGAGGCAAAGAAAGAAAAAAGCACCAGGTATTTGCTTCGTTAGCTTTTGTTAGTTTTTACTTATTAGTTTGACCATTTTATTAAATGGAAAAATTATTTAGTTCTTATAAAGTTTGAGTTAAGGGTTAAGACTTAAGAGTTAAGACCATTTTTTATTTTCCTTAACAGCTGATTGGTGGTCTGCTTATGGAGCTTCAACTCCAAGTTTACAGCAATTTGCTGTAAAAGTTCTTAGCCTAGCTTGTAGTTCATCAGGATGCGAGCGAAACTGGAGTATGTTTGAACATGTGAGTGACTAAAAAGTTAGGGATTGGATTGTGAAATTTATTTCATAATTTAGTTATCATGATATCATCATCTATGCATATTAATATATTTCTATATGGATTGTGTAGGTGCATAGCAAGAAAAGAAATAGGTTAGCACAATCTCGGATGAATGATTTGGTATATATTAAGTACAATAGAGCCTTGAAGCGGAGATATAATTTGCGTGACACAATTGATCCAATCTCCTTGAAAGATATAGATGATAGCAATGAGTGGCTGATTGGAAGAGTAGAAGAAGATGAAGTAGAAGAATTTGTTGAAGATGATCTTGTGTTTAATGATGATATTTTGACATGGGGCAGTGTTGCTAGAGCTTCTGGAGTTGAAAGAAGAAAGATTCAACTTCAGATCAAGAATGGGACCAATAGGACAAGCTACAAGTTCAAGTTCTAGTTCACAACATGCTCCTCATGATGGAGATGAAGATGATGAGGGCTACAAATCTTGTGATGAAAATGATGATGGTCCCTTACTTGATGAGGATGATGATGATTATGTAGATTAGGATTTCATTGTGTATTTGCATTGATTTTGTTAGGCAAAGATATTTTGTTAGGCAAAGATAACATTACTTAACATTCTAGTACTTTTTAGCCTTTGCCTTTTTGGTTCTATTCTTCTATTTTGAATCAACCATGTTTTGTAATCATGGCCATCAAATATCATAGTTGCATATATTTTGTAAAGCACAATAGAATTATATAAATGTTATAAAATGTTTTATTGTAATTTATATGATTAATTGATCACTTGATTGTTGTATTGATTATTAATAATTTTTTTTTTAATTTATTAAATTTTTTTTTTTTTAAATGTGCGCTTCACATCGATTAGGTGCGCGCTTGCGCTTTGCGCCTAGGCTCCAGGAGGCCTTTGCGCTTAAGTGCGCTTAGCGCTTTTAACAACACTGGTAAGACATTAATTTGGCGGCCAAATTAATCTTCAATCTAGGCACAACTTTAAAGCAAAGAAGAAAGCATCTTGGTCAAGGCTTACTAGATGCGTGTGTAGCTTATTAATCTAGTAAGGGAGGGAGGGAGGGAGGGAATAGTGCTAAATGCATGTCAACTTTGACTACAATCCTGCATGTTATTATTACTTTCTCAGATTTATACATAATGTCTTATTGGAGAAATATGATTCAAACTATACTGCCAAGTAAATTATAGCTAACTAGTATTCAGAATTACAGTTTTCTTATAAAGCTTTTCCATTTTCAGAAAGCACCAAGAAATCCAAGGAAATCTCCATCTCCAAAAGGTTTTTAATTTTTTCTATTTCTTTTTTATATTGGGACTATTGGGATTAGTAAATTCAGAACAAGAACTACTGATGTCTCCAGTTTCTGGCCAGAAGTTGCAGCATCCTAATTCAAAAAGGAAGAATGATGAGGTAGAGGTTTTGCCTTTAATTCCCCCCCGCCCTCTCTCTCTTGAATTTCAAGTACAACAATCTCTGTTCCTAGCAATGACTGCTTTATGTGGGACTGTTGTGGGATTTATGTTTGTGTGCAAGCTGACATGGCATAAAAATCTTGTTCTTGCAGGATGACGGACCTAGGAAAAAGGAAAAAGTTATCAAGGAAAAAGATATTGGTAAGTTTCTCTCTCTTGTAGGGAATATACACGAAATTTTTGGATTTGTAAGATGCAAAAATTGAGAAAATATATGCGTCAAAGAAAAAACAATCACACAAGATAATATTTACGTGGTTTGGCAATTTGCCTACTTTCACGGAGTTGCAGTGATTTCACTATTTTTAGGGAAAAATACAAGATGTATATTCAAAAAGCTATCTCATGCATAAAGGCATAAGGCAGATCAAATATTACAGAAATAGGAAAGAAAAAACAAAGAAAATACTAATTACAAAAGAGAGAACTAAGAAACATAAGAAGAGAATCACTAGAGGTGAGTCCCCAAGCCCTAGACCAGTAAAAAAGGGTACCACTGAAAGAAGCAAGCAGCTGGTTGTCGGAGCTTTCCATGTCCTCAAACGTTTGCCAATTTCGCTCCCTCCAAATACACCACATTAAGCACAACGGAACCAAGTTCCAAATGCTAGATAAATGCTTTCCAAACCAATTCCACCAACCAAAATGAGTATCTGCAACCGATCTTGGTAAGACCCATGAAATCCCAAAAGGTTTAAAAACTAAACTCTACAACCAATAAGCCTTTCCACAATGAAGTAGCAAATGATCCACCGTCTCCTCATTACAATGACACATAATGCACCAGTCAACAAAATCAAACCCTCTACCCCGCAGATTGTCACTTGTAAGAATCTTATCCCACACGGCGGTCCAAACAAAGAAAGAAACATGCCAAGGAGCCTTAACCTTTTAAATACCTTTCCAAGGAAAGATAATGGGCAAGGGACCTCGTAGCTTATTATAAATTATAAAACGAACGGATATCAAAATCCCCATTCTTCGTCAACTTCCATCTCATACGGTCTCCATTCTCAGTTGGAGGTAAATTAGAACCCAAAGTACGAAGAAATTCATCCACAACACCCATCTCCTAATCATTTGGTCTTTGAATGAAACGTACATCCCAACTTCTCCATTCCTCTATCCCTAACCATTCAAGACGAGGCCACAGAGGCTGCTTTATTGGAAGCAATCCCAAACACAACCGGAAATGTTAGTTAGAATGGTGAATTCCCACACCACCGATCTGTCCAAAACTTCACTCTATCCCTCACCCCTACCTCAAATTGTATATTTTTGCTCAAAACCTCCTAACCCATTTGGATACCACAAACCACACCCATGTACACCTCTACCTAGCTTGGAAGTCCATCCCCCCCACTCTTTCCCAAACTACAAAGCTACAACCCTTCTCCAATGCCTTGTCTCTACAACCCCAAACTGTCATAACCATTTCCCTAGTAAGGCTTTATTAAAAGTAGTTAATTTCTTTACTCCTAATCCACCATTTTTCATAGGTGCACACACCTTATCCCACTCTACCAAATGTCTTGGAATCCCTCCACAGGAAATCCCTTTGCAACTTCTCAATTTTATTGGTCACATATGTAGGGATAGTAAAAAGAGATAAAAAGTAAGTAGAAAGGCTAGATAACATATTCTTAAGCAACGTCAGTCATCTACCTTTTGACAAATACTGCTTCTTCCACCCAGCCAACTTTTGCTCTATTTTCTCCAAGATAGGATTCCAAATAGTAGGGGACTTGTTGGAAGCCTCCAATGGTATACCAAGATAGGTCATAGGCAAAGAGCCTATCCTACAACCCAAAATCTTTGCCAAGGCATGGACATTATGAACCTCCCCAATGGGAACCATCTCACTCTTCAAAATATTAACCTTTAATCCTATCACAGCTTGGAAACAAAGTAGTAGCATCCGAACATGTAAAATCTACTCCACATTTGCACCACAAAATAGAATCGTATCATTCGCAAACAAAAAATGTGATTCACATTCCCCTCCACCTTGCCTACCATTAGCCCTAAAACCATGAAGTAATCCAGCACTTTTAACTCTTTTCATTATCTTACTGAAACCTCTATCATAACCAAAAACAACATAGGAGATAGCAGGTCCCTTTGTCTCAGTCCCCTCGAGTTTCCAAAAAAGTTAGCTGGAGACCCATTAACCAAGATAGAGAACTGAACTGTAGATATACAAGTACTGATTCACCTACACCACTTCACCCGAAATCCCATTCTCTTTAGCAAATCTAGAAGAGCCTCCCAATTCACATGATCATAAGCTTTCTTAATATCCAGCTTACAAATAACCCTCGGAATCTTACTCTTTACCTAACTATCAGCACACTCATTAGCAATAAGAACTGAATCAAGTATTTGTTTACCACTCACAAAACTATTCTGAGACTCGGATATCAACTGATTCAAAATCTCTTTCAAGCGATTTGCCAAAACCTTAGCCAAGATCTTATACACACTCCCCACCAAGCTAATAGGTCTGAAGTCTCGGATATTTTAGGCACCATTCTTATTATGAATTAAAGCTGTGAAAGTTGCATTAAGAGATTTTTCAAACTTACTATGTTGATAAAACTCTTCAAACACAGCTAAAACATCACTTTTCACAACTCTTCAACAATGGTGGTAGAAGGCCATAGAGAAACCATCAGGACCTGGAGTTTTATCTCCTTCTAGCTCTTTGACAACTTGAAGAATCTCCTTTTCAAACCTTCGTTCAAGCCATTCCCTCTCCAACCCCTCAATCTGATCAAACTCCAAACCTTCCACAAAAGGCCTCCACTCCTCTGTCTCCTTATACAATTTTTTACAAAACTGTATTACTTGGTCAGCCTCCTCTGATTCTTCCTCATAAATAACCCAATCCAGCTCTAACATACTGAGATGATTATACCTTCTCTGAGAATTAGCAACCTTGTGGAAGAATTTAGTATTGTTGTCTCATTTCTTAATGCAAAGCATCCTCGATTTCTGTCTCCATGAGATTTCTTCCAAAGAAAGAAGGTTCTCTATTTGAGATCTCACCACAACCATCTTAGTTATCTCCACTCCAGAAAAGCCAAACTCTCCTTCCTTAGAGCATCACCATCAGGTGTGTCAAATGCCAAATATTTGGCATTTGACACATCAAACACCAATATTCAAGCCTCATGAGATCTTTCAAATCTCAAAATTTTTTGCAACATGCTACAGTGTCATTATATTTATGAAACTGCACAGTAGCATGTTGCAAAATTTTTTATTATTTGTTTATTCACCGTTTCTCTCTCATTCACTCAGACTCTCTCTCTTTTCTCTCATCTGGAACTTCTCTCTACCCACCATTTCTTCTCTCTCACCGATCTCACCAAAGCTGCCGATCTTGTTGAAGCCGCTGACTCGCCTCCGATCTTGCCGAAGTTGCCAATATCGCCGCCGATCTCGCTGCCATATTCGTTTGGATCGTCCTCCATAGCTCCCTTTTCTCTCTCATTCTCTTCCTCCCTCATCCTCAAGCCGCTGAAACCGATCTCGCCTAAAGCCACCTCAAGCTGCTGAAGCTGATCTCACCTGAAGCCGCCTCGCTTGGAGCTGCCAATCTTGCCTGGAGCTGTCTCGCCTGGAGCTGCTGACATCTTCTCTCTCCACCTCGCCGATCTCTCTTTCTCTCTCTCTTTCTCTTGGTGCTTGTGGCAATGTTTATAATAGTGGTTGGTTGATTTTGGTTGTTGTTGGTTGGTTTATTTCGGTTGGTGGTGATGGATTTGTAACAAAGGTGGCTTGTGGTGGTGGGTTTGTATCAGTGGTGGGCTATGGTGGGGGTGGCACCCTGGCAGTGAGTTGGTGGAAGTGACGGTAGAAATACATTTATATGATTGGTTTTTTTAATGTTATTTTAATATTTGTATATATTATTTAATGTATAGAATTGAAAAATAGAAGATGTGATGAATGGTAAATTGTAAAATGATGTGTTAAAATTGACAAAGTAGGTTTTGATGTGGTAAAATGACATTTGGTATAGCATACCTAATGGTAATGCTCTTAGCATCTAATAATTTCAAGGCCTCTAATAATTCTTTCTTTTGGCGCCTTAAGGTCGCCTTTTGCCTTTGACTACCTTGATCCCCTATGTAACACCATGGAACATCCCAAATATTGTTGAATGCCAATCAGCTCATCCCACATCTGCCCCCTCAAATTATTATCATTTGGGCCATAAATCTTAGAACATGCCCAAATAAAACCATCCTTCACATCCTGCCACCGAACTAACACGAAAAAGTAACCCACCATAACCTCCAACTTTTCTAAAACCCTCTTATCCCACATCATCAAAACCCCACCAGTCGTCTGATCCGCATCCAAAGCCACCCAGTCCACATAAGGACAACTCCACAGGCTGCAAACCATCTGTCTATCCATGCTCATAAGCTTAGTTTCTTGAAGGTAGACTACATCACAATTCCACTCTTGTAGTAAATTTTTAACTACCAAACATTTTTGTGAATCATTCAATCCTCGAACATTCCATGAAACCATCTTTAACTTCATAAAAACTATTTACTCCCTACTACAATCTCTGTATAGCAGTAGAAACTACCTACCATCATAATTAACCGAAGAAATCAAATTCCTCAGCTCCTTCTTCCCTTTATCCTTGGAGACAGCTTTTCGATGAGCTGCATCTTTCTTGTGCAACAAATTGGCAGCCTCAATCACCCTCTCAAGCCTTTGTAAAAGCATAATACACATCTTCTCATGTCGACCCACAGGAAGTCCCACCAATTTACTAAAACCAAGAATTCTATATTTCACCCAATTAGAAATATCTAGTGTATTTTCAAGCCCCAAAACCTTGGTATCACTATTCAACTTAGCCGATGCAACCAACCCCTGAGGAGTGATGGTCATCAAAGGGGAGAAACTATCCACATCACCCAAACCCAGGTCTGCAATAACCGCTTCTCCCTTCGTCCATACTCACTTCAGGATAACTTTTGTTTGCTGACACCACTAGTTGGTTAACTTGATGGGAAGTGTCTATCCCCTGAGCAGCACTTGCACAACCAACCTGACCCCCATCATCTCCATCCTGGGCACCCAAATCCACAATCCCAGCTCTCGATAGACTCAGAAGAAAATTGGACAAAAAAAGACCAATTGATGCCTTGTCACTCTCAATTTCTGCATTACCCAATGCCATCGGAGGCTCAACCCATCGGAAAAAGGACACTCCACCTCCATCGAAGCCTTCTCGGGTCGACCCATCGCATTGATCTGAGGAACAGAGTTCTCATGAGCACAATCAGAGCTCGTCACTGTCATCGAAGAATGGATTATCATTGTATCTTCCTTACCCGGTGTCATTGGTGACTCCTCGGTGTGAAACTCACTGGAAAATATGCTGTCGACCTCTGTTGTAGGCTCCGCAGGTCGACCCAACATCTCATTCTGGCAGCAGAATCATTGTGCTATGTTTTGGAGCTTGCCACCATCACCAAATCGTGGGCTTTGTGGGTTAGTGGTCTTGGGTCAGCCAAAGAAGAGCTTTCACCAACTTCAAATCTGATTGGGCTGGTAACTCTGGGATATTTGGAGAGCCCACGTATGTGTCACAATTTGGGTCTAAGCCCAACACTGGCTTCTTTGGACCCTGTGTGTCACGAATAGAGCATAAGCCCACCACGGGCTTCTCATTCACCTTAAAGCTTCTCATTCAACTTAAAGCTTTTTAATCAACCCTTATTGCAGTCCTATGTAACATGCCTCTTTCCTTCCCCATTCACCACCACAGTCAAGCCCTTCCCTGTCTAGCAAGAATTCCTTAAATTGCGTTTTTTTCCATAAATAGATTCATTTGAATTTGAACTGAATCTTAATAGAAATCTCTTTTTATTTCCTCCCGGATTTATCTCTCTCATATTAAAGTCCACATTAATGCACCGAGAACCCACCTCTCCTCCAAGAGCCATCAAACATGGTTTGCCTGCCGGAATTTCACTCAACCCCATCTGCTCAACTTCTAGGTTCTGCTTCACCACCCTATCCTCCCCTAATTGAGATTTCCCCTTATTGTGGATGCTTAACACATGTGGATGATTTCTGCCCCTGACCTGCACCTAATAGCCACGCACTGTCTCAGGAAAAGTTTTAGATGTTTGAATCCTTGAGTTATTTTTATGAGGGTGAGCAACAAATTTCGAGCGACCAGAGCCATCATCCACATAGTGTTCAGGTTCCAACATCTTCCTTAATTCTAACCCAAAAACCCTCCACCCATTCTTTGCTTTGCCCTCCAGAATAATAATAGACCTTCTAGACCCGCCAACTTTGAATTCAGTCAATAACAAGAACTGGCCAAACGAGTTGGAGTTTCGTTGGAGAGTATAAGCTATATCGCCCTCCCTGAAAGTAAAAAATTTCTTGGGACTAATCCCAACAACAACGTGTTCTATATTCTTCATCAGCCATTGTGCTGCATTCTTCCCCATAAAAACTGACTTCATAAAGTATTTTCCCCGCTCAAAAATCCTTTAAGTAAAATACCGTCCCCCTTCTTCTACTACCACCAATTGAAAAAACTTGGATTCAATAAAAAAACTGCTAGAACCACCCATAATAGATAGATCGAAAAGAAGAAAAGAACTAAATATTTGGCTAATTTGAGGTAGCCAGGCCTCTCCTATGTTTAAAAGTTATGAACTGTCTCGATTTGAATTTCTGTTATTTTCCCTGCCCTTGTCTCAAGGTTTAGGGTAGAACTAGATCTTGAGGTTTCACCTGCATCTCTTATGCGAATTTTCTCAGCTATAACTAAATCTCGTATGTCATTGTACCTTTTTTTTTTCTTTAGTAGAATTGCTTATTGTCGTTCTTATAGCCTTCCAATTGTTTGGTAAAGAGGCTAAAACCATCAGTGCATGGATCTCATTATTAAAATCAATTTTGACAGAAGATAATTGATTTGTGATGATGTTGAATTCATTTAGATGTTGTGATACTAATGCATTCTTTGCCATCTTCAGATTGAATAGTTTCTTCATTAGATGCACCTTGTTGTTTGTTGACGGCTTTTCATGCATACCAGACAAAGCCTTCATTAGATTTGCTGTGGTATTTTCCTTCACAAAATTATATGCAACGGATCTTGACAGAGTTAATCAAATAACTCTCTGTCTATCAAGAAGAGTCCATTCTTTATCTTTCATAGTTGTAGGTTTTTCCTCCAGAAGTGATAGGTTTTCTTCCCATAGAGGTAGTCCTCGATTTGCATCCTCCTGAATCCAAAGTCTAAAGTCTGTGCCATTGAATTTTTCTATTCTAGACGCTTTTCCTGTTTCCTCTGCCATTGCTCCCACTCAGACCCTAACCCTAGGCTCTGATACTAATTGTAGGGAATATACATGAAATTTTCAGATCCATGAGATGCAAAACTAGAGAAAAAATTATGTGCCAAAGAAAAAACAATCACACAAGACAATATTTATATGGTTCGGTAATTTGCCTACATCAATGGAGCTGTAGTGATTTCACTATTTTCAAGAAACAATACAAGATGCGAGTACAGTTTTTTCTCTCAAAACAACACACCAAACCCTAATCTCAAAACAACGGTATTTCACTCCTACACAGGATTCACAATGGGCTAAACATGGGCCAAAAATTTTTCCGACTAAGCAGCACTTTTATATCAGATCGAGTCATCTTGATCAAACACTAGGCTCCGCATAGCCCAACATCTCTAAGATGCCCTAAGATTGCGTGTTAATTGTTCTATTTATAGATATTTCATATATTCGGTGAGGGAATCAATATTTAGAAGTGGCTGTGCACTGCTAATGGAAGAGTATTTTAGTCCCTTAAAGGATTACAAAAATAGCAACAACACACCAAACCCTAATCTCAAAACAACGGTATTTAACTCCTACACAGGATTCACAATGGGCTAAACATGGGCCAAAAGTTTTTCCGACTAAGCCTTAGAAAAAAAAATTTCATTAAAAAATCGTAGCACTTTTATATTAGATCAAACACTAGGCTCCGCATAGCCCAAAATCTCTAAGATGCCCTAAGATTGCGTGTTAATTGTTCTATTTATAGATATTTCATATATTTGGTGAGGGAATCAATATTTAGAAGTGGCTGTGTACTGCTATGGAAGAATATTTTAGTCCCTTAAAGGAGTACAAAAATAGCAACAACACTCTATACCTAGTAAATGGCGTGGTAAGACATTCCCTGAAATAATTAGTAACTCTAGAAAATGAGGATTCAAAATTTCTGAAGCTCTACAATTGATGCGGGAGACGTAAGAAAATTATTATTTATGTTTGCATGTCAATTGTATTTTTATATTTTAGGTCCTAGTAGTTTATTAGGCTATTAAGTTATTTTAGTAATAAAGCAATTAGGGTTTTCTAGTCAATTAGAATTAGGGTTTAGCAATTTTTTATAAGCAACCTATTGCACTCCTTGAGGAGATAGTTGATATTTTGATGAATGAAAAAAATGGCTGTTTGGTATTTCTTTGGCCTGGTGCTGACTCTAAGTAAGGCCTAGGTGTTGACTTTTAGGTCATATTCATTTATTTTTTCGTTGTTTAGTTTTATTCTGGTTCTCCTATGTTAGTTTTGGTATTAGAGCAAACACCGATCTGTTTGAAGCATCATTGTAGTCAATCCAAAACCGGAAAAAAAAAAAAAATCACCGTATATCTTTCTTTCCACCACCAGAAATCCAGCCACCACACCACCTTCAAAATCCCTTCGCCACATCTCTGCCAAACCAACATCAGAAAACCATCTATCAATACCCACACATATCAAGCCACCAGAAGGTTACCCATCAACCCAAGCCCTTTGACCCAATAACCAACAAACCCCATCTGTCTCCCGTTGAAGCACCACCCACCAGCTGCCAGAAAAGCCAGTCACCACAACCACACAGTCGGAAGCCTCAACCTCGCATGCTGCTAGTTACACTGCAACGCCAAACCTCCATCTATCCAATCTCATGTGGTAACCCACTAGGTTGTCTAAATTCCCCTATTCCCCTTATTTAGCCATTTACGTGACCTACCTGATCTGATTAACCTTAAAACACATCTGACCCGACCCAAAGACAGCCCATCTTTTTGCCTCAGCCTTTACTGTCCCAACCCAGTTTAAAAAAAAACCTTAATTAGACCCAATTGTCTCAACCCATTCAAACTACTGAACTCAGTAACCAAAAAAAAAAAAAAAAAATTACAACCACAAAGTCAGCCCATTCCATGTTGATACAAAGGTTTTTATTTTGGTGTTCAAACAGTGAAACTTTTTTTGGTTAATGCTAATCTCTTCTTTAGTGGGCCATACTTAGCAAGTCAAGGAGGCAAAATCTTTTTGCCCAGTGAGCTATGGTAATATTAGAAGCACCTTATTTTGTTGGTTGTAAAACTAATCCATGAGATTTTGTCAACTGGATGAATGGGATGGAGCAATTTTTTGAACAAGCAAATTTTGCGGATAACATAAAGGTTAGGTATGCAAAGTTGAAGTTAAGAGGTAGAGCACAAATGTTTCAGGAGGATCTTGAATATTTCCACTGTATAAATTATGAACCTGCTATTAGTGTGTGGGAAGATATGAAAGAAAATCTTTGTGATGAGTATTTGTCACCATACTTTTGAGCTAAGTATCTACCCCAATCTCAGTGTGGTACTTTTCAAGTTGAAGCAAATACGATGAATCCTTATCCCATTTCATGTCCTTAATGCACTTTTGAACAATCTACCAAGGAATTAAAGGAATTATCTGAAAAGTTTGTGAGAGGTGTTCAAGACATGATTGCTCAGATGAAGCAAATGAAGACTCAAACTGATTCAATTGGGAAACCAAGGATAATTGATCACAATGAAATTATTGCTGCCCCCATAGAAGACAACATTGATGATGATATCTTGGTAGTGGAGAAACCTCAAGTAACACGAAAGCCTAATGTTGACAAAGACGTATGTGCCTTGACAAGTGTTGCTTTAACATGCATGCAAGGAAACGAATCTATTGAAGAGCAGCAAGGTGTAGAGATGGTTTCTAAAGAGAGTATTATTAGTGTGCACATGATGTGATATTGGAAGCTAATGAATCTGCTTTTGATTAGCCTTCCATGGTGCATGAAGACAAACAGTTTGCTAAAGTGGAGAAAGTGGATAACATAGTGCTTGCAATGGTTCAAGATAAGACTGTATTGATTCCACACATTGATTTTATTATTCCAGAAGAGTTTGACAAGGTGGATTTCAATATTTTTGTTGTCTCTGTGCTCCCTAAGGTGATTCTAGACTGGAAGCAAGTGTTACTTGTCAGCATCCTAATACTTCAATGCTTTAGAACTTGAGGTCGAGTTTTCTCCAACCAGAGGAGAATGATGCGAGAGACGCAAGAAAATTATTATTTAATATTATTGATGTTTGCAAGTCAATTATATTTTTATGTTTTAGGTCATAGTAGTTTATTAGGCTATTAGTATTTTAATTTGGAAGTAAGGTTATTTTTGTAATAAGGCAATTAGGGTTTCCTAACCAATTAGAACTAGGGTTTAACAATCCTTTATAAGCAACCTATTGTACTCCTTGAGGAGATGGTTGATATTTTGATGAATGAAAAAAATGGTCATTTGATCTTTCTTTGGTTTAGTACTGACTCTAGGCCTACTCTAGGTGTTGACTCCTAGTGGTTTTCCCGCTTGGTGCTGACTCCAAGCAAGGCCTAGGTGCTGACTCCTAAGTTATATCCATTTATTTTTCCGTTGTTTAGTTTTGTTCTGGTTGTCCTGCATCAACAATATAATAATCCATTGTTTCCCTAAGAAACAGGTCTCGCCGTTAGATGAGCAGTGCAAAAATAACCAGCCAACCACGAAATTTGCAGGATTGAAATATAGTTTTTAATGCCAATATTTCCTACTTAATTGCATTACCTGATGCAACTGCCTAAGTGATGGCAGTCATTAGCTGGTCTTCTTTGTTGAGGTCTTCATACTCATAAAAGGATTTTTTTTTTCTCTTGTTTTACTAATTTTCAAGATTAATTATGCGCAAAGTTACTAGAGTCACTACAATCCTAGTTGATTACAATCTGAGATTGTTGATCCAAGATAGTGGATAACATTGTCTAGTCTTCTTACCTATTATCTATCTTTGTTTCCTTTGCCAAATGGCGTGGCAAACATAGTGGAAAAACTTCAACAAGGTTTTCTTTGGGGAGGTATGGGGGAGGAGCAGAAACTTCATATGGTGAAAATGACTGATTTGTAATCCTATTTCATTAGGTAGTTTGGGGATTAAGAATTTGGCGGTCTTTGACCAAGCATTATTGGGGAAGTGGCTATAGTGGTATATAGAGGAGTAGGATAGCCTCTGAAGAGAGTTATGTGGGATGCACATGGAGGATTTTATTATAATTTAGTATTTTTTTAAATATTTTTGGACATCAGTTGTATTTTTATTAGTAGGCCCTAGCAGTTTATTAGGTTAATTTGAATTTTTATTTAAAGTCTAGGGTATTTTTATTGAAATCCTATGGTTTAGGGTTTAGTTTCCTATATAAGCAAACTATTGTAATCCTTTTGGAGATGATCTTGATGAATGAAAAAAGTTTTTTTGAGTTTCTTTGTCTGGTGCCGACTCCAACCGATACTAGGTGTTGACTGCTAGTATTTTTCCTCCCTTGGTGCTGACCCTTAGGTTCCTATACCTTCATTATGCAGTCTTTCAATTTTATTGTTGCAAAGCTTTGGTTGTCCTACATCAAAGAGATTTTAGATTATAAATATGGAGTGTAATGGGTTGATGGTGGTTGTTGCTATATGATTGCATGGGGTGAGTCTTTGGATTATATCAGTAATGCATGAGTTTTATTAAGTTCAAGGCAGGGAATGACTCTAGCATTCAATTCTAGTGTGATTGCTAGAGTTTTTTTTTTTTTTTTGAAATATTGTTTTCTTTGATCTTTGCATGATTGCGAGTTGGGAGTCCATGGTCCAGTTTCTACAGATAGGATATGCTGTCCATACTACTCCAAGAAAAGAGGATAAGGTGACTTGGCTTACTGGTACAAGTAGGGGTTTCCAAGTTAAAATCTATTACAAAGCTTAATTTTTTTTTTTTTTTTTTTGGGGCATGCCGGGGAATGTGGTCTGAGCTCATTCAATTGGACAGTATGTGGTGCCGTTCTCACGTCTGACACCAACTCGTTGCCCATTTTGGCGTGTACATGCTTCACAGATGAATAGAATTGAGTGCTGCCCATTCTATAAAACGCAAGCTGCTAACTATTTGTGAGTCCATTTTATCTAATTTGGTCTCCTGTAAACAAACCACATCACACCTCTATTCTCTTAACAAGTTCTGAACAACTGCTCTTATTTTTTTTAGGGGGTGGGGTTGTTCAAACCCCTAACATTCTACAACAAAATTTGCAGCTTCATAAGTTAAACTCTAGTTGCCTAGTCCTACTTCAATGTCCAATCCTCAAACTACTACGTCTGTTTCCAATCATAACTCTCAAGTGAGACCAAATTTTTTAACTTCCTAATTTCCCTTGGAACCTGTGTTGGCTGCTTTATGCAAGCCAGCTTCCCGTACATGGTTTTTACTACCATTTCCAATTTTATGCAACAGGGCCATACATTGCTGTTCAAAGCCTTCAATAGGAAAACCCACAAATTTACTGAATCCATGCAACATTTTCTCCACCCATTTGGAATCATCGTCAATACCCCGTACCTGAATGCCCCCCCCACCCCCCCTGTCTGAGTACACTTGGGATCAAGGCAGCACAACATACTGGACTGTAAGCCCCCTCTACCCACTTTGTTTCTTTTGAGAACCTGAATGAGCTCTGCTTGGCAACTGCAAAGCAAAACCCAGTTGGAGAAGATGTAAAGCCAGGAACAGGACTCTCTCAGCTGGCAGCTTAGCCTTTTTCTAATTTTATGCAATAGGGCCATACATTGCTGTTCTAGAGCTTCCTTTTATTTTGGTAAGTAATAAAGATTTATTGATATCAAAGAAGGAGACACCCAAGCACACATGGAGTATATAGGGGTGTACAATAAATCAAGTAAATCAAGAATAGAAAAGAAAGAATGGTTTCTCAATGCTGACAACCAGTCCATTAAGGTTCTAAAAAAGAATAACTTGAGATTTGGCATAGTTCTCTCATTATCTTCAAAGCACCTGCTATCTCTTTCCCTCCAAAGACACCACATCAAACAATGGGAAACATGTTATGACCTGGGTGCTAGATAAATTATTTGAATTTAGTGTAGTGATAGAATAAGACTTCCTAGATAGATTAGTATTGTTATATATTTGTATTCAAATTGATCTCTATGTTTTAGGATAGTATTAGTTCTTTTGTTTTAGGATTTGTTGATGGGGTTATCTCATCTTGGCTATTTTTGTATATTAAATGCATTAATGAGAATTAATTAGAAAATTAACAAAAAATATCTATTTACTCTCTCAAGTTCAGGAGATTGGTTATTTCAAATCGATTATCTTTTATATTTAGTAAAATATCTTGGTTCACAACAGAACAACTATCCATATATGACAATTTCGATGACCGTATATAACTAGAGCTTCCTTGCCTTGCTGTTTCAATGAGGCTCCTGAAATATCTGTTTGCCTTAGGTTCCGACCCGTGATGACCTTTAAATGCTTGCTGTTACCACCTTAGGGTGGCTCTTCCCTGAGATTGCGACAGGTCTGATCAATTTCTTGGTGTGAACAGATTTGGGCTTCTTTCCTTTAGGCTCCGTTCGTTTGGAGGGAAAACAGGAAGGATGAAAAATAAAGGGAGGAAAATAGGGTGAAAAATACTGTTTTTCACTGTTCGTTTGGGGAAGGAAAATTTGGAAGGATGGAAAACTCCGAAGAAAATTTTCTCTCCGGGCCCATATTTTTTTTCCTTCGAAATTGGAAGAAAAATCTGGAGCCAAAAGTGTTACAGTAGCACTTTTATAAAAATGCCCTCTTCCCACCTTTTTTTTTTTTTCAAGTTCTCTTTTCTCTCTCTATTTTTTTTTTTTCTTTTCAACGTTCAGGTAATGTTGTTCTCCTTTTTTTTTTTTTTTTTCAACGTTACCTGAACGTTGTTCTTTTTTTTTTTTTTTTTTTTTTTTTTTCAATGTGACCTGAACGTTGTTGTTTGTTGTTGTTGTTGTTTTTTTTTTTTTTTTTTTTTTCAACGTGACCTGATCTAATTTTTAATGAGTACAAATAAATTTATTTTTTTATATATTATGTACCAAGGGTATAATAGTCAATTTATATAAATTACATTTTCCATCCTTCTCTTTTTCTCTCCAACAAGAGTTTTCCACACTTCTACTTTTCCTGATCTAATTTTTAATGAGTACAAATAAATTTATTTTTTTATATATTATGTACCAAGGGTATAATAGTCAATTTATATAAATTATATTTTCCATTCTTCCCTTTTTCTCTCCAACAAGAGTTTTCCACACTTCTACTTTTCCACCCCTCCAACCGAACACATAAGAGGGAAAACTAAATATTTTCCATCCTCCCACAATTTTTTATCCTCTCATTTTTCCACTCCTCCAACCGAACAGACCCTTAGGATTTGAGTCAATGGACCTTGGTGCAAAATGGGATTTAGAGGCCCTCGAGTGTAGTTAACTATATCCAAGCCCAATAATATGGGACATAAGGAGTAGACTTTATGAGAATGCATTCATTAATCATCACACAGACATGGATATGCAATTTAGTTTTAGACTTGACAAAGTTGTGGTTGACTTCTACTGGTCATGTGCATGGATATCAGCAGGTCCAACATAAGCAACTTTGATTTTATTAGCATCATCTGTGAAATTTTAAGTGGTTGTGTCTTGATGAAATGGAGACTGTTTCTGAGCTGGCAGCTTAGCCTCTCTTCAAGTTGGTTAATGGTTTGTACAATTGACTTCTTTGGTGTTGTGATCAAGATGGGGATGGTTATCTTTTTGTATTAATGCTTAGTTTTCAGTCTAAGTGGACATTATTTAACTTTCCTATATTTGTGATCTCGTCTGTTTTCATGGATTTCTGGGTGGACTTAGTTTTTTGCATGTAGGAATATAAGGTGTCATTTTTTTCAAAATAAAGCAGGATGACCAGATCATTATTTGCAGTTCTGGTTATTGTTGTGGATGGTGTTAGAGCCAGGATTATACAATAAACATTATCAGGCCTCTGTCCTACAGATTCTGTGGTCTTTCAGAAAATTACATTTCTATATATGTTTATCAATGCTTCACATCGAAATTTTCTATGCATGATTTGTGTCATTACTAGATGTGTATATAAGTCAACTTTGGCAAGCTAATGAATTGGTGTTTCTAAATTTGCAGGAGGAAGTATCATGGGAAAGAGAAAGGAAGTTGAGGTATTATTGTTTTAGTTTTGGTTCAAATTTATGCTTTGCATATTTCTGTCTTGTTACTATCTTGTTAAACCAGGAGGGTGGAAGTTGGTTCCAGTCACATATTTAGTTGAGTCATATACAAATGGGGGTTGTAGCTTAGTGGTGAAGGCGCTGGCTTCCTAATTACTTGTCCCAAGTTCAAAACCCGTCTATCTTACTGTGTTACGTCATTTGAAGTCTTTGTATAAAAATTCCCTAATGATGATTTCATCTCCCTCACCCTTCTTCAGCAAACCCCCCTACCCCCACCCAAAAATATATATATATATATATATATATATATATATAACAAAAGTCTCTCTCAGTCCCCTAACCCCTCTTCTTTCCCTCATCCCCTTCTTCAGCACCTCCTACAACTTCCCCCCATGGTTGAGATGTATCTCCCCTAGAAGTGCAAGACTTAGTGTCAATCCAATACTTTTTAGATGCACTTATCCCAAATGGTTTACTGAATCTGAATCCAAATGCATTTTAATTGATGGTTTATTTTTTCTTCCCTTTTTTGAATAATTATGGGTTTATTACGCTTTTTTAGGTTTTTTTTTTTTTTTGGTTGATAAATAACGAAATATCATTAATAAAAAAGTCCCAAGTACATCGGGAGTGTACATGGATAGGAGTACATCAAGATCGTAAATTACAATGATCAAGCATAACAATAAGATTAGAACATGAAGAAGAACAAAAAACAGAACACCAATCAAACAAAGAGTGGAGGAGGAGAGATTTAATCTCAAGAATCGACCGTTTTGTTCCCTTGAAGCATCTAATGTTCTTTTCCCGCCAAAGACACCATAATACACAATGTGGAATGGCCCTCCACAAGTCTATGTTGCAATGTCTACCAAACGGGCCCTGCCAGGATGCGAATAAATTTGCCATGCTTTAAGGCATAACCCAAATCACACCAAAAAGGACCTAAACCATAGACCATAGCTCGAAAGCAAAGGGACAATGAAGAAGAAGATGGTTTACCGATTCCCCACGTCTTTTACACATATAACACCAATCCATGACAGGGACACCCTTATTCCATAATCTATCAAGGGTCAAAATCTTGCCTAAGGCGACAGTCCATTAAAAAGAAAGCATCTCTAGGAGGAATCTTTGAGCGCCACACAGGTTTCCAATGAAAAAGAGTGTTAGGGGTCAAAAAGAGGGATAAGTAGTATTCACTAACCTTAAAGCCCTTATTCTTTGTTGACTTCCAACAAAGTTTGTCATGCCCCTCACTAGTAAAAGTCATAGAATGAATAAGGTTCCAAAAAATATCAAATTGTTCCATCTCCCAATCTTGGGGCTCTCTATAGAATCAAAGATCCTAGTGAAGTCTTTGTTTAGGAAAAGACATGACATCGCAAGATAGGAATCCTTGTTACAACTAAAGTTGTAGAGTTCCGGAAATGCCTCCCGAAGAGTACAATCCCCACACCACAAATGATGCCAAAATTTAATTCTATTACCATTGCCAACTTTGAGGATGATGGATTTAAAGAAAGCAGGCCAGCGTTGTCTTATGGTTCTCCAAAGACTAACACCATAAGTAGCTATTACTTCTTTTGTACACCACCCTCCCCGAATATTCCCATACTTGATCTCAATAACCTGCTGCTAAAGGTGACTTTCTCCATACCGTACCTCCACAGCCATTTACTTGGTAGAGCTTGGTTGAATTCAGAGTTATTCATGACCTAGGATTTTGTTTTGGAAATTCAGAGTTTGATGTTTTGATAAGATAACAGGCTGTCAGAATAGCATCACTCCTATAGGCTTTAAGAATACTAATGAAATAAGAGCGCTCTTTTGACTTCCAACAAATGTCTCAATCTATGTTCCGCCACACCATTTTGTTGTGGGGGTATGGGCACAAGAAGGCTAATGGTCATCAAGGAATTGAGTTAAAGCAATATGAAAAATGAAAATATTCATGAGCATTATCAAATCTAAAAACACAAATGAAAGCATCAAAATTGAGTCTATATTTACATTTAAAATAATATAAAAATTTAATACAATTCTAACCTTTCCTTCATAAGGTAAAGGTAAGTGACTTGAGAGAAATCGACAACAAACACGAAAAAATACCTAAACCTAAATATGAAGGGACTTTATGGGATCCCAAATATCTAAATAAACTAGGTGAAAAGGACTGCTGACTTGACTCTCACGTCTAGACACAAAAGGCATCAATGGTGCTTACTCAATTGACATGCTTCACATTGTATGGACTCAATTTAACGACATGATGAGACCAACAAGTTCAAGTTCTAAAGAGAGGGATGGCCAAGATGTCAATGATGCTGAAAAGGCAAGATTGATGATTGAAGGGGCACTAAAGATTGTTAGACTCATGTTTGCCACCAATCTTCCCTCCCTTTTGGAGATCTTCAAAAGTGCAATATGAGGTAAGAATATTGCAACACAATTAAGAGCTTTAGTAAGTTTGCTAATAGACACTAGACTAAGTGGAAGCCGAGGAACATATCATATAGCATTGAAGACAAGGAAAGAGTAGGGGTAAGATTAGGTGTCTTTAGATCAGAGAGCAAACCTGAATTACTAGTCATATAATCAGTAGCTCTGGAATTAATGACCTAGGGATCTTGAGTGACGGTGGGAGGACGTGTCTAAGAGTGAGTAATAGTAGAAGAGGATGTAGTAGACTGAGATCATAGAGACACAAGGCGACGATGCTCTTCCTTAGGAATGGACACCACTTTGCCAGTTGAAATCAAGGTAGTCAATATCGTATTGGTACTGGTTGTACTAGCGATTAGTATTGTACTGGCCATTAAACCTGTGCCAGTACTCCTCTAAAAAGTACCAAATAAAATTGTGGGTTGAATTGTTTGTACTAGGGATTTTTCAAGTGTTTTAGCCGCTATTGATGTTTTGGCCAATACAATAAAAAATAATTAAAAATGTCATTATAAAGAAAATGTTATAAAACATGATATTTAAGCTAATACATTGGGTTAATGTATTCTGGTTAATATTTGAGCTCATAAAATTTGGATTTTGAATTATATGTTTATAAACACACACATATGTAGTGGTAATCTTAAAACGGTACACTACTAATGACATGTACCAAAACAAATCGTTCCCTTGACCAAACCAAAATGGCATTTGGTGCAAAATTGACTCCCTTGGTTGAAAAGGGTTGTGAAACATCTCTTCTTTCTAGAAACTAATTTGATGTGCAATAGGTTTCCAATGAAGATCCCAACAAATGTCTACCATATAATTCTCACCATGAAAATATGTACATTTACAAGGACCATGTTCTTTACCATGACCTCCTCCCCTTTTCTCACAACCTCCTTTATCTTGATCTCCATAGATGCCAAAACAACCTCTACCACTCATAGAGGTGAAAAAGGCATATTTATCACTAGAGGGTAATGCAATAGTATTAGAATCAGATAACGGGGCTTAAGTCTACCAATAGATTCACTCAAAGGGATGTCTTTACAACCCAAATTTGTGATTTCACAAGATCAAATGCCGTAGGTAAGCTAGAGAGAGTGATTGACGTGCATACAATCTCTTTGTTTCTTCATCGTTTTAAAATCAGAGGAGATGGATTTGTAAAGGTCTGGGAAGCACGGGTGCGGCTAAATGGTAGCCGTACCCCATGTCGGACTTGTATGCAATGCAGGATGCGGCTTCACGCGCGTCCACACTTTTTTTTTTTTTTAATCCAATACGGCCGGGACAAAGCCCGGATATGTTCGGGACATGGCAGGATACGGTCTCAGAGAAAAAAAGAAGAAAAAGATGAAAACTTGAACCTCTCAGTGCTCTCACGCCGATCGATCTCCTTCCTCATCTTTTTCTTCTTCTTCTTTTTCTCACACCGATCTCCTCCCTTGTGTATACACACACACACACACACACACACATATATAATTATTTAATTAATTAATAAACGTATCCCTGCCGCACCCGTGTCCTACTTTTTCAAAAATTGCCTTGTCGCCACATCGCACCCACACCCACACCCACACTTGCACCTGTATCCGTGTAGGTGCTTCCTAGGTAAAGATTGAGTTCTTTACATATACTCTTAAATTATTTTTTCCCTGTGCTATTGTTTCTGCTCATACATTAATAATTTGCAGTTTGTTGTTTTATTGGACCATTAGGTGAACTTTGAGACCAGGAAAATTTTCTCTCTTTTTGAGGCCTGGCTACCTTGAATTAGTCATAAATGAGGCCTGGCTACTTCGAATTAGCCATAGATTTTCGCAGTCTTTTTCAGTTTTTCTTAGTTTTCAGTTTGCATTTTACTTTCAGGTTTTCTAATGAAATGTTGGATCTGTTTTTTTCTTATCGAATCAAAATCGTTTGAATTCTCTATGGAGAAGGGAAGGACATATTACTTGCATATTACAAAAGAGGCAGAGATTCAAAGGGTAAGTCTAGAGACACATCCAAGTACACACCCAAATCCACAATACACTTTAGTGTCACCTTGTGATTGGGGCACTTAAATTTTTGTTTTAGCAATAGTGGTCCCATGTGTAAGTAGTGAAATCCAATCATAAGTTCACATCCGAGCATGTTGTGAAATTGGGTGTGGGTTTAGGTGTGTCCATAGGCGGACTCTAATGGAAAGCATATCAGGAGAACAAAAATTTAGGTTTGGATTACCATCTTTGGACTTCATAGCACCAAGCAATGGAATAAACCACCGGCATTATTGTCCCACACACAAACCACCAACTAGTCACTAATACTGTCCAATCACAAAACTCCAAACACAAAGCATTATACCATTTGGCCATCAAGATATCAAACATGAACCACCCAAGAAATGGATTTCAAATGCAGCAACCTGCACCACACTGCTACATGCCTACAATTACATAACTGCAGAAACAAAGAACATATCGAAGCTTGATATGCACAAAAATACCAAATCAACACGAAACAGGTGACTATTGTGGGTCACCAGTTATTGGCAGTGAATTTGCAAGAGCTAAGTTTCTGGCCTATACACTAAGATTTGGGTCTTTGGGTTGCAAAATACTGAGATGTGGGCCAGTCGACTTAGTAATTTAACTGGGTTGTGAAAGCACTGTTTGGTCTTTGACTTAGTAACTTAACTGGGTCATGAAGGCACTATTTGGTCTTGGAATGGCTATAGGAACCTCAATGGAGTCATGATGGGTACAAACAACTGGTGGTACTCTCTTAATGGCAACGGAAGCCTCGTTGAAGTCTTGAAGGGGACCTTTTTCTTTTGGGAGTGACTGCGGTTGTTGGAGTCAGGGATTGCTATTACTATACAGCTGGCAATGAGGAACGCCGCATTGTCGATTGACGCTAGTTTTAGTGGTAGTGGCAATGGGCGTCTGTGTGCTCTCATACCATGTTAGTCTCGAGAAGTGTGTTTAGGGTTAATTAATTTAACCGAACACATACTTAGATTGCGTTTGGTATTAGCTTAAAAAAGTAGTTTTTTTTTTACTATTCAGCTTATTTTTGTTACTATTCATGGGTCTCATTGCACTTTTTGGTACTATTCATGGGCACCACTATACAATTTTAGCTACCTTTTAATTTTATTTATGGTACTTTCAATAAAAAGTTTTTAGTTTCAGTTAAATAAATTATTCCTAAACGGACTCTTAGTATTTATACTAATAGATTTAGTATATTTTTATAGATTTACCCCGAACATGTAAATACCACTAGCAACAATACTTATATAAACTTGATATTTGATTGTATAAGTGTATATATAAGTTCATAAGATATTAAAATATTATTTGTAATTTATTAATAATATAAAGTGTTAGAATTATAATTAAATAATTAAATTCATAATTTCTTAAGTGTTTAAGCTTATGGGAGAAATGTTAATTTATTATGGTAACAAAGCAGGAGATTTTGAACTCGATTCCTGTTTCCACTCTACCTGTCATATAAAATGTTAAAAATCACGTGTTGGGTTCCATTTATTGAGAAATCTGGAGCCACATGTGAGAGAAGGTGTTAGAATTATGGTTAATGATTAAATTCACAATTTCCTTTTAGTTTAAACTTTTGGGAGAACTAGCAATTTATCAAATAGTTCATTTCATAATAAAAATTATATTTAATTTTTGTGAATACAAGGTTGGTAAATCTAATCTTATAAGTTCATAAATCAAAATCATTCTATCTAATTAACTCAAATAATATAATTTCAATATTAATTTAGTTATTAAGTTTTAGTCTAAATTTGTGAAGATGTAAAAAATTTTAGTCATGATGATTACTTATATAGAAAAATAATAAGTTAATCAAGTATCTCATGAATACTCGAGCTTGTTCAATAAGAAAAATGAATCAAGCTTGAACATGTAATCTAGTTTGTTGATAACCTTGAGCTCTGCTCATGAAATAAGATTAAATGAACAATTCTAAAATTTTAATACTCTGCTCAGTTTGTTTATAGCCCTTGCGTCAATTGATCATCCTCCTTTTGTGTGGTTTGGTTGCCTGCCAGCTTTGATCTTGATGTTTGCTTTGTCTGGCTTGTCTTGGTTATGCCCAAGTCCGAAATGTACTTTTTGGACTCTTGATGTGGGGCACTTAGTAATGGAGACCATGGTTTTAAAAACCAAACCGGACCGGCCGGTTTGACCAATTCAACCGGGAACTGGACCTTGATCTGGTCCAGTTTTTGTTAAAAACCCAAAGAAAAGGAAAACCGCTAGTTTAACCGGAAATCGGTACAGTTAAACCGGTTTTAAGTTGCTTTGTTCATTAACACTTCAGCCATTGTGTTTTTGACAAAAAATAAAAAAGATAGAGATTTTATTTCAGATTTAAGAAGAAGAGAGATTTTGACTTTGAAGATGTTGTCAAGTCTAGAGCTATGAAGCCTCAGATGCCCACATTGACACCAAAAACTTCTGATTTACTATTTATGAGTTGACTCAGTTGAGGAAGAACTGAGGAAGCCCAAACCAAAGAGATGCAAGTACAATCTGTCCGCTTCAGTTTAAGAGCTTTGCTTGTTGCTCTTGCAGACTTGCACATGCACTGATGCACATATATTGACGCGAGAGAGAGAAAGAGAGAGTATTGAAGGCAAAGAGATGAAAAATTAGAAGAAACTAGAAGTACAGAGCTTTTAATTAACCAAGGTGTGGATGTAAGATTTCAAAATATGTGGTGGGTGGAGTATCAACGTGTAAAGGTAGAATATGTGGTGGTAAAGAAATATCAAATGGGCAATGATATTGCTACTCACCGGTGACTTTTGTTATTTGCAAAATAAAAGAATAACTAAAATACTTTTTGTAGTGGGCTTGAGTTTGGCTATATATATATATATATATATATAAGTTAAGGTTTAATGTTTTACTATTATTTAATTTAACTTTTTAGTTAAAATGATTAGTTATAAAATTATTTATTTATTTATATTTTATAATTATTATTTATTTATTTATGGCATCATTGGTTCAACTATCGGTCCGACCATAAAACCGAGAACCACTCTCTATTCCCGTTCTTTGATCGAACCGATTTTTAAAACCATGGTGGAGACCCAGTGCTGCTTGGAAGCAGTGTCTTTTATGCGTTATGTGCATTTGTGATGAGTGCAATAGAGAGCTTTCAAGGGTCAGACTTTTCTATTATAAGAGCTTAAGATATGGGTTTTCTTAGATCCTTTTTCTATTCTTGGGTTCAATCAAGTGATTTGCTTCTTTACTAACCTTTGAATTCATGAACCTTGTAGGTTAAAGATGATAAAATTGAACAATTCTCAAGCTCTTCACAGGTAATTTTCGAATGAAAAAAAAAAAAAAAAATATATATATATATATATATATATATCTTATTTCATTTGCAAACATTCGGTCTCTATGTCAATTGTAAACAACTATATATCAAATTTCAGTCATTGCTGATATATTGTTGTTTGAAGCCTGGTTGTGATACTGTTTTTTGGCACTGAACTTGAACTGTTACTGTGATAGCCATTGACGCTGCAACAGTGTTACAACTAGTCTTTTAAAGAATTTGTGAATTTTTATAGTTTGCTGATCTTGCTAATTTCATTCATTATTATCTTGTTTAGGATGCTGAGGGAAGTGATGAAGATTGGTCCGCCTAAGATTCTAATGTCATTGTTAGGAAACACCAATATAGTTTTCAACCAAATGATGTACATTAATTCCCTGCGAAATTATAGTGCTTTAGGAGCTTACAGGCTTCTAAGTGATCTTTGAAACCTGGTTATACTGCCACGGCCTTAACCCTTTGTTTTGGGGGAGTTAAAGTTGATTTTTGTTACTGAAATATAACAAAGAAACAATTTTCCTTCATGAGTTGGCGTCTGGTGTGGAGGAAAAGTTGCTGTCTGACTCCTCTTTATAGGTAAATGCTCAGGTCGTGAATTACAACTGTTCTATTTTGAACGCTAAATTATCTCTCCCAACTTCTCCATGCACTAGAATTATGTATGCGCCCTTTCTTTTTCCAAGGATTCAATTGTCAGGGCAGCAGACACTTGTAAGCTGTTTCAAGAAAATTATTCTCCCCCGGAAATCGTTTGCTTGGCAACTATGCCTATTTGTAATTGCAGTGTGGCACTTAAAACGTAAAAAATTTTGAAAAATAAATAAGCACGTCCATGCACACATTACAATAGGAGGGTTGTAGGAGACCCATGATGAGACAAGTATCTTTCAATCTCCTTTACATAATCCCCTCTTTGATGGGATGACACTACCAGTATGAATAGGATCCTCCTCCATTGGAGAGGTGACACATAAACATGAAGAGAGAGAGAGAGAGAGAGAGAGAGTGTGTGTGTGTGTGTAGGGGTAACATCCATAATTTTAGAAATGATATCTCCAATACATTTATAGAATAAATCATACATTATACCGCATTACAAAATAGTTGTATATTCCCACGCATCGCGTGGGTCTGCGACTAGTTTTACTTAAAATTCAATACATCTTACATACCTAATAACATTGTAATAAACTCTCAATTTGGTTGGATTTATATATGAGTATTAGAATTAATTGAGTGTAGTTGTGCTTATTTTAAATATGTGATAAGATGATATGACATGTTGGGATTGGAGGGGTAAAACATAGGTTTTACACCATATCCTTACAAAATTTAATCTCTTATAAAAAAAGATGTAAATATTTTTAGGTTCATGATGTGAAATTTAAATTTTTTTTCAAACACATTATTAAAATCGGTGGCTCAGCTGCTAGTGGCTGAATTGTTGGCATTGGACCAGAGGCTCTGGCAATTGGATTGTCGACACCGAATTGGCCACCTAGCCACTTGATGGGAGGGGAAAGCTGCTATGTGTTTTTGTAAAATGTTTTACCAAATTTTTAAAAGTAAAATGTTTTACAACATTTTTTACAAAATATTTTATAGTCAGCAGAAACACTTTCAAGTTTGACTAAATTTTATAATAAAACAAACATAATAAAATGCAAAAAACATTTACAACAAAATAAACGGAGCCTAGATTTTTTTTTTTTTTTTTTGGGACAAGTAATTAGATCTAAATTTTCCTTAACAAAGTTAATTTTTTATTTATTTTTTGATCTATTATTTAGTTAGTACATACGCGTATTGTACATGTATAGTACATCCATAACATTGAATTAAACTTTCATCCAACGTTTTGTTTCCATTGGTACGGAAGTAAACACGTTTTTCCTAAACTATAAGTACAATAGCTGTTTGTTATAGGAGTCTTAAAAATCAAATTGTTAAATACGTAGTTAGGGGTGTCCAGACCTAACCACCACTCTTAAACCCAACCAAACTGCCTAATGTGACCTAATTCCAACTTGAACTGAAGCTCTCGGCAGTCGGCAGCGCAAGTATCCGCCTCCAAGAACCGACACCGGTGGGTCGAGTGTCAAGTTTCCTTCTCCAAAACTCGAGCCACTTGACTTGGTCGATGCTATATAAGAAATTTGGTCAAATCTGGCAAGATCAAGCTATGTTTTAGGGAGATCCAGTGAGATCTCGACTTGATCTGGTGAGATTTAGCTAGATTCGCCCAAATCCCAACAAATTTAGAAGAATTTTTGTAGAATTATATGATTTTTTTAAGATTTCAACTGCTTTTGCAAATTCTAGCAACCCTCACCCAAACTTGAAATCGACTTGACCAATTGATGTCAATAGTTGGTTTCAGTCCCTCCACCTTCCATTTGACACTGATGGATTGGTTCCAAGTTAGGTCCAAAATTGACCTGATTCAACCCAACCCGTGGACAAGCCTATACTTAGCTGCAAAAATCATAAATGGGTAAAAGATGGAATAATAGAGACTAGGAGAAAACATTAAATAAAACCTACTCATGTGATGGCGTCAATCATTGGAACAGTAGATATAAAACATTAAAAAACTACCAAAGAAACAAGTTCTGTCAAATCACTTTCTAAAAAAAAAAAAAAAGCAATGTTTTTATTTAATATACTTATTTTATTATATCTTATTATAAAACTTAAATCCAACCATTTTTTGATTCTTTTTTAAAAGAGTAATGCTATATAGATATACATACATCATGCATAATGCTATCACATAGAGCGGGAAAGGTAAAGCAAACACTGCCAACGTTTCCAGGGCATGGCCCAACAAGGTATAGGAAATATAAATTAGACATTTCCATACCCAAGGAACATGGCCCAAGCAAAGTGTAGGAAAGATAAAGGATACATGGTAAGGAAACCCTAGTACATGGTTCTAAAGAAAACGCTAAGAGAGAGAGAGAGAGAGAGAGAGAGAGAGAGAGAGAGAGAGAGAGAGGAAACCACTCGGAGAGGCTAGGCCTCCTAATCTACTGAACATTGCCCTTTTTGGGCTTGCGTCTTCTTGCTGGCATCTTTACCCTTTTTCCTCGTGCCTAGGAAGCCGTATCCTCTATAGACACCGCATTTTGTACCCATTAATAAATTTTAGTCTCCGGTCCCAATGATGAGCTTGACATGTTTACAAAAGGTAATTGAAGTTATTTTAATAGTTTGGAAGTAATCACAACTCAAAAGTGCTCAAATCGCTTTGAAAATGATGTTGAAAAATGACATTTTCTCACTGTTTTGATCATAACTTTTGATCCATAAAGACATTTTGAGTGAGGTTAGTTTTATTGGAAAGTAAACTTCTTAGGCTTCAATTTGAACAAAATTTTTTCCTAATTTCTATTTACATTGAGTGAATTATGTCCGTTTGAAGTTGGGCCATCAAAGCTGTCAAAACTAGGGATCCTGGAAACGCATGCATGCGTAGGGAGCATGCATATGTGCACATCCCCAAACCTGCGTATGCAGGCTGATTTCCAGAAGCCCATAACTTCATTTTTAGATCCCAAAGCCTCCCTCTTTGATGGGCCCCGGCCCCTAGATCGTTTGGGACATCCAAAACCGTCTAAATGAGTCAAAAAACCATGGTTTAAATATATAAATACAACCTTAAGCCTCCAAACTCAAACCCTAGCTAGAGAGAGTGGATTTTTCACCTAAACTCTTCCAAAACTCTTTTCTAACTTTAAACTTTTTGCCCATACATCATTGAGCACGTTTTTGGCTTTTCAAAACCATTCTTTATTACTCGTTAGGGTAGAAACTACTTTCTAATCTCTTTCAAAAACTTTTTTCAAGCAATCTTTTCAAAATATTTTTATTTTTGAGATGTGACTACCTATGAACTATTGAATACTTTGATTCCCTTTGATTATCATTGAATCTTGTTGTGTGGGCACTAAGGGGCCGGTTAAATATCAACCGAGCCGTGTTCCATAAGCAAGATGAATCTCTCTTCATGGCTCTTCCTTAATTTGGATCTTTTATAATTCTTGTTCTTCTTGTTTTTGATTGATTTATATGTTATATATTCTTAGAAATATGTTTTGCTTTGTTTAATTTTGTCTTATTGTGTCTTATCATGTTTTGGTTGGAGAGTTGAATGATTGGATATATTGATGTACATGTTTCGATGTGTTAAGTGTTGTTCCTATTTGTTATTAGATCCAATGCATGTTTAGGAATAGATTTTGTTTTGTTTATCTTTGATATCTTTGTTGTTAGTTTAGATTGTTTAGTTTTGTATTAGAAGCATGCTAAGTTTTGTTTGAGTGTTGTTTTGTTGCTGCTTTAAAACTAAGTTTCTGGCCAGTATACGTGCGCATGCTTCAAGCATGCGTATGCATACTCGAGGCATGTGTACGCATACTTCATGTATGCGCATGCATACTCGTGCCCAGAAACCTAGATTTAGGGTTCTTACTATTTTTTTTGTTTTTTTTTTTTTGTTAGAAATAACCACATGTTTAGGTATTGTTGAGTCTAGTTTTCACATGTTTAGCATTAGGGTTAGTATAATAACATGTTTCATATGCTTTGATTGTTGAGTTGATAATTAAGGTTTATGCTCTGATGAACCACATGAACATGCATTCACATATTCATCCATAGATGCATAGGTGCTATAATGCGGTAAGGTAAGTGAGGTAAGTCATGCATTCACGTGAACATGCATTTTGGATGATGAACATAATGAATATGTTTTTTTGATGCTTGGATACTCTGTTTAGATATTTGAGTTATATTTGATTTTAATACCTTGCTACCATGTCTGTGTTTCCACCCTTGTGATATCTTGTTTGTTGGCTGCCTTGGATGAAATGATATGATATGCATGATAGATGTATGCTAGGTTTGATATGAGTTGCCATAATAGATGGATGTTACGGTTTTGGGATGATTGATGCCATGTTGATTGCTAGATGTATGCTAGGTTTGATATGAGTTGCCATAATAGATGTATGTTAGGGTTTCGGGATGATTAATGCCATGTTGATTACTAGATGTATGCTAGTGTGTGTGTAGGTATAGATAATATTGAATGAGCCTTTAAAGAGATTAAGACGTAAGACACAATGACTGGAAGCTGACCCATGGGTCAGGTGGGGTTGGGTGCCTAACACCTTCCCATCCCCATACCTAAACTCCGAACTCATACTCTAGTAGTAAGATTAGTCATTCCACATAATGGTGCTATATTTATGATTCCTAGACCTAATGAAG
Source organism: Lithocarpus polystachyus (assembly GCA_033629205.1). NCBI lineage: Eukaryota > Viridiplantae > Streptophyta > Magnoliopsida > Fagales > Fagaceae > Lithocarpus > Lithocarpus polystachyus. The sequence goes on from CM066171.1 coordinate 34,958,129, forward strand.
GTGGCGACTCCATCTTTTCTCTACCTCGGTCCACTCGGCCGAGACGTACTCCCCTTTACTTTATGGAGGAAATCGCTGCGCCCACGGTGGTTACTCCATTGGGGATAGAGAGTTTGACTCTAATGTGTCTTATTTCTTAATCTTAATAAAGGCTTATTCAATACTTGTTTGCACACACTTCACTTGGTTCTTTTGTCCCTTTCACCCTGGTTGGTGATGAGTGGGAAGATGATTACGCTCTATTTGGACCAAAGTCTTTTGAAGTTCATGTTAGGATTAGTGCCATTAAATCCTATTGTATAATGCTATGTATGACATTATATATGACATTATGTATGACTTAATATTGTAATTAATAAAGTTATTTTATTATTATCTAAAATAATGGTAACATGAATATTTGGACATTATCATATAGTCCATGAGATGCATAGTATGTGATTTATGTGATTTAGTCAAAGAAGATATAAGTCACAAGTTCCTTGTAAACTCATAATTTTATTTCATAGTTGGTGATGAAATTGGGCATTTCATCTGTGAATGTTATAACATATCAACTAAAATAATTTTTCTTGATCATGGAAGTGAAGACTTCTAGTTGATATGTTGATATATTTTAAGAGTTAAGACATATTAAACTGGACTGCTGTGAGATTTATTATTTTCCTATCGACTGTCAAATGAATAATAAATCTCACAACTTCCATTTACATGAACTCTTAATCTTAAGAGAATAATGGAATTGATCATGAAGTGTAGGTTGCTTTGATATATCAAGAGTGAGATCTAAAGTCACGATCAAAACCTCAGTATGTTGGGCAGACACATTTACGCTTTGTTTGTTTTGTTGTAAAATATTTTCAGGAAAATATTTTTCAATTTTACATTTGTTTTACAGTAAAATATTTGGTCAAAAGTAAAATATTTTCAGTCAACTAAATCAACTTAAGCAAATTTATGTAAAATATTTTAAACTTAAAATTTTGGTAAAACATTTTACATTTTGTTCACCCTCTCGTTGCCCGATACTTATCACTCCATTCACTCCCAAATCAGATTTCTCTCCAAAAAAAAAAAAAAAAATCAATCACCTCCAGTCCCCTCTCCCATCAATCCCAGGCTCCAGGTCCATAGCCACCGGCCAACTCCAGCTTCCATCGGCACTGCCCATCGCTGGCGATAACTCTCCCTTCCACTCTCAAGTTCTGTCTTCCCACAAACCAGAGCCACCAAGGAGCTCATCACTCTCAGGTTCGTCGAGGCTCTTGCCATTCTCTCTTACCCATCTCAAACAGACAAAGAAAGTCACAGAGAGGCTTCTTGAGACGTGTGATGCTGGTGGTGGTCAAGGTAGCTTTTGGGCATGATCTGGTAGCGGCGGTTAAAGGAGGTGTTACGGTGGAGATTTGGGTCTTTGTGGGATGGTTCAGAATTTTTTTTTTCCTGAAATAGAGATCCGATGATAGTGTTTGGGTTTGTTTCATCGGTCTTGGGTGTTTGGGTTGTTGACGACATTGGCTGATTGGATGGGATAACAGTGGCTAGGTGGATGATGGTGGCCAATTGGATGAGATTATGGTGGCTAGATGGAAGACAGTGAGTGTGGTGGCTGGATTTGGGGTGGTTAGCAGCTGTTGGCTTTGAAATGGTTGGTGGTGGTTGGGTATGGAGTGGTTGGTGGATGACGGTAACTGTGTTGGTTGGGTTTGTGGTGGTTGGCTTTGCAATTAGTGGTGGTTGGTTTATGTTTGCATTTTCAAATGTTTAGGTTACATTAAACACTTGCCAAACACTTAAAAATGAAAATATTTTACATGTAAAATATTTTACTTCAAAACAAACAGAGCGTTAGTGTTGATGGAACATATATTCTCAAGATGGAATTCATAATCTCTTAACGGAGATATAAAATATTCCCTTGTGATAAGTTTAATGGGTTCAGTTATTCAGAGTGTTAGGCCTAACCACTTTAGTAAGGAGTTACTAAAGTATATATTTATGAAATTGGATTTCATAAATATATGATGAATAACTTAAAGGATTAAACCGGGTACTCAAGGATTAAGATGTAGTAATCTTCAAAGTGGCAGTTTATATTCACGACTTTGTATTACTATGAATATTTTATGAAAGAGTTGCATGTACAATGAAGTCTTAAGATATAATTTATTAATAAAGCTCAAGGCCCATTGGAACTAGGGTCTTATTTGTTCCTTTTTGGTCTCACTCCAAGCCACATACTAAAGCCCAATTGGAATGGCCCAAAAAGCTGGCCCAATTAGATAAACAATTACAAGGAGAGAAACATACAGAATTTTGTAAGAGAATGAAATGGTTTGTACGTGAGTGTTGGACACTCTCTTATTTTCACTTGAACACAAACATATAAACTGATTGAGAGACCACACTTTTTGGGCACAAGTGGAATTAGAGTGAAGATTAAAAGTGTTTCCAAGTATTTCTAATCTTTAGTTTTGAATTTCACCGCACCAAGGTACACTCTCTTATTCTTATATTCTGAAATTTACATAGTACATGTTATCAATTGCGAATGAAGTAAATCCTTTAATTTTCTGCTGTGTATGTTTTGTATGCGATACAAACATGTATTTTTCCAATAGTTCATCCCACTAACTTACAATCTGTGTCATTGCCTATGATGGGTTTCGAGTATGTTAACGGTTAGACACCAATCCACAAAGGTCCACTTAGGCCCTCTGTTGGAATCATGGTCCACTTAGTTGTGAGTGACCTACTGATCTATCCCTTTAGCTTTATGGAGCTTACCCACACATAGATGAGCTTAAAACCGAACCATTTAGGGTTACCCAATTATGTGTGCATGTGTGCGCTTTGTTTGAATTGTTTGTTGGGCTAATAAATTGGGTCAATCTTTTTTTTAGTCTTCTATGTTTTCAAAAAAAAACCAAATTTTTTTTCAAGTTCTCAAGTTTTTTTTTTTTAATAAAAAATTTCAAAAAAAAAAAATGTGTGAAGTTTTCACCCAAAAAAAAAAAAAAAAAACTTCAAAAAAAAAATGTGCGAGTTTTCAGTTAGGTTTTTTTTTATATAAATTCAAAAAAAATTAAAAAGAGTGAGTTTCTTTGTGAATATTTTTCTTCAAGAAAGAGTTGCTTTCAAAATAAGAATTTTCAAAAAATAAAATGTGAGTTTTTAGTGAGATGTTTTTTATATATAAATTCCTAAAAAAGTTTTCAAAAAAGAAGTGAGTTTTCTGTAAATAAAAAAAAAATCAAATTGAGTTTTTAGAAAAGAGTTTCTTTCAAAATAAAATATTCCCAAAAAAATCTTTTGAATTTTTCTTTAGTAATAATTTTTTTTTTCAAAGGTTGGCCCTTTCTAGTAGCCCATTTTTGTTTGATGTTTTGAGTCTTTCATTTGTTGTGTCTTGGGCTTAGGTCTACCCATATTTTGTCTTGTCTTGTCTTGTCTTGGGCCTTAGGCCTATTCTTGTTTTGTCTAGGGCCATTAAGCGCATCCTTGTTTTATCTAGGGGCATTAAGCCCATCATTGTGTTGTCTTGGGTCTTAGACCCATCCTTTGTTGTGTCTTGGGCTTTAGGCACATCCTTGTTTTGTCTAGGGGCATTAAGCCTATCTTTGTTATGTCTTGGGGCCTTAGACCCATCCTTGTTTTTGTTTTGGAGCCTTAGGCCCATGTCGTGTCATCTAGTGTTGTTACCTTATGTTGTCTTTTGTTTTGGGCCCTAGGTCCACTCTTGTTTGCCTAGGGGCATTAGGCACATTTCAAGGTTTGTCATCTTTTAGTGCCTTCATTATTGTATCTTCAAGTTTCTTTCTTTTGAGTCTTGTCTAAATTTTGTGGTTTCATTCTAGGGGCATGGTTAAGTGGGAATTGAACATAAAATTTATTGTTAGTGATCTTCATGAGACATTTCTCATAAGGATAAGTCTCTTGTAGGTGACCCATCATTGCTCCTAAAAAGAATCTTGCACAACCATCTTGGTCTCGAACTTCTGATAATCGCCTCATAAGAACTTATCTTACTTCTGTCAACCAAATGACATTAAGTGACCGAGATATTTTGAAGAAGATGGAAGAAATGATGGCAAGGATGACTACTTCTATCATTGAGAGGCTTTACCATCTTGAGGGTGCTCAAGGAAAGAAGAAGAAGGTAGTGCAAGAACCTCAAGATGAAGACTCTATCTTTGATGAGGATTATTTTGAGGAAAAAGAGGCTGAGATCAATAAGGAACCTAAGGAGAAAGAAAAGTCAAAGGAAACCAAAGAGATGAGTCAAGAAAGTGAGAAGATGAAAGGTATGCTTAAGAGGTCCCAAGGTATGGAGGACTACATTATTGATATTGAGGGATTGTGTCCATTTCTCAATGTCCAACTCCCCCTAAAGTTCAAGATGCCAAGATGGACTCTTTTGAAGGTATTAGAAATCCCAAGAATCATTTAAAGCAATATGTTCTTACCATGAAGCCTCTAGGTCTTACCAAGGAGCAAAACATTTTGTGTTTCCCTCGAATTGTTAGTGGTGTAGCCCTACAATGATATCTCTCATTGGAAAATGCTAAGATGAATGATTGGAACAAGATGGCTGAAGCCTTTGCACAACAATATTCATACAATGTTCAATTGGATGTGAGCCTCAGAAACTTGGAGACTAAAAAGCAATTGAACAATGAGTCATTTTCTGATTTTCTGATGAGGTGGAGAAGAAAAGCTTCCAAGATGCCTAATCATCCTAGTGAGAAAGACCAAGTAAGGATGGTCATGGAGAACATTCTACCTACTTATGGGCGCCAACTTGCACCAATTCCTTTGAAAACCTTTGTATATTTGTATGATGCTGGTATGCAAGTTGAGGATGCTATTAACAGTGGACTTATTGAGAGTGATGCAAAACCTCAAAAGAAGTTTGGGGTACGGTATTCAAGTAATAGTAGTAACAATGGTGGTAAGACAAGTAAAGTTAATGTTGTTAATGTTCGAAGAGAGTTCACTACATTGGGAATGACTTTATCCCAAGCACTTGAAACTTTATCAACCAAAGGATTTATCAAGCCATTGGATCTCGGAAGGTATACTTCAAACACTTCTGCTCCTAACTACAATGCCAATGAATATTGCAAGTACCATTAAAACTATGGTCATTCTACTGATAAGTGCATTCGTCTCTGTCATGACATTGAAGACCTCATTCAATCTGGCAAGATCCTTAAGCCACCCATCAACCTCCCAAACATCAAGAGTAATCCTCTCTGCGACTACAATGCTATGCCTCCTCCTACTTGGGGTTGATTGATCAAGAAGTTTAGCCTTTGTTATTGCATCCATAATAGTCTTTCATTTCAGAGTGTTTTTCAATTCTGAAGTGTCTTTGTTATTCAATTCAGTATGTCTTTGTTGTTTTAATTCAATGAGTATTTTAATTCATGTACTCTTTTAATTCATCAATAAAGTGGGTTGCAATGGTTTGAGTTTTATGATAAGTTTTCAAAACTTCAAGTTGATTTGATTATCAAGATGTGATATTGCATGTTTGCCCATAATTGAACAATGGAAATTGGGATAAAGAAAGGCCATTATTCTACTATCCTAAACACATTTCCCTTTGCTCACCCCTTTTGAGCCTTCAAAGTGAAGAAAGTTCAAAAGTGATGAAAAGTAATCTTTGACCAAGTTATAACCCTCAAGAAAGTAAGTTTAAGCCTTTCTTATCCATTCTTTGTGAGCCAAGAACCTAAGCCTTCATTATAAGCCAAGTAAAAGTCCTCTCTGAAAAATTGAAGTTATTCATGTGAACTATGTTAGGCTTAATCCCTTTTGGGTACATAGGCAACCTTGTGAAGTGCAGCCACATAACATCGTGTAAATTGTGTTACTCATGTATTGAGAAGTTGAATCAACAAGATTTTTTTAGGATAAGTCATAGTACTTGTTCATTGCATCTCATTTGTTTGTTTCTTGTAAAAGTGAAAGAGCCCGCTAGGCTAAAAACCCGCATGGGCGGTTTAGGTGAAAGTTAGGGCCTTAAAAAAAAGTAATAAAAAGAAAGAAAAAAAGAAGTAAAAAATGTCGTGTAGGTTGAAAACCCGTAAGAGCCGCCTAAGCAAAAGTTAGGGTAAAAAAAAATGAGAAAAAAAAAAAAAAGCGAATCAGTCAAGCTAGGGTCAAGGTGGAACTCACAAGGAGGATGTGTTTCTAATGATTGAACGTCTCAAAAGTTAGCCATAATGAATCAAGTGTCTGGTTCCCATTTTTATCATGCCTTTTAGGATGGTCTTGTTTCGTGTCTTCTTTTCTTAAAATGTGTTTGACCTTGAGTTTTGTGTCCTTTGCGTCATCTTTATTCTCCTTCAATCTTAGCGTTTTTTTGTGTTTGTCGCTTCTTTAGAATTTGTCGTGTCTGTCCTTGTATTTGGTATCTTGTGTGTTCGTTTGCATGTTTGATTTCTCGTGTGGTTTTTCATGTGTCTGTCTGCTTGTTTGTGTCCTTGTTCCATCTTGGGCCTTAGGCCCATCTCATACCCTGTTTGGTCCTTAGGCCTTTCCTTGCTTTGTGTTAGGCCTTAGGCCCATCCCTATTTTGTCTTAGTCCCTAGGCCCATCTTGTTTAGCATCTTATGTATTTGTATGCTTTGTTATGTTTGTTTACCTCTAACGTTGTTGTGTTCATCATTTTGTTATCTTTTGTGATCACATGTTTGTTTGATGTTTAATGTGAGTCTTGTATGTTTGTTTGTAATTTTTCTTATATAAGTCTTGTGTGGTTATGTTTTGTATTCTTGCATGTTTGCATGAATCTTGTGTGTTTGTTTTTGCAAACCCTATGTGATTTTGTGTTTGTGTGAGTCATGTATGACTATTTGTGTCTTTGGCGTAAATGCTCAATTTTGAGTGGCCTGTTTATGTTTAGATCGGTCGAGCGACCCCCTTGGCGTAAACTTCTCTTTCTTGAGTGGCCTCTTTGTGTTTGGACGTAAATTTTTCGCTTCGCGTGGTCCCCTTGGCATAAATTTCTCATTCTTGAGTGGCTTGTTTATGTTTGGACGTAAATTGCTCAGTCAAGTGGTCCCCTTGGCGTAAATTTCTCATTCTTGAGTGGCCTATTTGTGCTTGTACGTAAATTTCTCGCTTCGAGTGGTCTCTTTGGCATAAATTTCTCATTTTTGAGTGGCTTGTTTATGTTTGGATGTAAATTTCTCGCTTCGAGTGGTTTCCTTTGTGTAAATTTCTCATTCTTGAGTGACCTGTTTGTGTTTGGACGTAAATTTCTCTCTTCGAGTGGTCCCCTTGGTGTAAATTTCTCATTCTTAATTCTCATTCTTAAGTGGCCTGTTTGTGTTTAGATGTATATTTCTCTTTTTGAGTGGTCCCCTTGATGTAAATTTCTCATTCTTGAGTGGCCTGTTTGTGTTTAGACGTAAACTTCTCGCTTCCAGTGGTCCCTCAACTTTAGGTAGAGTCCTTAAAACTTGAAAACATCCCATGTTTTCTTAAGGTACATTTCTTGTTTACATGATTGCTTGCATGTATGTGTGTCATGAAGGTAAAGTCCTTAAAACTCGAAAATATCTCAGTTTTTCTTTTATGTGGTTTTTCACACTCCTTGTTGGAAGTGCACCAATTACTTTTTGAGCACGCCCTAATGTTTGCATGTTTGTTTTAGTGTGTGTGTGTGTGTGTGTGTGGACTCAAAGTTTATTAATTCAAAAAATGTTGTATCTTCAGGCTTTAAACTATACTTATAGTGTGTCGACCCCTCGCGGCTGCTTAACCACCTATCGCGGCGACGCTCGCGCGCCTTTCATCTCGGTGTGAGAATGTTATGGAGGTGTGTTGTACCTCGGGTGTATGACTGGAATATGAGTCGATTTTATGGAAATTACCAAGGGTAAGTGAAGTTGCCACCAAGCATTGGGTTTTTCTAAGGTGTGATTGGTCACCTGACTCTATTTGATTTTATTACCGATCCTAGGCTAAGAAAAAGATTGTTTTTTCAAATCTAATGTGGATGAGTAAAAAATCTTGATTCTTGAGTTCGGAAGTTTGGTTACGTGTGGGGAAGGTGTTTGGCACCCCACAATGCCTGTTTATAGACAATCCTTTGTTTTGGGAAAATCATAATTTTTGGACATTGGCAATTGAAAACGAGCTATTGGCTTTAGCTTTCGGGGCTTTAAACATGTTGGGCTTTGAGGTTTGGTTTCGGAATGGGTGTGGTCTCGATCAATGCTTTCCAAGTGTGATTGGAATCGTTGCCTAATTTCCACGGTGAAAATTTGGCTGTATTTCGCCTATATTTTCGTGGCAGAAGTTCGGCAGCGCTTCGCCTTAAGTGCATCATAACACGCAAAACGCTATTCTCACCAAGCTTTCGACATGAGAATATGACAATAGGGATACCCCATTTTCACGGCGAAATTCTGATGGAGTTTTGTGTTTGGTGTGCTATGGCGCACCAAGGGTTTCACGTTTGTGTATATGATAAGCATCAACAAGCTCATACTGTGACAAGCCGAAGCCCTTCAAAGCATCAAACATGTTGATGCGCGTATCATACAAGGGGAAACCTACATCACTTGGTGACATGGATCAAGACAATCACACCACGATGATCGTGCACACAATATAGCATGAATATGCACCTACGACAATTGACTTGAGTGCATACCCATACTACAAGGTCAAGAGCTCTCATGACTAGGGAGGGTTGCTCATGTAGCCACGAGAATCCATCATAAAAAGTGCACAATCACCTATATACAAGCAAATATAGGTATATACATATATCATGTATAATGCTATCACACAAAGCAGGAAAATAAAACAGACATTGCCAACGTTCCAAGGGTATGGTCCAGTAAGGTACAGGAAAAGTAAAACAGACATTGACATTCCCAGGGAATGCAACCCAAGCAAGGAGCAGGAAAAATAAAGGATACAAGGAGAGGGGGAACCCTAATACATATTCTAGAGAAGAGGCTTAGAGAGAGAGAGAGAGAGAGAGAGAGAGAGAGAGAGAAAGAAAGGACCACTCAGGAGGGGCTAGGCCCTTTCTATTTGCTTGCACCTAAGTGGTTGTACCCTTGCCACAAATGTCCATGCTCTATGTGTGTACTTGCAAAGACAAAAGAAACAAGCCAGTAGACAGGTAAAGAAACAAATAGAAGAAAGCATGCTAAAAGACAAGCTAGCAAAAGATGCCAAACAAGGGCAAACAAACATGTGAAGCACACGAATAGACAAACAAGCATGTTATCCAACAAAAGGGGGTGTCCTAGGAGGAAAAATGTAGGTTTGCAATATGGATGACAAACAAACTCATGCATGAACATGTAGGCAAGCGTGAAAAGATGCAAAGATGCAAAGAAGCAAAGAAAGCCAAATGGGTGGCACAAAGCAAGTAAGGCAAGCATATCAACATCGCAAGGAGGAGAAAGGTGTATATCAAGCACACCAACACCACAGAGGTGTATCTCACAGGTGGTCACACCCAATCAATCCCTAGGAGGGATGGATGCGGCCATATAAGCACAAACCCACGGAGGGTACAAAGCATGGTAAAGCCTAGATCTAGAGAGGCTAACATAGGCACAAAGCATAGAAACAAGCAAGCAAACATAGACATGCATTAGGAAATGATCCAAACCCTTTAATATAGGCCTAGGTGCGCGGATGTAGGCCAAGACCACAAGATCTAGATCTAAACCCCATCGGAAGGGCCAAAAAGCAAGAAAGAGAGAATTTCAAGAGACAAAAGGCTAAAGTAGCACATGTCATAGTAACCAACATAGATCTGAGTACACAAGTATGGCACGGAGCACATAAACACATAGATTTAAGCATAGTAACATAGATTTAAACACTAACATGTAGATCTAAGCATAAACATGGCAAAGAACACATAGGCATGTAGATCTAAGCATAGACATGGCAAGGAGCCTAAAATCATGTGGATCTAAGCACAAAATTTAAATTTAGACATATCATAGCCCAGGAAGGCTAGGCCAACTACATCAAAGCGATAAATCATGGCAAAAAGCAAGGAAACATGCTAGGGAAACCATAAAACATGCTAGGAAGCAAAATAAAGCAAGTACATGCTAGGGAAAGCAACGGGTGTGGATTGTAGCTAAAAAGCTACACCCACACCCCTAAACCTCAAATCCAAGGTATAGAACCAAGGAGAGAAAGATTGAAAGTAAGAACACTACCTTTTGATTGTTAAGAGAGAGGAGTAATCAAAGGTTTTTTTCTTTTTTTTTTAATGTGGTTTTGTGAGAGAAATGTAGAGAAAATAGAGGGAAAGCTGCCAAAAAACTGCTCCAAGAAATTTCCGGGTGGCTCGGGTTTGATGTAAAAGCATGAAAAATATTATTTTGGGAGGATTTTGACCTCGTTTGACTCTTGGTCAACTCAGGGTTGACTAGGGGCATTTTGGTCAATTTGACCAAAAAAGGCACTTTAAGTGCTCCGATGCTTGAACGGGTTGCGCTACATCAATCTAGATGTTTCCGTGGCCCATTGAAGAATAGTTAATATTTTTGAAATTTTCAAGGTGTGGCACGCAAATTGAGGGTGGACAAAATACAATATCTATAGCTGCCCCTTCTTTATCTGACATCTCGAGTACAATGAGAGGTGTTAGATAAAGAACGTAATTCTGCATTTTACTGCCTCAAAATTTGTGCAGAAACTGCATTGTTCATGGGTCAAGACCGGTCTTACTGTGATATTGTTGAGATGCTGCAACTGGTTTGAGAAAGGTTTCTTTTGGTTCGGTTTCTTGTTACGAGGCAAAAACCTCCATCTTTTTTTTTCTTTTTTCCTACAAATATGTTGGTAGCAATGCAACTAGGAAAGCATGCAAGATTTTATTATTATTTTTGGTGTTTTGCTTATATATGTTTTTTTTTTTAGTTTTAATCACAATGATGCTGGAAGATATATCTACTCACATGTTTAAGTAGCATAGGCAAACCAGCATATGTTGGATGCTATGAAAACACATGAAAATCTATGAAAACTAAGTAGACATGAAAAATTATGCATGATAAATAGAAATTTTGAGAGATTAAAAACATGATGATGATGCAACTTTGATTTAAAGGGGAAACCTTAAAGAAGGAGAATGGTTTTGAACACGTGTGACTAAACGAGCGCCATCAAATTGAATCCTTGGAGAGATACTTTCAAAAACATGATATTTTGGGATAATAGATTCCTAAGCCGTGGAAGCGTGGAAAAGTTTCTACACCGTGAAAGTGTGGAAGGTTGTACCAAGCTGGTTGGCCGCATCGAGTACCATAAAAGATTCCTATGCCATGGAAGTATGGAGAAGTTCTTACACCGTGGAAGTGTGGAAGTTTGTACCGAGCTGGTTAGCTGCATCGAGTACCATAAAAGATTCCTACACTGTGGAAGCATGGAGAAGTTCCTACATCGTGGAAGTGTAGAAGGTTGTACCGAGCTGGTTGGCTGCTTTAAGTACCATAAAAGATTCCTACGCTGTGGAAGCGTGGATAAGTTCCTACATCGAGGAAGTGTGGAAGGTTATACTGAGTTGGTTGGCTACATCGAGTACCATAACAGATTCCTACTCCTTGGAAGCGTAGAGAAGATCTTACACCGTGGAAGTGTAGAAGGTTGAACCGAGCTAGTTGGCTACATCGATTACCATAAAAGATTCCTACGCCGTGGAAGCATGGAGAAGTTCCTACACCGTAGAAGTTTGGAAGGTTGTACTGAGCTGGTTGGCTGCATCGACTACCATAAAAGATTCCTACACCGTGGAAGCATGGAGAAGTTCCTACACCAAGGAGGTGCGGAAGGTTGTATTGACCTAGTTGGCGCATCAAGTACCATAACAGATTCCTATGCCATGGAAGCGTAAAGAAGTTCCTACACCGTAGAAGTGTGGAGGGTTGTACAGAGCTGGTCAACCGCATCGAGTACCATAAAAGATTCCTACGCCGTGGAAGCAGGGAGAAGTTCCTACACTGTGGAAGGTTGTACCAAGCTAGTTGGCTACATTGAGTACCATAAAAGATTCCTAAGCTGTGGAAGCGTGGAGAAGTTCCTACACTGTGGAAGTGTGGAAGGTTGTTCTGAGCTAGTTGGCTACATTGAGTACCATAAAAGATTCCTAAGCTGTGGAAACGTGGAGAAGTTTCTACAATGTGGAAGTGTGGAAGGTTGTACCCTACTAGTCAGCCGTATCGAGTACCTTAAAAGATTCCTACGCTGTGGAAGTGTGGAGAAGTTCCTACACCGTGGAAGTGTGGAAGGTTGTACCTAGCTGGTTAGCCGCATCGAGTACCATAAATGATTCCTACACCGTGGAAGCGTGGAGAAGTTCCTACACTGTGGAAGTGTGGAAGGTTGTACCGAGTTGGTTAGCTGCATCGAGTACTATAAAATACTCCTATGTTGTGGAAGCATGGAGAAGTTCCTACACTATGGAAGTGTGGAAGGTTGTACCGAGCTGGTTGGCTGCGTCGAGTACTATAAAAGTTTCCTACGTCGTGGAAGTGTGGAGAAGTTCCTACACCATGGAAGGTTGTATCGAGCTAGTTGGCTACATTAAGTACCATGAAAGATTCCTATGCCGTGGAAGTGTGGAGAAGTTCCTACACCGTGGAAGTGTGGAAGTGTGGAAGGTTGTACCAAGCTGGTTAGCTGCATCGAGTACCATAAAACATTTCTACACCGTGGAAGTGTGGAGAAGTTCCTACACCGTGGAAGTGAGGAAGAAGTTCCTACATCGTGGAAGCGTGAAGAAGTTCCTATATCGTGGAAGTGTAGAAGGTTGTACCGAGTTGGTTGGCTGCATTGAGTACCTTAAAAGATTCCTACACTATTAAAGCTTGGAGAAGGTTTCATCGAGAGAAACACATCCGAAGACTACCTGAAGGTGAAAATGTTTGAGAAAGACCCTCTGGGGGCTACTTTTAGCTGAATGTGTCTCAACGAGAAAAATTGGTCTGAAGATTACCCGAAGGTGAAAGTGTTTGAGAGAGACCCTCTAGGGGCTACTTTTAGCTGAATGTGTTTTCATGAGAGAAACGAGTCTGAAGGCTACCTGAGTGTGAAAATGTTTGAGAGAGACCCTTTGAGGGCTACTTTTAGCTGAATGTGTGTCCACGAGAGAAACAAGTCCGAAGACTACTCGAAGGTGGAAGAGTTTAAGAGAGACCCTCTAGGGGTTACTTTTAGCTGAATGTGTTTCAACGAGAGAAGCTAGTCCGAAGACTACCCAAAGGTGAAAGTGTTTGTTGGTTATGCTGGATCATTAAGACACCAACCAAGGCTCAAAAGAATTGAAGGATTGCCCTATTGTAGGCTCTTTAGGTTCCTTGATTTGCTAAATTCTGGATTCAATGCTTTGGGAAGATCCCTTCTTGGAAATGCTGACGCTTTTGGTCATAAATGCACAAAAACTGCCTTGGTGTTGAGTTATATGCAGTTTTGATGAATTGTGCATGCTAGGCACCTATTCAGGCTCTCACAAGGAGAGATTTCTCCTTCTCCTAGTGGATATCTTGAATTGCATTGGATAAAGGGAATACTGTCCACGGTTTGAAAATTTCCGAAATAAAACTGCCCTAGTATCTGGATTGAGACTAAGGCTAACCTTTGGGCATTGAGGGTCATGTTTGGAGTAATGACTTGGGCATCCACTACTGGGATGAGTTCGAGAGGCTCGAAAAGTGTTTAAGGCAATGATGCTCGAACAATATTTAAAACCTAGGGTTAAGCAATTGAATCTTCTGGGTTCAGGTTTTTTGAAGACCCCTGTTAATGATTGAGAGAGTCTTGCATAAGCTGTTGCAATCTTAGAACCCCATTTTTCTAGAACTTCCTTGGGAAGAAATGAATAACCCTCAAGGATATACTAAACTTGAAAAGTTTGGAGGATTTGGAATCCTTGTTGTTTGAAATCTTTGAGGGTCATCATTTTTCCCTTCTAATTTAATTGGTTTTGAAAACCGGGTTCAAAAATTTTGAAAATTCATTCATGATCATGAAAATCTGGTTAAATGCATGTACCATAAGAAAGGCTCGATAAGACCATGTTTTTTATATGGTTTATAAGTGTATGTGCTTGATGGCTATCATTTACCCTGAATAGGGAACATGTTCACCAGCAAGGATTTTTTAGCAAAGTGTTCATGCTTATCAAGTACATAAGTGTCCCTTTTTTTTATATCTCATGAATGGAGAACTTGAATGATGTGTTTGGCTTTTTGAACTTTTCGGGTTCAAAGTAGGGGTTGGGAGAGAACCCTACCCTTTTTGAGGCATGACACCTTGGCATATGCGGATGATCTTATCATCAATGATTGACCAAATGTTCAATGTCCCATGTCCAATCAATCCTCAATGATTAGTGAGGTCTTTCATTAGGTTATAACGTGGTCTTGGGGTTAATTGGGTGCTTGAAATAAAGGATATCAGGCTCAAAACTTTTACATATGGGTGATTGTCTGGCACAAGCTCCATAGGCTAAGTAGTTGTTCTCAATTAGGAAAGACTTTCTCAAAACTGTATTGTAAGGATATGGTTTTCCTGGGCTTATAGGAGGATATTTTTGGCTATGAAATTCTTTGCAGGGTTTACTAAAGTCAAGGATTACACTTCATTGAGAACCATTTGGTTGCCTTTCATGCTTGGCTAAATCCTCAATTTGAGTCCATCTTTTAAACTTTGCCCATTTTCATCTTTTTGGGGCTTTCATTTGATTTTTCTTTGGCCCATGTCTCTTGACTGTTCCGGGCTGAATTTTTTCTTTTGCCCTCTCTTTGCTCAGGGCTTCATTTGACTTGATTATCCCGTGACTTTGTCATTTGATTGATTTGGGCTCTTTTCTTATTTCAATTAGGGACTTGGTTTGATGGACTCAAATCTTGGAGGTCACCTAGCATGAGATTCTTGTAACCATCTAATCCGCCCCATTGCAGGGGGTAATGCTTGACTGAATTAAACAAAAATAGAATTCAATAGGCTCAACTGGGCTAGCAAGGGATGTTTCTCTGTAAGCGGGATGGTAGTGAAACGAATGCCTTTCTCCATCATCTTGAGCGCTTACTTCTTAGTCTAAGGAGCTTAAGTGCCAAATCATAAATTCGGGTAATTTTTTGAAAAAATATTTTCTTTCTCCCTTAAAGGGGCTATCAAGCGATACAACTGTTTGGATAGCTCGAACAAATGCCTCCATCATTTCAAATCCAATAAATTGGTCAATGAAACCTGAACATATGGTCATTTAATGTTTTAGGGTCCGCATCAATTTTGGGTAGGACCTTCCCAAAGGGTGATTGTCAATATGAGAATTGAATATGAAACTTTGCAAAAGTGGTGAATATTTCATGAATGTAGAGTTGTTGAGATGGGATGTCATGATGTGAATGTTTGGGGATCACATGCCCCTTATCCTTGGTAAGGGATAACCACTTCACTCAAACAACTCTTTCCCTACAGAAGGAGTTTTGGCATTGACTTGCCAATCTTAAAAGATGCGTGTGTTTCAAAACATGGATTTTCATGATTTGATCTTTTGATTTGAACCTTTATGCTTTGATTTTTTTTTTGGAAAATCCTTTTTGAAAAATATGGACAAGATTGCAACAAACCTAAGCCAACCGAGATGAGAGAAGGTTTTGTTATGATAGTGTCTGGGACGAGGTGGTAAGGCCAAACTTGGGTTCTAGTGTATTCGATGTATGGAATTCCCAATATCCAGAAGCTTTTGGTTAGATCCACTTAAGGGATGAAGGTCTCCTCCTCACAAAGATGCCTTAGATGATTAACTCAATGCTTGGCATACATCTTGGGATAGAGATTTTCTGATCAGGGGTGAAGATTCTAGTGAAGCACAAGTAGTAAACTTCATTTTCATGCGAATCATTGAGATGACTTGTCAAGGCAACATGCCACATTAGAGACCTAAGAAAGGCAACATGAGAAAGACAAGAAGGGATGTTAATGCAATTCCCTGATATTTTGGTGGGACTCTGTCGCCCAAATGTTGAGCAAGTGAGTGGCTCTCTGATTGTATCATCAGATGTTTTGTCATCACTACTCATTGAAAAGTGTGATGCGAGTGACGTCTTGTTAGCTTGATTAAAGCATGTTCTTGAAAAGGAAATAGATTGACTAGAGTTAGAGACATATCAAGGCTATGCTAAACCTAATAAAGTTAGAAGTATCTTGCTCTCATTCGTGACCAAATTTATTGGCATTCATCATGATAAAGTTCTGACATTGTATCACTGAAGTAGCCGAAGCTGATTTCTTATGCATCTAAGAATTGTTGAGTGAATCACCACGACTGAGGTGGTCCTAATGTTGTTGGGAATGTTCCTGGAAAGGAAATGCATGAAGTAAGACAAAGACTTTGGTTATGGCAAGATTCGATAAAATTGGAGACTTTTCACATTTCTCCCTAAATGAAGGCTTGGTTTGCCTTTTTCTATTATCAATGTGGAAGTCAGGCTTCCAAGGAACGCTTTAAGCAAGCTACAAGATCTTCTGATGGTCTTGCAAAGAAATTGCGACTTTGGCTTTTGCTAAAGCTCAAGATGTTGTTGAGACTGTTGTTACGAAGTCTATTTGAAGGGGAGAGGCTGTGCAAAAAAAGCTTCCTCAGTGTGGCGTTTTCCATGGTCTCTCAATCACTTTCACAACTTGGGGAGATTTTTAACTTAGGGGTGTGAGGATTCACATATCAAGATACTGAAGCAAGTTGAAGAAAACCAAGTTTGAGCTGCCTGATCTTGCTTGAGAGGTGTTGGGTTCTTTTTACCCTTTTGAGATGCCTTGATAGAAGAGTTTGCAAGCCATACGAATCGACCCCAACTTCTGGGTGAATTTCACTATAGACTTGGAGTAGCTAGTCCCCACAGATAATGTGGGGGAAATGGATTTTTAGTGGTCATATGGGAATGAGACTACTAAAAATCTTCCCCAGTATCATATTGAGAGTACCTAAAGGCTTGGCCTTCTTCCAGTCCATTTGCACATCTTGTGGATCACCGATCTCACCAATTGCTCTTTTAATGCCCTAACAGAATTGGCGGCTGCTCATGTTTGAGATAGGGAACCCGAGACCTTTGGTGGCTTCCATGAAGGAAATTAGTCAACATTATTGGAGTAGACAACTTAGGTTATGCTTCTCTTGCTTGATATTTGATAGGCCAAAGCAAATTCCTGAAAAGGAAATTGAAAGAACAGAGGTTAGTAAGGAATCTTGGCCCTTAAAGGATCCGAAAAAATTGGAAATACCTAGGCCTTCCTCTAATAGAATGGCCTCATACATCCTTTTAATTGTCCATTCTCATGTTCGAATAGGTGTCTCATGTTGATTGATCGAGATGTTGCATCCACAAGGTAACCCAAAGTAGGTTTATTGCAATCTTCAACTCCTTGGAGTGAATTCTTGAATGAGTTGCTCATGGCCTGAGTATTCAGAAATGGTTCCACAAATTTCTGTCACGACCTCAACTGAAGAGAATTCTTGGATGGCCCATCGGTCTTGCGGAGGCGACCCTATATGAGATTTGCATAGGAATACATGACGCTCTTGAGGCCATCGACTCCATCCCTTTTTTACATGGGAGAAGAATCAAGAAAAATTCTACCCCAGTATGGCATTTTTTAGTTCTTCGACCATCTAAACGGCCCTCTTGGAGATTCTTAGCTAAGATGAACCATGACTACTTGATCTTTCTGAGTGTAGCACCGACTGTACATTTCCTCTAAAGGAGATCTTGATCCAAAAAAAAGTCTTTATACTAGGCTGAACTTCAGCATCCTCCCTATTCTTAGGGTTTTCTTGAAAATTTCATGCAACTGGTTGACAACATCAACTAGATCTTGGGAGTGAAATCGGGGTCCTTTAAGAAACACAAGCAAAGATCGAGTACATATTGGCTCGATCTCATGAGCCCAATATCGGGTCTTAATTCACACACTTAGAAGTAGTGTCAGGGAAGTTCCATAGTACTGACTCATCTATCTTCCACCACCTTAGGTTCAATGTGACCTTTTGGTTGAGACCTTGTGAGTGATGGTGTGCATGCAAAAAGGGCTGATTTTGAAAGTCCTTTCTTCAATGCCGAGATAGTCGAATCCAAACTAGACATGAAATCATATTGACAAGTGGTGAAGAATTAGCTCCAAATACTTTGCTAACGTCAATCTTGATCGTATGAATCAATTGGCTTGGGTGGCGAAAGACAAATCAAGGGTCTTCTTAGTAGCACCTGCCTTTTCAGTCTATCATCTGAAGTGTGACACAAAAGAGAACATCTCTAGAAGTTCTTGTTCTTCAAACTATCTTCAGTTCTTTCCCCTAGGGTTATAAGACTAGCGAAAGCCATGGACCTAGGTGTAACACCCGTCTCACTTAAATTTAATTTAACTGCTTCTAGAGTGGATTTGATGAATTGCTTAATTTATTTTGGAGGAAATATTATTTTATATTATGATTTCTAAAATAATAATAATAATAATAATAATAATAATAATAATAATAATAATAATAATAATAATAATAATAATAATGGGTAACGTGAATTGTTATTTTGTGGGTTATTCAAATTTAACCTTTAGTCTCCTTATCAGTTAAGGAAAAGGATAAGAGACTAAAACCTATTTGGACTAGGAGTTTAATTGTTATTGGAATTCTTTAGGGTTTTAGCCTATTTAAACAACCTTAATATGAGTTTTAGTGGGAATGAAAGTCTTAGAAGCTTATTTTAGATTTTAGTGGGTTCTAAATTTTCGGCCCAAGTGAAACAGTTTTAACGTGCTAGTAAGTTAGGGCTTCCTACGTGAAAGGCAGAAAAAAAAAAAATTTTAATTAGTGATTAGCGTATAAGCTTAAGAGTAGAGTTTAGGGTTTCTCAAACTAAAAGAATTGGGTGGCCGTGCGCTTCAGGGGAGTAGCCAGCAAAATCGTTGAATTGAGGTAACTTGTGCGCATGACTATTTGATATCAATGGACACTTCTTGTTTAAGGGGAACTCTTGTCTCTTGCTGCATGATTCTATTAGGAGAATAATAATAGTAGTTGCACAGGTATAGAGATTATCTTGGAAGTTTGAACAGCCATGCTTTATTTTATTCAATTTTTTTTGAATTAGATCCTCATGTACGTGGAAGTTTGAACAGCCATGCTTTATTTTATTCAATTAGATCCTCATGTACGTGGAAGTTTGAACAGCCATGCTTTATTTTATTCAATTTTTTTGAATTAGATCCTCATGTACGTGGAGTACATCTCTTTCTCTATAGATTAACAATTGTAGAAGTCCTAAGGTGGTGTTCTAATGGTTTACGTGTTTTGTATGTAGGGATAACCGATTTTTTTTGAATGATATACAATATACAATTATATAAAATATAGAATAGGTATGTTAGATGTTAACTAGGGAATGCTTTACAACTATTTAATCTAGAATAGGTTTGGGGATATGTTAGAAAGATATGTTAATTTTTACTTTGCCAAATCTTTATAGTGGCTGAGGAATTGTTTTATCAAGAGGACTTTGTGGTTATTCAAAACCTGCCCTTATTGAGTTATTTAATTATTATTTAGGTTCTAGTTGATGTCGTATCGAGCGACTGAAGTGAAGCTTGGTTTAGCAACTAGAGGTAAGTAGACTACAGCACATGACGTCTCTCAAGACGTATATATATATATATATACATATACATACACGTGGTAAAAATATATTTATCTATATATATATATATATATACATTTATATACACGTGGTAAAAATATATTTATCTATATATGTATATAATTGCAAAGGTGAAGTTCCAAAAACTTATACCATTGTTAGTGCTTTGCACATACTCGAATTTTATTATCTATTGTATGTTACTATGAAATTGTATTTGTCAAGAATTGTTTCAAATGGTCAACTAGACAGTCTGCAACCTTTGCCAACACAGGGTTAAGTGTTGGTCTTCGGCCGAAGTAGTGTTAGTGTGGTGTGGTGCAGTGTTACTGTTGCTCTTTGGAGCTAGTGTTACCTCTTTGAGGTTAGTGTATTGTTTCCCATGGGAATCACCCACCGAGTGTTTAGCAGCTTTTGTCTGTGTTTGACCAATATTATCCATATCGAACTACTGTTTTTATTGCTACTGATATGTGTAAGTGGGATAATTGTTTATTTTTTTTATAATAAATTGTTTCTACCTATTTGGTGCATATTGGCATATTAAGTGGTTATTATTTTATTAATGATTACAGCGTTATAGTGAAATATTTTATTTTAATAGTTTTATAGAATATATTATATTACCATTTAAACTATTTGTAAATGAATCGTGAAGACTATATTTTGACAATGATACTAATGTTTTGTTTTGGAAGACATCCTCATGTTATGTAGTCTCTTATTGAGCCACTAGCTCACCCCTTTTTTCCACCCTTTCAGATTAGAGATGTGGAGTGTCTTTTGGTGGTTGATCAGTGGAGCCTTAGATTGATGTCTTCGTTTGGAGCTTTATTAGTTGGTGAATTGTTTTGATAAAATTTCTTCAGGACAATGAGTTTAACATTGTGGAACTATTTTGAGATTGTATTTATAGACTATATTGTGGAGGAT
This sequence comes from Lithocarpus polystachyus, assembly GCA_033629205.1. Classification (NCBI taxonomy): domain Eukaryota; kingdom Viridiplantae; phylum Streptophyta; class Magnoliopsida; order Fagales; family Fagaceae; genus Lithocarpus; species Lithocarpus polystachyus. Next base: position 34,978,750 of record CM066171.1, read on the forward strand.
TTTGTGTTTTTCGAATTTATAAGGAAATATGATGATGGATAGATGTTTATTTGAGGATAATTATTACGCTCTGTTCCATTATATTATTGTTGATTATTTCTAAGACAGGTTTTGCATCCAAATCCTTGGTATGGGTTTGGGGTGTTACACTAGGTCCTGCTGATCTTCTTGTAGGCCGGAGCCTTAGACATTTCTGGGAATGCCTTGATCATCCCATTTTCCAATTTTAGAGAATGCACTCGGGTGCCCCTTTCTCTTTTCATCTTTGAGTACTTCCTTCAGAAAGTTTCCCCATCCTCTTCTTCCATTTTCCGCCAACTGGAATTTCAAGGAGCTACCATAATGTCAAGATAATGATGGTACGGGCATTTAGTAGTAATTCATGTTTATTCCTTTCTAACTTCAAATGCCACGTGGCAACGGGTTTAACCAAATCGTCTTGAAGAGCCTATATATGAACCGAGGCCTCGATTTGCAACGGGATGAGAGAAACCGGTTCCCATTTTGCAATCACCCAAAGAATGTTGGCTATCAGTTGAAATGGTCCATTATTTCTGTTTGGTATTTGACTCATTCTTCATTCTTACCATTGACGTATTTTCTTGGTGGAAACAATAAACCAAAGCCCATGTTAGTTTAATGTCCAAATGCTTTAAGCATGTCCCTATTTCATTTTGCAATTAAGGGGGAGAAGTTCCATGATTTGGACTTCTTGTCATTGAATGAGTTTCTAAAGTGATGCAAAACTTAACATAACCTCTTTGTGGTAAGCAATTGAACATTTGCATAGGTTTTGAAAAATCTCGGGATGAACCCCTTTCTTACAATGAAAACTTTAGGGTGCAACACCTTGTCCTTTTTAGGAAAAATTTGGCACAATTTGTATGGCAAAGGTTTTTGTGATGATAGAAAAAAATATATAAAAGCTCTTTTTCTGATACAATATTCACAATGATCCTTGGAAAAAGAGACCAATTTTGATACAAAGTTTGATCCCTTTGGAAGTTTTTGAAGAAAAATTAGGCCTCTTGACTATCTTTATGAAAAGATTCGGTTACTTGTCACCCAATTTATCATCTGTGCAATTAGGTGAAAGATATCGACGAATGCATGCATGCCCTTGTAGGGTCGGGGACCCTTAGGGCTCAAGTGGATACTAATGCACGAGCGGTTCTGGGACCGTCCCTCCTAAGGTTTCTCAATGTTATGCAAGCAGGCAAAGATCATACCTTCATTTGAGAATTGTTCCCCTGTAAACGAAATGCTTAAGGACATGCTCCTATCAGTTTTAGAAATATTGGATTGAACCCTTGAATGGATTTTTATCATGGTGAGTTTCTATAGTGATGCAGAATTAATGCACAAGCCTTACAAGTAACCGAAACTTTCATATCATGCTTGAAATTGCAGGATGGGTCCTTCTCTTTTGATTACATGGAAAGTAATGCTTTTACTAAGTTTGAATTTTTACAATGCCCCAGGATCATAGGCTATAGACAATGTCTCCAACAGTGGGCCTTTTACAATACAAGGAAATTCAAATTTACAGTGAAAAGCTTCATTCTTGATAGCTTGATCTTCTTAGAGAAGATCTTGAACTCTGTGCAATGTCCTCCTCAGAGTGGAGATCTTGCTACTTACCACAAATTTAATCTGTACACATTTATATGACAAGGCCACTAGTGTATGCATTGATAGAAAAATATATGTTTGTATCGCATACAATACATACGCAACAGAAAATTAACGGATCTACTCATTTGCAACTGATAACATGTACTATGTAAGTTTGAGAATATAGAACAAGAGAGTACCTTGGTATGGTGAATTTCAAAACAAAGATTAGAAGTTCTCAGAAACACTTTTAATCTTCACTCCAATTTCACTAAAGCCTAAGAAGTGGAGTCTCTCAATCAGTTATATGAATTTGTTCAAGAGAGAATTAGAGAGTGTCCAACACTCACATACAAACCTTTTTATGTACTTGTTGTTGTTACAAAATTATGTATGTTTCTCTCCTTATAGCTAATTATCTAATTGGGCTAGCCTTTTGGGCCTTTCCAATTAGGCTCTAGTATATGACTTGGAGTAGGACCAAAAGGGAACAAATAAGATACTAGCTTCAATGGGCCTTGGGCTTTTCTGTCAACTCTTGACAAGTCCAAAGTTACCAGTAATTATATTTATTACCACTATATAAATATAATTGCACTCTAGGCCTTATTAATAAATTATGTCCCTAAACTTTATTATACATGTAACCCCTTCATAAAATATTCATAGTAATACAAAGTCATTAAAGTAGACTGCTACTTTGTAGTTTACTACATCTTAATCCTTGAGTACCCAGTTTAATCCTTTAAATTATTCATCTTATATTTATGAAATCCAATTTCATAAATATACACTTTAGTAACTATTTACTAAAGTAGTTAGGCCTAACATTCTGAATAACAAACCCATTAAACTTATCTCAAGGGAATATTTTGTATTTCCGTTAAAAGTCTATGAATTCCATCTTGAGAATATATGATCCATCAATACCAAATGTGGCTGCCCAACATGTTGAGGTTATTGGATACTATACATGTTTGTATCGGACACAAAACATATGCAGCGGAAAATAAACGGATCTACTTCATTCACAATCGATAACATGCACTATGTAAGTTTCAGAATGTAAGAACAAGAGAGTGTACCTTGATGAGGTGAAATTCAAAACCGAATGAAGAAGTACTCGGGAATACTTTCAATCTTCACTCCAATTCTACTTGATGCCCAAGATGTGTGGTCTCTCAATCAGTTCTATATTTCTAGAGAGAATAGGAAAGAGTGTCTCTCTTCCTTATGTCATATATGATTACACTTATTAAACATACAAACCATTTTATTCTATATAAAATTCTGTATGTTTCTCTCCACATAACTGATTATCTAATTGGGCTAGCCTTTTTGGGCCTTCCCAATTGAGCTTTAGTGTGTGGCTTGGAGTGGGACCAAAAGGGAACAAATAAGACACTAGCTCCAATGGGCCTTGGGCTTTTCTGTCAACTCTTGACAAATCCAAAGTTACCATTAATTATATTTAATACCACTATATAAATATAATTGCACTCTAGGCCTCATTAATAAATTATATCCCAAGACTTTATTATACATGCAACCCCTTCATAAAATATTCGTAGTAATACAAAGTCATGAATATAGACTGCCACTTTGTAAATTACTACATCTTAATCCTTGAGTACCCGGTTTAATCCTTTTGAGTTATTCACCATATATTTATGAAATCCAATTTCATAAATATATACTTTAGTCTTACTAAAGTGGTTAGGCCTAACTCTCTGAATAACTGTACCCATTAAACTTATCTCAAGGGAACATTTTATATCTCTGTTAAGAGACTATGAATTCCATCTTGAGAATATATGTTCCATCAACACTAAGTGTGGCTGCCCAACATATTGAGGTTTTGACCATTACTTTAGATCTCACTCCTGATATATCAAAGCAACCTACATTTCATGATCAGGTACATTATTCTTTCAGGATTAAGAGTTCATGTGAATACAAGTCGTGAGATTTATTATTCAATTGACAGTCGTTAAAAGAATAATAAATCTCACAGTGGTCCAGTTCAATATGTCTTAACTCTTAAAACATATCAACATATTAACTAGAAGTCACCACTTCCATGATCAAGACAAATCATCGTAGTTAATATGTTATAGTCTTCGCAGATGAAATGCCCAATTTCATCACCGACTACGAACCAAAATTCTGAGTTTACAAAGAACTTGTGATCTATATCTTCTGTGACTAAATCACATAAATCACATACTATGCATCTCATGGACTATTTGATAATGTCCGAATATTCATGTTACCATTATTTTAGATTAGAATAAAACAACTTTATTAAACACAATATTAAGTCATACATCAAATCTCACATAATGTCATACATAATATCATACATAGCATCATACAATAGGATTTAAGGGCACATATCCTAACAATCTCCCACTTGCCCTAAAGACTATTGTGCACTAATCTAACTCCCATTCCCTCCAAATGTGACTCGAAGATCCTTTGAGGCAAGGCTTTGGTAAAGGGATCTGCTAGATTATTTGCACTTTCATTCTTTGCAACTACCACATCTCCACGAGCAACAATGTCTCGAATGATGTGATACTTTCTCTCAATGTGCTTTCCTTTCTTGTGATTTCTTGGATCTTTGGATTGTGCAACTGCTCCACTATTGTCACAAAACAATGTGATAGGAACTTGCTCCATTCTCACTACACCAAGATCAGAAAGGAATTTCTTGAGCCAAACAGCTTCCTTTGCCGCCTCACAAGCAGCAACATATTCAGCTTCCATTGTGGAGTCCGCAATACAAGATTGCTTAACACTCCTCCAACTTATGGCTCCACCTCCCAAGGTGAATACACATCCTGACGTGGACTTTCTGAAATCTAGATCTGATTGAAAGTCTGAATCTGTATAGCCAATGGGAATCAAATCCTCACAAAGGTAAACAAGCATATAATCTCTCGTTCTCTGTAGATACTTGAGAATATGCTTTACATCTTGCCAATGTTGTGGTCCTGGATTTGATTGATATCGGCTGACCATGCCAACTGAAAAACAGATATCCGGTCTAGTACAAAGCATGGCATACATGAGACTTCCTACTGCAGAAGCATAAGGAACTTGTCTCATCATATCTTCTTCCTCTTGAGTCTTAGGTCTTTGGTCATCAGACAGAGGAACTCCATGTCTGAAAGGAAGTAATCCTTTCTTGGAGTTTTGCATGCTAAACCGTTCTAGAACCTTATCTATATATCCAGCTTGTGATAAGCCTAACATCTTATTCTTACGATCTCGCCAAAGCTTGATCCCTAGAATAAAGTTAGCCTCACCCAAGTCCTTCATATCAAATTGGCTTGACAACCAAACCTTTGCTGATGACATGACCCCTACATCATTTCCAATGAGTAGAATATCATCAACATAAAGCACTAGGAACATTACTACTTTGTCTTGATGTCTTTTGTACACACATGGTTCATCAAGATTTTGTTCAAAACCAAATGATTTGATTGCTTGATCAAATCTGATGTTCCATGACCTAGATGCTTGCTTAAGTCCATAAATGGATCTATTCAACTTGCATACCATATGCTCTTGGTTCTTTGCTATGAAACCTTCTGGTTGCTTCATATAGATTTCCTCTTCAAGATTGCCATTAAGAAATGCAGTCTTGACATCCATTTGCCAAATCTCATAATCATAATGAGCAGCAATGGATAAGAGAATTCTGATAGATTTAAGCATTGCTACTGGTGAAAAGGTTTCCTCATAATTAATACCTTCTTTTTGAGTATACCCTTTTGCCACTAGCCTTACTTTAAAGGTTTCAACCTTTCCATCTATCCCTCTCTTCCTCTTGTAAACCCATTTGCAACCAACAGGTTTAATGCCGTTAGATGCCTTTACAAGATCCCAAACTTGATTGGAATACATAGAATCTAATTCTGATTTCATAGCTTGGACCCAATGATGTGCATCTATATCATTCATTGCTTCTTCATAAGTGTAAGGATCAGTTTCGGCCTCCTCTGAGATAGCCTCATAAGTCTCTCCAAGACCTATGAATCTTATAGGTGGCCTAACATTCCTCCCACTACGACGAGGCAACTGTGTACTAGACATCTCATGAGTAGTATCTTGTGGTGTATCCAATACAGCCACATCATCCCTAGTTTCAACCATTGGTTGTTCAATTACAGGTTCATTCATTTCAGCCAAGACAACTCTACTTCTAGGGTTAAAATTATTCACATAATCATCTTCCAAAACTTTGGCATGAGTGCTAACAAACTCATTGTTATCCTTATGATTATAGAATAAATAACCCTTGGTTTCCTTTGAATACCCTAAAAACATGCATACTTCCGTTTTAGCTTCCAACTTATCAGACTTCCCTTTCAACACATGTGTTGGACATCCCCAAATGTGGAGATATTTCATACTAGGCTTGCGCCCACTCCACAATTCCATAGGTGTGTTGGGAACAGATTTTGATGGAACTAAATTCAAAATATGCATTGCAGTTTTTAGTGCATATCCCCAAAAGGAAACTGGTAAAGTTGAGTAACTTATCATGGACCTAACCATTTCTAAAAGAGTCCTATTCCTTCTTTTTGCTACACCATTTTGTTGGGGAGTTCCAGGTGCAGTCAATTGGAATACAATCCCATTTTGAGTTAAGTAATCCTTGAAATCCCCAAGAAGGTATTCGCCACCATAATCAGATCGAATGGCCTTTATGTGTTTACCCAATTGATTCTCAACTTCAGCCCTAAACTCTTTGAATTTTTCAAAGGCTTCAAACTTCCGTCTCATTAGGTACACATAACCAAATCTAGAGTAATCATCGGTGAAAGTGATGAAGTACTCATAACCTCCATTTGCTTGGGTTGACATAGGACCACAAACATCCGTATGAACTAATTCTAGCAACTCTTGGGCTCTTCTACCTTTTGCATTAAAAGGTCGTTTGGTCATTTTGCCTTCCAAACAAGATTCACAAACTAGAAATTCATCAAAGTCCAATGGTTCTAAGAGACCATCTTTGATCAGTCTTTGAATTCTGTTTGGATTAATATGACCCAAACGCAAGTACCAAAGATATGCATCATTAGTAGAAGGAAACTTTCTCTTTAATGATTTTACATGAGAGTTATTATCTAATTCAGAATTATATAATTCATGCTTATCAGGAGTTAAAATATAAAGACCATCCACAATATTGCCAAAACAGATTAATGTTTTACCCTTCTTTATTACAACATTGTCTTTAAGGATAACACAATATCCACTTTTACCTAAATAAGTTGCAGAAATTAAATTCCTACGAACATTAGGTACATACAGACAGTCTTGCAATATTAAAACTCTAGTTTCAAAGCATAAATTAAACACTCCAATAGCTACAACTGGAATCCTACTCCCATCAGCCAGGGTCAGAAACAACTCTCCTTCTTTAAGTCTTTTGGTCTCCTGAAACCCCTGTAAAGAATTGCAGATATGATTAGTACAACCTGAATCCACACACCAGGAATCCGTGGGATTTTGTACCAAACATATTTCAAGAAGGCATGAAATTTTCATACCCTTATTGGCAGCCTTGAACTTTGGACAATTTCTCTTCCATTGTCCTTTCTCACCACAATGGAAACATTTTCCTTTCAGCTTCTTTCCTTTGTCGGCAACCCCTAAGACAATTTGTTTACCCTCTTGCTTAGTGAAGTCCTTCTTCTTCTTCTTCTTCTTACCCTTGCCTTTTGACTTAGGTTGAGAAGTAGAAGCTACACCCACATTGGCTTCAACATTAGAAGTACCAAGGATGCCTTCCGCCGCTACTAACTCATTCATTAATTCAGACAAAGAATAAATCTTTTTGTTCATGTTATAATTAAGTCTGAATTCCTTGAATGATTCCGGTAGTGACTGGAGTATCATATCCACTTGGGATTCTCCATCAATGTCGGCACCCAAAACTTCTAAAGTATTTAGATTAGAGATCATTGTAAGACAATGCTCTCTCACAGAACTACCTTCAGCCATTTTGGTATTATAAATTTGCCTCATGGTTTCTTGCCTTGCAGAACGGCCTTGCTCACCAAACATCTCCTTCAGACTTTGCATAATGTCCGAAACTAGTTCTACATCCTACATTTGATGCTGTAGAACATTTGAGATGGACGCTAGGATGTAGCACTTGGCCATTTCATTAGATTTCTGCCAACGATCATATCGTTGTTTTTCCTCAGGAGGAGTATCTAATGAAGGAAAGCTAGGACATGGTTGAGTAAGCACATATTTGTGCTCTTCAGCTGTGAGAACTATGTCCAAGTCTTGCAATTGCTCTTTCAACTCATTGAGCTCTGTAGGGGCCATTCTATAAGGTGCTTTGGAAATTGGGCCGGTACCAGGTACTAGGTCAATAGAGAACTCAACCTCTCTGTCAGGGGGTAGTCCAGGTAAGTCCTCAGAGAACACATCTGGGAACTCTTTCACCACTGGGATGTCTTCAACTTTTAACTCTACTTTATCACCCTTCAAAGCACAAACAAGGAACCCTTCACATCCCTTCCTTAGCAATCGCCTTGCCTGCATCACTGACACCAATATAGGTGGTTTCACCACACGATCTCCCTCGAAGAAGAATTCTGGCTCCCCAGGAATTCTAAATACTACCTTCTTCCCAAAACACTCTATGGAAGCATGAAAAGTAGATAACCAATCCATCCCTAGAATCACATCAAACTCAAACATATCAAGCAACATAAGATCTGCTTTTAATTCCCTCCCAGAGACTAAAACATTACAAGACTTGTACACTTTATGGGTAATCATTTGTTGTCCAGAAGGTGTAGCAACACACAATTCATAATTTAAACTCTCAGGTTCTATGTTTAGCCTTTGTGCAAGTCTACGTGAGATGAAAGAATGGGTTGAACCAGAATCAAATAACACTTGTGCATGCTGACTGGAAACAAGAAGTGTACCTGAAACCACTGATGGGGAGGCCTCGGCGTCCTGTTTAGTCAAAGCAAAAACTCGACCCTGAACCTTAGGTCTCTGTTGGCTCCCATTTGGATTTGTAGTTTGTTCAGCTCGCATATCTGGACAATCCTTGATGAAGTGTCCAGTCTTGCCACATTTAAAACACGCCCTTGACTCCAAATAACATGTTCCACTATGAGCCTTTCCACATCTTGGACAAGTTTTGTATGCCTTCTTATTTGAATTAGGCACCCCTTGCTTCTTGAATGAACTTCCACTAGACTTCCCCTTAAGAAAATGACTCTGGGTTGGCTTCCTCTCTTGATCATTGGCCCTTGAGAGACGATTGCAATTTCTCTCTGCTATGAGAGCTCGATCCACTACTTCTGCGTATGTTTCCAATTTGAACATGGAAACCGGTCCCTGAATTTCCTCCCTTAAACCTCTTTCGAAATGCCTGGCCTTCCTTGCTTCCGTGTCAACCATGTGTGGAGCAAAGCGGGATAATTCAGCAAACTTCCGCTCATACTCATACACTGATTGAGTACCTTGTGTTATGCGAATGAACTCAGCTTCCTTTTGCACCATCAAACTATCAGGAAAATACCTCTTACGGAAGAGTTCAACAAAATGCTGCCAAGTTATAACTTCTCTTCCATGTGTCCTCTCCGTGGACTCCCACCATTCCAATGCATCACCTTTCAGTACAAAAACAGCAAGGACAACTCGTTGCTCATCACTAACTTCCATTGCTCTAAAGAGCCTTTCTATCTCCTTAAGCCAGTTGTCAGCCTCAATTGGATCCTTTGTACCCTTGAAAGCAGGAGGATCAAGCTTCCTAAACTTCGCCAAGGCACTAGTCGGATTGGTGGCTCCCACTTGATGTTGCACTATATTGGTTAAGCCCCCAATGGCTTCAATAATAGCCTGGAGATTAGTAGGTCCCCCAGCATTCGGTTGACTGTTCCCTGGGTTCCCCCTTGGTGGAGCCATATCTCTAAGTAATACAATAAGATTTCATAAGTAAATATTTCAAATATTTCAGAGAGTCAAAACCAAACACATAGATAGTACAACAATCATTCCTACGCACTTTAGAATAAAAAACAAAACAAAACAAAATATAAAATCACTATGAAAGGTCTAACACTAAAATTCCTTGTAATCACGCTCTTGTTCCAAAATAGTCTTAAGATCAAACCTATAAGTCTACAGAATCATAAACCTATGCTCTGATACCATAACTGTAACACCCCAAACCCTTAAGAAGGATTTAGATGCATAACCTGTCTTATAAAAAAAAATCAACAATGATATAATGGAACAGAGCGTAATATTTATCCTCAAATAAACTTCTTGAATATCATCAGATTTCCTTAACAATCCATAAAAACAAAACAACAATAATACTCTTGAATGTAAAATCTCCAAATAACATCTCAAAATAGTTTCAAAATAATAATCTCATTGTCCTGAAACAATTTTGCTAAAACAATTCTGCAACTATCAAGCTCCAAACGAAGTCGTCAATCTAAGGCTCCACTGATCTACCACCAAAAGACACTCCATAACTCTAATCTGAAAGGATGGAAAAAGGGGTGAGCTAAAGGCTCAATAAGAGACTACAAACATGAGGATGTCTTCCAAAACAAAACGATAATATCATTGACAAAATATAGTCATCACGATACAATTAAAATTAGTTTAAACTGTAATATAATATATTCTATAAAGCTGTTAAAATAAAACACTTCACTATAACACTGTAAACATTAATAAAATAACGACCACATTTATATGCCAATATGCACCAAATAGGTAGAAACAATTTTATTTTGAAAGTAAACAATTTTCCACCTAAAAGAACAGTAGTAAATAAACAGTAACTCAATATGAAAAATATTAGTCAAACACAGACAAAAGCTGCTAAACACTCAGTGGGTGATTTCCCATGGGAACAATAACACTAACCTCAAAGAGGCAACACTAGCTCCGAAGAGCAACAATAACACTGCACCACACCACACCACACTAACACTACTTCGGCCGAAGACCAACACTTAACCCTGTGTTGGCAAAGGTTGCAGACTGTCTAGTTGACCATTTGAAACACTCTTGACATATACAGTTTCACAATAATATACAATAAATAATAGAGTTTGAGTATGTATAAAGCACTAACAATGGTATAAGTCTTTGAAACTTCACTTTTGCAATTATGTGTATGTATATATATATAAATATATTTTTACCACAATTATATATATATATATATATATATATATAAATATATACGTCTTGAGAGACGTCATGTGTTGAAGTCTACTTACCTCTAGCGGCTAAACCAAGCTTCACTTCAATTGCTCGAAACAACGTCAACTAGAACCTAAATAATAATTAAACAATTCAATAAGGGAAGGTTCTTTAATAACCACAAAGTCCTCTTGATAAAACAATTCCTCAACCACTATGAAGATTTGGCAAGATAAAATTTAACGTGTCTTTCTAATATAACCCCAAACCTATTCTAGATTAAAATAATAGTATAGCATTCCCTAAACTAACATCTAAAATACTCATATATTTAATTGTAAAGCTGCCCACAATTGCAAACCTTTTCAATTCGGTCAAACCCTAAACTAACAAAATCAGCCACCCGCAAAAGCTATACACATAACTTATATTTAATTGTAACGCTGCCCAAAATTGCAATTCTATAGAAATTAAACGGGAAAAAAAAAGGTCAAAATCGATGAGTTTATTTTCAAGCTCTAACTATTTGGAAAACATTCAATTGCACTACTTTCAAAACCAACAAGAAGTAGAAGACCATGAATCTGATAAATTAGACGAAGGAAACATAACATTATTGCATAATGTCCATGCGTGCGTGTTAGAGAAAGAAAGTAATAAAAAAACAAAACCGAGAATTCCACACCTGCAATAAGTCTACAACGAAGAACCCAATAGCACAAGACATAATATTATGCGTGTCTTGTTCTAGTGCCCTTTTCATGAACACCGTCATGATGAAGAAATCAAAACCCAATAAAGAAAACGTTAAATCAATATAAATCAAACCATAAAATGCACTAATAATGGTAATATATATATATATATATATCTATATATACTTATATATAAATCTAATAGCACAAATCACTATTTCAGCCAACGACGTGAATGTGAAATTCCAGCAAAACACAATTTCAGCAATCTCAATACCACAAAATCGAATATCAGTTGCTGAAAATTACCTTGATGTCGTCTTGTCAGTTTGGCAGAATTTCTTTCACAGCCGCTTCTAGTTTCAAGGGTCTCCTTCTCTACCTTTCACATAGGAAACCCTAATTTTATTTCATTATAAAGCTGTTGCACTTGGGCTGAAAGTTTAGAAGCCTATTCCATGATAAGGCTAATTTCAGTTGGGCTGAAAATTTAGAAGCCCACTACACTAAAATAAACTTCCAAGACCCACTTATATTCCCACTAAACACATTAATATTATTTTTATTATTGTTATCATTATAAAAATCACAATATAAAATTAATTATCTCCTCCAAAAATAATTAAGCAATTTATCAAATCTACTCTCTAGAAGTGATTAAATTAAATTTAAATGAGACGGGTGTTACAATATCTTCGGTGACTTTTCACATAAATCACATACTATGCATCTCATGGACTATGTAATAGTGTCCGAATATTCATGTTACCATTATTTTAGATAATAATAAAAGAACTTTATTAATTATAACATTAAATCATACATAATGTCATACATAATATCATACAATACGATTTAAGGTTACTAATCCCAACAAGTTCCCATTTGCCCTAAAGACTATTGTGCACTAATCAAACTCTCATTCCCTCCAAATGTGACTCGAAAGTCCTTTGAGGTAAGGCTTTGGTAAAGGGATCTGCTAGATTGTTTGCACTTTCAATTTTTGATACCACCACATCTCCACAAGCAACAATGTCTCGAATGATGTGGTACTTTCTCTCAATGTGCTTTCCTTTCTTGTGATTCCTTGGATCTTTGGATTATGCAACTGCTCCACTATTGTCACAAAATAATGTGATTAGAACTTGCTCCATTTTTACTACACCAAGGTTAGAAAGGAATTTCTTGAGCCAGACAGCTTCTTTTTCCGCTTCACATGCAGCAACATTCTCAGCTTCCATGGTGGAGTCCGCAATACAAGATTGCTTAACACTCCAACATATGGCTCCACCTCCCAAGGTGAACACATAACCTGAAGTGGACTTTCTGAAATCTAGATCTGATTGAAAATCTGAATCTGTATAGCCAATTGGAATCAAATCCTCACACTGATAAACAATCATATAATCTCTCATTCTACGTAGATACTTGAGAATATGCTTTACTGCTTGCTAATATTTTGGTCTTAGATTTGATTGATATCGGCTGACCATGCCAACTGAATAATAGATATCTGGTCTAGTACAAAGCATGACATACATAAGACTTCCTACTGCAAAAGCATAAGGAACTTGTCTCATTATTTTTTCTTCCTCTTGAGTCTTAGGCTTTTGGTCATCAGACAGAGGAACTCCATGTCTGAAAGGAAGTAATCCTTTCTTGGAGTTTCGCATGCTAAACCGTTCTAGAACCTTATCTATATATCCAACTTGTGATAAGCCTAACATCTTATTCTTGTGACCTCACCAAAGCTTGATCCCTAGAATAAAGTTAGCCTCACCCAAGTCCTTCATATCAAATTGGCTAGACAACCAAACCTTTACTGATGACATTACTCCTACATCATTTCCAATGAGTAGAATATCATCAACATAAAGCACTAGGAACATTACTATTTTATCTCGATGTCTTTTGTACACACATAGTTCATCAAGATTTTGTTCAAAACCAAATGACTTGATTGCTTGATCAAATCTGATATTCCATGACCTAGATGCTTGCTTAAGTCCATAAATGAACCTTTTTAACTTGCATACCATATGCTCTTGGTTCTTTACTACGAAACCTTCCGGTTGCATCATATAGATTTCCTCTTCAAAATTGCCATTAAGAAATGCAGTCTTGACATCCATTTACCAAATCTCATAATCATAATGAGTAGCAATGGATAAGAGAATTCTGATAGATTTAAGCATTGCTACTGGTGAAAAGGTTTCGTCATAATCAATACCTTCTTTTTGAGTATACCCTTTCGCTACTAGCCTTGCTTTAACGGTTTCAACCTTTCCATCTATCCCTCTCTTCCTCTTGTAAACCCATGTGCAACCAACAGGTTTAATGTCGTTACGTGCCTTTACAAGATCCCAAACTTGATTGGAATACATTGAATCTAATTCAGATTTCATAGCTTTGACCCAATGATGTGCATCTATATCATTCATTGCTTCTTCATAAGTGTACGGATCAATTTCGGCCTCTTCTGAGATAGCTTCATAAGTTTCTCCCAGACCTATAAATCTTATAGGTGGCCTAACAATCCTCCCACTACGACGAGGCACCTGTGTACTAGACATCTCATGAGTAGTATCATGTGATGTATCTAGTACAGCCACATCATCCCTAATTTCATTCATTGGTTGTTCATTTATAGGTTCATTCATTTCAGCCAAAAACAACTCTACTTCTAGGATTATAATCATTCATATAGTCATTTTCCAAGAATTTGGCATTTGTACTAACAAACACTTTATTATCTTTATGACTATAGAATAAATCTCCAACAGTCCCTTTGGATACCCTACAAAGAAAACCACTTCTGTTTTAGACTGTAACTTGTCAGACTTTCTTTTCAACACATATGCAGGACAACCCCAAATATGGAGATGTCTCATACTAAGCTTACGCCCATTCCACAACTCTACAGGTGTTTTAGGAACAGACTTTGAAGGTACTAAATTCAAAAGATACATTGGAGTATTTAAGGCGTATCCCCAAAAGGAAATTTGTAGAGTCGAATAACTCATCATGGACCTAACCATATCTAAAAGAGTCCTATTCCTTCTTTCTGTTACACCATTTTGTTGTGGAGTTCCAGGTGCAATCAATTGAGATATAATCCCGTTTTCAGTTAAGCAATCCTTAAAATTGCCAAGAAGGTATTCGCCACCACGATCAGATCGAATGACCTTATGCGTTTACCTAATTGATTCTTAACTTCAGCCCTAAACTCTTTGAACTTTTCAAAGGCTTCGGACTTCCGTTTCATTAGGTACACATAACCAAATCTAGAGTAATCATCAGTAAAAGTAATGAAATACTCATAGCCACCTCTTACTTGGATTGACATAGGACCACATACATCTGAATGTACTAGTTCTAGCAACTCTTGGGCTCTTCTACCTTTTGCATTAAAAGGTCGTTTGGTCATTTTACCTTCCAAACAAGATTTACAAACTGGAAATTCATCAAAATCCAATGGCTCTAAGAGTCCATTTTTGATCAGTCTTTGAATCATATTTGAATTAATATAACCCAAATGCAAGTGCCAAAGATATGCATCACCAGTAGAAGGAAACTTTCTCTTTAATGATTTTACATGTGAGTCATTATCTAATTCAGAATTATATAATTCATGCTTATCAGGGGTTAAAATATAAAGTCCATCCACAATATTGCCAGAACAGATAAACACTTTTCCTTTCTTTATTACAACATTTTCTTTAAGGATAACACAATATCTATGTTTACCCAAATAAGTTGTAGAAATTAAATTCCTACAAACATTAGGTACATACAGACATTCATCTAATATTAAAACCCTTGACTTAAAACATAAATTATAAACACTAACAGCTACAATCGAAATCCTGCTCCCATCAGCCAAAGTAAGAAACAATTCCCCTTCATTAAGCCTTCTGGTCTCTTGGAACCTCTGCAAAGAATTACAAATATGATTAGAATAACCTGAATCTACACATCAGGAATCCGTGGAATTTTGTACTAAACATATTTCAAGGAGGAATAAACTTTTCATACCCTTATTGGCAGCCTTGAACTTTGGACAATTCCTCTTCCAATATCCTTTCTCACCACAATGGAAATACTTTCCTTTGATTTTCTTTCCCTTGTCGGCAACTCCTAAGGCAATTTTCTTACTTAGTGAAGTCCTTCTTCTTCTTCTTACCCTTGCCTTTTGACTTAGGTTGAGAAATAGAAGCTTCACCTACATTGGCTTCAAGACTAACACTAGAAGTATCAAGGATGCCTTCCACCGCTACCAACTCATTCATTAATTCAGACAATGATTGAATCTTTTTGTTCATATTATAATTGAGTCTGAATTCCTTAAATGATTCCGGTAGTGACTAGAGTATCATATCCACTTGGGATTCTTCATCAATGTCGGCACCTAAAATCTCTAATGTATTCAGATTAGAGATCATTGTAAGACAATGTTCCTTTACTAAACTACCTTCAGCCATTTTGGTATTATAAATTTGGCTCATGGTTTCTTGCCTTGCAGAACGGCCTTGCTCACCAAACATCTCCTTCAGACTTAGCATAATGTTCGAAGCTAGTTCTACATCTTGCATTTGATGATGTAGAACATTTGAGATGGATGCTAGGATGTAGCACTTGGCCATTTCATTAGATTTCTGCCAACGATCATATCGTTGTTTTTCCTCAAGAGGAGCTTCTAATGAAGGAAAGCTAGAACATGGTTGAGTAACCTCATACTTGTGCTCTTTTGCTGTAAGAACTATGTCCAAATTTCTTTTCCAGTCAACATAATTGGATCCAGTTAGTTTGGTTTGATTAAGAATAGTAACAGGTGGGTTAAATGATGCCATGTTCAAATCTGAACATAATAAACATGAATATTATAAGTAAACTGGACATTATCAATTTAACATATAAACATATAGTATGAAACCTTAATAAAACCATTAGATAATATATGCAACGACAACCCAATCCCGCAATTAATATTTCTCAGCATAGAGTGAATATAAAATACTATAATTGATTGAGAACTATTCTCATTATTAGTGCTATCATGATAACTTTTATCAAACATCAATAATATGCCGTTATACATTTGGCCTCTAAATAATTATAGTAAGAACTCAGCATAGAGGATACTATAATATTTAGTCTAGTGTATACCATTATCTAGAATCGTGTGTAGCCACATTTCATCCCCTTAACAGGCATATTTCGTAGTACCATGATACAAAACACCCTCCGCATGGAATGCAAAGCTCGAGGCTAAGACAAGGTGTTTGATCAAACCACAATAAACCAGAAAATTTAATCTTGTAGGACCATGAAATAAATACTCCGCATGGAATGCAAAACTCGAAGCTAAGACAAAGTATATATTTCACACTACTATGAACCAATAATGGAGGTCGTGAGATCCAACCCTTGTATCTCTCTCCCATTAGATGTTTTAAATTAAAGATTTTTATTATATAAATATGCATAAACTAATTACACACAGCCTTGCACTTTATACATGTGAAAAACACTTAGAAAATTCTGAATTCCCAGTTTTCGATCGATCAAGCCTCTGAATTTCCAGTCTCGATTGATCGAACATGTATCTCGATCGATCGAGAAAAGTTCTAGATGCTCGATTGATGCTCGATCGATCGATAAAAGATCTAGATCCTCGATTGATGCTCGATCAATTGAGCTTCGCGAATTTTGAATTTCCAGAAATTTTCTAAGGCAATTTTTTAACAACTTTTCATGAACTAACAAGCATCATATGAACATGATAGACAAAGATTGATATCAAAACTAAAATTACATTGATGCTATAGCCTTAAAGTTCAATTTAACATACTTAAATTCAAATTTAAACAACATCATAACATCAATATCAGTTTTTATCAAATCATAGTTTCAATAACCATGTAGAAATTAAATGCAAATATAATCTTTTAACATTATGAAACTATTATCTCTAATTCTAAAACTCACAAAACATGTTATACAGATTGGGATTGAAGATCGCTCTGAAACCATTTAATGGAAAAACATGTTTGTATCGCATACAAAACATATGCAGCGGAAAATTAACAAATCTACTTCATTCGCAATTGATAACATGCACTATGTAAGTTTTAGAATATAGAATCAAGAGAGTGTACCTTGGTGTAGTGAATTTCAAAACAAAGATCAGAAGTACTCGGGAACACTTTTAATCTTCACTCCAATTCCACTTGTGCCTAAGATGTGTGGTCTCTCAATTAGTTATATGTGTTTGTTTTAGAGAGAATGAGAAAGTATCCAACACTCACATACATGTCATTTCATGAAAAATGTCTCTCCTTAAAAAATTATGTATGTTTCTCCCTTAATAACTGATTATCTAATTAGGCTAGCCTTTTGGGCTTTTCCAATTGGGCTTTAGTATGTGGCTTGGAGTGGGACCAAAAGGAAACAAATAAGACACTAGCTCCAATGGGTCTTAGGCTTTTCTGTCAACTCTTGACAAGTCCAAAGTTACCATTAATTATATTTAATACCACTATATAAATATAATTGCACTCTAGGTAAATTATATCCCAAGACTTTCTTGTACATGCAACCCCTTCATAAAATATTCATAGTAATACAAAGTCATGAAAGTAGACTGCCACTTTGTAAATTACTACATTTTAATCCTTGAGTACCCGGTTTAATCCTTTAAGTTATTCATCATATATTTATAAAATCCAATTTCATAAATGAAGCATTAGTGAATCCATGCTTATTAATGAAGTATTATTGAATCCATGCTTATTAAATAGTGAGACAATATTAAAGTAGTTTGCATCCAGTGGTGCAATAGTGTTGAGTTAACGTATATATACTTAATAATGTAATCTTAAAGATAGAAAAATATTAACTTATCTTGTATGTTTCTGACTCTAGCCGTATAGCATCACTTTATTCTTTATATAATTTGTGACTCTAGCCATATAGCATTGGTGAGCTGATAACATTCCAGCGACATAATAACATGAGTACAGTGGTAAAATGATAATAAATTAAAATTTACTCATTAGTATAATTTTAAAGTTAAAAATATAATGACTTATCTTCATAGTTTGTGGCTCCAGTCGTATAACATTAGTGGACTTAACATTTCAGGAACATGATAAAATGAGTCTAGCAGTACAATGTGATATTATGAGTCATTTCATGGTAACTTCACAATTGAAGGAGAAAAATGGGTGCAACTGGAGGGAGAGATAACATGTCCAGTCGTGTGCATAGGTTGGTTAAGTTTATCCTCTTTATCATGCACTTAAATGATTTTTCCCATGTAATACTCTTTTAGTTTTTAGTCAAATATGAGTGGTATTGCCTTCCATAATAAGGACTTTTAGTATTAGAAATTTATGTCTTTCATGAGAATGACTTTAATATAAAATCATTGTGCCTTCTAGGAGGACTTTTAGTCTTTAATGTTCATATGCCTTCCATGAGAAAGGGCTTTTGTAATATGTTCTTGGAAGAGTGTTTGATGTCTTTTGAGGTGTACAAAGATGAAAAGAAAAATATATATATTTTGTGAGAAATGGTATTTGTAATATGTAAAGGAAGTATATGTAGACACTTTGTTGAATATTGATCTTGTATATATATATATATATATATATATATATACTTTGTGAGACATGGAGTTTAAAAATATATGAGAAGTATGTATGGATATTTTGTGAGAAATGTGTTTATAGAATATAGGGAAGTACGAGAGATATTGAGGTTAAATATAGTAAATATATGAGATTATAGCTACTGCTAGAGTGATTTTTTGTGTTATGTCATGGGTTATGTTGCCTTCAAAAAAAAGAGATTTTGTAAGAAAGATGGAAAAGGAGAAGAAAATGTGTTTATGGGCAGTAAAATGATGAAGTTTTAGAATATTGAGGATGAGAGAGTAAGTATATGATGGGTAGTAGTGTTGTGTAATAGGTGTGTTGTAATGGTGTTATCTAAGAACAGAGATTTTGTAAGAGAAATGGAGAAAGATATGAGGATGTGTATATGGGCAGCAAAATGATGAAATTTTAGAATAAGAGAGTGAGAGAGAGATGGATAGTGGGTGTGTTAGTGTCTGGCTTGGTCGTTTTTATATAGAGCCAAGTTTGTAATTAGATTAGAGTTAGCTGAAGGGAAATTTAGCAAATAAGGAAAAGTATTTGACAAAGTGATTTCATTAGTGGGTTTTTGGATTTTAGCCAAGAGAAGAAAGTTTGAAACTTTAAGGTTGCTGCTGGAGCTGTACAGCAGTTGACACGGCCGTACAACAGTAGTTGCTGCAGCTGATAGCTTTACAGCAGTAGCTGTCCTGACACAACTAGATGATGTCAGCTATGTGAGGTCTTTTGCTGGAGAAAATATTTTGCATTAAATTCATGGGTTTGGCTAAAAATTGTAAGATAACCATTATGGGATCTTCCTATTTCTAGTATTGCAACTGGAGGCTAAGGATCTTAGCTTAAAATTGTAGGATTTCTTTTATAGGATATTTGCTTCTTTGGGTATGGCAGCAAGCTATTGGGAATGAGCATTAAAGGGTTGATGATGTCACTTTGGACAAGTGTCAATTGCCTAAGTTGCTGCTAGAACTATTGCAATTGCTGCTGGAGCTACTGGTATTCTGCTAAAGCTGTTGCAGCTTCTGCTGGAGTGGCAATTCTGCTAGAACTATTGCTGGTATTTTTAGCTAAGTTTCCTCTTTTGAAAAATTATATGTTTAGTCAATGTTTTTATTAGAATATAATTTTGGTAAGTAATAGACTCATTGGTTGATATTTGATGAAGTTTTAGAGATGCAATTATGGTTTCATTCTATTGTGACCAAATCTTAGAGAGCAAGGAGGGCATTTAATGTTGGATAGAAACTATATAGAGAAAGCTAATAGGATTTAGGCATGTGTTTGGTATTGATTTAAATAATATAATTTATATGATATAATATAATTAGATTATATGGTGAACATTAAGTTTTAGGTAAAGAACAATGGGGAGTTTTATCATTTTAAGTGTTATGTGATATAAGAGGCTTATCAGATGTTATCTATTGCACACTGACCCGTCAGAGTTCAGGGAATTAGGGAAGACATGCCAAGTAACATGTTTTCTTTTATCAACTTTGAACCGCTAAAGCTTTACTGGACATACTTCTTGGCCCTCCAAACCACGACTTCCAAAAATTCCCCTGATGGGACTCATGAGCTTGGATTATAAGCCGAAATGAAATGATGTGTCATGAGCTTGAACCATGGGCTTTGATGAGATAATATCGCCATGGGTTTTGGACCGTGGGCTTTGGCATCATTTTGTGTAAATATGGGCTCTTTTGGACTTTAATGCAGATTTTCTCAAAATCCATGATAATGTTGATATGCTACGGGTTGCCAATGAAATAAAGCCATGTGGCATGAAAATTTTGTCCTCAACATTATGTAGGCACTAAGGGGCCGTTTAAATATCAACCAAGTTCTGTTCCATAAGCAAGGTGAGTCTCTTTCCATGGCTTTTCCTTAATTTGGATCTTTTATAATTCTTATTCTTGTTGTTCTTGATTGATTTATATGTTATATATTCTTAGAAATATGTTTTGCTTTGTCTAATTTTGTCTTATTGTGTCTTATCATGTTTTGATTGAAGAGTTGAATGATTGGATATATTGATGAACATGTTTCGATGTGTTAAGTGTTGTTCTTGTTTGTTATTAGATCAAATGCATGTTTAGGAATAGATTTTGTTTTGTTTATCTTTGATATCTTTGTTGTTAGTTTAAGTTGTTTAGATTTGTATTAGAAGCATGCTAGGTTTTGTTTGATTGTTGTTTTGTTGCTGTTTTAAAACTGAGTTTTTGGGTGGTATGTGTGCGCATGCTTCAAGCATGCGTACGCGCATGCATACGTATACTTCATGTATGCACACGCATACTCATGCCTAGAAACCCATATTTAGGGTTCTTACTTTTTTATTTGTTTTGCTTAGTTTTAATCATATGTTTAGGTCTTGTTGAGTTTAGTTTTCACATGTTTAGCATTAGGGTTAGTAAAATAACATGTTTCACATGCTTTGATTGTTGAGTTGATAATTAAGGTTTATGCTTTGATGAACCACATGAAGATTCATGCATTCATATGTCCATCCATTGATGCATATGTAACACCCGTCTCACTTAAATTTAATTTAACTGCTTCTAGAGTGGAGTTGATGAATTACTTAATTTATTTTGGAAGAGATATTATTTTATATTGTGATTTTCTTCAAAAAAAAAAAAATAAGGGGTAATGTGAATAGTTATTTTGTAGATTATTCAAATTTATCTTTTAGTCTCCTTATCAGTTAAGAAAAAGGATAAGAGATTAAAACCTATTTGGATTAGAAGTTTAAGTGATATTGGAATTCTTTAGAGTCCTAGCCTATGTAAACAACCTTAATATGAGTTTAAGTGGGAATTAAACAACCTTATTATGAGTTTAATTTCCAGCCAATGTAGGGAATAGTTTTAACGTGTAAAGTTAAAAAGTTAGGGCTTCCTGCGTGAAAGGCAGAGAGAGAAACCCAAAAAAAAAAATCAGTGGTTAACGTATAAAGATTAAGAGTAGAGAATTAAGGTTTCTCAAAATTGAAAGGATAGAAGACTGTGTTACTACTAGGGGCAGCCAACAAATTTCTTGTATTGGGGTAAACATCTATTTATGCAAGCCTTATTGATATCGTTGGACACATTTTGATTAAGGGAACCTTCGTCTCTAAGCTGCTTAAAAATATTAGAATTATAATAACAGTCGCATAGGAATAGTAGTTATCATGGAAGTGTATTTTAGACATGCATTATTTTATTTGATTTTGAAATAGATCTTCATATATGTACGTGGAGTAGCATCACATCCTATATAGATTAAACACTTATAGATGTCCTAGGGTGGTGTTTAGAGGGTCTATGTGTACTTATATATAGGTATGACAGATTTTAGTTTTGGGGAATACATTGCAATTATATAAAATCTAGAATAGATATGTGGAATATTAGAAAGATGTGTTAAATTTTATATTGCCAAATGTTCATAGTGGCTAAGAAATTGTTTTATCAGAGGACTTTGTGGTTATTCAAAACCTGCCCTTATTGAGTTATTTAATCCTTATGTAGGTTCTAGTTGACATCGTTTCGGACAATTGAAGTGAAGCTTGATTTAGCAACTAGAGGTAAGTGGACTTCAGAACATGACGTCTCTCAAGACGTGTATATTTATATATATATATATATATATATATATTCTTGGTAAAAATATATTTATATATATACATAATTGCAAAAGTGAAGTTTCAAAAACTTATACCATTGTAAATGTATCATACATACCAGAATTTTATTATTTATTGTATATTATTATGAAACTGTATATGTCAAGAATGTTTTCAAACGGTCAACTAGACAGTCTGCAACCTTTGCCAACACAGGGTTAAGTGTTGGTCTTTGGCGAATGTAGTGTTATTGAGGAATGGTGCAGTGTTATCGTTTGCTCTTTGGAGCCAATGTTGCCTCTTTGAGGTTAGTGTTATTGTTCCCCATGGGAATCAACCACCGAGTCTTTAGCAGCTTTTGTCTGTGTTTGACTAATGTTTTTCATATCAAACTACTGTTTTATTGTTACTGATCTTTATAAGTGGAAAATTTATTTATTGTCATGATATATTGTTTCTACCTATTTAGTGCATATTGGCATATTAAAGTGGTTATTATTTTATTTAATGATTACAGCATTATAGTTAAATGTTTTATTCTTGACAGCTTTATAGAATATATTATATTACTGTTAAAACTATTTGTAAATGTTTTGTAAAGACTATATTTTGTCAATGATACTAATGTTTTGTTTTGAAAGACATCCTCATGTTATGTAGTCTCTTATTGAGCTTCTAGCTCACCCCCCCCCCCCCCCCCCTTTTTCCACCCTTTCAGATTTGAGCAATGGAATGTATTTTGATGGTAGATCAGTGGAGGCTTAGATTGATGACTTCTTTTGGAGCTATGTTAGTTGGTGAACTGTTTTAATATAATTTCTTTAGGATAATGAGTTTGACTGTTGTGGAACTATTTGATAGTGTATTTGGAGACTTTATTGTTAAGGTTTTTGTTTTTATGGATTTTATAGGAAAGTTGATGATGGATAGAAGTTTATTTGTGGATATTTAATTACGCTCTATTTCATTATATTATTGTTGATTATTTCTAAGACAGGTTATGCATCTAAATCCTTGGTATGAGTTTGGGGTGTTACAGCATAAGTGCTGTGATGTAGTAAGGTAAGTGAAGTAAGTCATGCATTTAAACGGACATGCATTTTGGATGATGAATACAATGAATATGTTTTGTTTGATGCTTGGATAATATATTTATATGTTTGAGTTATATTTAATTTTAACACCTTACTGCCGTGTCTATGTTTCTGCCCTTGTGATATCTTGTTTGTTGGCTGCCTTGGATGAAATGATATGATATGCGTGATAGATGTATGCTAAGTTTGATATGAGTTGCCATGATAGATGTATGTTAGGGTTTTAGGATGATTAATGCTATGTTGATTGCTAGATGTATTCTAGTGTGTGTGTGTGTGTGTGTGTGTGTGTGAGCCTTTAATAAGATTAAGACATAAGACATAATGACTAGAAGCTGTTCCACGGGTCGAGTGGGGTTGGGTGCTTAACACCTTCCCATCCCCATACCAAAACTCTGAAGCCATACTTTGGTAGCAAGATTAATCCTTCCACATAAGTGCGCTATATTTATGGTTCCTAGACCTAACCTAGATGGCAACTCCATCCTTTCTCCACCCCGATCCACTTGGCCAAGACATAACTAGAAAGAAAGCTTGCAAAAGGACAAACTATCAAAGAGAGCTAAACAGGGGCAAACAAGCATGTTATCAAGCAAAAGGGGGTGTCCTAGGAGGACAAATGGAGGTTTGGATCTAGTGTCCATAGTTCCATGAGATTGGGGTCTGGACGATACATGTACCATCAATCAAAATTCCTAAAAGGCACTCAAGGTCTCATGTATCAAGGACGAGTGTGAATCCACACGAGATTGTAGGAACTAAGCTTGTTGACACAAACAAGCACACACAAGGACTCATGCATGAACATGTAGGCAAGCGTGCAAAGATGCAAAGAAATAAAGAGAGCCAAACAAGTGGCACAAATCTTAACATCGCACGGAGCAGAGAGAGATATGCATTAACAAAACCAACATCATAGAGATGTATTCTCACAAGTGGTTACATCCAAACAAGCCATAAGAGGGACAGATGCAACCACACAAGTAAGTGGCCCCAAAGACCAACAAGCATAAGCCCACGGAGGGCCAAAGCATGGCAAGAACCCAAATCTAGCCAAATAAACATGGAAGTAAAGCATAAAAGCAAGTAAGCATACATATGCATTAAGGAAATGATCCAAACCTTGTAATGTAGGCCTAGTTGTATGGATGTAGGCCTAGACCATAAGATCTAGATCTACATCCTACCTAAGGGCTAAAACACAAGAAAAAGTCATAAACAAGAGACAAAAGGCCATAAAAAGAACTAGACATGGCATCCAACATGTAGATCTAGACACATGAACATGGCAAGGAGCACGTCAACATATAGATTTAAGAATAGACATGGCAATGAGCGCCTATGCATATGGATCTAAGCATAAGCATAGTATTTAGGCATATCCTAGCCCAAGAAGGCTAGGCCAACATCATCAAAGCAATAAAACATAGCAAAAAGCAAGTAGACATGTTAGGAAAGCTATAAAACATGCTAAGAAGCAAGATAAAGCAAGAAATATACTATGGAAAGTAATAAAGCATGTTGTAAAGCAAGATAAAGCAAATGGTGTAGATAGTAGCTAAAAAACTACATCTATACCCTTAAAACCTCAAATCCAAGGTCCTAAGACCAAGGAGAGGAAAAAGATTGCAAGAACACTACCTCTTGATTGTTGAGAAAAAAAGAGGAATCAAAGGTTTCTGGATGTGTTTGAGAGAGAATTTTGAGAGGAAGAGAGAGAATCTGCCCAAAAAAGTGCTCTATAAATGCCCAAAATATATTTTTTTTTTATATCTGAGGGTGGTCTGGTGGTATTTATAGCTGAAAAATGACCCTTTGGCTTCCGACTGCCCTTTAATGACATTAGTGGCCATTGAGTCTGATGCTAATATCAGTAATCTCAGCTTCTTCCCCATTTCCATTGCATATGTTTTTTTGAAGGTCTTTCCAAACTCCGATTGAGCTAATCTTAATGTCCCTAGAAATATCTAGATGTCTAGTTTCTAGAACACCAAAGAAATTGAAATTCTGATAGTCGGATCAAAAGTTATGGCCTTGGAAAGCGTGTTGATGCGCTCTAACTAGTTTTTGAGATATCTCAACTATTTTAACTCCGATTTCGACCCATGAATAGTCATTGGAAAGAGAATTCAATAATATTTGCAAAGATGCCAACCCCAACCTGTTCTAATGGATGGATCAAAATTAACGTTTTTGGTGCCCCTATAAGTCAACCTTGGGTCAAACTTGGTCAAAGTTGATAAAAACCTCCAAATAGCTTGCGTTTGATGTAGAAACATGAAAAATGTTGTTTGGGGATGATTTTGACCAACTTTGACTTTCAGTCAACCCAGGGGTGATCAGGGGCATTTTGGTCAATTTAACATGAAATGGCACTTTGAGTGCTCCAATGTCCGAATGGGTTACGCCACGTTAATTTAGATGTTTCTGTGGCCCCATGGCGAAAATTTAATATTTTTGAAAATTTTGGGGTCTGGCACGCAAATTGAGGGAGGACAAAAATACGTGATCTACAGCGGCCCCTTCTTTATTTAACAGCTCGATTGCAATGAGAGGTATTAGATAAAGAACGTAATTCCGCATTTTGTTTCCCTAAAATTGCGTGCAATAATTGCTGTTCATGGGCCGAGATTGGACTTACCCTGATAAGGCTGAGTTGCTATAACCGATCCAGGCAAAATTCTTCTTGCTTGGCTTCTTAGTACTGGGCAAAAAATTCACTTTTTTTTTGGTCAATGGTCAACCTATCAACGCTAACCGGTGGCCATTAAAGGTATGCCGGGCCGCCCAGGCCGTACAATGGCCTGTAAATGGGCCTCGAAGCCTCATTTTGGCCATTCCAACTTCATTTCTTCGAATTCTCACTTCAAAAAAATTCTATGGAGCAAGTCGCTGTCTAGCAGGTCCATCTTTTGGCTTCAGTTTGCTGCTTCAGCCTTCTATTCTACACTTGAGGTCAGTGTCTATTCTCTTTATTTTTCTGCAAATATGTTAGTAGCAATGCAACTAGGAAAGCATGCTAGTATTTACTTTATTTTTGGTATTTTTTGCATATAAGTTTTTTTTATTTATGCTATGATGATGTTGGAAAGTATATTTTTTTGGACACATGCTTAGGCAATTATGTAGACATAAACTACTTGCACGCTTTCACATGCACATACACGTAGGCACAAGTGTGCACATTCGTGAATTGCATACATACATAATTACTATACACACCAGTTCATGCGATGAAAGCTTAGTTTTTAGGCAACATAGGCAAACATGAAAATGTTGGAAGCTATGAAAACTAAAAGCAACAAGAGTAGGTAGACATGAAGGATTATGCATGATAAACTGAAATTTTGGGAGATTAAAAACATAATGATGATGCGACTTTGAATGGGAGGAGTTTTGAAAATGTAATATTAGACGACCGCCGTCGAATTTAAACCCTGATGAGATTAGACGACCACCCAATTTGAATCTCAAAAAGATAGATAGACAGGATTAGATGACCACTGTCAAATTTGAATCTCAAAAAGATAGATAGAAAGGATTAAACAACCACCGCCAAATTTGAACTCTAATGAGCTTAGATGACCACCGTTAAATTTGAATCTTGAAAAGATGGATAGGATTAAATGACCACTGCCAAATTTGAACTCCGATGAGATTAGAAGACCACCGTCGAATTTGAATCTCGGAAAGATGGATTGGATTAGATGAACACTACCAAATTTGAACCCTAGTGAGATTAGATGGCGACCGCCGAATTTGAACCCCGGTGAGATTAGACGCCAACCGCCGAATTTGAACCCTGGTGAGATTGGACGTGTTGGGGTTTATGCCCTCAAATCCAATTCATTGGCATGTCATAAATAAGTAAATTGTTTAATTATATGAGACTATCTATAAATGAACTAATGGGACATTATCTTAGTCCATGAGATGCATCGTATGTGATTTATGTGAAAAGTCACAGAAGATATAAATCACAAGTTCTTTGTAAACTTAAAATTTTAGTTTGCAGTCGGTGATAAAATTGGGCATTTCATCTGCGAAGATTATAACATATCAACTAAGATGATTTTTCTTGATCCTGGAAGTGGAGACTTCTAGTTGATATGTTGATATGTTTTAAGAGTTAAGACATATTAAATTGGACCGCTATGAGATTTATTATTCTCATAATGACTGTCAAATGAATAATAAATCTCACGACTTCTATTTACATCAACTCTAAATCCTGAGAAAATAATAGACCTGACCAGGAGGTGTAGGTTGTTTTGATATATCAGGAGTGAGATCTATGAGTCACGATCAAAACCTCAGTATTTTGGACAGCCATATTTAGTGTTGATGGAACATATATTCTCAAGATGGAATTCATAATCTCTTAACGGAGACATAAATATTCCTTTAAGATAAGTTTATTAATGGGTTTGGTTATTCAGAGTGTTGAGCCCAACCACTTTAGTAAGGAGTTACTAAAGTATATATTTATGGAATTGGATTTCATAAATATATGATGAATAACTTAAAAGATTAGACCGGGTACTCAAGGATTAAGATGTAGTAATTTTCAAAGTAGTAATCTATATTCATGACTTTGTATTACTGCGAATATTTTAATGAAGGGGTTGCATGTATAATAAAGTCTTGGGATATAATTTATTAGTAAGGCTTAGAGTGCAATTATATTCATATAGTGGTATTGAATATAATTAATGGTAACTTTGGATTTGTCAAGAGTTGACAGAAAAGCTTAAGGCCCATTGGAGCTAGAGTCTTATTTGTTCCTTTTTGGTCCCATTCCAAGCCACACACTAGACCCAATTGGAACGGTCCAAAAGGCTAGCCCAATTAGATAATCAGTTATATTTAAGGAGAGAAACATACAGAATTTCATAAGTGCTTTTCATGAGAGTTTTCTAAGTGGTTTTCATTATGATCACATGAGAATATGAAATGGTTTGTATGTGAGTGTTGGACACTCTCTTATTCTCTCTTTGGAAACTAATTGAGAGACCACACTTCTTGGGCATTAAGTGGAATTGGAGTGAAGATTAAAAGTGTTCCCAAGTACTTCTAATCTTTTGGTTTTGAATTTCACCGCACCAAGGTACGCTTTCTTGTTCTTAAATTCTGAAACTTACATAGTACATGTTATCAATTGCGAATGAAGTAGATCCGTTAATTTTTTGCTGTGTATGTTTTGTATGTGATACAAACACGTATTTTCCCAACAAGACGACCACCGCCAAATTTGAACCACGATGAGATTAGACGACCACTATCGAATTTGAATCTCGAAAAGATGGATAGGATTAGACGACCATGTTGAATTTGAATCCTGAAAGGCATTTTGAATACTATATTTTGTGGTAAAAATAGATAGGATTATATAGCCACCATCAAATTTGAATCCTGAAAAAGAGGCAATTTGAAAATTTTGATATTTTGCGATAAAAAGAGATAGGATTGGACGACCACCTTCGAATTTGAATCCTAAGGGAGAGGCATTTTGAAAATTTTGATATTTTGCGATAAAAAGAGATAGGATTAGATGACCACCTTCGAATTTGAATCCTCAGAGAGAGGCATTTTGAAAATTTTAATATGATCGTGCATGACGTGCATTAGGTAATAGGGTTAGGCATACTTACCTGTTTGTCTGCATTGCCGTCTAATTTGGCTTTACTAACTAAATTTGAATTTTTTTTGTAAATCATGTCTAGGCGATCAAGATATAGCGGGATCACAGGAAGGCTCTCGTTCTTGCATCATCCCAAAGGGATTCGTTTGGTAGTGATGATGATACCATTTTGACCAACGAGCAAGTGGCTCAAACTCTCCAAAGGTGTTTTGATTAAAGAGGTTTTGTTATTGCGCCCCTCTAAGGGCATGCACATAGCACATCGCACTAGGAGCTAATGTTCAGTGGAGATGGCCAGTGCTTTATCTCAGTCCCACACTGGTTCAGGTGATGGTTCTTCGCAGTATCCTCAGACTGAGGAGAGAGGAGGTCCAGGGGGTGATGAGCCAGAAGATAAGCTCGTGTTTGATTTGGATGCTGATTTCAAGGCCGATGATGCAGTTGGGCCAGGCCCTGTCACCCCTAGGCGCAACAGTTGTAGACTAAGGTTTCCACCTCTTTAGATTAGATCGAAGGCCTATATTGGAGAGGTAGATTATAGTATTAAGGACACTCATTTACAGCATGACTTGAAGAGGCATCCTTCCGCTCAGGTATGCTCCTCTTTCCCTTCCATTTCTCGATTCAAGATAAACGAATATGTGCTAACAAACGGCTTTTCTTTGATCTTGAATATAGGGTGCTGAGAGAAAAAAGGGCGTGGTCTTTGTTTTCCCTTCGCTTATTCTGCACATCCACTATTGCATGCTACTGTGCCTTCATGATCGAGTAGGGGTTTGAGGCCTTTCTTAGTATTTTGCCTTGCTCCATAAGGCACAAGCTAGCTGCAACTTTGGTGCAGTGGTTTCATTCTGAGACAGACACCTTTCACTTGAGCTACGGGGAGTATACAATCCTTCCCCTTGATTGGACGGCCATCTTGGGCCTTAGATTTGTCGGGGAGCCAGTCTCGATTGAGTTTGCGAGCTTTGTCGATTCATGCAAGCTCTTAGGTATAACATACCCTCTTACTAGGATGACAAGAGTGTATTTTGGACCTACTTAGGAGCCTCATATCCGCATACGGTGGCTGGAGACATACCTTAGGAGGCGGAGCCAGATGACGTGGCCCTCAAGCGATTTTTCTTTTACTTCATCGGTAGTTACCTGCTTGGCAACAATAGAATGGAGCTGACTTGTAGGCTGCTGGCGGCCATGAGAGTGGTGACTGTCATAGAGGCCTACGATTGGGGATCCTTTTCCAACAAATTTTTCATCTCTTACTTGAGGCGAGCATCACGCCAGGGTTTCAAAAGCCTTGAGGGCTTTTGGTAGATTCTGATATGGTGGGCATATGAGTACATCCCGGCCCTGCATCCACAGCATACTAGCCTTTCCATAACCTTGTACCCTAGGGCATATGCTTGGTTTCTCTACACTATTTCGAAAGTCGTTCTGACATAGCTGACTACTATCAATGTTGCACTTAATTGCATCACTTGGGGTGAGATATGATGGAGGGTTGTTGGCTAGACGCGAGGTCACTCCTGTTATGACCCCGTCGCATGCACGGAGTTGGTTCTGGGCTTTGACGAGCTAGGAGTTCTTTTTGGCTGAGAGGACCTTCCATTAGGTCATGCCGATTTTTAGAGTACCCAAAGATCCACCTCCTGCGTTATCTTTCCTTGAGACAGTCTTGGACAACCCCACCTATGCGATAGGTTCCTTTGATGGCTTCCTTACAGCGGCGACAGATTATGCCGCCTAGTTTTCAAAGTCATTGGCTGGACCCATCATTGATGATTGCCCTGTGAGCGGAGGCAGAGTACTCGAGGGTATTGCATGTGCCTGGTTGGCTTTAGAGGCCAATTTGAGATTACATATGGAGACCCTACAGGCTCGGGTGAGAGATCTAGAGGGTGTTACTACTACCAGGGAGGGGTACACGCATGAGGAGATTGCCAGAGTATTAGCTCGTGAAAGGGAACGATGGCAGAGAAAGCGAGAAAGCCAGGCCATTGCCATGGAAAGGGAGAGGACCTAACATATTGTCGAGATAGGCATGCTCTAGGGGTAAATTAATGTCCTGATCGACAAGATAAGGGGACAGAGGATGCCCGTGCCTCCAGCGCCTTATATTTCAGGCAAGGATCCTCCCATTCAGAGACACGAGTCAGAGTACATGCTAGTTCCTCCAGGTCCTACTAACGGATTGGGATTTGCCCACGTTGCATATTGGGCATAAGGCCCTACACCAAAGTAGGCACCATTTTAGGCTCCAGGATAGGTCCTAGGCTCTTCGGTCGAGCGAGCCAGTCCTTTTTTGGGTCAAATTGTTGTTGATGGTGCTGATGACGGCAATGTTGAGAACTTTGCGAGTGACTCTGTCAGAAATGACAATCCTCCCTAGGCTAGCCAATGTTGTTGTATCATTATGATGTAGCCCCTGCGTGGGCATATTTTTCATATTTTCTTGTAATTTCCAAACATTGCCCTTTGGTGGGACATGATGGAAAATTACATGTTTGTAACGCATACAACACATACGTAGCGAAAAATTAACGGATCTACTTCATTCGCAATTGATAACATGCACTATGTAAATTTTAGAATATAGAATCAAGAGAGTGTACCTTGGTGCGGTGAATTTCAAAACAAAGATTAGAAGTACTCAGGTACACTTTTAATCTTCACTCCAATTCCACTTACGCCCAAGATGTGTGGTCTCTTAATCAGTTATATGTGTTTTTTCTAGAGAGAATGAAAGAGTGTCTACCTAACATACAAACCATTTCATGTTCATAAAATTCTGTATGTTTCTCTTCTCTTAACTGATTATCTAATTGGGCTAGTTTTTTGGGCCTTCCCAATTGGGCTTTAGTGTGTGGCTTGGAGTGGGACCAAAAGGGACCAATAAGACACTATCTCCAATGGGCCTTGGGCTTTCCTATCAACTCTTGACAAGTCCAAAATTACCATTAATTATATTTAATACCACTTTATAAATATTATTGCACTCCAGGTCTTATTAATAAATTATATCCCAACACTTAATTGTACATGCAACCCTTTCATAAAATATTCGTAATAATACAAAGTCATGAATTTAAACTGCTACTTTGTAGATTATTACATCCTAATCCTTGAGTAACCGGTTTAATCCCTTAAAGTAATTCATCATAAATTTATGAAATCCAATTTCATAAATATATACTTTAGTAATTTCTTACCAAAGTAGTTAGGCCTAACTCTCTGAATAACTGAACCCATTAAACTTATCTCAAAGGAATATTTTGTATCTCCGTTAAGAGACTATGAATTCCATCTTGAGAGTATATGTTTCATCAACACTAAATGTGGCTGCCCAACATACTGAGGTTTTAACCGTTACTTTAGATCTCACTGCTGATATATCAAAACAACCTATATTTCATGATCAGGTCCATTATTCTCTCAGGATTAAGAGTTCATGCAAATAGAAGTCGTGAGATTTATTATTCATTTGACAGTTGTTTGGAGAATAATAAATCTCACAGTGGTCTAGTTCAATATGTCTTAACTCTTAAAACATATTAACATATCAACTAGAAGTCTTCACTTCTATGATTAAGACAAATCATCTTAGCTAATATGTTATAGTCTTCGCAGATGAAATGCCCAATTTCATTACCGACTACGAACTATAATTTTGAGTTTACAAAGAACTTGTGATATATATCTTCCATGACTTTTCACATAAATCTCATACTATGCATCTCATGGACTATTTGATAATGTCCAAAAATTCATGTTACCATTGTTTTAGATAATAATAAAACAACTTTATTAATTACAATATTAAGCCATATATGATGTCATACTTGATATCATACATAGCATCATACAATAGGATTTAAGGGCACTAATCCTAACAGGACAGACATGTATTGTATTATTGCCCCATAGTGGGCCTGGACTATATTTTGATATTGCCTCTCAGTAGGCCTTGTGTATGTATTGATGTTGCCTCTTGGTAGGCCCAGATGTATGTTCCTTGATATCACCTCTTGGTAGGCCTTAGATGTACGTATTGTATTGCCTCTTGGTAGGCCATATGCATGTGTTGACATTGCCTCTTGGTAGGCCTTATGTATATGTTTCTTGACATTGCCTCTTGGTAGGCCTTAGATGTATGTATGCCAGTAGCACTTTAGAATTTATGAGCCTGTTGTACCAATATTCTTACTCATGCATTGTCGCATTTCTAGAATAAACGACATTCTTGCACCGGCTTATATTTCATATTCACCTACATCGCACCATATTCTCACGAGTTTACCGATAAAATCTGATATTGATTGATCCACTAGGGGAGATGGAAAAAGGAGAGACCGCATAAAATAAAACTGTGACGGTATAGGTTTTATGTAGTTTCTAACATGAGAGGAAATGTTCCCTGGGGGACAGACTTGTCAGTACATCCAAAGTTTCGACCTTGAGCATATTAATTTGTGGAAATGGACTGAACTGTGCAATATAAACTGCCCTAGTATGGATTTTACACAGTTCTAAACTGATGAACCGACTTGAAATGGGATTGAGCTCACACTAAATGGTCAAATGATAATGGGCTCCTCGACAACCCTGATTATAAACATGGACTTCCCCAAGCGAGATTTTCTCCGACTCGCTATGTGGCGGAATGCATTGACTAACCCAGCTATCCACTGAACCGACTAGTCTTTCAAAAGGGTTCGTCAGAGGAACTACATGCTAGAATTAATTTCTGCGATCTTCATACCATCCTAGTGTTAGGATATATGCCCTTAAATCCTATTGTATGATGCTATGTATGACATTATATGTGACTTAATGTTATGATTAATAAAGTTATTTTATTATTATCTAAAATAATGGCAACATATTTGGACATTATCATATAGTCCATGAGATGCATAGGATGTGATTTATGTGATTTAATCATGGAAGATATAAATCACAAGTTCTTTGTAAACTCAGAATTATAGTTCGTAGTCAGTGATGAAATTGGGCATTTCATCTACGAAGACTATAACATATCAATTAAGATGATTTGTCTTAATCTTAGAAGTGGAGACTTCTAGTTGATATGTTGATATGTTTTAAGAGTTAAGACATATTGAACTAGACTACTGTGAGTTTTATTATTCTCCTAACGACTGTCAAATGAATAATAATCTCACGACTTCTATTTGCATGAACTCTTAATCCTGAGAGAATAATGGACTTGATCATGAAGTGTAGGTTGTTGATATATCAGGAGTGAGATCTAAAGTCACGATCAAAACCTCAGTATGTTGGGCAGCCACATTTAGTGTTGATAGAACATATATTCTCAAGATGGAATTCATAATCTCTTAATGGAGATATAAAATATTCCCTAGAGATAAGTTCAATGGGTTTGGTTTAGTAAGGATGTACTAAAGTATATATTTATGAAATTGGATTTCATAAATATATGATGAATAACTTAAAGGATTAAACCGGGTACTCAAGAATTAAGATGTAGTAATTTTCAAAGTGGCAATTTATATTCATGACTTTGTATTACTACGAATATTTTATAAAAGGGTTGCATGTATAATAAAGTCTTGGGATATAATTTATTAATAAGGCCTAGAGTACAATTATATTTATATAGTGGTATTAAATATAATTAATGGTAACTTTGGGCTTGTCAAGAGTTGACAGAAAAGCCCAAGGCCCATTGGAGCTAATGTCTTATTAGTCCCCTTTGGTCCCACTCCAAGCCACATACTAAAGCCTAATTGGAAAGGCCCAATACGCCAGCCCAATTAAATAATCAGTTAGTTATAAAGGGAGAAACATACAGAATTTTTTAATATAAGAAAGAGAGACATCATTGTGAAATAGTGTGTATGTGTCAGTGAAGCCACTCAATAATTCTCCCTTAGAAACTGATTGAGAGACCACACTTCTTGGACGTAAAGTAGAATTGGAGTGAAGATTAAAAGTGTTCTCAAGTACTTCTAATCTTTTGTTTTGAATTTCACCGCACCAAGGTTTGCTATCTTGTTCTTAAATTCTGAAATTTACATAGTGATGTTATCAATCATGAATGAAATAGATCCATGCTTGTTGCTCCCGCTGTGTGTTTTGTATGAGATATATAACCAGATTTTTCAACACCTAGATGAATCGTTATCAACGACGAGAAAGGGCCTTAGAACTATCCCATCATATATCCTAGCGACGTGGGTTAAACCACCCTTGAACCGGGTGAACCGAGTTTCAACAATGAGGTTCAAGATATTTCAAGATGATGGATGAGACGGGCAAAAATAAATTGCCATGTGTAGATTTTGTGCAGTCTCGGATCGTGGTGAAAATTTCCCAAACGGACCGGTTTGTTGTTGAACCGCCCATGTACCACTGTTAGTGCAAAAACCGAGGGAATCTTTGCTCCTAAGCAATCCGAAACTTTTTTCTTTTCAATTCAAGTGATCAGAAGCATGTGGGGATGTGCCAAGGGCCTAAAAAGCCCTAGCACGTGTCCTAAGGACTGACGGCCACTTAGTATGCGCTAGCTGGGGCCGGCAACCACTTAAGGTACACTATCCTCAAAAAGCAAGCATAAGGGTCTGGGCACCCCCCAGACCCTCCATATTCTAGTCTGCAATTTTTTGGGTCTTCTTCTACCCATTTTCTTCACTAAAAACTTCTAAAAACACCATTTTCTTACACTTTCTTGCACAGATCAGCATTAGAACACTACATTCTTTCAAATATGAGCA
This sequence comes from Lithocarpus polystachyus, assembly GCA_033629205.1. Classification (NCBI taxonomy): domain Eukaryota; kingdom Viridiplantae; phylum Streptophyta; class Magnoliopsida; order Fagales; family Fagaceae; genus Lithocarpus; species Lithocarpus polystachyus. Next base: position 35,015,030 of record CM066171.1, read on the forward strand.
TGGATGCTCTTAAGTTCAAGTCTTATGACATAGTTGTGGAGCTTGAGAGGCAAACTTTTCATGAGAGTGAGCTCAAAAGGTGGTGGGCTTCGTTCTCTTCTAAGGATCGAGCTTACATTAAGCGGTTCCTCGAGGATGCCACTTCAGTATTTCGCACTTCTCTAGATTGGCACTTACTAAAGGCCATATTCTCTTGTAGGGATCCAGCTTTGAGGTGTATTACCATCAGGGATATGGACTTGGTCCCTACTTTGAAGGAGTATGATCGCTTTCTTTCTCTACCTACCCCTGTGAGTCGGGTCTATCCGCCACCGATTCGACCTCGCTATCGCAAGCAGTTGGTAGAGCTACTAGACTTGAAGATGCTTGTAGTGAATATGCTGATTCAATATGAGAGTGGGTTAGGAGGTAGCATGCCCTCAGATTTCTTGATCTGCCATTTTGGCCTAGCTGAGTGGCCTACTGCTTACCGAGGAGATTTTGTAAACCTAGAGGAGCACTGGATCCTCTACAAGTGCTAGGCCTACATGGTGGCCTTCTTTGGCTCAATGCTATTCCTTTCTAACCGCGTTCCATCAGCTTTGCAGTCCTACCCCTGGTGAGTACTCTACCTCATAGCATTTCCTTTATCCCTTCTCTTCTCTCTAAGGCTATTCAATTTCTTTCATTGTGCCATGAGACGGATAGTGGTAGGCTTGGCTGCTGTATGCATTTGTTGCAGCTTTGGTTCTGTAGACATCTAAGTATGATATCTAGGGCACAACCTACGGGGTTCTTAAGGAGGAATAGAGTTCAGATCACTATAGCCCTTGATCTTCCTTTTACAGGGAATACCACTACTTGGTTGGGGTATTTGTTTGGTTTAGGTCTCACTAACTAGGTGTGGAGAGTTACTAGGTGGCAGGGTTAGACCCACTATGTTGGTTTACTTCGCACCCCTTTGGTGGGCATCTAGGGTAACATAGGGTACTATTCAGGTATGGCCATAAGGTAGTTCGAGAGTACTCAGAATGTCCCTCGACTTAACGATCTTTTTGACATCACTTGTGAGTATGGACTCTAGGATATAGATACAACTATGATAGAATGCACTTCTAATTTCTGGAAGGGGCGCAAGTCGACTATTGACTATCCCACTTGCCTCGGGGATGATTATGAGTGATCTACCACTGAGTTCAGAGAGTAGAGAGCTACTAGGGATTCGTGCTTCATCATTGACTTGTCGATACTTGATCCACTTGATCCTTGCCTTCCTGCTAATATACTAAGGGATTACGCCTTAAAGTTTGAGGTCTAAGTTAAGAGTACTCTTAGGGACCTGAGAGAGTGCCTGATAGAGGCCATTAGAGATAGGGACTACTGTAAGAAGGCCTTTGATGCCGTTATGGAGGATTTTGATGAGATGGGGAGGACATACGAGGCTGAGCTTACCACGCTTTGAGCAAAGCTTTCGTAAAGGTGTCAAATTCCTTTAGCCACAAATGTTGAGTACACTCAGTTGAGATCTCAAGTTACGAGCTTAGAGAGTAAGCTGGCAGATCTTACTTAGAGATTCACTATCTTGGGCTAGACCAGAGATGAGGAGAGAGCCACAGCAGAGGCTAGCCGTGCTGCGGTGAGTATCAAGGCTGATAACTTAGCGTTGAGGCTAGTGTAAGCTACATCCTACATTCATTTTACTTTGAGCCTTGTGTATAGGTTAATTGATGAGCCCAGTGAGCCACAATTGGCATTTCGTTGTCTCCAAGCTGAGGTAGCCAAGAAGAAGGAGGCATTGAGAGTTGCTACTACTGAGATTAGCATATTACAGGTTCTGCTTAATACAGAGAGGCAGAGTTGCACCTTGAGCTCCATTCTAGAGAGGGAGCTAGTTCAGCTTTGACATTCGTTTGGTAGACTCAGCGAGGTTGCCAGAGATCTTGGTTTTAATGTTGTAGGGTTGCTTCGTACCCATTCCACGAATGATCCAATTCTCCTCATCGGCTTTAGGGTGCTATGTCGGGCGGTGTTAGACCATTTGGACCATGTTTGACTTACTAGAGTCCTTTTTGTTTCTTTTCATTTCTACAGGTGAGCTATGTGGTTAGAATTCCACCATGTATGGAAAGGTCCTTTGTAAATTGCCAGGCAATTACATGAGGCCTTTCATTTTTGGGTTTTTACAGCATAGTCTAGCTTGTAAGGCATGCTTAAAAAAGGAAAGAAAGTGGAAACAGAGATGTTTTTGCATTTATTGATCATCAGAAGATATTTATGTTTATGATATTTGTTTTTGGAAACAGAATGACAAATGCATGAATGGGTTAGAAAGGCACAAAACAGGCATGTGCCATAAAATCTTTATGGCACAAAACAGGCATGAATGGAAATAGAATGACAAATGCATGAATGAATATGTGTGCAAATGCTTTGAAAATGGAAGATCATACAAATAAAAATGGTAAATGTAAGTCTATGCATATCCATATCTCAGGTTCCAAAGGTTACATCCTGCTCTAGACGGATCTTTTCCATTCCCATTTGGGGTACACATTCCGCTAGCGTGTGCCATAAAATCTTTGAACAAACCATAGAGGGCCAAACACGTTGCAAACATAGAGTAACCTTTCAAAAATCCTAATGCACCCTCATATCTTCATCTTTGAAAAAGGGTCTATCCTTCTTTTCTTGATCTTGATCACAATCCCAAGCGAATTTAACTAACTGATTTTTCTTTTAAAATGTAACCAGGCCAAAGTTGGCTGCCTATGTACCTCCACTAGGAAGGATCAGGTCATCACATAATTCAAACGGACATTACAAATTTTGATTGCCTTAATTTTTGCCTAGACCACCCTTTCAAGATTTCAATCTAGCAGGCTCCCTCGCACTCTTTCTTTTGCTCTCCTTTTGCGTAGACTACCCTTTCAGGTTTTCAATATACCTTTTCATTATTATTATTATTATTATTATTATTATTATTATTATTATTATTATTATTATTATTGTTATTATTATTGCTTTTTCTTTGTAGTTGTTTTTTTTTTTTTTTTTTGCATGTGAATGTAGAAAAATAGGTTGCACGTAGAGGCTCCCTTGTGCAAAGCACTGTATGACAGCATCAAAATTAGTGGGCATATTGATTTTGTGCCCATCTATGTCGGATAGGATCAAGGCTCCTCCAAAGAAGGCTCCTCCACTATGCCATTCATTTGAGGACCATAAGGAACTGAATTTCAGTGTTCAATCTTGAACTGTTTGCAAAGCTGCTCGATCATTTTCCCATTCAGATTCTTTCTGTTATTTGTAATAAGCTCTCCTGGCGCGTCGTAAGGGTAAATAATGTTCTGTTTCCAGATTCGGGCTACCACCCACTTGGTGAAGTATTCGATGGCCACTAAGATATACTCATGCCCATTCTAGGCTTTCGAAATCATCGATTTGATGACATCCATACCCTGAGCTAAAAAAGGCCATAGCGCTGCTAGAGAGTGCAGGGTTTAGGGAGAAACATTCTTCCTATTCTAATAGAATTGGCAACAATGGCACGTCCTCACATGCTTGATGCAATTGTTCTCCATGGTGAGCCAATAGTAGTCGGGTCTCATAATTTTTTGGGGCAACAAAGGTCCACTATCATGGGCTCCAAACAAGCCTTTATGCATCTTTTCCATCAAATGATTAGCCTCGGGGGCATCTATGCATCAAAGCAAGGTTGTGTCGTGGTTCCTTTTATACAAGACTTCCCTACTCAAGAAAAATTGGCACGCCATGCGCTTGATGAATTTCTTCTCATAGTCTGTGGCTCTAAACAGGTATTCACCATCTTTGATATAAGCCTTGATATCATGGTACCATGGCTTCCTATCGATTTCAACTTCAACATTTATGCATTCTTCGATATGCATGCAATAGGTAGGCACACCGCGAACCTCTATGCACAACTGTGACATCTCATCTCTTTCTGCTAACATAACCATGCTAACCTGGGTCGCTAGAGCATCTGTGAACTGATTGTATGCTCGGGGAAAATAAGCAACGGAATTTCAAGATTAAGTGGCTGATGCATCTCTAATACGAAATCAACTTGGTTTCTCAGGCTTGCCACTTCCCTTCTATTTGGGAGATAATCAATAGGGAATCTCCAAAGATGCTTAGATTATATGCTCCAAACTCCAAGGCAACTTGCAAGCCTACTATGCACACCTCTTACTCCGTGACATTGTTCGTGCAATAGAAATTCAGCTTGGCTGAAACAGAGATTTGCTAGCCCTTCAAGGATACTAGAATTGCTCCCACTCCATTTCCAGTGGTATTGGTAGTTCCATCGAAATAAACGTTCCAATGCCACGATTCTACATTGCTTGGTTCTAGCTCTACCGCCAAAACATCCTCACCTGGGAAGAGGGATTCTAAGAAATCTAGATCGTTCAATGACTGATCCGCTAGGTAATCAGCTATGGTCTGGCCCTTAATGGCCTTTCTCACCTCAAACACAATATTGAACTCGAATAGCAACATCTGCCAACAAGAGATCTTCCCTATAAGAGTAGGCTTTTCAAAGATGTACTTGATGAGATCCATCCGGGAACTCAATCGTGTGGTGAAGTAAAGCATATACTGCCGCAACTGTAGACACCATATTTTGTCTGCTCTCGATTTGTGTGCCGAACCTCAAAAATTTCAAAAATATTATCTTTTCTCCAAGGGCCCGCAAAAACATCTAGATTGATGTGGCGCAACCCGTTCAAGCCTCGGAGCACTTAAAGTGTCATTTTAGGTCAAATTGACCAAAATGCCCTTAGATAACCCTAGGTTGACCGAAAATCAAACAAGGTCAAAGTCCTCCCAAAACAACCTTTTTATGATTTTACATCAATCCCGAACCTCTCAGAGATTTTTGTTAACATTGACTAAGTTTAATTCGACATTAAGGGTCCGTTTGGATACCGCTGAAACTGAAAACTGAAAACTGAAAACTGAAAAACACTGTAGCAGAATAATTTTTAAATGTGTAAATGTAACGACCCCGCCCCAAATGTGTAGATATTGTCCGCTTTGGGGCCCATACCCCCTCACGGTTTTGTTTTCTCCCAAAGCACACAGCAGTGGGAGAAAAGGCCTCTGCGCATTAAAGGGAAGTCATTCCTTATAAACACATTTTCATGTGCTTCCCTAGGCGATGTGGGATTCCATGGAATGCAAGACCCCCCCTTTTGGGTCACTACAATCCACCCCCCTTACGGGCAAACGCGTCCTCGCGTGTGGGGCCCACACTTCCGGCTAGGGCATGGCTCTGATACCATCTGTAACGACCCAAGGAAAAGCGCTAGCCACATCTGCGCTATACCTCAAAAGGACTAGTCACAATTGAGGCTCCTTGTAGTTGTTAATAAAGTCCAGATCTACCCAGTAAATACCCGATGTGGAACTCATCACACACCCACACACATCACACAATCAATCAAATTGGGGCATCACAATCTCCCCCACTTAAATCCCTAACGTCCTCGTTAGGGCCCACTTTGTGGGGTAGTGTCTCCGAGCCCACACGGGGTTATCGGGCCGGCTCTGATACCATAACTGTAACACCCCAAACCCAAAGCAAGGATTTAGATGTTTAACTTGTCTTAGAAATAATCAACAATGACATAATGGAACAGAGCGTAATATTAATCCTCAAATAAACCTCTATAATATCATCAGAGTTCCTTAATAATCCATAAAAACAAAACAACAATAATATTCTTGAATGTAAAATCTCCAAATAACATCTCAAAATAGTTCCAAAAATAATAATCTCATTTTCCTGAAACAATTTTACTAAAACAATTCTGCAATTATCAAGCTCCAAACGAAGTCGTCCATCTAAGGCTCCACTGATCTACCACCAAAAGACACTCCATAACTCTAATCTGAAAGGATGGAAAAAGGGGTGAGCTAAAGGCTCAATAAGAGACTACAAACATGAGGATGTCTTCCAAAACAAAACGATAATATCATTGACAAAATATAGTCATCACGATACAATTAAAATTAGTTTAAACTATAATATAATATATTCTATAAAGCTGTTAAAATAAAACACTTCACTATAACACTGTAAACATTAATAAAATAATGACCACATTTATATGCCAATATGCACCAAATAGGTAGAAACAATTTTATTTTGAAAATAAGCAATTTTCCACCTAAAAGAACATTAGTAAATAAACAGTAATTCAATATGAAAAGTATTAGTCAAACACAGACAAAAGCTGCTAAACACTCGGTGGGTGATTTCCCATGGGAACAATAACACTAACCTCAAAGAGGCAACACTAGCTCCGAAGAGCAACAATAACACTGCACCACACCACACTAATACTGCTTCGGCCGAAGACCAACACTTAACCCTGTGTTGGCAAAGGTTGCAGACTGTCTAGTTGACCATTTGAAACACTCTTGACATATACAATTTCACAATAATATACAATAAATAATAGAGTTTGAGTATGTATAAAGCACTAACAATGGTATAAGTCTTTGAAACTTCACTTTTGCAATTATGTGTATGTATATATATATAAATATATTTTTACCACAATTATATATATATATATATATATAAATATATACGTCTTGAGAGACGTCATGTGTTGAAGTCTACTTACCTCTAGTGGCTAAACCAAGCTTCACTTCAATTGCTCGAAACAACGTCAACTAGAACCTAAATAATAATTAAACAATTCAATAAGGGCAGGTTCTTTAATAACCACAAAGTCCTCTTGATAAAACAATTCCTCAACCACTATGAAGATTTGGCAAGATAACACTTAACGTGTATTTCTAACATACCCCCAAACCTATTCTAGTTTAAAATAATTGTAAAGCATTCCCTAAACTAACATCTAAAATACTCATATATTTAATTGTAAAGCTGCCCAAAAATTGCAATTCTATACAATTCGGTCAACCAATACGAATCAAACCATCAAATGCACTAATAATTGTAATATATATATAGATATAAGCCTTATATATTACAAAGGAAAACATGCCAAGGCTTGCATGTAATATACGTAATATACCATTAGGATGATTACACCTTTTATATATATATATATATATATATAATATGTATAACAAAGTAAACATGCCAAGCGGTGCAAAACTTCTCTCATGGCAGTTAACATATTAATATATATTCTTGTAATGCCGAAATTTATATATCCATATAACCGTTTCTTGTAATGCTGTAATTTATATATTCATATATCCAAGCATTGCAACCAATGCAACAAACACATGCACACGGCATTCATTCATTAACTATCAATTCAGAAGTTTATGGCCAACGATAAACTTCAATCTATATATCACATGTATAAGTGAATCCTGGCATATGAATTCCAACGCCAAGAACGAAATTCATAAAAACATGATTATCATTGAAATTCCAGCAAACTTAATACTAACCCTAACACTAACATGTCAATGATGAAATCCCAGAAAAATAAAAGAAAAAAAAAGACTTTCCTAGAATGATGCTTACCTCAAAACCAAGATGAAGTTGCTGGCTGCCCTGAAGTGCACAGCCTCCTATTCTTTTGTTTATGAGAAACCCTAATTTTCTTTTATAATAAGCTGTTGCACTTGGGCTGAAAATTCAGAAGCCTATTCCATGATAAGGCTAATTTCAGTTGGGCTGAAAATTTAGAAGCCCACTACACTAAAATAAACTTCTAAGACCCACTTATATTCCCACTAAACACCTTAATATTATTTTTATTATTGTTATCATTATAAAAATCACACTATAATCTTAATTATCTCCTCCAAAATAATTAAGCAATTTATCAAATCTACTCTCTAGAAGTAATTAAATTAAATTTTAAGTGAGACGGGTGTTACATTCTCCCCCTCTTATAAAATTTTCGTCCTCGAAAATTCAAAACATACCTCACTGCAGAAAAAGCTGGGGATATTTGGATTGCATTTCTTCTTTACGCTCCCATGAAGCTTCTTCCATGGAGTGGTTCCTCCATAATACTTTGACCAAATGTATAGTCTTATTACGTAGCACTTGCTCTTTACGATCTAAAATCTGAATCGGGACTTCCTCGTATGATAAGTTCTCTTTGACTTGAAGTGGCTCATAACTCAAGATATGAGAAGGATCGGGAACATACCTCCTCAACATGGATACATGAAAAACGTTATGTAACCTTGACAAGGTCGGTGGTAAAGCAAGCCGGTAAGCAACAGAACCAACTCTCTCCAAAACTTCAAAGGGCCCCACGTACCTAGGGCTTAACTTACCCTTCTTGCCAAACCTCATAACTCCTTTCATAGGTGACACTCGAATGAAAACCATGTCTCCAACTTCAAATTCCACTTCTCTTCTCCGTGGATCAGCATAACTTTTCTGTCTACTCTGAGCTGCACGCAACCTTTCCCGAATCACATCAATCTTTTCACTGGTCCTTTGAACAATCTCAGGACCCAAGATTCTCCTCTCTCCAACCTCATCCCAACAAACTGGGGATCTACACTTTCTCCCATACAAAGCCTCATAAGGTGCCATCTTAATACTGGAGTGATAACTATTGTTATAAGCAAACTCCACCAAAGTCAAATAGTCATTCCAACTACCCTTGAAATCCAAGACACAAGCTCTCAACATGTCTTCCAAAGTTTGGATAGTTCTCTCAGACTGTCCATCCGTTTGAGGGTGGCAAGCAGTACTAAAGTTCAACTTAGTACCCAAGGCTTTTTGCAAACTATCCCAAAACCCTGAAGTGAACCTCGAATCTCTATCAGATACAATAGAAGCTAGCACTCCATGCAACCTCACAATCTCATTTATATAAAGTTCAGCCAGTTTGTCAAGAGAGTAGTTCATTCTAATTGGAATGAAGTGGGCAGATTTAGTCAACCTATCCACCACCACCCAAATAGCATCATGATTCTTAGGTGATCTCGGTAATCCACACACAAAGTTCATGGTGATATTCTCCCACTTCCTCTCAGGAATAGGTAAAGGTTGTAACAACCCTGATGGCCTCTGATGCTCCACTTTGACTTGCTGGCAAATCAAGCATTGTTCTACAAATTGAGCAATTTCTCTTTTCATGTTAATCCACCAATAAACTTCTCGAAGGTTATGATACATCTTGGTACTACCCGGATGCATTGTATAAGGCGAACGATGTGCTTCCTCCAATATCTCTCTTTTAATCAATGAATCATTAGGCACACAAAGCCTATTACCAAACCTCAAAACACCATCATCAGAGATACTAAAATCAAATCTACTTCCACCACGTACTTGTTCCATGATCTTAAACAATTGAGGGTCACCACTCTGAGCAGCTTTGATCTTATCAATTAGGGTGGGTTGTACATTTAAACTTGCCAGGTAGGATCGGGAGTCTCCAGTCACTATGTCTACTCCAAGATTCTGAAGATCAACAATAATATGCTTCTGAGTAGTTAATAAAGCAGCTGAAAAGCTATACGACTTTCGACTAAGTGCATCAGCCACAACATTGGCTTTACCAGGATGGTAATTTATAGAACAATCATAGTCTTTAATCAATTCTAGCCATCTCCTTTGTCTCAAATTTAATTCTTTTTGAGTGTATATGTACTTCAAACTTTTATGGTCAGTGTATATTTCACATCTCTCACCATACAAGTAATGCCTCCAAATCTTCAATGCAAAAACCACTGCTGCCAATTCCAAATCATGAGTTGGATAATTCTGTTCATAATTCTTTAGTTGTCGAGAGGCATAAGCAACCACCTTCCCATGTTGCATTAGAACACAACCAAGACCCTTACGAGATGCGTCACTATATATCACAAAACCACCCGAACCAGATGGAATAGTCAATACTGGTGCAGAAACCAACCGTTGCTTCAACTCCTGGAAACTTCTTTCACATTCCTTTGTCCAGTCAAACTTTGCATGTTTTCGAGTTAATCGAGTTAGAGGAGTTGCAATACTGGAAAATCCTTCCACAAATCTTCTATAATAACCTGCAAGGCCCAAAAAACTTCTTACCTCACTTACATTAGTAGGAGCAGCCCAATTAACTACAGCTTCGATCTTACTAGGGTCCACTGTAATTCCATCTCTAGAGATCACATGTCCTAAGAACACCACTTGATTCAACCAGAACTCACACTTCTTTAATTTAGCATACAACTTCTTGTCTCTTAAAATCTGCAACACCATTCTCAAGTGTTCCTCATGCTCTTCTTGGCTTTTAGAGTAAACCAAGATGTCATCAATGAAAACAATGACAAACCGATCCAAATACTCATGAAATACCCTATTCATCAAATCCATAAAAACAGCAGGAGCATTAGTTAGACCAAAAGGCATCACTAAGAACTCATAATGACCATACCTAGTTCGAAAAGCTGTCTTTGGTATGTCATCCTTCTTAACTCTCAACTGATGATAACCAGATCTCAAGTCAATTTTAGAGAAGACTTGAGCGCCCTGAAGCTGATCAAACAAATCATCAATTCGTGGCAAAGGGTATTTGTTTCTGACGGTTACCTTGTTCAACTCCCTATAGTCAATGCACAACCGCATACTACCATCCTTCTTCTTAACAAACAACACCGGAGCACCCCAAGGAGAAGCACTAGGCCGAATAAAGCCTTTATCAAGCAAGTCTTGCAATTGCACCTTCAACTCATTGAGCTCTGTAGGGGCCATTCTATAAGGTGCTTTGGAAATTGAGCCGGTACCAGGTACTAGGTCAATAGAGAACTCAACCTCTCTGTCAGGGGGTAGTCCAGGTAAGTCCTCAGAGAACACATCTGGGAACTCTTTCACCACTGGGATGTCTTCAACTTTTAACTCTACTTTATCACTCTTCAAAGCACAAACAAGGAACCCTTCACATCCCTTCCTTAGCAATCGCCTTGCCTGCATCACTGACACCAATACAGGTGGTTTCACCACACGATCTCCCTCGAAGAAGAATTCTGGCTCCCCAGGAATTCTAAATACTACCTTCTTCCCAAAACACTCTATGGAAGCATGAAAAGTAGATAACCAATCCATCCCTAGAATCACATCAAACTCAAACATATCAAGCAACATAAGATCTGCTTTTAATTCCCTCCCAGAGACTAAAACATTACAAGACTTGTACACTTTATGGGTAATCATTTGTTGTCCAGAAGGTGTAGCAACACACAATTCATAATTTAAACTCTCAGGTTCCATGTTTAGCCTTTGTGCAAGTCTACGTGAGATGAAAGAATGGGTTGAACCAGAATCAAATAACACTTGTGCATGCTGACTGGAAACAAGAAGTGTACCTGAAACCACTAATGGGGAGGCCTCGGCGTCCTGTTTAGTCAAAGCAAAAACTCGACCCTGAACCTTAGGTCTCTGTTGGCTCCCATTTGGATTTGTAGTTTGTTCAGCTCGCATATCTGGACAATCCTTGATGAAGTGTCCAGTCTTGCCACATTTAAAACATGCCCTTGACTCCAAATAACATGTTCCACTATGAGCCTTTCCACATCTTGGACAAGTTTTGTATGCCTTCTTATTTGAATTAGGCACCCCTTGCTTCTTGAATGAACTTCCACTAGACTTCCCCTTAAGAAAATGACTCTGGGTTGGCTTCCTCTCTTGATCATTGGCCCTTGAGAGACGATTGCAATTTCTCTCTGCTATGAGAGCTCGATCCACCACTTCTGCGTATGTTTCCAATTTGAACATGGAAACCGGTCCCTGAATTTCCTCCCTTAAACCTCTTTCAAAATGCCTGGCCTTCCTTGCTTCCGTGTCAACCATGTGTGGAGCAAAGCGGGATAATTCAGCAAATTTCCGCTCATACTCATACACTGATTGAGTACCTTGTGCTATGCGAATGAACTCAGCTTCCTTTTGCACCATCAAACTATCAGGAAAATACCTCTTACGAAAGAGCTCAACAAAATGCTGCCAAGTTATAACTTCTCTTCCATGTGTCCTCTCCGTGGACTCCCACCATTCCAATGCATCACCTTTCAGTACAAAAACAGCAAGGACAACTCGTTGCTCATCACTAACTTCCATTGCTATAAAGAGCCTTTCTATCTCCTTAAGCCAGTTGTCAGCCTCAATTGGATCCTTTGTACCCTTGAAAGCAGGAGGATCAAGCTTCCTAAACTTCTCCAAGGCACTAGTCGGATTGGTGGCTCCCACTTGATGTTGCACTATATTGGTTAAGCCCCCAATGGCTTCAATAATAGCCTGGAGATTAGTAGGTCCCCCAGCATTCGGTTGACTGTCCCCTAGGTTCCTCCTTGGTGGAGCCATATCTCTAAGCAATACAATAAGATATCATAAGTAAATATTTCAAATATTTCAGAGGGTCAAAACCAAACACATAGATAGTACAACAATCATTCCTACACACTTTAGAACAATAAACAAAACAAAACAAAATATAAAATCGCTATGAAAGGTCAACTAATTCTAACACTAAAATTCCTTGTAATCACACTCTTGTTCCAAAATAGTCTTAAGATCAAACCTATAAGTCTACAGAATCATAAACCTATGCTCTGATACCATAACTGTAACGACCCCGCCCCAAATGTGTAGATATTGTCCGCTTTGGGGCCCATACCCCCTCACGGTTTTGTTTTCTCCCAAAGCACACAGCAGTAGGAGAAAAGGCCTCTGCGCATTAAAGGGAAGTCATTCCTTATAAACACATTTTCATGTGCTTCCCTAGGCGATGTGGGATTCCATGGAATGCAAGACCCCCCTTTTGGGTCACTACAGTAAATAGTATAATGGGACCCATTTTTAATGAAAAAGTTGCTGAAAAGTGGTATTTGTGGGTTCGTGAACAGTGAAAAAAAGAGCTGAAAAGTCAAAAGTTGCGGCTACTGTTCATGAACAGTAGCCGTACAGTATCAATTTGGGGTTGAATGGCGCATCAGGGGGTGAAAAAAAAAAGAAGAAGAGGAAGACGCGAAACACGGACGCCAACGTGCTATCCAAACGAAGGCTAAATCTCGGGGGCACCAGAAACTTTAATTTTGATCCAATTGTCAAAATGGGTTAAGACCAGCACCATTGCAAAGATTATCAAATTCCCTTTCCAACGACTATTTATGGGTCGAAATCGGAGTTAATGGTTGAGATATCCAAAAAGCCGTGCAAAGCGCATCAGCATGCTTCTTGAGGCCATAACTTTTGATACAACCGTCGGATTTTCAATTTTTTTAGTGTTCTAGAAACTAGACATACAGAGATGTCTAGGGATACCAAGATTAGCTCAATCCAAGTCTGGGAAAACCTTTAAATATTCGTCCAAAGCTAGACCAAAAAAAGCTAGAACTGCTGATGTCAGTAGGGGCATGCAAACAAAAAAAAAAGATTTTGGGCAGTTTCCTAGGCAGATTCTCTCTCTCCTCTCTCTAATTTCTCTCCCAAACACCACCAAACACCTTTGATTCTTCTCTTTTCTCCACAATCACAAGGTAGTATTCTTGTACCCAATCTTCCTCTCCTTGGTTCCATACCGTGGTTTGAGGTTTAGGGGTGTGGATGTAGCTTTTTAGCTACAATCCACACCCTTTTTCTTTTTATAGCTTTTTCTAGCTTTTTTTTTTCTTGTTCAATAATATGCTTTATAGCTTTTCCTAGCATGTTCTTGCTTCCTAGCATGTCTTTATGGTTTTCCTAGCATGTTTCCTTGCTTATGCCATGATTTATCGCATTGATGTTGTTGACCTAGCCTTCCTGGGCTAGGATATGTCTAATGTTTGTGCTTAGATCCACATGTTTTTAGGCTTCTTGCCATGTTTATGCTTAGATCTACATGTCTATGCTTTCTATGCCATGTGCTTCAATAGCCCTTTTGTTCCTTGATGTCTCTCTTTCTTGCGTTTTGGCCCTTTTTGGTGGGGTGTAAATCTAGATCCCATTGTCTAGGCCTACATCCACACATCTAAGGCTATATTAAAGGGTTTGGATCATTTTCTTTATGCATGTCTATGTTTGCTTGCTTGTTTCTAAGCTTTATACCTATGTTTGCTTGTCTAGATCTAGGCTTTGCCATGCTTTACACCCTCCGTGGGCTTGTGCTTGTTAGTCCTTGGGGCTTTTGCTTTGTGTGGTTGCATCCGTCCCTTCCAGGGCTTATGCTTGTTGGTCCTTGAGGCTACTTGCTTTGTGTGGTTGCATCCATCCCTCTTGGGGCTTGTGCTTGTCGGCCCTTGGGGCAACTTGCTTGGTGTGCTTGATACACACCCTTTTCCACTCCGTGTGATGTCGATATGCTTTCCTTTCTTCCTTTGTGCCACCCGTTTGGTTTTCTCTACTTTCATGCATCGTTGCACACTTGCCTACATGTTCATGCATGAGTCTGTGTGTCGTCCATACTCCAATCCAATGGAACTATGGACACTCGATCCAAACCTACATTTGTCCTCCTAGGACACCCCCTTCTGTTTAATAACATGCTTGTTTGCCTTTTTATATGCCTAGCATGCTTTGTTTGCACCCGTTTTGCTCTCTTTGTTAATGTGTTCTTTGCATGCTTTCCCTATTTCCCTTGTTTCTTCCTTTGCTTGTCTGTTGGCTTGTTTTTTTTTTTTTTTTTGTCTTTACATGTACACATATAGAGAATGGACACTTAGAGCAAGGGTGTGACCTCCTAGGCGCAAGCAAAAAGGGCAAGAAGATGCAAGCTCACAAAGGGTAATGATCAGTAGATTAGGGGGCCTAACCCTTCCTGGGTGGTTTCCTCTTTCTCTCTCTCTCTTTAAGCCTCTTCTCTAGAGCATTTATTAGGGTCCCCCTTCATGTACCCCCTTTACCTTTTTCTTGCTCCTTACTTGGGCCACGTTCCCTGGGTATGGCAATGCCTGTTTTACATTTCTTATACCTTGCTGGTGCAATTCCCTTGGAACTTTGGCAATGTCTTATTTACCTTTTTGCTCTATGTGGTTACATTGTACATGATGTATGTATATCTATATCTACTTGTATGTGGGTGATTATGCACTTTGTATGATAGACTCTTGTGGTTACGTGAGTGACCCTCTCTAGTCAAAAGAGCTCTTAACCTTGTAGGTGGGAATGTGCTCAAGGCGATTGCCATAGTTGCATATTTATGGTATATTGTTTACACGATCATCGCGATGTGATTGTCCCAATCCATGTCACCCAGTAACACTAGTTTCCCTGTGTATATGACACGCATCAACACGCTTGATACTTTGGAGGGCTTTGGCTCGTCTCAGTATGAGCATATCGATACGCGCCGTATACACAGACGCGAAACCCTGCCAGTGCGCCATAGCGCACCAAACGCGAAACTCTGCCAGATTTTCACCAAAAAATGAGGCACCCTATTGCCGTATTCTCACAGCGAAAGCTTAGTGAGAATAGCATTTTATGTGCTATGATGCACCTGAGGCGAAGTGTTGCTGGATTTCCGCCTCGAAAATAAGGGAAAATGCTGCTGAATTTTCACCGTGGAAATTTGGCATTGATTCCATACACACTAGGAAAGCATTGATTGGGGCCATACCTATTCCGAAATCTAACCTCAAAGCCCAATTCATTTAATGCCTTGTAAGCTAATGCCAATAGCTTGTTTTCAATTGCCAATGTCTAAAAATTATGAATTACCAAAACAAAAGGCTGTCATTGGATAGGCGTTGTGGGGACCCTAACACCTTCCCCATACATAACCAAACTTTCGAACTCAAGAATCAAGATTTTTCATCCATCCCTATTAGATTAGGAAATATGACATTTTTCTTAACCTAGTATCGGTAATAAAATCAAATAGAGTCAAGTGACCAATCACACCTTAAAAAAACCCAATGATTGGTGGCGACTTCATTTACTCTTGGTAATTTCCTTGAAATCGACTCATATTCTAGTCACACACCCGGGGTACGATACACCCCCTCTCTTCCCAAAAGGAGGGAGAAGCATACAAGCGTCATCGAGATGGGTGGTCGAGCAGCCGCAATACGTCGATAGCAACTTATGTGAGGCCCACGCCAGGGCGCAACATGTAGTTGATCACACAACTGGTGAACTTCTTACTCAGGTAGTAAAACGCCTTTTCCCTTTGATCGAGTTCATTTAGCTGGCCTAACATTCAACCCATGGATGTTTCCTGCACCACTAGGTAGAGAATCAATAGATGTCCCGACGTCGGAGGAACCAAAATAAGAGGGATCAACAAAAACCTCTTAATCCTATCAAAGGCCGCTTGGCATCTTTCTAACCATTCTATCTTCATATCCTTCTTCAACAGCTTAAACAAGGGATTACGTGTGGCAGTCAATTGCGCTATGAAGTAAGCTATATAATTGATCCTTCCTAAGAAGCATTGAACTTGTTTCTCAGTTTTTGGAGCTGGCATGTCCCTGATAGCCTGGACTTTTGCTAGGTCCACTTCAATTCCTCTTTGGCTGACTATGAAGCTGAGCAATTTCTTTGAATTGGCTCCAAAGCATACTTGTTAGGGTTAAGCCTTAACCTGTACTTGACAAGGCACTTGAATAGCTTCCTCAAATCTATCAAATGATCTTTAGGAGTGCATGACTTGGCGATCATGTCATCTACATAGACTTCAATCTCCTTATGCATCATATCGTGGAATAAGGTTACCATGGCTCATTGGTAGGTCACACGCCGGCATTCTTCAAACCGAATGGCATGACATCATAAGCGTAAGTTCCCCAATGGGTAGTGAATGTTTTCTTGGCTTTGTCCTCTTCAGCCATTCTAATTTGATTGTAACTTGAGAACCCGTCCATAAAGGAGAAGAACATGTTGGTTGATGTGTTATCAATCAGGGTATTGATATGTGGCAAAGGGAAATTATCCTTCGGGCTGGCCTAATTCAAATCTCTGTAATTAATGCACATGCACACTTTCCCATCTTTTTTTGGCATAGGAACAATGTTTGCAACCCAATCAGAGTAGGCTATGGCAGCAAGAAAACTAGTGTTCAACTATTTTTCCACTTTTTCTTTGATCTTCAAGATAGTCTCAGATTTCATCCTTCGAACTGTTTGCCGCACTGGGGGGCATTCGAGTTTAATCGGAATCCTGTCGACAACAATCTCTATATCCAGTCTAGCATATCTTGATAAGACCAAGCAAAGATTTCCTTGAATTCCTTCAACAGAGCTATGAGCTCATCTCTTATGTCCTTGGGAAAATTTACCCCGATCTTGATAGGTTTTTCCTTCTCACCTTTCTCAGCTGGGTTTATCACCTCTGTCTCTTCTATATTCGGCTTTGACCCTTCTTTCTCTCTATTTAGAGCTTCTAGGTTGTCTCGAGGTAAGTTCGAAACCTCTTCCAATCCTTCAATATCATTATCCAAATTTATTGTCTCATTCACATCATCCATATCATCATTATGGCAAAGGGACGGTATACCCACTTGAGAATCAAAACAGATCCTATAAAGCGGAACATATATAGAGAGACATAAGGTAATTTGCACACACATATTCATAGGAAAGCAAATAAAGAGAGATGCAAGAATTTTCCTAAATAAAACACTAAATATTTCAATAATGGATTATAGGTAGGGGAAAACAAAGTTCATGCTTGATAATGATAAAAAGGAAATGCTTTTCTTCGTTGTTTCAGGGAAAACAAACTGGGGGAAGTGAACAGGGAATACAAATAAAGCAGGAAATAACATAAGCATGCAAAACAAACTAAATATGCTACTCCAAAACCTTCTCGAGTGATCAGAAGGCCCAATCACTCGATGATGGAATACTCCTTACTCAGCCGGTGTAACCACAAAGCAAGGTTCGATGGTCCAAAGGCCTACCGTTTCGCTAGGCATCCCTAGTCGGATAGTAGAAGTCGGGTTGTCTTCGGAAGATATAATAGCGTTCATAGAGAACTCTTCAGGACAGAGCCGAATGATGCAAGTCAGATCAGACTCCTCATCCTCCAATTCTTTGCAAGGTTCTGGCATAATGACCTCGGCCGGAGCCAGAAAAGTAACCCCAATAGACATCCCTAGAGCAGCACACTTCCTCTTCTTTCCTCTAGAAGCTTGAAAGAGTTTTTTATGAGTGGATTAATACCCTAAACCGAATCTTCCTTTGTTATCTAAGACTTTAATTAGAACAGGGCTCCCACGTCTTATGGTTCTGAGGCCTTGGCCTAACTTGTACCTGTTAAGACATATGTGATTCACTTGTTAGGAACATATGTCACTATTTTTATGTAATTGGCTAATCCTCTGACAAAACGCACTTTACTTGTATTTAGGTAGATCTAGGATGTGTTTAATACTTCAAGAAACTTTGTTTCAAGATCAAGTATTGAAGCCATGCAAGTCTGTCCAAGATTCAAGTCTGAAAAGTGCGTGTCATTAAAGCTCGACAGCTAGCCATCTATTGAGCTTGAAGAGTTGTTCCAGCCCCGTGGCTCGACAGATAGGCATCTGTCGAGGTTTATGAAAAACAGAATTTCAGTTCTGTTTGACTCCAATCCGTGATTATATGTTTGGGCTTTCTTTTCTCACAACTTTAGACATATATAAGGATTATTTTAAGGGCCGTCAAAGTGGACACAAGTTGTACAAGTGTTAAGCAAAGTTTGCTTAAGCAAATTGTGACTGGAGACAGAATTTTCCCTAGTTCATCTTTCTTGTAAAGAAGTTGCTGTGTTTGTACACCGTAGGGTTTTGTGACCAAGCATCTACTGAATCTTCATCATGTGATGAACTAATGAACTTTGCAACCAACATCTTTCTCTAGTTGGTGAATCAAGTCGCGTACTGAGATCCGCTCAATTGGTTAGTTGTTAGGATATGTGCCCTTAAATCCTATTGTATGATGCTATGTATAATATTATGTATGACATTATTTGAGAAATGATGTATGACTTAATATTATGTTTAATAAAGTTGTTTTATTCTAATCTAAAATAATGGTAACATGAATATTCGGACATTATCAAATAGTCCATGAGATGCATAGTATGTGATTTATGTGATTTAGTCACAGAAGATATAGATCACAAGTTCTTTGTAAACTCAGAATTTTGGTTCGTAGTCGGTGATGAAATTGGGCATTTCATCTGCGAAGACTATAACATATTAACTACGATGATTTGTCTTGATCATGGAAGTGGTGACTTCTAGTTAATATGTTGATATGTTTTAAGAGTTAAGACATATTGAACTGGACCGCTGTGAGATTTATTATTCTCCTAACAACTGTCAATTGAATAATAAATCTCACGACTTGTATTCACATGAACTCTTAATCCTGAGAGAATAATGGACCTAATCATGAAATGTAGGTTGCTTTGATATATCAGGAGTGAGATCTAAAGTAACGGTCAAAACCTCAGTATGTTGGGCAACCACATTTAGTGTTGATGGAACATATATTCTCAAGATGGAATTCATAGTCTCTTAACGGAGATATAAAATATTCCCTTGAGATAAGTTTAATGGGTACAGTTATTCAGAGAGTTAGGCCTAACCACTTTAGTAAGACTAAAGTATATATTTATGAAATTGGATTTCATAAATATATGGTGAATAACTCATAAGGATTAAACCGGGTACTCAAGGATTAAGATGTAGTAATTCACAAAGTGGCAGTCTATATTTATGACTTTGTGTTACTACGAATATTTTATGAAGGGGTTGCATGTATAATAAAGTCTTGGGATATAATTTATTAATGAGGCCTAGAGTGCAATTATATTTATATAGTGGTATTAAATATAATTAATGGTAACTTTGGACTTGTCAAGAGTTGACAGAAAAGCCCAAGGCCCATTGGAGCTAGTGTCTTATTTGTTCCCTTTTGGTCCCACTCCAAGCCATACACTAAAGCCCAATTGGGAAGGCCCAAAAGGCTAGCCCAATTAGATAATCAGTTATGTGGAGAGAAACATACAGAATTTTATATAGAATAAAATGGTTTGTATGTTTGATCATAATTATAATGGTAATGAAAATAAGAAAGAGAGACACTCTTTCATATTCTCTCTAGAAACATAGAACTGATTGAGAGACCACACATCTTGGGCATCGAGTGGAATTGGAGTGAAGATTGAAAGTATTCCCGAGTACTTCTTCATTCGGTTTTGAATTTCACCACATCAAGGTACACTCTCTTGTTCTCATATTCTGAAACTTACATAGTGCATGTTATCAATTGCGAATGAAGTAGATCCGTTTATTTTTCCGCTGCGTATGTTTTGTATGCGACACAAACATGATGATTTCCTAACATTGGTATCAGAGCGGTCTTCATTTCGAATCTGTATAACATGTTTTGTTCGTTTTCGAATTAGAGATTATAGTTTCAAGTTGATAGATTTCTGCATGGTCGTTGAAACTATGATTTGATAAAAACTGATATTGATGTTATGATGTTGTTTAAATATGAATTTAAGAATGTTAAATTGATCTTTAAGACTATAGCATCAATAGATTTCAGTTTTGATATCATTTTCTGTCTATCATTTTCGTATGATGGTTGTTTGTTCATGCAAAACGGTTGAAAACTGCCTTAGAAGATTTTCTGGAAATTCGAGTTTCACGAGTTTCGATCGATCGAAATTTACTTTCGATCGATCGAGTGAAACAGAGACTTATCCTTTTGAATTGATTAATATTCGATTGCTAGTCGATCGATCGAATTTTATTTTTGATCGATCGAGAGGCGATCGAGTATCAATCGAATCAGACAGAAGGTTTAGTTCGAATTGTTTGATATTTTCGATCGATCGAGGGGCACATTCGATCGATCGAAAGAAAGAAAATCAGAAATTTTCTAAGTGTTTTCAAACTTAAATTTTGTGTTTTTGCTATTTTTTCTTACGCCTTTTTCGTGAGAAAAAGTGCAAGGTTGTGTATAATTAGTTTATGCATGTTTAAAGATAAAAACCTTTATTTTAAAACATCTAGTGGGAGAGAGATACAAGGGTTGCATCTCACGGCCTCCATTATCGATTCATAGTAGTGTGGGCTAAGCACCTCGTCTTGGCGTATATGCCTCGCGATCCCAAAGGAGGGTGTTTACTTCATAGTACTACAAGATTGAATTTACCTGTTTAAAGTAGTGTAGACAAGCACCTCGTCTTGGCGTATATGCCTCGTGATCCCAAAGGAGGGTGTTTTGTTCTATGGTACTACAAGTTTAAACACCATAAAGGAAGATGAAATGTGGCTACACATGATTCTAGATAATGGTATACACTAGACTAAGTTTAATGTTAACCTCCCAAAGGAGCTATGTCATTATTACTTAGAGGCTGAAGATAATACGGCATATTATTAGTGTTTGATAAGAGTTATCATGATAGCACTAATAATGAGAATAGTTCTCAACTAATTGATGTGTTTATAATAAACTTGCTACCAAGGTATTATAGACATGGATTGGGTTGTCGTTGCATATATTATTTTATGGTTTTATTAAGGTTCCATATTATATGCTTATATGCTAAATTGATAATGTCCGGTTTACTTATTATATTCATGTTTATTATTTCAGATTTGAACATGGCATCATTTAGCCCACTTGTTAGCATTCTTAATCAAAACAAACTGACTGGAACCAATTATGTTGACTGGAAAAGAAACTTGGACATAGTTCTCACAGCTGAAGAGCACAAATATGTGCTTACTCAACCATGTCCTAGCTTTCCTTCATTAGATGCTCCTCCCGAGGAAAAACAACGATATGATCGTTGGCAGAAATCTAATGAAATGGCCAAGTGCTACATCCTAGCGTCCATCTCAAATGTTCTACAGCATCAAATGCAAGATGTAGAACTAGTTTCGGACATTATGCAAAGTCTGAAGGAGATGTTTGGTGAGCAAGGCCATTCTGCAAGGCAAGAAACCATGAGACAAATTTATAATACCAAAATGGCTGAAGGTAGTTCAGTGAGAGAGCATTGTCTTACAATGATCTCTAATCTGAATACTTTAGAAGTTTTGGGTGCCGACATTGATGGAGAATCCCAAGTGGATATGATACTCCAGTCACTACCGGAGTCATTCAAGGAATTCAGACTTAACTATAACATGAACAAAAAGATTTATTCTTTGTCTGAATTAATGAATGAGTTGGTAGCGGCGGAAGGCATCCTTGGTACTTCTAATGTTGAAGCCTATGTGGGTGAAGCTTCTACTTCTCAGCCTAAGTCGAAAGGCAAGGGTAAGAAGAAGAAGAAGAAGGACTTCACTAAGCAAGAAGGTAAACAAATTGTCTTAGGGGTTGCCGACAAAGGAAAGAAGCTGAAAGGAAAATGTTTCCATTGTGGTGAGAAAGGACATTGGAAGAGAAATTGTCCAAAGTTCAAGGCTGCCAATAAGGGTATGAAAATTTCATTCCTTCTTGAAATATGTTTGGTACAAAATCCCACGGATTCCTGGTGTGTGGATTCAGGTTGTACTAATCATATCTGCAATTCTTTGCAGGGGTTCCAGGAGACCAAAAGACTTAAAGAAGGAGAGTTGTTTCTGCCCTTGGCTGATGGGAGTAGGATTCCAGTTGTAGCTATTGGAGTTTTTAATTTATGCTTTGATACTAGAGTTTTAATATTGCAAGACTGTCTGTATGTACCTAATGTTCGTAGGAATTTAATTTCTGCAACTTATTTAGGTAAGAGTGGATATTGTGTTATCCTTAAAGACAATGTTGTAATAAAGAAGGGTAAAACATTTATCTGTTCTGGCAATATTGTGGATGGTCTTTATATTTTAACTCCGGATAAGCATGAATTGTATAATTCTGAATTAGATAATACCTCTCATGTAAAATCATTAAAGAGAAAGTTTCCTTCTACTAATGATGCATATCTTTGGCACTTGCGTTTGGGTCATATTACTCCAAACAGAATTCAACGACTGATCAAAGATGGTCTCTTAGAGCCATTGGACTTTGATGAATTTCCAGTTTATGAATCTTGTTTGGAAGGCAAAATGACCAAACGACCTTTTAATGCAAAAGGTAGAAGAGCCCAAGAGTTGCTAGAATTAGTTCATACGGATGTTTGTGGTCCTATGTCAACCCAAGCAAAAGGAGGTTATGAGTACTTCATCACTTTCACCGATGATTACTCTAGATTTGGTTATGTGTACCTAATGAGACGGAAGTCCGAAGCCTTTGAAAAATTCAAAGAGTTTAGGGCTGAAGTTGAGAATCAATTGGGTAAACACATAAAGGCCATTCGATCTGATCGTGGTGGCGAATACCTTCTTGGGGATTTCAAGGATTACTTGACTCAAAATGGGATTGTATCCCAATTGACTGCACCTGGAACTCCCCAACAAAATGGTGTAGCAGAAAGAAGGAATAGGACTCTTTTAGAAATAGTTAGGTCCATGATGAGTTACTCAACTTTACCAGTTTCCTTTTGGGGATATGCACTAAAAACTGCAATGCATATTTTGAATTTAGTTCCATCAAAATCTGTTCCCAACACACCTATGGAATTGTGGAGTGGGCGCAAGCCTAGTATGAAATATCTCCACATTTGGGGATGTCCAGCACATGTATTGAAAGGGAAGTCTGATAAGTTGGAAGCTAAAACGGAAGTATGCTTGTTTTTAGGGTATTCAAAGGAAACCAAGGGTTATTTATTCTATAATCATAAGGATAACAAAGTGTTTGTTAGCACTCATGCCAAATTTTTGGAAGATGATTATGTGAATAATTTTAACCCTAGAAGTAGAGTTGTCTTGGCTGAAATGAATGAACCTGTAATTGAACAACCAATGGTTGAAACTAGGGATGATGTGGCTGTATTGGATACACCACAAGATACTACTCATGAGATGTCTAGTATACAGTTGCCTCGTCGTAGTGGGAGGAATGTTAGGCCACCTATAAGATTCATAGGCCGACACTGATCCTTACACTTATGAAGAAGCAATGAATGATATAGATGCACATCATTGGGTCCAAGCTATGAAATCAGAATTAGATTCCATGTATTCCAATAAAGTTTGGGATCTTGTAAAGGCGCCTAACGGCATTAAACCTGTTGGTTGCAAATGGGTTTACAAGAGGAAGAGAGGGATAGATGGAAAGGTTGAAACCTTTAAAGCAAGGCTAGTGGCAAAATGGTATACTCAAAAAGAAGGTATCGATTATGAGGAAACCTTTTCACCAGTAGCAATGCTTAAATCTATCAGAATTCTCTTATCCATTGCTGCTCATTATGATTATGAGATTTGGCAAATGGATGTCAAGACTGCATTTCTTAATGGCAATCTTGAAGAGGAAATCTATATGAAGCAACCAGAAGGTTTCATAGCAAAGAACCAAGAGCATATGGTATGCAAGTTGAATAGGTCCATTTATGGACTTAAGCAAGCATCTAGGTCATGGAGAGAAACATACAGAATTTTATATAGAATAAAATGGTTTGTATGTTTGATCATAATTATAATGGTAATGAAAATAAGAAAGAGAGACACTCTTTCATATTCTCTCTAGAAACATAGAACTGATTGAGAGACCGCACATCTTGGGCATCGAGTGGAATTGGAGTGAAGATTGAAAGTATTCCCGAGTACTTCTTCATACGGTTTTGAATTTCACCACATCAAGGTACACTCTCTTGTTCTCATATTCTGAAACTTACATATGCATGTTATCGATTGCGAATGAAGTAGATCCGTTTATTTTTCCGCTGCGTATGTTTTGTATGTGACACAAACATGATGATTTCCTAACATTAGTCACATACTGGGATCCGTCCAATACAAGGAGAGATTGTCACTACAGAATAAGTCCAATTGGGTATTGGGGTAAGGGTTCAACTGTAGGTTGGTATAAGGTACTAGGATTCCTTTACTTATAACCGTTTGTTGTGATAATAGTGATTCTCGGGAGTGGTGACCTTAAAATCACCCGGTGGGATTTTTGCCGCGTTGGTTTTTCCCATTCGTAAACAAATCACCATGTCATTTATTTTCCGCTACATACTTAGTTTAATTAGTGATTTGTTTGTGCTATCACACGTTTGCATGTTAATTTGTTTAATTAATAAACTTGACTAATTAATCAATTAATTCATCACAATGGGTCAATACATTCTTGGCCCAAACTTGAGCACTTCCTTAGCGGCCATCAAAACTACTATGGACCAACCAAACTCAGGCTCTGAAGCATTGTGGATCATGGAAACTAGCTTGAAGCTATGGAAAGACGCTTCTAGAAAGGCATTAGCGCCAATGTTGGGAATAGATGTCTCCCAGAAGATAGTCATGGGCTCTACGACCATAATGGTGATCAACTGATTCTCAGATATGAACTTGAGTCCCCAATGGAGGGTAGACGCAACTACACCTACTGCATGTAACCAAAGCCTCCCTAAAAGCATATTGTATGGGAGTCCACTTTAATTACTTGGAAGTTGACCATGAAGGATCTCAGGCTGATCTCAATCATTAGCTCAATTTCACACTGCACATTGTGGCACGTGCCATCAAAGGTTTTGATGATCATTGTGCTAGGCCGAATAAGAGACATATCCACTTTCAAGCGCTCTAGAGTAGCCATCAGGGAGACATTCAAGGTTGATCCATTATTGATTAATACCCTTGCAACAATCATTTCTTCACACTTGACTATGATATACATGGCCAATGTATGATCTTTCCTTTTAGAGGTAACTCGTCATCTGAAAAGGATACCTGGTTAGTGGCCAACACCAACGATACCATACCTTTGAAGGAGGAATCTGTAATACCCATAAGAACATGTGTTTCCTTCAATTCCTTCAAAAGAGCCTCACAATGGACCTTAAAAGATAACAACAATGCCAAGATAATCAGCCTGCTAAATCAACTGCTGAATCACACTATAATCGGCCTTTCGGATGGTCTTCAAGAACTCTTCGGATTCTTCAATAGTGACCCTATTCTTGACTAGCTTAGTTGTGCCCTTGCCAATCTCTTTCCTCCTCTTTTCTAGTTCCTCAAGAGTATAATATCGACCACTCTTGGTAAGTTCGGATAGACCTAAAGAGACATTACAACAAACTTCTTCCTTTCCAATTTGGGTATAGATCAATGTCACATTGTACTTCCATGGGACACGATGGCTGTCTTTGTAAGGAAAGGGCTTTGGCATACAAACAATCAAACTCTCTTGAGTCTGCAGATTTGGCGCTAGTGAGAAAATCTTCGGATTGATGATGACCGAACCGAGCAAAGCGGTTTCGAAAGCCTTTGGGTCAGTGTAGACACCACATTTTGTACCCCTTATGACTCGAGCCCTTGTTCTTCAATGATGCTGAAATTCTAAGACTCAAGGTTGGTTTGGGGCCCAATCAGATGTTAAATTGACTTGAGAAATGTTGAAATGGAAAATATAACTTTTAATGAGCAAATAAATCTATTTTTGGAAAATTAAAGCCAAGGAAATCCTTGGCCTGTACGCGTAGGAATCAACCTGCCCACGTGGCCATGATGCATGCGCATGTAGGCACAAACTTGCGTGCGTATGTAGGGTTCCAGAAACTATGAAAGACAAGTTTTCTGCATTAAAGACTGAGGTTTGGAACGAATTCCACATTATTTAGGAGCTGTTCTAAACCCCTATTTTCACAATATAAATAGCCATACATGGTACATTTTCAAAACACACAGAAATCCTAAGGGAAAACAGTAAGATTCACTAGAAATAGTGAATCAAAGAGATAGTTTTTCATAAAACATCCTTAAGTCAATTTTCTTTTGATTAAGGCCTTTTCTGGCCTTGATTTTTAAGTTTAAGATTACTAATCACTATTTTATTGATTGTGAATAGATTTGGCTGAGGGGAACAATAAAAAATCAAGCATGAAGAGCTTCTATTTTGAGGTATTAGTTCTAAGCTTTTTCTTTTATTTTCTTTGGTTTAATTCTATTTTTTTTCTGTCTTTATTTGTTTTATGTTTTTATATGCTTGCTTAGCTTAGTTTTATCCAGTCTTTATGTTTCTAAGCATGTTAGGTTGTTAGTCTCTTTATTTTAAGTATGGCATAGTTTCTATGCTTGTTGCGTTTCTGGGCTAGGGTTTCTGAGCAAACCTGCACACGCATGCATCCTGCATATGTGCGTAGGTCAAAGTATGTGCACGCATGCAGCTGGCCTGTGCATGCAGGCCTTTGCATGCGCATGTATACCGCTGCCTCGAAACCCTAATCCAAGTTTCTGCTTTGTTTTCTTTGCTTAAATCACATATTATACCTGTCGACACCTCACGGCTGAATGTCGACCACCTATTGCGGCGACACTCAATGCGCTATATGTGGAGGTGTGTCGTACCTTAGGTGTGTGACTGGAATATGAGTCGATTTTAAGGATATTACCAAAGGTAAGTGAAGTCGCCACCAATCATTGGGTTTTTTCTAAGGTGTGATTGGTTACCTGACTCTGTTTGATTTTATTACCGGTCCAAGGTTAAGAAAAATGACATTTTTTCTAATCTAATACGGATGGGCAAAAAATCTTGATTCTTGAGTTCAAAAGTCCGATTACATGTGAGGAAGATGTTAGGAACCCCACAACGACTATCCGAAAACAGTCCTTTGTTTTGGTAAAATCATAATTTTTAGACATTGGCAATTAAAAACAAGTTATTGGCATTGGCTTTTGGGGCTTTAAATGTGTTGGGCTTTGAGGCTTCATTTCGGAATGGGTGTGGTCCTGATTAATGCTTTCCAAGTGTCTTTAAAGTCATTTGCCAAATTTTCATGGCGAAAATTCAGCAGCATTTTGCCTTATTTTCGTGGCAGAAATCCGGCAACGCTTCGCCTCAAATGCGTTATAGCATGCAAAACACTATTCTCACCAAGCTTTCAACATGAGAATACGGCAATGGGGATGCCCCATTTTCATGGCGAAAATCCGAAAGAGTTTCGTGTTTGGTGCGCTATGGCGCACTGACAGGGTTTCGCATCTGTGTATACGAAGCGTATCGACATGCTCACACCCGTGACGAGGCAAAGCCCTCTAAAGTGTTAAACATGTTGATGCGTGTTGCATACACAGGAAAACCAATGCCACTTGCTGACATGGATCACGACAATCACACCACGATGATCGTTCACACAATATAGCATAACTATGGGCCTAAGGCAATCGCTTTGAGCACATACCCACACTACAAGGTCAAGAGCTCTCATAACTAGAAAGGGTCACTCATGTAACCATGAGCGTCCATCATACAAAGTGCACAATCCTCACACGCATAGGCATATATATATATATATACACATATATACCATGCACAATTCTATCATACAGAGCGGAAAAGTAAGGCCCTGTTTGGATTTTTTTTGTTATCACTCCTCACTCCTCACTCAATTTTCGTCACTCATCACTTAAAATACTCCAATTTCCCCAAACGCACCCAAAGGCACTCATCACTCACTTCTCCGTTACTTTTTGTTTCAAAAAAAAAAACTGAAAAGTCAAGAAATGCGGCTGAGAGGTGAAGATGTGCGGCTGAGGTTTGTTTAAAAAAAAAAAAAACATTACGGCTGAACAGTGAGAGAGTTATAAGTTTAATTACGGAAATGCCATTGAAAACAGAGTTATGGAAACTGAAAACACCTAAAATATGTTTTTAGTTTCCATAACTCATCAATCAAAAATCAGACAATAGAGTGATGGAAATAATAACGTAAAACAAAATCCAAACAAGCTTTTAGTCACGGGTTCCACCATTTTTGAGTTATGAGTTATGGAAATAGTAAATTCAAACAGTTCCTAAATCAGACATTGCCAACGCGGCCCAAGCAATGAGCAGGAAAAGTAAAGGGCACAATGAGAAGGGGAACCCTAATACACACTCTAGAGAAGAGGCTTAGAGAGAAGGAAAGAGAAACCACTTTGGAGGGGCTAAGCCCCCTAATCTACTGATCATTGCCCTTTATGGGCTTGCATCCTTGCCTTTTTTGCTCGTGCCTAGGAGTTCGTGCCCTCACTTCAAGTGTCCTCGCTTCATGGGTGTACATGCAATAAACAAGGAAACAAACAAACAAACAAGCAAAGAAACAAATGGAAGGAAAGCATGCTAAAAGACAAGCTAGGAAAAGATGCCAAATAGGGACAAACAAGCATGTGAAGCACATGAAGAGGTAATCAAACACGTTATCAAGCAAAATGGGTGTCCTAGGAAGACAAATGTAGGTTTGGATCGAGTGTCCATAGTTCCATTGGATTGGAGTATGGATTGTTAGGAAATATATATGTTTGCATCGCATACAAAACATACGCAGTGGAAAATAAACGGATCTACTTCTTTCACAATTGATAACATGCACTATGTAAGTTTCAGAATATAAGAACAAGAGAGTGTACCTTGATGCGGTGAAATTCAAAACCAAATGAAGAAGTACTCGGGAACACTTTCAATCTTCACTCCAATTCCACTTGATGCCCAAGATGTGTGGTCTCTCAATCAGTTCTATGTTTTCTAGAGAGAATATGAAAGAGTGTCTCTCTTCCTTATTTTTATCTTATTATATCTCACATACAAACCATTTCATTCTATATAAAATTCTGTATGTTTCTCTCCACATAACTGATTATCTAATTGGGCTAGCCTTTTGGACCTTCTCAATTGGGCTTTAGTGTGTGGCTTGGAGTGGAACCAAAAGGGAACAAATAAGACACTAGCTCCAATGGGCCTCGGGCTTTTCTGTCAACTCTTGACAAGTCCAAAGTTACCATTAATTATATTTAATACCACTATATAAATATAATTACACTCTAGGCCTCATTAATAAATTATATCCCAAGACTTTATTATACATGTAACCCCTTCATAAAATATTCATAGCAATACAAAGTCATGAATATAGACTGCCACTTTGTAAATTACTACATCTTAATCCTTGAGTACTTGGTTTAATCCTTTTGAGTTATTCACTATATATTTATAAAATCCAACCTCATAAATATATACTTTAGTCTTACTAAAGTGGTTAAGCCGAACTCTCTGAATAACAGTACCCATTAAACTTATCTCAATGGAATATTTTATATCTCCGTTAAGAGACTATGAATTCCATCTTGAGAATACATGTTCCATCAACACTAAATGTAGGTGCCCAACATACGAAGGTTTTGACCGTTACTTTAGATCTCACTCCTGATATATCAAAGCAACCTACATTTCATGATCAGGTCCATTATTCTCTCAGGATTAAGAGTTCATGTGAATACAAGTCGTGAGATTTATTATTCAATTGACAGTCATTAGGAGAATAATAAATCTCACAGCGGTCCAGTTCAATATGTCTTAACTCTTAAAACATATCAACATATTAACTAGAAGTCACCACTTCCATGATCAAGACAAATCATCGTAGTTAATATGTTATAGTCTTCGTAGATGAAATGCCCAATTCCATCACCGACTACGAACCAAAATTCTGAGTTTACAAAGAACTTGTGATCTATATCTTCTGTGACTAAATCACATAAATCACATACTATGCATCTCATGGACTATTTGATAATGTCCGAATATTCATGTTACCATTATTTTAGATTAGAATAAAAATACTTTATTAAACACAATATTAAGTCATACATCATTTCTCACATAATGTCATACATAATATCATACATAGCATCATTCAATAGGATTTAAGGGCACTTATCCCAACAATCTCTCACTTACTCTAAAAACTATTGTGCACTAATCTAACTCTCATTCCCTCCAAATGTGACTCGAAGGTCCTTTGAGGCAAGGCTTTGGTAAAGGGATCTGCTAGATTATTTGTACTCTCAATCTTTGCGACCACCACATCTCCACGAGCAACAATGTCTCGAATGATGTGGTACTTTCTCTCAATGTGCTTTCCTTTCTTGTGATTCCTTAGATCTTTGGATTGTGCAACCGCTCCACTATTGTCACAAAACAATGTGATAGGAACTTGCTCCATTCTCACTACACCAAGATCAGAAAGGAATTTCTTGAGCCAAACAGCTTCCTTTGCCGCCTCACA
Source organism: Lithocarpus polystachyus (assembly GCA_033629205.1). NCBI lineage: Eukaryota > Viridiplantae > Streptophyta > Magnoliopsida > Fagales > Fagaceae > Lithocarpus > Lithocarpus polystachyus. Next base: position 35,046,012 of record CM066171.1, read on the forward strand.
AGCAGCAACATATTCAGCTTCCATGGTGGAGTCCGCAATACAAGATTGCTTAATACTCCTCCAACTTATGGCTCCACCTCCCAAGGTGAATACACATCCTGACGTGAATTGTCTGAAATTTGGATCCGATTGAAAGTCTGAATCTGTATAGCCAATTGAAATCAAATCCTCACAACGGTAAACAAGCATATAATCTCTCGTTCTCCGTAAATACTTGAGAATATGTTTTACAGCTTGCCAATGTTGTGGTCCTGGATTTGATTGATATCCGCTGACCATGCCAACTAAAAAACAGATATCTGGTCTAGTACAAAGTATGGCATACATGAGACTTCCTACTGCAGAGGTATAAGGAACTTGTCTCATCATATCTTCTTCCTCTTGAGTCTTAGGCCTTTGATCATCAGACAGAGGAACTCCATGTCTGAAAGGAAGTAATCCTTTCTTGGAGTTTTGCATGCTAAACCGTTCTAGAACCTTATCTATATATCCAACTTGTGATAAGCCTAACATCTTATTCTTACGATCTCGCCAAAGCTTGATCCCTAGAATAAAGTTAGCCTCACCCAAGTCCTTCATATCAAATTGGCTTGACAACCAAACCTTTACTGATGACATTACACCTACATCATTTCCAATGAGTAGAATATCATCAACATAAAGCGCTAGGAACATTACTACTTTGTCTTGATGTCTTTTGTACATACATGGTTCATCAAGATTTTGTTCAAAACCAAATGATTTGATTGCTTGATCAAATCTGATGTTCCATGACCTAGATGCTTGCTTAAGTCCATAAATGTACCTATTCAACTTACATACCATATGCTCTTAGTTCTTTGCTATGAAACCTTCTGGTTGCTTCATAGAGATTTCCTCTTCAAGATTGCCATTAAGAAATGCAGTCTTGACATCCATTTGCCAAATCTCATAATCATAATGAGCAGCAATGGATAAGAGAATTCTGATAGATTTAAGCATTGCTACTGGTGAAAAGGTTTCCTCATAATCAATACCTTCTTTTTGAGTATACCCTTTTGCCACTAGCCTTGCTTTAAAGGTTTCAACATTTCCATCTATCCCTCTCTTCCTCTTGTAAACCCTTTTGCAACCAACAGGTTTAATGCCGTTAGGCGCCTTTACAAGATCCTAAACTTGATTGGAATACATGGAATCTAATTCTGATTTCATAGCTTGGACCCAATGATGTGCATCTACATCATTCATTGCTTATTCATAAGTGTAAGGATCAGTTTCGGTCTCTTCTGAGATAGCCTTATAAGTCTCTCCAAGACCTATAAATCTTATAGGTGGCCTAACATTCCTCCCACTACGACGAGGCAACTGTGTACTAGACGTCTCATGAGTAGTATCTTGTGGTGTATCCAGTACAGCCACATCATCCCTAGTTTCAACCATTGGTTGTTCAATTACAGGTTCATTCATTTCAGCCAAGACAACTTTACTTCGAGGAGTAAAATTACTCATATAGTCATTTTCCAAGAATTTCGCATTTGTACTAACAAAAACTTTGTTATCTTTATGACTATAGAATAAATAACCCTTAGTTTCTTTTGGATAACCCACAAGCAAACATACTTCTGATTTTGGTTCCAACTTATCAGATTTCCCTTTTAACACATGTGCTGGACAACCCCAAATGTGGAGATATTTCATTCTAGGCTTACGCCCACTCCACAATTCCATGGGTGTTTTGGGAACAGATTTTGATGGAACTAAATTCAAAAGATGTATTGTTGTATCGAAAGCATAACCCCAAAAAGAAATAGGTAAAGTTGAGTAACTCATCATGGACCTAACCATTTCTAAAAGAGTCCTATTCCTTCTTTCTGCTACACCATTTTGTTGGAGAATTCCAGATGCAGGCAATTGGGATACAATCCCATTTTGAGTTAAGTAATCCTTGAAATCCCCAAGAAGGTATTCGCCACCACGATCAGATCGAATGGCCTTTATGTGTTTACCCAATTGATTCTCAACTTCAGCCCTAAACTCTTTGAATTTTTTAAAGGCTTCGGACTTCCGTCTCATTAGGTATACATAACCAAATCTAGAGTAATCGTCGGTGAAAGTGATGAAGTACTCAAAACCTCCTTTTGCTTGGGTTGACATAGGACCACAAACATCCGTATGAACTAATTCTAGCAACTCTTGGGCTTTTCTACCTTTTGCATTAAAAGGTCATTTGATCATTTTTCCTTCCAAACAAGATTCACAAACTGGAAATTCATCAAAGTCCAATGGCTCTAAGAGACCATTTTTTATCAATCTTTGAATTCTGTTTAGATTAATATGACCCAAACGCAAGTGCCAAAGATATGCATCATTAGTAGAAGGAAACTTTCTCTTTAATGATTTTACATGAGAGTTATTATCTAATTCAGAATTATATAATTCATGCTTATTAGGAGTTAAAATATAAAGACCATCCACAATATTGCTAGAACAGATAAACATTTTATCCTTCTTTATTACAACATGGTCTTTAAGGATAACACAATATCCATTTTGACCTAAATAAGTTGCAAAAATTAAATTCCTACGAACATTAAGTACAAATAAACAATCTTCCAATATTAAAACCCTAGTTTCAAAGCATAAATTAAACACTCCAATAGCTACAACTGGAATCCTACTCTCATCAGCTAAGGTCAGAAACAACTCTCATTCTTTAAGTCTTTTGGTCTCCTGGAACCCCTGCAAAGAATTGCAGATATGATTAGTACAACCTGAATCCACACACCAGGAATCCGTGGGATTTTGTACCAAACATATTTCAAGGAGAAATGAGTTATTTATACCCTTATTAACGGCAGCCTTGAACTTTGGACAATTTCTCTTCCAATGTCCTTTCTCACCACAATGGAAACATTTTCCTTTCAGCTTCTTTCCTTTGTCGGAAACCCCTAAGACAATTTGTTTACCTTCTGACTTAGTGAAGTCCTTCTTCTTCTTCTTCTTACCGTTGCCTTTCAACTTAGGTTGAGAAGTAGAAGCTTCACCCACATTGGCTTCAACATTAGAAGTACCAAGGATGCCTTCCGCCGCTACCAACTCATTCATTAATTCAGACAAAGAATAAATCTTTTTGTTCATGTTATAATTAAATCTGAATTCCTTGAATGACTCCGGTAGTGACTGGAGTATCATATCCACTTGGGATTCTCCATCAATGTCGGCACCCAAAACTTCCAATGTATTCAGATTAGAGATCATTGTAAGACAATGTTCTCTCACTAAACTACCTTCAGCCATTTTGGTATTATAAATTTGCCTCATGGTTTCTTGCCTTGCAGAACGGCCTTGCTCACCAAACATCTCCTTCAGACTATGCATAATGTCCGAAACTAGTTCCACATCCTGCATTTGATGCTGTAGAACATTTGAGATGGACGCTAGGATGTAGCACTTGGTCATTTCAATAAATTTTTGCCAACGATCATATCGTTGTTTTTCCTCAGGAGGAGCATCTAATGAAGGAAAGCTAGGACATGGTTGAGTAAGCACATATTTGTACTCTTCAGCTGTGAGAACTATGTCCAAGTTTCTTTTCCAGTCAACATAATTGGTTCCAGTCAGTTTGTTTTGATTAAGAATGGTAACAAGTGGGCTAAATGATGCCATGTTCAAATCTGAAATAATAAATATGAATATAATAAGTAAACTGGACATTATCAATTTAGCATATAAACATATAATATGGAACCTTAATAAAACCATAATATAATATATGCAACGACAACCCAATCCCACAATTAATATTCCTCGGTAGCGAGGTCATACCAATCACTATAATTAAGCAAGGATTATCCTCATTATTAATGCTATCATGGTAACTCTTACCAAACAAAAATAATGTGCCGCTTTTCCTTTAGCCTCTAAGTGATAATGACATAGCTCCGAAGGGAGGTTAACATCATACTTAATCTAGTGTACACCATTGTCTAGAATCAATGTGAATCACCAAGTAACTCCACGGTAGCGTGGTCGTTCTTAATGTAAAAACACACTTCATCTATCATTAAGAAGTTTAACCAGTAATACCATGAATTAAACACCCTCCGTAGGGAGCAAGGCATATACGCCAAGGCGAGGTGATTAATCACACTACTATAAACTGACAATGGAGGCCGTGAGATCCAACCCTTATATCTCTCTCCCACTAGATGTTTTCAATTAAAGGTTTTTATCTTTTAAACATGCATAAACTAATTATACACAGCCTTGCACTTTATAGTAAGCACTTTTTCTTACAAAAAAGGCTTAAGAAAAAATAGTGAAAACACAAAATTTAATCACACACTTTTAAGTTTGAAAACACTTAGAAAAAATTCAGATTTTCCTTCTTTCGATCGATCGAATGTGCCCCTCGATCGATCGAAAAAATTAAACAATTCAAACTTGACCTTTTGACTTGTTCGATTGATGCTCGATCGCCTTTCGATCGATCGAAAAGAAAATTCGATCGATCGACTAGCAATCGAATATCAATCGATTCAAAAAGATTGGTCATTTTTTTACTCGATCGATCGAAAGTAAATTTTGATCAATCGAAACTCGTAAAACTCGAATTTTCAGAAATTCTTCCAAGGCAGTTTTCAACGATTTTGCATGAATAAACAACCATCATACGAAAATGATAGACAAAAATTGATATCAAAACTGAAATCTATTGATGCTATAGCCTTAAAGATCAATTTAACATTCTTAAATTCATATTTAAACAACATCATAACATCAATATCAGTTTTTATCAAAACATAGTATCAACAACCATGCAGAAAATTAAATGTATAATCCTCTATCAACTTGAAACTATTATCTCTAATTCCAAAACGCACAAAACATGTTATACAGATTCGAAATGAAGACCGCTCTGATACCAATGTTAGGAAATATATATGTTTGCATCGCATACAAAACATACGCAGCGGAAAATAAACGGATCTACTTCTTTCGCAATTGATAACATGCACTATGTAAGTTTCAGAATATAAGAACAAGAGAGTGTACCTTGATGCGGTGAAATTCAAAACCAAATGAAGAAGTACTCGAGAACACTTTCAATCTTCACTCCAATTCCACTTGATGCCCCAGATGTATAGTCTCTCAATCAGTTTTATGTTTTCTAGAGAGAATATGAAAGAGTGTCTCTCTTCCTTATTTTTATCTTATTATATATCATATATAAACCATTTCATTTTATATAAAATTCTGTATGTTTCTCTCCACATAACTGATTATCTAGTTGGGCTAGCCTTTTGGGCCTTCCCAATTGGGCTTTAGTGTGTGGCTTGGAGTGGGACCAAAAGGGAACAAATAAGACACTAGCTCTAATGGGCCTCAGGCTTTTCTGTCAACTCTTGACAAGTCCAAAGTTACCATTAATTATATTTAATACCACTATATAAATATAATTGCACTCTATGCCTCATTAATAAATTATATCCCAAGACTTTATTTATACATGCAACCCCTTCATAAAATATTCATAGCAATACAAAGTCATGAATATAGACTGCCACTTTGTAAATTACTACATCTTAATTCTTGAGTACCCGGTTTAATCTTTTTGAGTTATTCACCATATATTTATAAAATCTAATTTCATAAATATATAATTTAGTCTTACTAAAGTGGTTAGACCTAACTCTCTGAATAACTGTACGCATTAAACTTATCTCAAGGAAATATTTTATATCTCTGTTAAGAGACTATGAATTCCATCTTGAGAATATATGTTCCATCAACACTAAATGTAGGTGCCCAACATACGAAGGTTTTGACCGTTACTTTAGATCTCACTCCTGATATATCAAAGCAACCTACATTTCATGATCAGGTCCATTATTCTCTCAGGATTAAGAGTTCATGTGAATACAAGTCGTGAGATTTATTATTCAATTGACAGTCGTTAGGAGAATAATAAATCTCACAGCGGTCCAGTTCAATATGTCTTAACTCTTAAAACATATCAACATATTAACTAGAAGTCACCACTTCCATAATCAAGACAAATCATCGTAGTTAATATGTTATAGTCTTCGCAGATGAAATGCCCAATTCCATCACCGACTACGAACCAAAATTCTAAGTTTACAAAGAACTTGTGATCTATATCTTCTGTAACTAAATTACATAAATCACATACTATGCATCTCATGGACTATTTGATAATGTCCGAATATTCATGTTACCATTATTTTAGATAAGAATAAAACAACTTTATTAAACACAATATTAAGTTATACATCATTTCTCACATAATGTCATACATAATATCATACATAGCATCATACAATAGGATTTAAGGGCAGTTATCCCAACATGGATGACACACAGACTCATGCATAGACGTGTAGGCAAGCGTGCAAAGATGTGTAAAAGCAAAGGAAGCCAAATAGGTGGTGCAAAGCAAGCAAGGCAAGCATATCAACATCGCATAGAGCAGAGAAAGGTGTAAAGCAAGCACACCGACACCATGAAGGTGTATCTCACAAGTGGTCACATCCAAACAAACCCTAAGAGGGACGGATGCGACCACCTAAGCACAAACCCATGGAGGGCACAAAGTATGGCAAAGCCTAGATCTAGAGAGGCTAACATGGATATAAAGCATAGAAGCAAGCAAGCAAACATTGACATGCATAAAGGAAATGATCCAAACTCTTTAATATAGGCCTAGGTGTATGGGTGTAGGCCTAGACCACAGGATCTAGATCTACACCTTACCAAAAGGGCCAAAACGCAAGAAAAAGGAAATAACAAGAGATAGAAGGGCTTTAGAAGCACATGGCATAGCAACCAACATGTAGATCTAGACACATGAACAAAGCACAAAGCACACAAAGATATAGATCAACCAAAGGTGAGCATGAACATCACACAAGTTGCAAAGCAAAAAATCATAAATGAAGACAAGCAAAAAGTGTGGATTTAAAGATGATTAAAAGTCCTTGGAAGTTGTTTCAATGACTTCAACAACTTCCAAAGGGTTTGGGAGCCTCTTTGTAATTTTTGAAAAAATGGAGGGCTTTTTTGCAATTTTGGAAAGATTTGGGGCCAAAATGTAATTTTGGGAATTTTGGATCAAAATGTAATTTGTGGAAAAATCGTGGTCAAAATATGGATATTGGAAAGTTTCGGGTCAAAAAGCAATTTTAGAGGAAAAACTGGGGTCAAAATATGATTTTGGGAATTTTTGGGATTAAAACATGACTTTGAGAATTTTTGGATTAAAACATGATTTTGAGAATTTTTGGGATTAAGACATGATTTTGGGAAGTTTTGGGATTATAACATGATTTTGAGAATTTTTGGGATTAAAACATGATTTTGGGAATTGTTGGGATTAAAACATGATTTTGAGAATTTTTAGGATTAAAACATGATTTTAACATGATTTTGAGAATTTTTGAAATTAAAACATGATTTTGACAATTTTTGGATTAAAGCATGATTTTGAGAATTTTTGGGATTAAAACATGATTTTGGGAAGTTTAGGATTAAAACATGATTTTGAGAATTTTTGGGATTATGCTTTTGAGAATTTTTGGATTAAAACATGATTATTATAATTTTTGGGATTAAAACAAGATTTTGAGATTTTTTGGATTAATGTGCAAATATGGGAAAATCTGTACTTAGATGCAAACAAGATAAAATGAATTAAAACGCAAACATAGCAAAAATATGTGAATATGCAAATATAGAAAAGGTGGCATTTTATTAATTTATGGAAAACATGCATGGACTCTTTTATTTAAAAGGTGGGCTAAATATTAAAAGATGAAATGGATTAAAACCAAAGGTGAGCTAAAAGTGTGTCAAAATGTGAGTTGGGCTTAAAAGGGAAGTGTGGACCAAGGTTGAAACTGGTGAAAAAAAAGAAGGGCCCAAGGCTTCGAAAGACTAAAGAGCTGGTGGGCTAGTGAAATGGCCCTAAGGCCATTTGATAGGCCAAATACATATTGACCCCTTGTGATGAATTAATTAATTAATTAGCCAAGTTTATTAATTAATCAAATTAACATGCAAACGCGTGGTTGCACAAATAAATCACCAATTAAACTAAGTATGCAATGGAAAATAAATGACACGGTGATTTGTTTACAAATGGGGAAAACCAACACGGCAAAAACCCCACCGGGTGATTTTAAGGTTACCACTCTCGAGATTTCACTATTATCACAACAAGCAGTTACAAGTAAAGGAATCCCAGTACCTTATACCAACCTACAGTTGAACCCTTACCCCAATACCCAATTGGACTTGTTCTGTAGTGACAATCTCTCCATGTAATACACGGCTCCTAGTACGTGACTAACCAATCTGATGCGCGGATCTCAGTACACGGCTTACTCTTTTGCACGAACCCTAGCACGTGACTAACTCCATAGCAACCCTTTGATTGTTGTAGTTGATTTGCAGTAGCTCCACAAAGAAACACCAATAAGATCTTCAATATTGGTGCAAGAGACTTTGCTTGGTTACAAAACCCAAAGGTGTACAAGAAACGCAGCAAGAACTATTTCTTCTGTAGAAGGAGGCTAGGGTTTCAAAAAGAAAACCTTATGAAACTCTCTAAGGTTAAGGTTTTTCTTTTCCACCTCCTTTAAATAGGAGCTTAATGGGCTCTCTTATTCCAAATAGGTTTACATAAACCTTGGGCTTTCCTAGTCCAACAAGGATTATACAAACCCATAAACAAATAGCCTTTGAGAATAAAAACGTTGCTGGCTATAATTTGAATCTCGTAATCTCGATAAATCGAGACAGGTGTCGAGCTTTAATGATTCTCGACAGATCGAGCTTCTATCGAGGAGGTATCGAGACTTGCAGATTGTATTTTTCTTAAGCAGTTCTTGAGTAATCTTCATGTCTTCAATTTAACCATTTGTAATGACCATCTTGAACCTACTTAGATTTACCCAAGTATAAGTAAAGTGCGTTTTGTCAAATGATATGCCAATTACATAAAAATATGGCCCTAACACCATCCACAGATCGGGCCTGAAGCCCAACTCTCAACCTAGGCTGATCCGAATAAGGTCTAGTCCGAGTCAAGCCTATTTGGCCCAAACCCCACTCTCTTAACACTTCTAACCCTAGCCGTATACCCTAGTCTCTAGAACATTCCCTTTCTTTTCCTCTCTCATCTTTAATCTCTCCTAACCCGAGCTCTAGCAAATGGACCTCCATGGCCAACCCTTAAAGCTCCATCTCTGAGCATCACGCCACCACTCTATGGTGATCTGAGCCTAACACTCTCATCAGGTTCTCTATCTCTCGCTCTAAACCTGAGGTCTCTCTTTAATCTTTGAAGCTCTCATGGGTCTCCATGGCCGAGCTACCTGAGCTCGCCTCCTCAAATTGGCACCGCCACTATAAACGGCGGATTGCTTTTCATTGAGAACCCTCACCGAGCTCCCAAACTCTATTTAATCACTGAATCTCTCTCCCTCATCAGACCATCATGGCCGAGCAAACCTTTGAGCTCAAACTCTGATGTAAGCCTACTTTTCTCTCTAAACTTCAGCTTCTCTCTCTTCGATTCAAAACAAGGCACAGCCTCACTGTTCCACCACGAAACTCAGTTAACACCACCACGAGGATGGTTTCCTATATCATCGCTTCGACCTTCTCTCAATCTAAACCCGAACCAAGATCTCACTGAGTCTCTCTACATCTGATTTTTGCTCTCTCACTCTCAACCTTAAAACCTACATTCGATCTACCACCTATAAGGGCACTAGAAGGTGCGTGACTAGTAAAAGAAGGGTATGGAGACTAAGGTCGTCTTAGATCAGCCAAACATTGAGGTGATGGTGGCGCGTGGATCTACACGTGATGGTGAATGAACAAGTGTGTGCACAATATAGGGTGTCGAGGATAAAAAAGTTTTCCTTTCGACAAATGATATTTGTGTTAGGTTAGGGGCTTAAACCTAAACTCGACAATAGGCTTAAAGCATGGCCCAAAGGCTATCGATAAAGCTTTGGAGAATTCGCCTTATTTTATGCCTTGGGCCTAGGTTAGGACTGGCAAGGGTTATGGGATACCCTAAAATGTTTCCTACAGCAGACACGTCAGCACAATAGAAAAAGCCTACTGCAATAAGTAAACAGCCCAGCAGTAAAATATTCCAACGATAAAATATTCCAGCGGTAAAATATTCCAGCAGTAAAACCAGACAGAACTGAATAAACATATAGCCGTTAATTATTTCATAGATTAAGGAGAGTGCCTACATCTCCAAAATCATCATCCATAGGTTCTAGTGAGAAGAAGTCCTCCAATACAAGAATATGAAGGAAAAACTGTTAGAATATGTGCCCTTAAATCTTATTGTATGATGCTAAGTATGACATTATGTATGACTTAATGTTATGATTAATAAAGTTGTTTTATTATTATCTAAAATAATGGTAACACGAATATTTGGACATTATCGTATAGTCCATGAGATGCATAGTATATAATTTATGTGATTTAGTCACGGAAGATATAGATCACAAGTTCTTTGTAAACTTAAAATTATAATTCGTAGTCGATGATGAAATTGGGCATTTTATCTGTGAAGACTATAACACATCAACTAAGATGATTTACCTTGATCATGGAAGTGGAGACTTCTAGTTGATATGTTGATATGCTTTAAGAGTTAAGACATATTGAACTGGACCACTGTGAGATTTATTATTCTTCTAACGACTGTCAAATGAATGATAAATCCCACGACTCCTATTTGCATGAACTCTTAATCCTAAGAGAATAATGGACTTGATCATGAAATGTAGGTTGTTTTGATATATCAGGAGTGAGATCTAAAGTCACGATCAAAATCTCAGTATGTTGGGCAGCCACATTTAGTGTTGATGGAACATATATTCTCAAGATGGAATTCATAATCTCATAACGGAGATATAAAATATTCTCTTGGGATGAGTTTAATAGGTTTGATTATTTAGAGTGTTAGGCCTAACCACTTTAGTAAGGATATACTAAAGTATATATTTATGGAATTGTATTTCATAAATATATGATGAATAACTTAAAAGGATTAAATTAGGTACTCAAGGATTAAGATGTAGTAATTAATAAAGTGGCAGTCTACGTTCATAACTTTGTATTACTACGAATATTTAATGAAGAGGTTGCATGTATAATAAAGTCTTGGGATATAATTTATTAATAAGGCTTAAAGTGCAATTATATTTATATAGTGGTATTGAATATAATTAATGGTAACTTTGGGCTTGTCAAGAGTTGATAGAAAAGCCCAAAGTCTATTGAAGTTAGTGTCTTATTGGTCCCTTCTGGTCCCACTCCAAGCCACACACTAAAGCCCAATTTGAAAGGCCTAATAGGCCAGCCCAATTAGATAATCAGTTAGTTATAAAGGGAGAAACATACAGAATTTTTTATAAGAGAAAAAGATACATCATTGTGAAGTAGTGTGTATGTGTGAGTGAAGCCACTCAATTATTCTCCCTTAGAAACTGATTGAGAGACCACACTTCTTGGGCGTAAAGTGGAATTGGAGTGAAGATTAAAAGTGTTCCTAAGTACTTCTAATATTTTGTTTTGAATTTCACCGTACCAAGGTACGCTATCTCGTTCTTAAATTCTGAAATTTACATAGTGCATGTTATCAATCATGAATGAAATAGATCCATATTTGTTGCTTCCGCTGTGTGTTTTGTATGAGATACAAAACTAGATTTTCCAACAAAAACTCTATAGTAATAATTACATTATAATCTTCAATAGTAAATGAATAAACAAACATTATGGGTTCCGTTATAACATGTAATGGAGAAAGCTTAATGTGAGATGAAGGGAGAGAGAGATTCTAGCTAGCGCAGCAAGATCATTATTGTGCCAGGGTATGCTCAGGGATATAGTATATGTAGTGAGTATTAAAGGCAATTTTGGTAGTAAGAGTAGTGAGAGAGAGAGAGTATTTAGCAAATCTATTGGGACTTTCTATTGGGGATGGACAAGAGCTTACGAGTAAAGGTGTGAGGGGTATTTGTGAGCTAGGGGCTAAAGAGCTTAGTTTTTAATTTTGAAAACCAAGAATTCAAACGCTAAGAACCTCACTAAGAGCTTAAGAAAATTACAGAGAGGAGAATAGAGAAGTTTATGAAAGTTTTGTTCTTCTCTATTGGTGTGTGTTGAGGTATTGGTGAAAAGCTCTATTTATAGTTGAGTATAAGGGGGTTTTAGAAAATAATCTCTACCAAAATAAGTAACAATCTTCAGAAAATCCTTAAAAAATCGTTCCTAGGATTTGGCTAAGAATGGTAAGTTAAGCTATAGAGTGTTCTTGTTGTTTTGGGTAATAGCAGATGGAGTTCTGACTTAGAATTAAATGCTGGATTGCTCTCAGCCAATGGGGTTAGAGTATGAATTAGGTTAATGATCTTGGTTGTTTGTTGCTAGTATTAGAGCTTTCTAGGGCAGATTATGTCACCCCAAGCTAGGTTTCAATCTTGAAGCCCTCTACTAAAAACTTTGCTGGAGATCTCCTTGATGCCCTTCAAATCACAGTTCCCTAAGTTTCCCCATTAGGATTCATGTACTTGGTTCATGAACCAGAAAATATACATTTTTGGCATGGTAATGAGCTGTATACAAGTGATTCCAAAAACTTCCATGGTCTGTTCATGGCTGCCCCTAATTCCTTGGCCGATTGTGTTAGAGAAGAGAGAGAGAATGGTTGGCTGCAGCTTCACAACTTTATGTCTTGTTAGCACAGCTTTATGTCACATCAGTGATTGTGAAAATCAGCTTGCCAAGGAAGGATGTAAGCTCAGCTAGACATGTGTCTCCTTCTGATCTGATTTGACAAGCTGAAAATGATGGTAGTGGACCCCAACTGTCAGCTTAGTTGTGCTGAAACTTGACTAGTGGCTAGTCTAACCACTTTAGTTACTCAAGTAAGCCTTGGTTGTTGAGCACATGGTGTAACACCCCAAACCCAAGCAAGGATTTAGATGTTTAATTTGTCTTAGAAATAATCAACAATGATATAATGGAACAGAGCGTAATATTAATCCTCAAATAAACTTCTCTAATATCATCAGAGTTCCTTAATAATCCATAAAACAAAACAACGATATTATTCTTGTATGAAAAATCTCCAGATAACATCTCAACATAGTTCCAAAAAAAAATAATCTCATTGTCCTGAAACAAATTTACTAAAACAACTCAGCAACTATCCAAGCTCCAAACGCAGTCATCAATCTAAGGCTCCACTGATCTACCACCAAAAGACACTCCATAACTCTAATCTGAAAGGATGGAAAAAGGGGTGAGCTAGAGGCTCAATAAGAGACTACAAACATGAGGATGTCTTTCAAAACAAAACGATAATATCATTGACAAAATATAGTCATCACGATACAATTAAAATTAGTTTAAACTGTAATATAATATGTTCTATAAAGCTGTGAAAATAAAACACTTCACTATAACGCTGTAAACATTAATAAAATAATAACCACATTTATATGCCAATATGCACCAAATAAGTAGGAACACTTTATTATGAAAATAAACAATTTTCCACCTGAAAGAACAGTAGCAATTAAACAGTAATCCCATATGAAAAATATTAGTCAACCACAGACAAAAGCTGCTAAACACTCGGTGGGTGATTTCCCATGGGAACAATAACACTAACCTCAAAGAGGCAACACTAGCTCCGAAGAGCAACAATAACACTGCACCACACCACACTAACACTACTTCGGCCGAAGACCAACACTTAACCCTGTGTTGGCAAAGGTTGCAGACTGTCTAGTTGACCATTTGAAACACTCTTAATATATACAGTTTCACAATAATATACAATAAATAATAGAGTTTGAGTATGTATAAAGCACTAACAATGGTATAAGTCTTTGAAACTTCACTTTTGCAATTATGTGTATGTATATATATATAAATATATTTTTACCACAATTATATATATATATATATATAAAAATATATACGTCTTGAGAGACGTCATGTGTTGAAGTCTACTTACCTCAAATCACCAAGACACGATAGATCTCAACTATCCAAACTGATGTCACTTGAACCTAATACACAAATAGATATTTTTGCTGCGTTAGGCCATACTTACACTTTTATATAAACATTAGTGCTATCCTTTTCTAAAATCACACATGGGCCCATATATACATAATTACATATTAGAACCTAACCATGTTTCTAACCAAAGGCCCTTAGTATTAAATTCATTACCACCATATCCGAATTAATCCACCAGCACCAATAATACTTACATCTCATGAAAGTGTATGTAAATTTGATATAGGAAATTTGATTTCAATGGGGTATTAGATCACATGTAGTTGTCTGACTCATCAATCAATATATATAACCAAGGCAGCAACAATGCTTCGTTTAATTCAAATCTTAATATATATAAACTTGAACTGATACCATGGTTTGTACATTAGCACATTAATATATATATATATATATATATTAATCAATTCATGAAGTTAGGCCTTGAAACCTTGATAACATATAATTATATTAAGCAAGACTAACAATAGTACACATTTACCATACAATCATACATGTATCACTAGCCAAAAGTCAAATGCTACTTGATACAATATAATAACCAACGTAATAATCATCCCTGGTGTGAACTCGAAATCATCATGTTTCATAAAGGCAATTTATGCATATATATATATATATTTATGCCGCAACCCTAATCTATGATATATATATGCCGCAACCCTAATCTATGATAGATGAGATGAACACCACGTGCCAATGAAGATTTGATTCAGAAAAATTTGAATAAAAAAAAATTATTGCATGACCAATTAACTCCCATGAAATTCCACTTCTATGCGACTAGTATTAAAACTCTAAAATTGCACTAGAAAGAGACCAACGTGAATGTGAAATTTCCAGCAAAACACAATTTCAGCCATCTCAATACCACACAATCGAATATCAGTTGCTGAAAATTACCTTGATGTCGTCTTGTCAGTTTGGCAGAATTTCTCTCACAGCCGCTTCTAGTTTCAAGGGTCTCTTTCTCTACCTATCACATAGGAAGCCCTAATTTCATATTAATTATAAAGCTGTTGCACTTGGGCTGAAAGTTTAGAAGCCTATTCCATGATAAGGCTAATTTCAGTTGGGCTGAAAATTTAGAAGCCCACTACACTAAAATAAACTTCTAAGACCCACCTATATTCCCGCTAAACCCACTAATATTATTATTATTATTATCATTGTAAAAATCACAATATAAAATTAATTATTTCCTCCAAAAATAAATTAATCAAATTATTAAATCCACTCTTTAGAAGTGATTAAATTAAATTTAAATGAGACGGGTGTTACATTCTCCCCCTCTTATAAAATTTTCGTCCTCGAAAATTCAAAACATACCTCACTGCAGAAAAAGCTGGGGATATTTGGATTGCATTTCTTCTTTACGCTCCCATGAAGCTTCTTCCATGGAGTGGTTCCTCCATAATACTTTGACCAAATGTATAGTCTTATTACGTAGCACTTGCTCTTTACGATCTAAAATCTGAATCGGGACTTCCTCGTATGATAAGTTCTCTTTGACTTGAAGTGGCTCATAACTCAAGATATGAGAAGGATCGGGAACATACCTCCTCAACATGGATACATGAAAAACGTTATGTAACCTTGACAAGGTCGGTGGTAAAGCGAGCCGGTAAGCAACAGAACCAACTCTCTCCAAAACTTCAAAGGGCCCCACGTACCTAGGGCTTAACTTACCCTTCTTGCCAAACCTCATAACTCCTTTCATAGGTGACACTCGAATGAAAACCATGTCTCCAACTTCAAATTCCACTTCTCTTCTCCGTGGATCAGCATAACTTTTCTGTCTACTCTGAGCTGCACGCAACCTTTCCCGAATCACATCAATCTTTTCACTGGTCCTTTGAACAATCTCAGGACCCAAGATTCTCCTCTCTCCAACCTCATCCCAACAAACCGGGGATCTACACTTTCTCCCATACAAAGCCTCATAAGGTGCCATCTTAATACTGGAGTGATAACTATTGTTATAAGCAAACTCCACCAAAGTCAAATAGTCATTCCAACTACCCTTGAAATCCAAGACACAAGCTCTCAACATGTCTTCCAAAGTTTGGATAGTTCTCTCAGACTGTCCATCCGTTTGAGGGTGGCAAGCAGTACTAAAGTTCAACTTAGTACCCAAGGCTTTTTGCAAACTATCCCAAAACCCTGAAGTGAACCTCGAATCTCTATCAGATACAATAGAAGCTGGCACCCCATGCAACCTCACAATCTCATTTATATAAAGTTCAGCCAGTTTGTCAAGAGAGTAGTTCATTCTAATTGGAATGAAGTGGGCAGATTTAGTCAACCTATCCACCACCACCCAAATAGCATCATGATTCTTAGGTGATCTCGGTAATCCACACACAAAGTCCATGGTGATATTCTCCCACTTCCTCTCAGGAATAGGTAAAGGTTGTAACAACCCTGATGGCCTCTGATGCTCCACTTTGACTTGCTGGCAAATCAAGCATTGTTCCACAAATTGAGCAATTTCTCTTTTCATGTTAATCCACCAATAAACTTCTCGAAGGTCATGATACATCTTGGTACTACCCGGATGCATTGTATAAGGCGAACGATGTGCTTCCTCCAATATCTCTCTTTTAATCAATGAATCATTAGGCACACAAAGCCTATTACCAAACCTCAAAACACCATCATCAGAGATACTAAAATCAAATCTACTTCCACCACGTACTTGTTCCATGATCTTAAACAATTGAGGGTCACCACTCTGAGCAGCTTTGATCTTATCAATTAGGGTGGGTTGTACACTTAAACTTGCCAGGTAGGATTGGGAGTCTCCAGTCACTATGTCTACTCCAAGTTTCTGAAGATCAACAATAATATGCTTCTGAGTAGTTAATAAAGCAGCTGAAAAGCTATACGACTTTCGACTAAGTGCATCAGCCACAACATTGGCTTTACCAGGATGGTAATTTATAGAACAATCATAGTCTTTAATCAATTCTAGCCATCTCCTTTGTCTCAAATTTAATTCTTTTTGAGTGTATATGTACTTCAAACTTTTATGGTCAGTGTATATTTCACATCTCTCACCATACAAGTAATGCCTCCAAATCTTCAATGCAAAAACCACTGCTGCCAATTCCAAATCATGAGTTGGATAATTCTGTTCATAATTCTTTAGTTGTCGAGAGGCATAAGCAACAGCCTTCCCATGTTGCATCAGAACACAACCAAGACCCTTACGAGATGCATCACTATATATCACAAAACCACCCGAACCAGATGGAATAGTCAATACTGGTGCAGAAACCAACCGTTGCTTCAACTCCTGGAAACTTCTTTCACATTCCTCTGTCCAGTCAAACTTTGCATGTTTTCGAGTTAATCGAGTCAGAGGAGTTGCAATACTGGAAAATCCTTCCACAAATCTTCTATAATAACCTGCAAGGCCCAAAAAACTTCTTACCTCACTTACATTAGTAGGGGCAGCCCAATTAACTACAGCTTCGATCTTACTAGGGTCCACTGTAATTCCATCTCTAGAGATCACATGTCCTAAGAACACCACTTGATTCAACCAGAACTCACACTTCTTTAATTTAGCATACAACTTCTTGTCTCTTAAAATCTGCAACACCATTCTCAAGTGTTCCTCATGCTCTTCTTGGCTTTTAGAGTAAACCAAGATGTCATCAATGAAAACAATGACAAACCGATCCAAATACTCATGAAATACCCTATTCATCAAATCCATAAAAACAGCAGGAGCATTAGTTAGACCAAAAGGCATCACTAAGAACTCATAATGACCATACCTGGTTCGAAAAGCTGTCTTTAGTATGTCATCCTTCTTAACTCTCAACTGATGATAACCAGATCTCAAGTCAATTTTAGAGAAGACTTGAGCGCCCTGAAGCTGATCAAACAAATCATCAATTCGTGGCAAAGGGTATTTGTTTCTGACGGTTACCTTGTTCAACTCCCTATAGTCAATGCACAACCGCATACTACCATCCTTCTTCTTAACAAACAACACCGGAGCACCCCAAGGAGAAGCACTAGGCCGAATAAAGCCTTTATCAAGCAAGTCTTGCAATTGCTCCTTCAACTCATTGAGCTCTGTAGGGGCCATTCTATACGGTGCTTTGGAAATTGGGCCGGTACCAGGTACTAGGTCAATAGAAAACTCAACCTCTCTGTCAGGGGGTAGTCCAGGTAAGTCCTCAGAGAACACATCTGGGAACTCTTTCACCACTGGGATGTCTTCAACTTTTAACTCTACTTTATCACCCTTCAAAGCACAAACAAGGAACCCTTCACATCCCTTCCTTAGCAATCGCCTTGCCTGCATCACTGACACCAATACAGGTGGTTTCACCACACGATCTCCCTCGAAGAAGAATTCTGGCTCCCCAGGAATTCTAAATACTACCTTCTTCCCAAAACACTCTATGGAAGCATGAAAAGTAGATAACCAATCCATCCCTAGAATCACATCAAACTCAAACATATCAAGCAACATAAGATCTGCTTTTAATTCCCTCCCAGAGACTAAAACATTACAAGACTTGTACACTTTATGGGTAATCATTTGTTGTCCAGAAGGTGTAGCAACACACAATTCATAATTTAAACTCTCAGGTTCTATGTTTAGCCTTGTGCAAGTCTACGTGAGATGAAAGAATGGGTTGAACCAGAATCAAATAACACTTGTGCATGCTGACTGGAAACAAGAAGTGTACCTGAAACCACTGATGGGGAGGCCTCGGCGTCCTGTTTAGTCAGAGCAAAAACTCGACCCTGAACCTTAGGTCTCTGTTGGCTCCCATTTGGATTGGTAGTTTGTTCAGCTCACATATCTGGACAATCCTTGATGAAGTGTCCAGTCTTGCCACATTTAAAACACGCCCTTGACTCCAAATAACATGTTCCACTATGAGCCTTTCCACATCTTGGACAAGTTTTGTATGCCTTCTTATTTGAATTAGGCACCCCTTGCTTCTTGAATGAACTTCCACTAGACTTCCCCTTAAGAAAATGACTCTGGGTTGGCTTCCTCTCTTGATCATTGGCCCTTGAGAGACGATTGCAATTTTTTTCTGCTATGAGAGCTCGATCCACCAATTCTGCGTATGTTTCCAATTTAAACATGGAAACCGGTCCCTGAATTTCCTCCCTTAAACCTCTTTCAAAATGCCTGGCCTTCCTTGCTTCCGTGTCAACCATGTGTGGAGCAAAGCGGGATAATTCAGCAAATTTCCGCTCATACTCATACACTGATTGAGTACCTTGTGCTATGCGAATGAACTCAGCTTCCTTTTGCACCATCAAACTATCAGGAAAATACCTCTTACGAAAGAGCTCAACAAAATGCTGCCAAGTTATAACTTCTCTTCCATGTGTCCTCTCCGTGGACTCCCACCATTCCAATGCATCACCCTTCAGTACAAAAACAGAAAGGACAACTCGTTGCTCATCACTAACTTCCATTGCTCTGAAGAGCCTTTCTATCTCCTTAAGCCAGTTGTCAGCCTCAATTGGATCCTTTGTACCCTTGAAAGCAGGAGGATCAAGCTTCCTAAACTTCTCCAAGGCACTAGTCGGATTGGTGGCTCCCACTTGATGTTGTACTATATTAGTTAAGCCCCCAATGGCTTCAATAATAGCCTGGAGATTAGTAGGTCCCCCAGCATTCGGTTGACTGTCCCCTGGGTTCCTCCTTGGTGGAGCCATATCTCTAAGTAATACAATAAGATTTCATAAGTAAATATTTCAAATATTTCAGAGGGTCAAAACCAAACACATAGATAGTACAACAATCATTCCTACACACTTTAGAATAAAAAAAAACAAAACAAAACAAAATATAAAGTCACTATGAAAGGTCAACTAATTCTAACACTAAAATTCCTTGTAATCACACTCTTGTTCCAAAATAGTCTTAAGATCAAACCTATAAGTCTACAGAATCATAAACCTGGCTCTGATACCATAACTGTAACACCCCAAACCCAAAGCAAGGATTTAGATGTTTAATTTGTCTTAGAAATAATCAACAATGATATAATGGAACAGAGCGTAATATTAATCCTCAAATAAACTTCTCTAATATCATCAGAGTTCCTTAATAATCCATAAAACAAAACAACGATATTATTCTTGTATAAAAAATCTCCAGATAACATCTCAACATAGTTCCAAAAAAAAATAATCTCATTGTCCTGAAACAAATTTACTAAAACAACTCAGCAACTATCCAAGCTCCAAACGCAGTCATCAATCTAAGGCTCCACTGATCTACCACCAAAAGACACTCCATAACTCTAATCTGAAAGGATGGAAAAAGGGGTGAGCTAGAGGCTCAATAAGAGACTACAAACATGAGGATGTCTTTCAAAACAAAACGATAATATCATTGACAAAATATAGTCATCACGATACAATTAAAATTAGTTTAAACTGTAATATAATATGTTCTATAAAGCTGTGAAAGTAAAACACTTCACTATAACGCTGTAAACATTAATAAAATAATAACCACATTTATATGCCAATATGCACCAAATAAGTAGGAACACTTTATTATGAAAATAAACAATTTTCCACCTGAAAGAACAGTAGCAATTAAACAGTAATCCCATATGAAAAATATTAGTCAACCACAGACAAAAGCTGCTAAACACTCGGTGGGTGATTTCCCATGGGAACAATAACACTAACCTCAAAGAGGCAACACTAGCTCCGAAGAGCAACAATAACACTGCACCACACCACACTAACACTACTTCGGCCGAAGACCAACACTTAACCCTGTGTTGGCAAAGGTTGCAGACTGTCTAGTTGACCATTTGAAACACTCTTGATATATACAGTTTCACAATAATATACAATAAATAATAGAGTTTGAGTATGTATAAAGCACTAACAATGGTATAAGTCTTTGAAACTTCACTTTTGCAATTATGTGTATGTATATATATATAAATATATTTTTACCACAATTATATATATATATATATATATATATATAAATATATACGTCTTGAGAGACGTCATGTGTTGAAGTCTACTTACCTCAAATCACCAAGACACGATAGATCTCAACTATCCAAACTGATGTCACTTGAACCTAATACACAAATAGATATTTTTGCTGCGTTAAGCCATACTTACACTTTTATATAAACATTAGTGCTATCCTTTTCTAAAATCACACATGGGCCCATATATACATAATTACATATTAGAACCTAACCATGTTTCTAACCAAAGGCCCTTAGTATTAAATTCATTACCACCATATCCGAATTAATCCACCAGCACCAATAATACTTACATCTCATGAAAGTGTATGTAAATTTGATATAGGAAATTTGATTTCAATGGGGTATTAGATCACATGTAGTTGTCTGACTCATCAATCAATATATATAACCAAGGCAGCAACAATGCTTCGTTTAATTCAAATCTTAATATATATAAACTTGAACTGATACCATGGTTTGTACATTAGCACATTAATATATATATATATATATATATATTAATCAATTCATGAAGTTAGGCCTTGAAACCTTGATAACATATAATTATATTAAGCAAGACTAACAATAGTACACATTTACCATACAATCATACATGTATCACTAGTCTCGAATGATGTGGTACTTCCTTTCAATGTGCTTTCCTTTCTTGTGATTCCTTGGATCTTTGGATTGTGCAACCGCTCCACTATTGTCACAAAACAATGTAATAGGAACTTGCTCCATTCTCACTACACCAAGATCAGAAAGGAATTTCTTGAGCCAAACAGCTTCCTTTGCCGCCTCACAAGCAGCAACATATTCAGCTTCCATGGTAGAGTCCGCAATACAAGATTGCTTAACAGTCCTCCAACTTATGGCTCCACCTCCCAAGGTGAATACACATCCTGACGTGGACTTTCTGAAATCTAGATCCGATTGAAAGTCTGAATCTGTATAGCCAATGGGAATCAAATCCTCACAACGGGAAACAAGCATATAATCTCTCGTTCTCCGTAGATACTTGAGAATATGCTTTACAGCTTGCCAATGTTGTGGTCCTGGATTTGATTGATATCGGCTGACCATGCCAACTGAAAAACAGATATTCGGTCTAGTACAAAGCATGGCATACATGAGACTTCCTACTGCAGAAGCATAAGGAACTTGTCTCATCATATCTTCTTCCTCTTGAGTCTTAGGCCTTTGGTCATCAGACAGAGGAACTCCATGTCTGAAAGGAAGTAATCCTTTCTTGGAGTTTTGCATGCTAAACCGTTCTAGAACCTTATCTATATATCCAGCTTGTGATAAGCCTAACATCTTATTCTTACGATCTCGCCAAAGCTTGATCCCTAGAATAAAATTAGTCTCACCCAAGTCCTTCATATCAAATTGGCTTGACAACCAAACCTTTACTGATGACATGACCCCTACATCATTTCCAATGAGTAGAATATCATCAACATAAAGCACTAGGAACATTACTACTTTGTCTTGATGTCTTTTGTACACACATGGTTCATCAAGATTTTGTTCAAAACCAAATGATTTAATTGCTTGATCAAATCTGATGTTCCATGACCGAGATGCTTGCTTAAGTCCATAAATGGACCTATTCAACTTGCATACCATATGCTCTTGGTCCTTTGTTATGAAACCTTCTGGTTGCTTCACATAGATTTCCTCTTCAAGATTGCCATTAAGAAATGCAGTCTTGACATCTATTTGTCAAATCTCATAATCATAATGAGCAGCAATGGATAAGAGAATTCTGATAGATTTAAGCATTGCTACTGGTGAAAAGGTTTCCTCATAATCAATACCTTCTTTTTGAGTATACCCTTTTGCCACTAGCCTTACTTTAAAGGTTTCAACCTTTCCATCTATCCCTCTCTTCCTCTTGTAAACCCATTTGCAACCAACAGGTTTAATGCCGTTAGGGGCCTTTACAAGATCCCAAACTTGATTGGAATACATGGAATCTAATTCTGATTTCATAGCTTGGACCCAGTGATGTGCATCTATATCATTCATTGCTTCTTCACAAGTGTAAGGATCAGTTTCAGCCTCCTCTGAGATAGCCTCATAAGTCTCTCCAAGACCTATGAATCTTATAGGTGGCCTAACATTCCTCCCACTACGACGAGGCACCTGTGTACTAGACATCTCATGAGTAGTATCTTGTGGTGTATCCAATACATCCACATTATCCCTAGTTTGAACTATTGGTTGTTCAGTTACAGGTTCATTCATTTCAGCCAAGACAACTCTACTTCTAGGAGTGAAATCATTCATATAGTCATTTTTCAAGAATTTGGCATTTGTACTAACAAACACTTTATTATCTTTATGACTATAGAATAAACCTCCAGCAGTTCCTTTTGGATACCCTACAAAGAATACCACTTCTGTTTTAGACTGTAACTTGTCAGACTTTCCTTTTAACACATGTACTGGACAACCCCAAATATGGAGATGTCTCATACTAGGCTTACGCCCATTCCATAACTCTACAGGTGTTTTAGGAACAGACATCGAAGGTACTAAATTCAGAAGATACATTGCAGTATTTAAGGCATATCCCCAAAAAGAAGTTGGCAGAGTCGAATAACTCATCATGGACCTAACCATATCTAAAAGAGTCCTATTCCTTCTTTCCGCTACACCATTTTGTTATGGAGTTCCAGGTGCAGTCAATTGGGATATAATCCCATTTTGAGTTAAGTAATCCTTGAAATCCCTAAGAAGGTATTCGCCACCACGATCAGATCGAATGGCCTTTATGCGTTTACCCAATTGATTCTCAACTTCAGCCCTAAACTCTTTGAACTTTTCAAAGGCTTCGGACTTCCGTTTCATTAGGTACACATAACCAAATCTAGAGTAATCATCAGTGAAAGTAATGAAATACTCATAGCCACCTCTTGCTTGGGTTGACATAGGACCACAAACATCCGTATGAACTAATTTTAGCAACTCTTGGGCTCTTCTACATTTTACATTAAAAGGTCGTTTGGTCATTTTGCCTTCCAAACAAGATTCACAAACTGGAAATTCATCAAAGTCCAATGGCTCTAAGAGACCATCTTTGATCAGTCTTTGAATTCTGTTTGGATTAATATAACCCAAACGCAAGTGCCAAAGATATGCATCATTAGTAGAAGGAAACTTTCTCTTTAATGATTTTACATGAGAGTTATTATTTAATTTAGAATTATATAATTCATGCTTATCAGGAGTTAAAATATAAAGACCATCCACAATATTGCCAGAACAGATAAATGTTTTACCTTTCTTTATTACAACATTGTCTTTAAGGATAACACAATATCCATTTTTACCTAAATAAGTTGCAGAAATTAAATTCCTACGAACATTAGGTACATACAGACAGTCTTGCAATATTAAAACTCTAGTTTCAAAGCATAAATTAAACACTCCAATAGCTACAACTGGAATCCTACTCCCATCAGCTAAGGTCAGAAACAACTCTCCTTCTTTAAGTCTTTTGGTCTCCTGGAACCCCTGCAAAGAATTGCAGATATGATTAGTACAACCTGAATCCACACACTAGGAATCCATGGGATTTTGTACCAAATATATTTCAAGAAGGAATGAAATTTTCATACCCTTATTGGCAGCCTTGAACTTTGGACAATTTCTCTTCCAATGTCCTTTCTCACCACAATGGAAACATTTTCCTTTCAGCTTCTTTCCTTTGTCGGCAACCCCTAAGACAATTTGTTTACCCTCCTGCTTAGTGAAGTCCTTCTTCTTCTTCTTACCCTTGCCTTTCGACTTAGGTTGAGAAGTAGAAGCTTCACCCACATTGGCTTCAACATTAGAAGTACCAAGGATGCCTTCCGCCGCTACCAACTCATTCATTAATTCAGACAAAGAATAAATCTTTTTGTTCATATTATAATTAAGTCTGAATTCCTTGAATGATTCCGGTAGTGACTGGAGTATCATATCCACTTGGAATTCTCCATCAATGTTGGCACCCAAAACTTCTAAAGTATTCAGATTAGAGATCATTGTAAGACAATGTTCTCTCACTGAACTACCTTCAGCCATTTTGGTATTATATATTTGTCTCATGGTTTCTTGCCTTGCAGAACGGCCTTGCTCACCAAACATCTCCTTCAGACTTTGCATAATATCCGAAGCTAGTTCTACATCCTACATTTGATGCTGTAGAACATTTGAGATGGACGCTAGGATGTAGCACTTGGCCATTTCATTAGATTTCTGCCAACGATCATATCGTTGTTTTTCCTCAAGAGGAGCATCTAATGAAGGAAAGCTAGGACATGGTTGAGTAAGCACATATTTGTGCTCTTCAGCTGTGAGAACTATGTCCAAGTTTCTTTTCTAGTCAACATAATTGGTTCCAGTCAGTTTGTTTTGATTAAGAATGCTAACAAGTGGGCTAAATGATGCCATGTTCAAATCTGAAAATAATAAACATGAATATAATAAGTAAACTGGACATTATCAATTTAGCATATAAACATATAGTATGGAACCTTAATAAAACCATAATATAATATATGCAACGACAACCCAATCCCATATTCAATGTCCCTCAGCATAGAGTGAACATTAAATACTATGATTGATTGAGAACTATTCTCATTATTAGTGCTATCATGATAACTCTTATCAAACACTTAATAATATGCCGTTATACATTTGGCTTCTAAATGATTATAGAAAGAACTCAGCATAGAGGATACTATAATATTTAGTCTAGTGTATACCATTGTCTAGAATCATGTGTAGCCACATTTCATCCCCTTAACAGGCTTATCATGTAGTACCATGATACAAAATACCTTCCGCATGGAATGCAAAACTCGAAGCTAAGATAAGGTGTTTGATCAAACCACTATAAACCAAGAAATTCAATCTTGTAGGACCATGAAATACATATTCTCCGCATGGAATGAAAAGCTCGAAGCTAAGACAAAATATATATTTCATACTACTATGAACCAACAATGAAGGCCGTGAGATCCAACCCTTGTATCTCTCTTCCACTAGATATTTTAAATTAAAGGTTTTTATCTTTTAAACATGCATAAACTAATTATACACAACCTTGCACTTTTTCTTACGAAAAAGGCGTAAGAAAAAATAGCGAAAACACAAAATTTAAGTTTGAAAACACTTAGAAAAATTTCAGATTTTCTTTCTTTCGATCGATCGAATGTGCCCCTCGATCGGTCGAAAAAATTAAACAATTCGAACTAAACCTTCTGTCTGATTCGATTGATACTCGATCGCCTCTCGATCGATCGAAAATAAAATTCGATCGATCGACTAGCAATCGAATATCAATCATTCCAAAAGGATTGGTCTCTGTTTCACTCGATCGATCGAAAGTAAATTTCGATTGTTCGAAACTCGTGAAACTCAAATTTCCAGAATTTCTCTAAGACAGTTTTCAACGGTTTTGCATGAATTAACAACAATCATACGAACATGATAGACAGAGATTGATATCAAAACTGAAATCTATTGATGCTATAGCCTTAAAGATCAATTTAACATTCTTAAATTCATATTTAAACAACATCATAACATCAATATCAGTTTTTATCAAATCATAGTTTCAACAACCATGCAGAAAATTAAATGAATAATCCTCTATCAATTTGAAACTATTATCTCTAAATCCAAAACGCACAAAACATGTTATACAGATTCGAAATGAAGACCGCTCTGATACCAATGTTGGGAAATCATCATGTTTGTATCGCATACAAAACATACGCAGCAGAAAATAAACGGATCTACTTCATTCGCAATTGATAACATGCACTATGTAGGTTTCAGAATTTAAGAACAAGAGAGTGTACCTTGATGCGGTGAAATACAAAACCGAATGAAGAAGTACTCGGGAAGACTTTCAATCTTCACTCTAATTCCACTTGATGCCCAAGATGTGTGGTCTCTCAATCAGTTCTGATGATGCGTTTTTGAGACAGGCCATCACAGCTCAGTTTATGGTGAAGGGGGAGCCAGGCCCCAAGCACGTTTATCCTCTATGGGCAATGGAGGGGACTCTTTGGGAGTTACCGCGAGGGGAGTTACCACGGAGAGTCCCACATCGCTTGGGAGGCGCCCCCACATGTGGTTTATAAGCCTCTGGGGCGACCACATGTGTACCATCTCACACACATGAAAACTAACTTAAACATCGGAGGGTTCTTGGCCGGTTCACCCCGGTCGCCTTTGATTTTGTGTTTCTCTTTTTTTTCAGGCCTTCCAAACAACCACTAGCCCATTGAAGCCCGGAGCATTCAGCCTACTGATTTTCTGTGCATCATCAAGTTCTATGTTTCTAGAGAGAATATGAAAGAGTGTCTCTCTTCCTTTTTTTTTTTTTTATCATCTTACACATACAAACAATTTCATTAAATATAAAATTCTGTATGTTTCTCTCCACATAACTGATTATCTAATTGAGCTAGCCTTTTGGGCCTTCCCAATTGGGTTTTAGTGTGTGGCTTGGAGTGGGACCAAAAGGGAACAAATAAGACACTAGCTCCAATAGGCCTTGGGCTTTTCTGTCAACTCTTAACAAGTCCAAAATTACCATTAATTATATTTAATACTACTGTATAAATATAATTGCACTTTAGGCCTCATTAATAAATTATATTTCAAGACTTTATTATACATGCAACCCCTTCATAAAATATTCGTAGTAATACAAAATCATGAATATAGACTGCCACTTTGTAAATTACTACATCTTAATCCTTGAGTACCCGGTTTAATCCTTTTGAGTTATTCACCATATATTTATGAAATCCAATTTCATAAATATATACTTTAGTCTTACTAAAGTGGTTAGGCCTAACTCTCTGAATAACTGTACCCATTAAACTTATCTCAAAGGAATATTTTATATCTCCATTAAGTGTCTATGAATTCCATCTTGAGAATATATGTTCCATTAACACTAAATGTGGCTGCCCAACATACTGAGGTTTTGACCATTACTTTAAATCTCACTCCTGATATATCAAAGCAACCTACATTTTATGATCATGTCCATTATTCTCTCAGGATTAAGAGTTTATGTGAATACAAGTCGTGAGATTTATTATTCAATTGACAGTAATTAGAAGAATAGTAAATCTCACAGCGGTCCAGTTCAATATGTCTTAACTCTTAAAACATATCAACATATTAACTAGAAGTCACCACTTCCATGAGCAAGACAAATCATCGTAGTTAATATGTTATAGTTTTCGCAGATGAAATGCTCAATTTCATCACCGACTACGAACCAAAATTCTGAGTTTACAAAGAACTTGTGATCTATATCTTCTGTGACTTTTCACATAAATCACATACAATGCATCTCATGGACTATTTGATAATGTCCGTATATTCATGTTACCATTGCTTTAGATAAGAATAAAACAACTTTATTAAACACAATATTAAATCATACATCATTTCTCACATAATATCATACATAGCATCATACAATAGGATTTAAGGGCACATATCCTAACACTATATTACATCTTAAAAAAGGCAGCAAGTTAATCATGGCGGCAAGGTATCATGGCAATCACAAAGCATACAATTGGGATATAAAACAAACATTCAAACGACATACATCATCAAATGCATGTTCATACAAATGCATAACTTAACTTCACTTACCTTTCAGCGACACAGCACCTATGACATTAATGCATGGACATGTGAATAAATGGCATGGCATTAAAATGATACATAAACATAAAACCCTAATCTAAACATGTTAAGGACAAACAAGCATGTGAAAAAAGCGAATAGAAACTTAAAAAGTATAAAACATGTGAAAAGAAACCTAAAACAAAAGCATGTTATAGGAAACAAAGAATGAAATAGAAGAATTAGGGTTCCTAGGTAATGGCCTACGTACACAGACAGAGGTTATGTGTATGTAGGCCAAATCCTACACACATAGGATTTGATCTGCGTACGCATGCTCATGGAACACGCACGCAGGGTTGTTCAAAACCCTAGCCCAAAAACAAACTAAGCAGAAAACAGCGCATGAACTAAACCCTAATTCTAACAACTAAACATGTTCACAAGCATAAAGAGAGTATAAAACTAACCACACAAGCATATATAAGCATAAACAAGGCAAAGAAACAAGATTAAAACAATAAAAGAAAGGCTAAAAAGAAAAAGAAAGGTTAAAGCTTGATACATCAAAAAAAGTTCCTAAGCTTTGATTTTGACCGTTCCCCTCAGTCAAGTCTATTCATAAACCAATAAAAAAGTAATTAGTAACGTTAAACTGAAAGGATTAAGGCCAAAAAATGTCACAATAAAATAAGATTGACTTGAGGGTATTATGTAAAAAACTACCTTTTGATTCACTATTTTCTAATGAATCTTAGGTTTATCCAGTGGGATTTCTATGTGTTTTGAAAATGTATCATGTAAGGCTTAATATAGTAGAAAAAAGGGGTTTGGAACAGCTCCCAGACGATATGGGATTCATTCCAAACGTCAGCCATTATTGCAAAAAACTTGTCTTTTTCATGCTTCTGAAACCCTAGCTGCGTACATAAGAATGTGCCAGCGTACACATGTTTTGGCCTATATATGTAGGTTGCTGCCCACATACGTGGGCTGAGGGCCTTTTTGGTCATTTTATTTCCAAAAATAGATTTTTGCTCATTTAAAAATTATATTTTCCATTTTAACACTCCTCAAGTCAATTTGATATTTGATTAGGCTCTAAGCAGGCCTTGAGCCTTAGAGTTTGAGCATCATTGGGGAACGGGGGCCCGAGTCGTAAGAGGTACAAAATAAGGTGTCTATAGATGCCCCTCTTTTGATTCGTGAGCTTCTCTAACGGAATCAAAAAAATAAGAGACAAAATATTTTGTTTCGATGTACGACTCAGGCCCAACCCACGCACACAACACACATCACGCATAAATGGGGTGGGGTGCAACTCCAGAGAGTTGTGTAGGATTCGTATGTCCAAAGTCCCATCTTTATTGCTTGGGAAACGAGCAACGACATATTCACTATCCCAGAACATGTTTTGCCACTTGCAAGCAAATAATGAGTGACTCCCTATCCTAAAGTCACTTAAAAAGAAAAAAGAAAACAAACAAGGGTGCTCTTATGAGCTAACCCAACAAATAACAAACGGATATGGTCTTTGTGGTGTCTATCTGGAGCTCTTACCTCAAAATTCTCTGGGTGACTCGCTCATTTTGCCTTCTTTGCTTCTTTCTCTACCTTTTTTGGTGAAACTCTTGCCTCAGGTTGACCTTGGTCTCTTTCTCTATCACTATCTCTACATTTTTCTACCATGCTTGTATGTTCAATTACTCGAGGATGTGTGCACGAGTAGTCTTGATTGTTGGACTCACTAGGGGTGGTGACAACTTGCTAAGGAGTAGGTATGTGTGGAGAGGAATCTTTTGCCTCTTGCTTGGGGATGAGAAAGTAGCTGAGGAGTAGTTACGTACAGGGAGGAATCTTCTACCTCTTGCTTGAGGATGAGAGACTCCTTGAGGAGTAGTAGAAATGGACTCACTGAGGAGTAGTATAACTCTATAGATGTGTGATCCATTGGGGAAGAATCTTCTGCTTTCTTCATGGTGTGCTGAGAACTTTGAGGAACAATCTTCTGCTTCCTCACTAGGGATGCTTTTAGGTGTACTTGATCCACTGAGGAAGAATCTTCTACTTCCTCACTAGGGATTGTTTAAGTATGCTTAGATTCATTGGGAGGAATCTTCTCCTTCCTCCATGGGGATGATGTTCTAGAAATGCTTGATCCATCGGGAAAGAATCTTCTACTTCCTTATTAAGAATTGTTCAACTATGCTTGGGTCCATCGGGGAAGAATCTTCTGCCTCCTCCATGGGGATGATGTTCAAGATATGCTTGATCCATTGGGGAGGAATCTTCTGCTTCTCTACTAGGGATAGTTTTCTTAAGTTTATGAGATCTCTTTCTCAAAAAAAAAAAAAAAAAGTTTATGAGATCTACTGGAAATGGTTTTGGGATATACATGCTTCATTGGGGGGAAGAGTCTTTTGCTTTCTTTACTGCTCACTGGGTAGTCCTTGATAATTTTGTGCCTAATTGGGGTAATCTTGGGATGTTTGTTTCTTTTTTTGTAAGATTTTTTTTTTTTTTTTTACCGTTCATGACTAAACTACATGTAGTTTACTAGTGAGGCCTAAACTACACATTATGTATGACTTAATGTTATGATTAATAAAGTTGTTTTATTATTATCTAAAATAATGGTAACATGAATATTTGGACATTATCATATAATTCATGAGATGCATAGTATGTGATTTATGTGAAAAATCACAGAAGATATAAATCACAAGTTCTTTGTAAACTCAGAATTATAGTTCGTAGTCAGTGATGAAATTGGGCATTTCATCTGTGAAGACTATAATATATCAACTAGGATGATTTGTCTTGATCATTGAAATAGAAACTTCTAGTTGGTATGTTGATATTTTTTAAGAGTTAAGACATATTGAACTGGACCGTTGTGAGATTTATTATTTTCCTAACGACTGTCAAATGATCATTTGACAGTTGTTAGGAGAATAATAAATCTCACAACTTCTATTTATATGAATTCTTAATCCTAAGAGAATAATGGACCTGATCATGAGGTGTAGGTTGCTTTGATATATCAGGATTGAGATCTAAAGTCACGATCAAAACCTCAGTATGTTGGGCAGCCACATTTAGTGTCGATGGAACATATATTCTCAAGATGGAATTCATAATCTCTTAACGAAAATATAAAATATTCCCTTGAGATAAGTTTAATGAGTTTGGTTATTCAAAGTGTTAGGCCTAACCACTTCAGTAAGGAGTTACTAAAGTATATATTTATGAAATTGGATTTCATAAATATATGATGAATAACTTAAAAGATTAAACTAGACACTCAAGGGTTAAGATGTAGTAATCTTCAAAGTGACAGTCTACATTCATGACTTTGTATTACTACGAATATTTTATAAAGGAGTTGCAAATATAATAAAGTCTTGGGATATAATTTATTAATAAGGCCTAGAGTGCAATTATATTTATGAGTGCAATTATATTTATATAGTGGTATTAAATATAATTAATGATAACTTTGGACTTGTCAAGAGTTGACAGAAAAGGCTAAAGCCCATTGGAGCTAGTGTCTTATTGGTCCCTTTTGGTCCCACTCCAAGTTACACACTAAAACCCAATTAGAAAGGCCCAATAGGCCGGCCCAATTAAATAATCAGTTAGTTATAAAGGGAAAAACATATAGAATTTTATTTTAAGAATGAGAGACATCATTATGAAATGGTGTATGTGTAAGCGAAGCCACTCGATTATTCTCCCTTAAAAACTGATTCAGAGACCATACTTCTTGGGCATAAAGTGGAATTTGAGTGAAAATTAAAAGTGTTCCTAAGTTTTTCTAATCTTCTGTTTTGAATTTCACCGCATCAAAGTACATTATCATGTTCTTAAATTCTGAAATTACATAGTGTATGTTATTAATCATGAATAAAATAAATCCCTGTTTGTTGCTTCCACTGTATGTTTTGTATGAGATACAAAACCAGATTATTCAACAATAAATGCTTGGGTTTTGTCATGGGATGGGTTTAGATGAAAACTTGATACATTAGGAGGGGTAGGAACATGTTTAGGATTATTTTGGGTGATATATGCTGGAAAATGTCGAGGGATTGTTCCTGTTAGTGCCTTTGCGTGCGTGGGCTCGAGCCTGCGTACGCAGCTTGGATTCATGCGAACGTAGCTCTGTTCTTGCGTACACGTCTGTTCTTGAGACTCTGCATACATGGGAATGGGCCTGCGTATGCGGGGTCCTGTCTGCATACATGGGCTTTGACCCGCGTACGTGAGACGTCTGGTAGAGGCCTTACTCTGTCCTTTTTCACTTATATTTCATCTGTTTTACTTTTATATGCAATCCTAACATCCCTTTTTGTCATTTTTGTATTTGAACATCACTGCATCCTTCTTTTTGTCTTTATTCTTACATCGAAAACATCATTTTTCATCATTTTCACTTGAATCAAGAATCTAATGTTATCTTCTTCTTTTGCAGTCCTCATCCCTTTATGCTGGTAGGAGAAGCACCAATAAGGTGGTGGAGTGGTACAACCTTCTCACCCTCGAAACCAGGGCCTATATTCGTGAGGCGGGCTTTGAGCCTATCATTGGCCTTCTTCCGAAAAGGTTCGCAAGTGCTACCTTGATGCAATGCCTTATTGAGAGGTGACGGGATACTACTCACACCTTTCATATTGTTGAGCGGGAGATGATGGTGACTCCCTACGACTTCTACCGCGTGACCGACCTTAGCTTTGAAAGGGCG
Source organism: Lithocarpus polystachyus (assembly GCA_033629205.1). Taxonomy (NCBI): domain Eukaryota; kingdom Viridiplantae; phylum Streptophyta; class Magnoliopsida; order Fagales; family Fagaceae; genus Lithocarpus; species Lithocarpus polystachyus. The sequence goes on from CM066171.1 coordinate 35,079,543, forward strand.
ATCATCAACTTGGAAGGTGTGTCGAGCATCCAGCTAGGTCTTAATATGTTGGGGAGGAAGTATTCCACGAAGACCATCCGTTACTTCGACTTGGTGTTGGATTACGTGCTTCTCCTACAGAAGACTACGGAGGAATGCGTTCATATGGCTAGGGCCTTCCTTCTACACTTGTGGGAGCTTACCTCTTCGCCAATGGTGAAAAAATGTTGTCCTTGAGGTGGTTGACCCTCTTTCAAGACTTTGGAGATGCACGAAAGGCCAACTGGGGGTAGGCATGTGTTGCTTATTTTTACTCCACCCTTGACACTCTCAGCCGGGGCACTTTGCGGCAGCTTGTGGGGCCTTGGAAGCTCTTGAAAGTTGTTGACATGATAAACAACAAAAATAAAATTTAAGTATTGTCACATTAGCAGAAGCTAATTTTTTATTTTGGCCTTTAGACATGTCATCATTTTTCATCCAAAAGATAACAATATTTACTAAATTGACATGGTACTGAAAAGTTAGAGACCAAATTGATACATTTGAAGAGTTTGTAATCAAATTGTAATATAGTGTATAGGATATGGACCAAATATGTAGTTAAAAAAAAAAAAGAAAAAAGCTTTTCCCAGCTTATGCCATAAAAGTTTTGGAGCCTCTATAAATTTCAATATCACTAATATTATATTATTGGCTAAATTTCAAAACAAATCTTTTAAGTTTCACTACCTTTCATTACAGGCTTTTAAGTTTGCCATATGCTTTTACAAAACGCCCTCCACTCTTGCTGTTATTTATCGTTTTGCCCTTATTTAAAAATTTAGTTTCTTTCTAAAAAAATTTAATTAATTATTATTTCCTAAAAAAATTAATTAAAAAATTCCAGAAATTAAAAAGAAAAACTTTTCGGTAAACACACCCCCATCACACTACCCGTGAAATCAAAATCCCCAAAACTAATCGGTGAACCCACCCCCAAAATCACAGCCTAACCCGAAAATTGAGAGAGGAAGAGGTAACCGAGAGAGAGCTATCTCGGCTTCTCCAAAAAAAAAAAAAAAAAAAAAAAATTTCATAGCTGGCAGCACCAAGGTGGTATTTCCGGCGGCTCCGGTCACTACTCGGCAGCTTCGTCTAATTTTCGGTTGGGTAAGTTCACAAACCCTTGGACTTTCAGTTTTTTGTGTATTAGCTTAGTTTTGGGTATTTGCAAACCAATTTCCCTTTGTGAACCGAAAATATAACAGAAGCTGATGTTGAATTCTTGGTTGATGTAATGCAACAGATTATGCTTTTGACAGAACCTGAAATTAATTATTCCTGAAATTATCATTTGTTCCTTTTCATTGTTATATCATGTCTTTTTGTGGGTGGGTTTAGTGAATAGTTTTGGGGATTTTGATTTTATGGGGAGTGTGGGTTTTTTTTGAGAATCAGGGGAGTGTGGGTGGGTTTACGTTTACCGAATAGTTTTTCTTTTTAATTTCTGGATTTTTTAAATTAATGTTTTTTAGGAAATAAATAATAAAATAAAATAAAAATTTTAATTAAAGGCAAAGCGATAACTGCAAGAGTTGAGTACAAGAAAATAACAGATGACAAAATTTAGACGACTAAAATAAAAGGCAGTGATAAGAGGGTTAGTTTTGAAATATAGCCTTCTTTTATTATTATTTTATTGTTATTATTATTATTATTATTATTATTATTATTATTATTTAAAAGCTAACCATTCCACCGCTTCTCCAGGTTTACTCTTCTCTTTTCACGCTGCCCCTCGTCTCTTTCTCTCTGGCTTAAACGTAGAGCATCTCGGCCAAACTCTTCACCTCTTCTCTCAGTCTTGCTCTCTTTGTTCGTACCTCTGCTGGCTCAAGTCGTGGCTTCTAAAGCTTGGTACGTTTTTGTATTCCTATTTGGTTCTGGAGAACATGTATGTTTCAGGTTTCATATGATTTTGTTTCTCTCTTTTCGTAGTCAAGTCAAGCTGCTGATAATGAATGTTACATTAATAGAACGAGAAAATTAGGTGGGTAGAAAATCTGCAATCAACGTTTGACCAAAGTGTATATTACCTCTGTTTTGCTGCTTAGGTATTACATGAGAGGACAAAGCTTTTTGGGTTTAACCATCTTTTTGGTTTGCAATTGTGGTTACTTTGTAGGTTTTGTTATATGTGCGCGTGTATATATATATATCAATTCTTGGGGTGTGCCTCTCTTTTGCTTTTCATAAGTATCATACTATGATCTCCCTCATTTGTGGGAAGATCATTTATTTTCTTTATATTATTTATTTGTTCTTTAAAGTGAACTCCACATGCTTGACAAAATGTCCGAGTTGAATTTTATGGATAATTTAAATAGGTTGGATAAAGATCCTGCATTGGGTGCAGCTTATATCTGCAGGTAGCCATTTGAATGATGGGAATATGAGGTATATCTCCTCTTGAAGTCCCATTTAGTAGGTGAGGAGGAAGCATTCCTAGGATGGACTGTTGTAACCGTAGATGATCAATAGGTTGTGGGATGTAATGATAGTGATGGGCTATTGGGGAAACTCCACTTTTGGAAATTAAAAAGCTTTTGACCAATGGGTTTTTTTTTTTTTTTTTTAGCCCCAATAAGTAGTGGTTATTATAGCATCTTCCCTATAAATAGGATTAAGCTTCAACTTGGGTTGGTGATTTCCCTTTGCCTTTTTTAAACTTAAAATTTTCTATCTTAAATGGGGTACAAGTTTTCTTTTCTGCAATCAAACTTGCAGTGTTGGGTAGGAAATGAACTTATAAATAAAAGTGTTGGGTAGGAAATAAAAGTTTTGAGAATCAAGTCCACTAGATGCAAGAACCCAGAATAAGGTTTGCTCTAAAATTTCTTACGCAATTTTCAAATTAAATATGGCCTTTTATTTGAAGATATGAGAGTTGAAACTTTCAACCTATAAATTAGTTTCATGAGTGCCACCACATTCATTTTCCATTCACCAATTATCATAATCTTAGTTTGCTTATTGCAATATGAGGACTAATGTCTTCTAGATTTACTCTACTGGGCCTATATTCATTAACTAATTTGAAGAAGTTTTTCATCGATCTTTCGTATCATTACCACTGTATCCTTGCACATAATGATGATGATTTGAACCTTTTTCACTAATTTCATAAAAAAAAAACGATTGTTCAAAGTGCCTAAATGTAAGAACTTTTGGAGTCACAACTGGTTAGGTAGATGTCATAGGCTTAATTTTAAGAGGTCACTATATTAAGAGCACTTATATGTTTATACTGTGCAGTAATTCTTTTGTCTTCTAAAATTATTAGTACTTATCAAAGCAAATGTAAGAGCACTTTTATAGTAATGGAATTAACTATATATGAATTGCGTTCGTGTGTCCTAAGTTTTTTGTTATCATTTTCAAGTCATAGTACCTTCAAGTAAATAGTTGTAATATTTATATAAGTATCCCATGGGCATCGGAGCATTGATTTATGGAGGGCTGTCCCTCATTGTGTCCTGTGGTATATTTGGTGAGAATGGAACTCAAGATGTTTTGAAGGGAAGGAATGGTCTATTTTGGATCTTAAATCTCTCCTTTTTCATACCTTGCTGGAGTGGAGTTCGTCCTTTAATCTTTTTCCTTGTTCTATTTTTAAGAAATGCTCGATTTTTGTAATTTAAGTGTTTGGTGTACTTTTTTCATGTACATTCCCGGTGTACCTGGTTTTTCTCTTTTAAATTTTAATACAATTCCGTTATTTAGTGACTAGTTTAATTAATTTTGTTTAACCTTCCTTTGTACCCATGCCTTTAATCTCATATTCTTCTGTTATTCCCCCGAACTCCATCCTTCATCATGATGTAGCGGCAGCATACCAGAGCTGGTTTCAAACAAACCCAGTAACTGTAACTGTAGGAAACTAACGCTCTGTTTATTTCGATGTAAACTATTTTCAGGAAAATATTTTCCAATTTTATCATGTTTGTTTTGCAGTAAAATATTTGGTCAAAAGTAAAATATTTTCAGTCAACCAAATCAATCTAAAGCAAATTTTTGTAAAATATTTTACACTTAAAATTTTGGTAAAACATTTTACATTTGCTAACTCCCTCACACCCCGATACTAATCACCCTCTTCACTCCTACTCACTTTATGCTTAAACTCTCCCAAATCAAATTTTTCTCCAAAAACCTAGCCACCTCCGGTCCCCTCTCCCACCAATCTCCGGCTCCAAGTCTGAGGCACCACTGGTCAACTCTAGCTTTCATCGGCGCCCCCATCGTCGGATCTATCTCCTTTCTCTCATACCCATCTCGCACAGAAAAAGAAAATCACGAGGAGGGCTTCTTGGTGGGGAGCTGTGATGCCAGTGGTGGTCAAGGAAGCTTTCCGACATGATCTGGATAGCCGCAATCAAAGGAAGGTGCTACGGTGGATAGCAGCAACCAATGAAGATTTCGTGAGTTTTGATTTGTCTGAAATGGTAGATCGCAATTCTGTTTCCTGGGTAGATCAATGGAAGGTGCTATGGTTGTGATCTACCATCAATATCTGGAAGGTGCTACGGTGGCAAGCAAAGACAACGGAATTGTGATCTGAAATTGGTTTTTATTTCGTGGGTTTTCTCTTGCTTTCTTTTGGGTGGTTATGGAGAGGTTTGATCGGATTTCTGGTTTAATGCTTGTTGATTGCTGGTGGTTTATGCTCAGATTTGTGGTTTAATGGTCAGATTTTTAGGTGGTGGCTGTCTTTTTCCTCTCTTCCAGATCTGGTTTTTGGGGTGGTTGAGGGTGGTTTAATGGTTTAGGCTCATTTTGGGGTGGCTGTTGGTGGGTTCTGCTCATTTAGAGTGGCCGGTGGTGGATTGCATTTTTGCGTGTTTTGTCGATCCAAACACTTGAAAATATTTTACGGTCAAATATTTTACAGTAAAATTTTTTACATGTAAAATATTTTATATTTGAAAATATTTTACATCGAAACAAACAGAGCGTAAGGAAACTAAACATGCGTATTTGCTTTACTATTATTCAGGAAACCTTATTTCTTATTTCTTTTTCAATTTTTTAGTTTTTACATACTCCATTAGTTTAGTTTATATCTATCCACCCTATGAATGCTCATATTTAGTTAAATATCACCTGTTCTCAAATACATATGAAATCTTATTATGCATAGCTGCTAGATAAAAAAAAAAAAAGTTTATAATAATGTATTTCGTTATTCTTTCTTTTTGTTTGTTTGTCAAAGAAAATTCGGTTTGCAAATTTTGATTACATGAATTCTCTTTTGGAATTCCATAGAGAGTTGGATGTGGAGTGTTTTGAAAACTGGTTTGCTAAAATACAAAATGTAGGTTCTCATTGTTAAAATTTGAGAAAGTATGTACATGACCCGTATTATACAAACCCTTTTGCCACCCCTAATCCCATCCGGGTTATTTTACAGCTACCACCAACCACCCTCTTAGGCCAATCACCACTGTACAATAAGGTGATTATTCTTTTTGTCTCTTAAAAAAAATAGATGTTTTCAATTTGAGGGCTTATGTATTGTGGTAATTATTAATTAAGCGTTTATATTTGGCCTTTGTAACGGCTTTTTTTTCTGCTGCTCACTTATGGTTGTGCTTTTTTAAATGTAGACACTGATTTTTTATTTATTGAGAATGGAAGAAGACAAGAATTTTAAGGATTTGGGAATATGCGAACAATTGGCTGAGGCTTGTGATAATTTGGGATGGAAAATTCCAACGAAGATACAGGCTGAAGCAATTCCTCATGCACTTGAAGGTTCATTCTCTCTTTTGTATTCTCTTATTATCACACTGTTCTCCTTTTATTCTTGTAGTGTATTCATGTACTTGATTCTATTTTGGTTTTTCTATTTTAGGAAAAGACTTGATTGGACTTGCACAAACGGGTTCTGGTAAAACTGGAGCATTCGCTCTTCCCATTTTGCAATCACTTTTAGAATCTCCACAAGCATTCTTTGCTTGTGTGCTGTCCCCAACAAGGTTTGATATTGTTTTTTATTTTTATAATAAATTTTTGTTCTATGTTCTAGGAAGGGTGTTTGAATCTATAATTTTTTTTTTGATAAGTAAGAAAAATGTATTAACCAAAAACTACCTCATGAAAAAGCTCATGAGGCAGAGCAAGGAATACAGAGAAAAGAACAAACAAACAAAAAGCTAAAAGCTAAACAAAGCTAGATACAAAGGAGAGAACTAAGGAATAAAGGGAGGCTTTCACTGTTTGGATTTCTTAATTTTGATGTCCAAAATATTCTCAAATTTATCAGTTTGTAAAGTTTAAATAGTAGGGTTAGACATGTAAAATTACTAATTTAAAAAGTCCTAAATTTTAGATAAATTTGAAAAAACATTGCCTACAAAATAGGAACACTCCCACTAACCCCCTTATTCTAACACGCATTTCTAATATTTTATTCTAAAAAAAATAAAAAAACCTCATGTTCAGTTAAAAAAAAAAAAAACTACTAAATAGAGATTAAGAGCAATTTAAATTGTTTCTATATATTAAGAGAATTCAAAAAGTTAGTTATTGTCTTTTTACTTCTAAAAATACCGTTAATTAATAAACTTATCTATATCTTTGAATCATAAGAAATGGGTTAAAATCTTAAATTGATAAATATTAGAAACAAAAAACCTAATGAAAAAAGCCCACGTTCTATAAAAAAAACTTATCTACCACGTTCCTATCTTGAACCAAAAAAAAAAAAACTATCCCACATTTTATCCAAAAAAAACTACCCTGGGCACCTTTTCTTTTTTTTAATTCAAAGTTTAAAAACAGTACAAATTTTAGATAACCTCATGTTTAAAAACTCAAGTAAAATATGCTAAAATTTCGGATAAAACTACCACTCTCCCACAATCACTCCCACAGTCACAAGTAATCTCTATATATTAAGATTTTTATATATTAAGATAATTCAGAAAGTTAGTTATCTTTATTTTACAATGACTAAAATACCACTAAAAAGCACTACTCTAAACAAAAAATAATTGAGTCTATAAAAGTAATTTGAACTAAATATATTTAAGAGATATTTAATTTTTTTTAAACTCTAACACGTTTGAATTCCATTCCCCACATTTTACTCCTATCAAAGTGCTTGAATGCCACTCTTCCACGTTTTACTCCTAACAAATTGCTTTACCCTCAAATTTAAAATTTTAAACTACTCTTTAACTTCTTCTTATGAACAACTGTTATTAACTTCTTTTAGTTATCTGGGTTTTGCTATTTCTTTCACATTATACTCCTCCCCCTTCTCCTTTGTCTTCTTCCTCTTCTTTTTTATTTATTTTAAAAAGGCTATAAATTAGGTGAAGACGCATTTGGTAGTTTCATGATAGCTTGAAGAGAATTTTTCAAAGGTAGAGATTCTCAAGAGTATAACATAACATTAAATGTCTCTCAAACATGTATTTGTGATAATGAGATGTTACTTTCACAGCCATGCTCTTCATATCATGCTTCATCAATATCTTACCAACAACCAATAACACCTATTTTGTGAAATCCTGACTTCACAATATGTATTTGTTTGTCTATTACTACATGACAATTTCTGTGTGTTTGTACTTATTTATCTTCTTTGACGTCAAACTGTTCTTTCTTTCTTCTTTTTATTTTATTTTTAATTTAGCAATTTCGCATGTAATTTTTTGAGAAAAATGTGACAAATGGGATCTGTTAATGGCTGTCTAGAAATTTCTTTCATTCTCTCTCTCTCTCTCTCTTTTTTGCTTCCGAATGATGTTGTTTCAAAGTGTCTCACAAGATTAACACAGTTTCTATTTAAATTCTTCACTTGCACTTGAATCTTTAAAAAGTTTTTATAACATATGCCCACGACATTGAATATTTTCTATTAGTTTCATGCTATTCATGTATGTCAGATTTTTTTGAGTGCACTTTCTTTTAATTTGAAGTTATATGCCTATAAAAACCATTAGGGAATCCTTAAAAGAAAAGATAAATAAATAAATAAAAATAGGAACTAAAAAGTCTTTAAAAATGTGCATAGAGCGTACAGAGAAGGCTACACACAAATGCAATCACAATAGCAGCTCCAGTTGATTTAGAATGCAACTCGAACATTTTGTTTACTTCTCTTCACTATTTTTTGTACGTGCACGGGAAAAATACTAGCAACTGCTGGACAGTTACTATAGTAAAAAACAATACTGAGAAAGCATATTTCCTTAGTCTCATATACATATGACACATTAGCACAAATATAATGGGTCTGATAGTAAACGTGCAAGAGAACCCCAAAAGAAAGTGAAAATGAAATTTTTACAAAACATTGATCAATACAAGAGACAGCTCCATAAAAGAGAATTTAAGTCATCACTTCATGTGTCAGGGCGGATGTTTTCATTTTCTATTGTTAGGTATCATTAGTTATTAACTAAATTAGCTTTAATCATCTCCTCAATAAAAAAATTAAAATTTTGATTCAATTATTTTTCATGTGTAATTCATTAATGATTGTGTTATATCCATTGATATTTCATAAAATACCAATGTAAAAAAATAAATAAATATACATCTACATAATAAAAATAAAAATAAAAATTAGCCTCTAAGCATGTGTTCAGGTGCGTGCTTAGAGGTCTTCTATTTTTTTGTGTAAAGGTTAATAGTGTTTATTCATCATAATTCAAAGTTGTTATATTTTCCAATCACAAAAATATCTAGGGGTGTGATGAGATTTATGCATTTGTGAGTGAAATAATTTTTTGGTATAAATATCATCACACCCCTATATATTTTTGTGATTAGAAAATATAGCAACTTTGAATAATGATGAATAAACACTATTAACCTTTACACAAAAAATAGAAGAGCCTCTAAGCATGCATGTGAGCGTGTGCTTGGTGGTTAGTGGTTAGTTGATAATAATTTGATTTCTTTCTTTTGCGTATAATTATTCTATTTTTTTTTTTTTTTTTCAGGGAGCTTGCAATTCAAATTGCTGAGCATTTTGAAGCTTTAGGAGCTTGCATTGGTGTTAAGTGTGCTGTGGTGAGCTTTTGGCCAAAATTGGTTCTAAATAGACATGTTACACATTATATGAGCTTTCTGATTATATTTGTCTTACCCATATTCTATTTGCATTACGTGATGGCACAATCTTTTTTTATAAGTAATAGGTTTCGTTACTGAAAAGGATCTACCTGAGGTATGTAGGAAGCATACATAAGTATACCAGAAAATTTCAAAGAAAGAGACTTACAAAAATGAAAAGAAAGAGAATCAATGAATTTTACAACAGAATTTATGATGCAGATGGAAAGTGAACAAAACGTGTCCGCTTCAAGAAAATGACCCTTGAATCCAGAAGGAGAATTCCTGGAATTCACCAGAATAGGAAAAGAAGAAACCTCTGAAATTTTATTTAGCAAACTGAATTAAAAAATTCGTGTACAGACTTGGAGGCCAACTTAAAGGTTTCATAAAACTTGATTAACAAGTAGAAATATTCTAAAAAGAGATCCTAATTAAAGGACCACAAATTAACTAGAAAAGCATTAAATCACCTACAAATAAAATCAAAGAAAAAACAATCCTATATCTAAAATTTCAAAAATTACATGAAAATTGTTAAAATGTATAAACAAACATTAAAATGCATATTCTATTGCGCATCAGACGCTTCCATGTGGAAAAAACTTGTTCTTGAGATTCTTTTTCCTATATTACTGTTAATTATTGTGTGCAGCATATTTATGCTAATAAGTACGATATTATCAATTCTATTTAGTCTAAACTTATCCCTTATAATGGTTAATTATTGTAGTTGCAGTGCTGTACTTCTAAGTTAGCACTGGTTTTGGGCTATAAGTTTTATAAATTGAAAGGATAAAGCATAAAATCGTAAAAGTTGAATGCTTTAACTTCCATCAATTGAATTCCAATAACCTATCTCGAATGAATCCTTCCATAATAATGGGATTGAGGGTGACAAGATCCACCAGGTGTGTGTAACTTGCTAATTAAAAAAAAAATCCATCAAAAAGATAGATTTGGAAAATAATGTTCTGTATGCTACTGCACTCACTGTCACTGATTCTTTTATTATGGTTTCCTCATCATATGTGAGATATTGGCAGGCGAGTTCATTCTTTGTAATTTTTTTTTTTAATGCTGAAAGGTATTGATTGCTCTAGTCTAATTTTAGGGCTTTTAATAAGTAAAATATGCCATAACCTGTTGTTAGATGAATCATAACTAGAGTTTGGAATGTAATAAATTTTGTTTTCATGGAGGTGCAAGACTATATTTCGTGGTTCATTTCCTCTTTGGTTAAATGATGGTTAGCAAAAAATGCATGTTAGAAATAAATAAGTGAACAACATTTATGGGGGATATCCAAGAGAGGTGTCTCTATTTGGTTTCTAAAGTTTTTGATGCTATGATTATCAGGCTCAATTTGTATAATACTGTTAAATAGATTTTCTTGTTAAGTTTGTAATTTTTTTATAAGTTTAATTTTCATTTTTGTTAACATCAATCAATCTCTTTAATAAGCATCTTTACCAAATTCTTTGTAGCTTGTTGGAGGGATAGACAGGGTACAACAGACTAACAACCTTGCAAACCGGCCACATATTATTGTAAGTGTTTGTTTTATTGGCTGAATAGTTTGATATCTTTGGTTTCTTTAAATCTTGTATGAGGGTATAAAAGGTGGATAACTGAGAATGTGATTTTTTATTTTTTTCGTTTTTCCATTTTGTTTATGTTGGATTGTCAAATTACATGGGAGTTTACAATTATTTTTTGTTTTTGATAACAATTTCTCAATTTTATACTATTGTAGTTTTTGCATTGAGTATTGCTGAAGGAATCCAACCTAATTTACACGAATAATGTTGAAGTAATTTTGAAGATTATGTTTTTGATTTGTATGACTTCAAAAATGCTTTTGATTTGGAAGTAAATTTGATGATTATGATAAACTTGATACATGCTGAATGACTTCATCCATGATCCCCTTAATTATTCTCCTATAGTGATGTAACAGCCAAGAAGATTGGAGAAATTAACATAAGACATGAACATTATTATTTTATTAGGCTGCGTGTTTGGCTTTCAATTTGATTCTCCCTAAAGCCATAATGATTGGGGCATTTGTTTTAGCAATATCCTTCTTAAGGCTTCAACTTGGTCTCTACTTTGATGTGCATTATAATACATAAACTTGAACATGTTCAGGCTGATTGTAGACTATTGTCTTAGAGCTATGGTGTAGCTTGTTTTTCTGCAGCTTGATTTGGTTATTGTTATGCTTTTCTCAACTTTTTGCAGCCAAGGTTGTGACTTTGGATTGGATTGCTATTTGTCTAAGTATTGTGGGGTTTTATTTTTATTTGAGCATCACTAGTGGTAGATGTTGATGGGCTGTCTTAGTAACCCCTAATAACTTTTTACTTGAATGAGTGGAGTCTACAAAGCATTGATGAGGTATATTGACATATTCAGTTCTAGTGACTCTTATCTCATATTAGGTTTTGGATTTTGAGCTGTTCAATTATATATATTTATTTTTTACTGTAATTAATTTGTTATTGGTTGTGTCCTCCTATACGCGGGTTGTTCTATTTATAGGCTTTTTTTTATTTATTTTTATTTTAAATTAACTAAAAATAAAGTCATTTCTACCTTTGGTTTTGCATTTAAGATGCATTACATGGCCCTTTTACTTGATAATATGAACTTGTTTGTTCAACCAACAAGTATTTGGTACTTTTTATTTTTGAATTTTTATTGATTATTGATAAACTACTGATTTTCCCAAAAGTTTAATATGTTAGGAAATTATGAGTTTAATCGTTTGACCATAATTCTAACATTCCTCCTTACGTGTGGGTCTAAACTCTGCCTTAATAAGTGGGGCTTAACATGTGGGATTTTTAACATTTTAAATGGGAGGTAGGATGAAGATAGAGATCAAACTCTGAATTTTCTATTCTGATACTATGATAAATTACCGATTGTCTCAAAAGCTTACATTGTTAGGAAATGATGAATTTAATCATTTAACCATTATTCTAATAATATAATAAAATTAAAAGAATCTTTGGTATTGATGCATGAGTATAACGCATAAAATAGATGATGATGATGTGGCATGGTGACATGACATGAGGGAGTGACATGGCAACAACCCAAGTGTAAGGGCTGAATTTCAGATGTGGCATATGGTTATTGTAGCTAAATCCACATGTGCCAAGTTTGTTGTAGTAGTTGAAAATTTGAGGGAAATTAGTTGGTGGCACATGCATATGCACATGCAAGATTTTAGGAAGTTGTTAGAAGTAGAAGTTATGTGCTGTATTAATTTTTTTTTTGATAAGTAATAAGATATATATTAAGAAAAACACCTCACGCAAAAAACATAAGGCATAGATAAGTACAGAAAGGAGCAAAAACAGAAAGAAAAGACACTAAGTACAACGGAGGGAGCTAAGGAACATAGGGAGAGAGTCACTAGAGGTGAGTCCCCAAGCCCTAGACCAATCATAGAGGGAGCCACTGAAAGAAGCCAATAACTGGTCATCAGAACTTTCCATGTCCTCAAACGTCCTCCAATTTCGCTCTTTCCACACACTCCACATTAAGCACAAAGGAGCCAAATTCCAAATGCTAGAACAATGCTTTCCAAGCCAATTCCACCAGCCAAGGAGAGTTTCCGCAACTGATCTTGGCAAGACCCAAGGAATCCCAAAAGATCTAAACACCAAACTCCACAAACGGTACGCCTTAACACAATGAAGAAGCAAATGATCCACTGTCTCCCCATTACAACGACACATTATACACCGATCAACAAAATCCATCCCTCTGCCCCTCAAGTTGTCACCTGTAAGGATTTTATCCCAAACAGCAGTCCACACAAAAAAAGAAACACGACGAGGGGCCTTGACCTTCCAAACACCTTTCCAAGGAAAAGTTATGGGCAAGGGGCCTCTCAATTTATTATAAAACGATCTAACATCAAAATCCCCTTTCTTTGACAACTTCCAACGCATACGATCTCTATTCTCTGTTGGAGGCAAATTAGAGCCCAGAGTACGGAGAAATGTATCCACATCACCCATTTCCCAATCATTTGGTCTCCGAGTGAAGCGAACATCCCAGCTTCTTTGAACCTCTGTCCCCAACCGTTCAAGAGAAGAAGCCACTGAAGCCCCTTTATTAGAGGCAACCCCATACACAACCGGAAAGGTCAAATAAAGAGGAGAGTCCCCGCACCATTGATCCGTCCAAAACTTCACTCTATCCCCCATCCCAACCTCAAAACAAATATTATTACTGAAAACTTCCCAGCCCATCCGGATACTTCTCCATACACCACACCCATGAACCCCTCTATCGAGTTTGGAAGTCCAACCCCCCCATCCTTCCCCAAACTTTAGGGCTACAACCCTTCTCCAAAGCCTTGTCTCCTCCATCCCAAACCGCCATAGCCATTTTCCTAGTAAGGCTTTATTAAAGGTAGTTAATTTCTTTACTCCTAACCCACCATTTTCCAGAGGAGCACACACCTTATCCCAACCCACTAGATGTGTTTTGGAGTCCCCCCACAAAAAATCCCTTTGCAACCTCTCAATTTTATTGGCGACAAGCGTAGGGATTGTAAAAAGAGATAAGAAGTAGGTCGGAAGACTAGATAACGTACTCTTAAGTAACGTCAATCTTCCACCTTTTGACAAATACATCTTCTTCCAACCAGCCAACTTACGCTCAATTTTCTCCAAAATAGGATTCCAAATAGTGGGAGACTTGTAGGACGCCCCCAGAGGCATACCGAGATAGGTCATGGGCAAAGACCCCACCCGGCAGCCCAAGATCTCAGCCAAGACGGAAATATTAGGAACCTCCCCAATGGGAACCACCTCACTCTTCAAAGCATTAACCTTTAATCCTGTCACCGCCTGGAAACAAAGAAGGAGCATCCGAACATGCAAAAACTGCTCCTCATCTGCATCACAGAAAAGGATCGTATCATCTGCAAACAAAAGGTGTGAGACACCTACCCCTTCACCTCTTCTACCATCAGCCCTGAAACCTCGAATTAAACCCGCACCTTCAGCTCTTTTCATCATCTTACTGAAAACCTCCATCATAACCAGAAACAACATTGGGGATAGCGGGTCCCCTTGTCTCAAACCCCTCGAACTCCCAAAAAAATCAGCTGGAGATCCATTAACCAACACAGAGAATTGGACAGTAGATATGCATGTACGGATCCACCTGCACCACCTCTCCCCAAAACCCATTCTCTTTAACAAAACTAGAAGCGTCTCCCAATTCACATGATCATAGGCTTTCTCAATGTCCAACTTACAAATAACCCCTGGAATTTTACTCTTTACCCTACTGTCCACGCACTCATTAGCTATAAGAACTGAATCTAGAATCTGTCTGCCACCCACAAAACTGTTTTGAGTCTCAGATATCAACTGATCCAAAACCTCTTTCAAACGGTTTGCCAACACCTTAGCCAGGATCTTATAAACACTCCCCACCAAGCTAATAGGTCTAAAATCGCGAATATTGGAGGCACCATTCTTCTTAGGGATTAGGGCTATGAAAGTTGCATTGAGAGACTTTTCAAACTTACTGTGTTGATAAAACTCCTCGAACACAGCTAAAACATCTCTTTCCACAACTCTCCAACAATGATGATAGAAGGCCATAGAAAAACCATCTGGACCTGGAGCTTTATCACCTTTCAACTCTTTAACAACACGAAGGATCTCCTCCTTCTCAAACCTCCGATCAAGCCAGTCCCTCTCTAACCCTGCAATCTGATCAAACTCCAGACCTTCCACAAAAGGCCTCCATTCCTCCGTCTCCTTGTATAAGCTTTTATAAAACTGAACAACTTGGTCCGCCATCTCTGATTCATCCTCATAAATAACCCCATCCACCTCCAACATACTGATGTGATTATACCTTCTTCGGGAGTTAGCCACCTTATGGAAGAATTTAGTATTGTTGTCTCCTTCCTTAATGCAAAGCATCCTCGATTTCTGTCTCCACGACACTTCTTCCAAAGAAAGAAGGTTTTGTAGTTGAGATCTCAACACAGCCCTCTCATCAATCTCCACTCCCGAAAGGCCAGACTCCCCTTCCTTAGCATCCAATAGGTTCAAGGCCTCCAACAACTCTTTCTTCTGACGACCTAAATTTCCAAACTCATTGCGGTTCCATTGAATAATGTCTCCTTTCAGAGCCTTCAGCTTCTTAGCAAGCACATAACTAGGAGAACCGGAGAAAGAGTATTGATTCCACCACTGACCGACCCTATCTGTGAAACCCTCTGACTTTAACCACATATTCTCAAACCTAAAAGGACTCTTTCCCCTTACTATCCTTCCAGCCTCCACTAATATGGGGAAGTGGTCTGAGATAGGACGAGGTAATACCCGCTGGATCACATCCGGATAGTGATCCTCCCAATCGTGAGAAACCAAAACCCTATCTATCCTGGACGAAGAAGGCTGATTCGAGCCACTTGACCAAGTATAACTCCCTCCTTCCAAAGGCAAGTCAATCAAACTAAGCTCCTCAATGAACTCAGAAAAATTCTCCATAGCCGGAGTAAGGCGCAATCCCCCCAACCTTTCACTCGGGAAGCGGACCGTATTGAAGTCCCCTATGTAACACCAAGGAACATCCCAAAGGCGCTGAACTCCACTCAGCTCATCCCACATCTGCCTCCTTAAGATATTATCATTTGGGCCATAAACCCCCGAGCAAGCCCAAATAAAACCATCCCCCACACCTTGCCACCGAACCGATACGGAAAAGTAACCCACCAATACCTCCAACTTTTCTAAAGCCCTCCTATCCCACATCAACAAAACCCCGCCAGCTGTCTGATCCGCGTCTAGAGCCACCCAGTCAACATAAGGACAACTCCACAAACTACAAACCAAATTTCTATCCAAACTAGCAAGCTTAGTTTCTTGAAGGCAAACTACATCGCAATTCCACTCTCGAAGTAAATTCCTAACCACCAAACGTTTCCGAGAGTCATTCAATCCTCGGACATTCCAAGACACCATTTTCATCTTCATAAAAAACTGTTAACTCCCTACTCCAAACTTAGCATTTCCAACAAAGGAGGCTATCTACCGTCATAGTTAACCAAGGAAATCAAATTCCTCAGCTCCCTCTTCCCTTTGTCCTTAGACACAGCTCTCCGGTGGGTTGCAACTTTTCTGTGTAGCAGATTGGCAGCTTCAAACTCCTTCTCAAGCCTTTGTAGAAGCAGAATACACATCCCTTCATGTCGACCCAGAGAAAGCCCCATCAATTTACTAAAACCATTGATTCTATGTTTCACCCAATTCGAAATATCCAGAGTATTTTCAAGCCCCAGGGCCTCATTACCACTGTTCGACTCAACTGACACATCCAGTCCCAAAGGAGTGATAGTCATCAGAGGGGAGGGATTTTCCACATTACCCATACCCAGGTCTACATTACCCGCTTCTACCCCCAACGATACTCTTGCCTCAGTATGACCACAATCTGCTGTTACCACTAACTGGTTACCCTGATGAGGGTTATCTATCCCCTGTGTATCACTTGCAAAATCCACCCAACCACTTCTATCTCCATCCTGGACACCCAAATCTGCTATCCCAGCTCTCCATAAACTCAGAAACAAGTTGGACAAAAAAAGACCCATAGATTCCTTAAAACTCTCTGTTTCTGCCTTACCCAATGACATCGGAGGCTCATCGGCGCAGATTCCTTCAGAAAAAGTGCTGTCGACCACCATTGATGAGTTCGCCGGTCGACCCATTGCCTCGATCTGAGGAGCAAAGTGAGTAATCACAGTATCGGCCTGGCCCGGGATCGTCGGTGGCTCCTCGACGTGAAACCCACCGGAAACTGCGCTGTCGACCTCCCACGAGGACTCCGCAGGTCGACCCAACTCCTTCGTCTGAGCAAAAGAAGTATCGTGACCTGTTTTGAGACTTGCCACCATCACCGACTCGTGGGCTTCATTTGTTAACAAAATTGGGTCAGCCAAAACAGAGCACTCACCAACTTCAAACCTGCTTGGGCCTACAGGCTCTGGGTTCATTAAAAGTGGAAGGCCCACAGGTGTATCACCACATGGGTCGAGGCCCACACTAGGCTTTACATGACCCCTTGATTCAATATTAAAATCCTCTGATCCTTCCTCTGATCCTTCCTTTCTGTGCTCCCATTCCACAGCCCGTGAAACCCATCTGAGCCTCTGAACACCTTTCTTTCTGTCCCAGGAAACCCGCCTCCTCCCTGTCACATCAACCTCCACGACAAGACCTCTGCCTGACCAGCCCCTCACAGCACTCTTCTTCCCCTTTCCAACAGCTTTTGAATTCAAACTGGAACTTGGGAAATGCATCCTAGTCTCTGCCAGATTTTGCTCACCAACCTCTGCCTCCTCATTAATGCTTTGCTCCCTTCTATCCCCTCCTCCCACCTTCCTCTTATCAGGCTTGCCCACCGGAGGAACCCCCACCTTGGCTCCTGTGAGTTGCTGGTTCTTCCCCATCTTCTCCTCTCCTAGCTGGTTCAGCTTCCCTTTAACTTTGGTACTTAGCTGCTTTCCATCCTCTACTCTTCCGTTAAAGCCTTGCACAGCCTCAGCAAAGGTTCTAGAGCTTTGAATCCCCAAGTTATGCCTAAGTACCAGAGGGATAAATTTTGGTTGACCAGCTCCACCCACGGCATACTGAGAGGGATTCAGCATCTTTCTAAGTTCAAGGCCAAAGGCCCTCCAACCATATTTCTCTTTACCTTCAGGGATAATAACAGACCTCCTAGACCCACCAGCTTTGAGTTCAGACAACAGTAAAAACTGACCAAAAGAGTTGGTGCTTCTTTGGAGGGTAAAGGCAGTGTCACCATGTACATGCATTGTAAAGAGATAGATAGTAGAATTTCAGAATTTTAGATTTGAGTTTTGATTAAGGTGTGATTTCTCTACTTCCCTCTCTCTCTCTCTCTCTCTCTCTAGAAAATGCAAATATTAATCTTCTTGCATCATTTTGGTATCTGATTTCCCTCTCTTTCTCCACTTCCTCTCTCTCTACAAACAGCAAGTATTAATCTTCTTGCATCATTTTGGTATCAGAGCAAAGAAATGAAACCAAGAAAGATTGTTCAAGCACCAATGTTTTCAATTCTATTGCCACCATCAATGGCAATCCTATGATTTTTTTTTTTTTTGATAAGTAATATATATATATATATATATATATATCAGAAAAAAGGATTCACCCAAGTTTCCAAGTATACAGGAAATATATTGGGGTGAAAACAATCAATTAAAAAAATTGCATAAGTCTAATAATAATGTGGTTTCTAAGGGAGTTGTTATACCTAATATGGACCTCAAGATTGAAGATGTTTACAGTCCATATAAGCTTCATTGGCTTATGGACAGCAACAATGTTCTGGTTCCACAACAGCGCAACAACATCCTGTATCAGTTTACATTTGAATGCATGGTTCACATATTCTTCTGGATGGACTTCCTATGACCATTCACCGTCCACAATGAGAAGCAGAATCCTTTATACCCTTCGCAAAGACAACATTTCACAATACACTATGCAACCGATGAAGAAGGCTGCCAGCCTAGCCTAAGAGTTGTATTTCACATGTGCCATATGGTTATTGTAGCTAAATCCACATGTGCTAAGGTTGTTGGAATATTTGAAAATTGAAGGGAAAATTAGTTCGTGGCACATGCTTATGCTAGAGATTTTAGGAAAAAGTTAAAAATAATAGTCACACCCTTTATTTTATTGTTTGATAAATAATAGTCACACGCTATATTAAATTTACAACAAGAACAAGAAGCCTTAATTCCAATTTTTTGGGAGTGGTTATGGGTCCTCAATAGACTAGTGTGTGATTATTCATTAATGTGTTACAATTGTATTCTAGCATGTGATAGATGTGTGCTAGGTATGGATGATGTGATAACTAACTCCTAGGCTGTAAATATTCATGTCCCTAAGACTTGCTTGCCAAGGAAGCTTCATTGAATTTGTTTGAATTCTTTGAAAGAACTTAATTCTTTTAAGTTTTAAATCAGTATATCATGCAATGAATTTGGTAAATCAATTTGACAGCTATTTTGTTTTTGTTCTGTTGTTCAATCCACTTCTCATTTTGATTTTTTTTTCCCCTTAAATGCCTTTGTAGGTTGGAACACCTGGACGTCTTGTTGATCATCTTTCCAACACGAAAGGTTTCTCCCTTCGCACATTGAAGTATTTGGTACGGTACTTATATCTTGTCAGCGATGTAGTTTTCTTTTCTAGATACATACATGTTGGGTACATATGGGTCTATGCGTTATGTTACTTATTATAGGTAGTCTTGATACATTGTAGGGAGCTTTAAGAGTATGGAATCAATTTGACATGAGGTTAATGAATCAATATCCTTATTTGAAATTGTAAGTTAAATTAGAATCTTTGACTTGAATATGAAAATAGCAAAATATGCACAGTGGAATTTCTCATAATTTAAATGCATAATCATAAAGCACCAAGGATCATTGATTATAATAAAAAGAATCTTTCATTATTATAGGGATTATCATTCATCATTCAGGTCAAACTTTGTTATTTCTCTGGCTTTTGGTAGTCCCACTATAATTTTTAAATTTATAGAAACTCAACTTCATAAAGCACTAAGGATCATTAGAGCATCGGATGAGAAGATAAATTTGATATAGTTTGACGCAAACAACAAATTACAACATGTTGGGTTGCTAAAAAGGCCCATGTTTGTTGCGCATCTTAATGGGTGGTTGAAGCCCAAATGAGTGCATGCCCAATACCCATACTCGATAGTAAGTCCCAAGGGAGTGATTAGCCTTCCCGAAAGCACAATCCCATGAAGGGCGTAGGGTTGACTTTGGCTTCAGAAAAATCCTGCGACAATATTAATTGCGATTGAATGGTGGTGTCATCGTGAACCAGTGGGAAGTGGGGGAATCTTTTTGTACCTGCAATGATATAGGTTGCGATCAATGTGGCGAGGCCGTGATCGAAGCTGATGGGGTTTTGGGTTCCAATGTGGTGGGTGACACGTTGCGAGGACTGGAGTTAGTAGGTATCATAGCTTTGGCAATGAGTGAGGTGGCGGTGGATATCCCAGCATAGTTTTTCTGACATAATATATTGGGTCAAAATCCTTTTCTTGCTTTATTGGGGCTGGGTAGTGATATGACTTAGGTGGGATTATCATGGGCTTCTGGTGTCCAGTGCCTTACTTGGGAGGATAGCATAAGCCACTGAAACTCATTGTATTGATGAGGATAGCAACATCTCAAGCTGGGCACCTTTATGTTGCATAGACCTAGAGGAGAATTTGGAATTGGTTCCAGCAGGAGGTGAGGAAGATGTTGGGTTTGACATTGAGGGTTGGAGGAGCCCTCTAAATGGGTGGCAAGCCTGATTTAGTAAATTTGTGGGGTTCCTTGTTGCTCAGTTTGAACAACAGTATATGGCTTTGTATGGCTTTGTTACGGAAACTTAAGAAGGTTGTACTCAACGGGCACTTCTAGTGGCTCTCGGCGGTCTACTAATTTAAATCAAAGAGCTTTCATAGAATCAAAAGTATGATTTCCTCAGCAAATTATGACCGGCCTCATGGGTGAAGTAGTGGAAGGAGAGAGGCTGTGATTGCTATGGGCCTTTTTAAGTTTACATTATGAAATTGCATATATTAACTTGGCTGTTTAGGCGATTGAACAATCCCCAAAAAAGGGATTTTGTGAAGAATCTGTTAAAAGAATGGAGGTGCGATGTAGTGTGTCTTCAGGTGACTAAAGTAGATGCAATGGATGCTAACATGAGTAGAAGTCTGTGGGGTGGTCCTTTTGTAGATTGGACAGTTCTGGATGCAGTTGACACAGTTGGGGGGTGTTACTACCATTGGAAAAAAAAAGGGTGTTGGAGAAAATTGACGTGTGAGAATTATTTTCGAGGCCTACTTTGTTGAATGGTGTGAAGGATGGGTTTGAGTGGGCGTGCCCCATGCTATTTGGTTCAAATGATGATAACCTCATAAATAGCTTATGGGAGGAGTAAAGGAGAGAGGCAAAGTGGGACATGGCTTGGTGTGTTGCTGGTGAATTCATTGTAATTAGATATCCAATCTAGAGGCTTGGATGCAATAATTTTACCTCAGCCATGTTCAACTTCTTGAATTTTATTGAGAATATAATTTTGATGGATTTATTACTTGAATGGGTTTCATATACATAGTGTAAGAGCTCTGATGGGTCTTTGTCCAGAATTGATTGAGTCTTGGTTTTTATGGATTGAGAGGAACACTTCATGGACGTAAAACAACGACTTCTACCGTGAGTGTGTCGGATCATTGTCCTCTTTTGGTCGTAGCAGGAGGCATGTCAAGGTGGAAATGTGCAATTAAGTTTGAAAATATGCGGGTGAAAGTGGAGGGGTTTGTGGAGAAGGTTTAGAATTGGTGGAATGGGTATTTTTTTCACTGGGTCTCCTATTTTTGTATTAGCTCTTAAATTAAAGCAAGTAAAGAAGATTTGAAGTAGTGGAACAAGCAGGAATCTGGGAGTGTTACTTATAAGAAAATGCTTTTGTTAATTGAATTATTGGGTCTGGATGTGAAAGAAGGCTGCCATAGAGATGAGGGTAAGGCTAACATTGAACGTTTAGCCACTCTTGAGATCTCTTGGTGTCAACAGTCGAGATTTATGGTTGAAAAAGGGCGACAAGAACACATGGTTCTTCCACATATTGGCCAACTCACACAGGTACCACATGAGAGGTCTAGCGGTGGATGGTACTTTTTATGAGGAAGAATTGGAGATTATTTGGTTGGAAAATATTATACTTGTCAAAGGGTGGGAGGCTTACTATGTTGAAGAGTATGTTGAAAGCCTAGTGGTTAATGGTACCTTGTCTTCTAACCAGGGTATAATTGCAGACTGCATTACTCATTTCTTCATGAATTTGTATTCTGAGCACTAGGTTGTTCGGCCTTTTCCAGATGTGTTAGTTTTTCCAATGATATCCAGTGATAATGCGGACTGGTTAGAGAGACCTTTTGAAGAGGCAGAAATCTTTGATGTTGTTTAGAGTTTTCATGGTGATAAAGCTCTTGGTCCAAATGGCTTCCCAATGGCATTTTTCCAAACTTGCTGTGGGATTGTCAGGCCTGATCTTATGGCTGCATTTTACCACTTTTTTGCTAAAGGTCAGTTTGAGAAAAGCTTAAATGCTACTTTTATTACTCTCATCCCTGAAAAACATGCAGCAAGTGAGATTAGGGATTTCCAGCCCGTTAGTCTTGTTGGGGGGGTCTATAAAATTATTGCTAAAGTCTTGGCTAACTGACTTCGCATGGTTATGGGGGATATAATCTCAGCATCTTAGAATGCTTTTGTGAGGGATAGATAGATCCTTGACCCTGTTCTTATTGCTAATGAATGTCTTGACAGCAGATTGAAGTCTAGGGTGTCGGGGCTAATTTGTAAATTGGATGTTGAGAAGGCTTTTGACCATGTAAATTGGAGTTTTCTTTTACAAATGTTAGAAAGAAGTGGGTTCTCAGCCAAGTGGAGACAATGGATGTTCTTTTGCCTATCTACTGCCTGCTTCTCTATCTTGATTAATGGCTCTCCTTGTGGGTTTTTTGGTAGCTCCAGAGGTTTGAGACAAGGTGATCCGTTGTCTCCTTTGTTGTTTGTGTTGGTGATGGTAGCTCTAGGAAGAATGTTGGATAAAGCAATTCATGGAGGCTGCTTGTCAGGATTTAGTGTGGGTAACTTGGAGGGAAGATTCTTGGTAGTGTCTCATCTCCTTTTTTTTTTTTTTTTGATAAGTAAGAAGAGAATATTATAAATGAAAGAAAAGCAAGAAAAATACAAGGAGTTCACGGTAGTGAACAAAGGACAAAGGAACAGATAGACTGAAGAAGCCCCTAATCTATTCTAATAGACGAAAGAAAATCCATAAGAGTAGAACAATCTGAGAAACCCCAACAACAAGACCAATCAAAGAGGGTCCGTTGGCAAAGCTCTAATAATTGAACCATAGTTTTCCCTTTGTCCTCAAAAGACCGCTGATTCCGTTCGGTCCAAATGGTCCACAATAAACAGCCCGGAACCAAATTCCAAACATTAGAACTATGCTTCCCAAGCCAATTATACCAACAAAATAATAAGTCCACAACTGAACCTGGCATGACCCAAACGATCCCAAACAGCCGAAGCATAGACATCCACAAATAGTGAGCTATCGGACAAAAAAGTAACAAGTGATCCACAGATTCTGCATTACAACAGCACATACAACAACGATTCGTCAAAGGACGACCACGAATCATAAGATTATCCAAGGTAAGAATTTGACCATGGGCTGCTGTCCACGTGAAAAAAGCCACCCTTCTAGGAATCTTGGCTTTCCAAATGCCCTTCCAAGGGAAAGAGGAAGGAGCCGCATTATGAATCTTATGATAAAAAGACCGAATATTGAACTTCCCACTTCCATTAAGATCCCAACATAGCCTATCACACCCTCCACCCCTAGGAGTTCGAGATTGGATGAAATGAAGTAGGGAATAGGAAGCCGCTAACTCCTAATCATTGAAATCCCTGTAAAAGCTTAAGCTCCACACTCTATCATTATCGCCCACTGGAGGGCTTAACACTTCAGAAATATAAGCCTCCTTATTGGCTGAGCACAAAAATAATTGAGGATAAAGGATTTTAAGAGGAACATCCCCAATCCACTTATCATGCCAAAAAAGAATTCGAGAACCATCCCCCACCACAAACGAGAAATGCTTAGCGAAAGTGT